>CM060399.1:30502293-31126914 GCA_030545235.1 Helianthus tuberosus
ACAACATCCCATGTCTTTTGGAAATTCCAAACATCTGCAATAGTAAAAAACAACCCCTTGTTATTTGACCATACTTGTCTCACTTCCAAACGCACGAAGTCAAATAGAAAACTCTTTCTTTGTTTCTTCAATTATATTAATCTGGTTATTAATACCAGATTATTTTTGTTCAAAGTCGTTTTCTTAAGTCCAGACACATCTTTTCTTAAGGTTTCAATTGTGGTTTTAAACTCTTTCTCATTTGTCTTGAAAGCCATGTTAGCCTTTGCGCACTTTGCAAGATCACCAATCAGACTTCGATTATGACACTTAATGAATTCATATTTACTTTCTAATTCTAAGCATTTACCTTTTAATTCAATGCATTTATCACACTTAGAAGCACTAGGTTTATCGACACATACCTGATTGGATTGGCCGCCCAAATGAGCCATGAATGCATGATAATGCGAGTAAAATCCATCTACAGCGAAAGGCTTTGAGAATTCATCTGATGAACCAACTGTTTTCTCATTTATAACCTCCCGTGACAATCGTTCAGATCCATCCTCGCTCAAACTTGAACTCTCTTGATCCGAACTACCACTGTACCCCGAACTATCTCTCTCTCCCGAAGAATCACTATCACTAACATTCTTGATAGTCTCGGCATAAAACGTAGTTCCTGTTTGACCATTATTTCCCAACTGTACAGTTTGATCACAACCGATAGTAGGTTTAGCCCAATAATTGATTTGTGGTGGTGGTGATGGTGGAAGGTTATTTGAAGACCGTGAATGCAAAAGAGATTAACCCCAAGATATCGAATTGGTTTGTTGTGGAGAATTATTTTGGTTCATGCTCTTTACCCAATCCCATAGGTTTGTAGCCATTCTATACTATCTTAAAGTAGAAAGCCGGTGGCTAGCCACCGACCAACTACTTCATTTGAGCTCCTTGCATCTTGAATCAAATGTAAAAGGCAGCTATAGTTGACTTTTACAATGGCTTGCCACATTTTATTCAAACATAAATAATCTTTTGAGTAAACTGCCATTTTGGTCCCTGTGGTTTGGGCATTTTTGCCATTTTAGTCCAAATCTCAAACTTTTTAAATCTGGGTCCCTGTGGTTTCATCTTTATTGCCATTTTAGTCCAAAATTCAAAATCCCTCTTTTTTTGACTGTTCCAAAAAGTTTGAGATTTGGACTAAAATGACAATAAAAGTGAAACCACAGGGACCAAAATGACAGTTTACTCTTAATTTTGGACTAAAATGGCAATAAAAGTGAAACCACAAGGACCTAGATTTAAAAAGTTTGATATCTTGGACTAAAATGGCAAAAGTGCCCAAACCACAGGGACCAAAATGGCAGTTTACTCTAATGTTTTTATACAAGTAGTTTGCTTTTTACCCTACAATTTTGTGGTAGTATCCTTTATACCCTCAACTTTGTCATACTTGTCAAATCTTATTATTACCCCCTCTTAGTCCTTAAGTTTAAGAAATGTAATTTTTAACCCATAAATTTTTATGAACTTTGTAAAATTTCACTTTCACCCCTCGAGAGTTTTTGACTTGACGGTATAAATTCAAGTTAGTCGGGTCGCATATAATACGTTATGATTGTACGGTATAAATTCGATTTGCATTATGTTTTGATCCAATCGCAGTGCAGCTATATGTTACATTGAATTCAACCGGATAAGTCGAAACGCATGTTTTCATAAGGTTAGCGCATCACATAACGCTTGGACTAATCTGTCGACGTTTGCAATGTACCCGCGCTGCAATTACTAGTTATATCTGAAATTTTAAAGCTGTGTAAAATTTGACCAAGTCGAACAATACACTTGCTGATCAAACTTAAATTCAAACGATATTGATTTTGGATCAAGGCCCAAACGAGCATCAAGGCCCAAAGATTTAAATGATATGTAGTTTTGGATCCAAACGATTTAAACGAATAACCTTTTGGATCAAGGCCCACTTCCCCAAGAGGTGGATGTGTAAGAATGCACTGTAAGAAAAGCGAGAATGTCGAACGTGCTCCTAAAACAATCGAGAGTTGGACGCCTACCGAAGAACTAGCATTGGCACGAGCATGGCTTGACGTGTCAGAGGATTCGATCATTTGTAATTTTTTTCTCCATTAACTTTTTATAAATATATTTTTATTTTGTTACTTGTAATTTCAATTTATTTATTTTTTTTTTTCAAATTATAGCCATCGACTAAGATATAGTCGTCTTTTGGAAGCATATACATGAGAAGTTTTTCAACACAATGGCTCGTGGTGAATCTCGAACGCTCGATTCATTTTCGGGCAACTGGATTGCAATGCGTACCAAGATTAGCAACTTCAACAACATATACAATAGCCACGCCAACAATCAAACAAGAAGAAGCGGTTCGAACGACTTGGACATTATGACCGTCACCCACAATGAATATAGACTGTTTCATGGGCATCCGTTTATGATGATACCTTCTTGGGAGCTTCTTTGCAAATCTCTAAAGTGTGATCTTGTACTACCGTTTGACCCAACGACCCATAGGTCAAAACGGTCCAAATCAACAACGACTAGCGAACCATCGAGTCCGATGCTCGTACTAATAGTAACTTAAATGACGAGTTGGATGGATTGAATTTCGAGGAACCCTAAGAGCTGCCACGACCAATGGGTATGGATAGAAGCAAGGCAACAACACGAGCACGAGACACCTCCTCGTCAATGTCATCGGATGACCCATCAAGGTTGGACGAGTTCGACGATAGACTCGGTCCGCTTCTCTCGATCAAGGAAAAGGAACTTGAATTGAAAATGGAGAAACAAGTCGAGAAATATATGAAGTTTCTGGAGAAAGACTTTTCCCACCTACCGGAGGAGAACCGAGTCATTTTAGAGACTCATAATGCAAAAATCCGAGCAAAATATATGTAGTTTTTAGTAGGTTTTATTTTTATTTTTAAGTTGGTTGTGTTTTAAGTAACTTTGTAGTTTTTATTTTTAAGTAGTTTGTAATCTTTTATTTATTTTATTAAAATTATGTTTTTTTAATTTTGTTTGAAATAAAAATGGTATATAAATTAAAAAATACAAAATAAAAAAAATAATAATTTGGTAATCACGATAGGGGCTGTGAAGCATTGCATGCAAGTTAAAGGGAGTGACTTTAAATCTTTCTATATGACATGGAGCCTTCGTGACGCTGATATGGCGTGATAAAGCCCTTAGGGGCTTTATACCACACCACCCAGCCTTATGTCAGTTTCCAAACACTTTCACATTTTGCAAGCTATGGTTTGATTAAGGTACCATGCCGATGTTCGAAATATGTCAATCACCAACGGAAGTCTCGTATGGCTGGTCACAGAAGCGAAAAGGGATCTAATAACCACACCCATTAGATAGCGGCAACGACAACGCTTCTAATTTGGATTGATGGCAGCGTCGATGAACTCTGCAAAACCAGAATTGAGAACGAGGATGGAAATTGAGAAGAAACATGTCAAATGAAGTATAATACCTGGTTTGTGAGTCGGAACTAGTCGTGGCGAACAGACCGAAACGGTCCGGTGGTTAATCTTGGACAAAAACGAGAGATCAGATTCAGGAAGCGATGAAGGAAGGTTGTGGTCATAAAGATTTATAAAGATAGCTGGTAAAAGTTATTGCATCCCAATTTTTTTGGTCGAATCGCCGGTACAAACCATATTTATCCTACAAACCGTAAGAACAGATCCTAGCACTTAAAAAAAGTTAAATTAGCACATACTAAAACAATACATAAATAAAAGTAGTACTTTTAAATTATATTAGCATATGAAAATTAATCAAGATAATTGATTTAACACATATGTGAAATGATATCTGCACTTTTCTTTATCAGCACATTGAAAACAAAAGGAAGATCCAAATAAAGAATAGTTGCTTGTTAACATAATTATAAGGAATTCAAGATAATTGATATTATTTAGGTTATAATTTTACCATTTCTCTATAATTGGTTGGATGCAACATGCCACTTTTTAAATGGTTCTTACAGTTTGTATACGGAATGTGGTTTGTATTTGTTCTTACTCCTAGAAACGTATATGGCAATGGCGGATTGTAAAAGAAAATGGAAACTGTGAATTTCAAAACTAATGTATATATACTGTTTATTGGTTGCTTTCTTAAACTCAAAAGTCAAGATATAAAGCTTAAATCCATTGTTTTCTTTCTTGAACGAGAAGGACTTGTTGAACGGTTATGTTTAAACGTAAGGGAAAACATGAAAACATACCTGTTACAGCAGCCAGTGCAGTGGAGAATCCAGTCAGAGATGATGACATCGAGTTTGACATGTTTGTCAGTGTGATCTGGTTCCTCCTTAGGGTGCTAACTTATGATGGTGATGATGAAACCGAATAGGGGATTCGGTATGGAGAAGAGGCCGATTGTGATGTTATGATTATTGGGTTATGTCTAAGTGTGTAACTGTGTAACCCTTTAACCTCTACATAAGTCTCATTATATAAGCACTCAAGAGGAAACCTAATTAGTTAATAAGGGTAATATGGTCCATCAACAATTACCAACTAATTATTTAATAGGTTATTATATATTTTGATCTATATTATGTAAATGATTATAATGGCTACAAGATTAAATATTAAATCATAATATATTTAATCTTACATTCTCCCACTTAGCCGAGTAATCATTTACTATGAGTATTAGATAAGCCTGATCAGGAGTTAACACTCATTTTAGCCTTAAACAAGTGCTATAGCAGAGAAATAGAGCCGTTGAATCATTATGCGACTCAGGACCCCCGTTAGTCATACTATATCCTTAATTTAAAACCTAATCGTCATGATCAAAATACGCATAAGCCCTTTGTTTGATTTGTAATTTTATTTGTCTATATGCCATTATACCGGTTGAACATATTCTAAGAGACATACAAAATCAAACTGAGGAAATTTCATTAATCATAAAACATAAGCTAGTACAATATGCTTAAACAAGGTCTTTACTAAATCCCATATTCCGAACATGTTCTTCGTAAACCTTAGGAGGGAGACCTTTAGTCATCGGATCCGCAAGCATATCTTTAGTACTAATATACTCAATACAAAGATTATTTTCCTCAACTCGTTCACGTACGAACAGATATTTTGTATCGAGATATAAACCAGCTCCAGTCGAACTGTTACTGTTCGAGAAACTAACGGCAGCTGAATTATCACAATAAAGCTTCAATGGTCTAGAAATGGAATTTACGATTTTGAGTCCAGTGATCAGATTTCTAAGCAACATTCCATGACAGGTTGCGTTATAAACAACAATGTACTCTGCCATCATTGTGGAAGTTGTGGTCAACTGTTGTTTATGACTTTTCCATGAAATGGGCCCGCCTGCTAACATAAAGATATAGCCCGAAGTGGATTTCTTGTCATCTTTGCACTTGGTAAAGTCAGAATCAGAATAGCCTACCACTTCTAAATGATTACTTCTTCTATAAGTCAGTTTATAGTCTTTCGTCCCTTGCAGATATCGAAGTACCTTCTTAGCTGCTTTCCAGTGATCTAGGCCAGGATTAGTCTGATAACGGCCTAGCATTCCAACAATATAAGCAATATCTGGGCGAGTACAGACTTGAGCATACATCAAGCTCCCGACTACTGACGCGTAAGGTATCTGACTCATTTGTTCCTTCTCAACCTCTGTTGTCGGACACTGGAATGAACTGAAAACATCTCCCTTAACTACTGGAGCGACGGAGGGTTTGCACTGTTGCATGTTATAACGTGTAAGGACACGATCTATGTAAGATTTTTTGGGACAATCCTAAGATCCTTTTGTGTCTATCTCGGTGAATTTCGATGCCAATGACGTAAGAAGCGTCTCCGAGATCCTTCATGTCGAAGTTATGCGAAAGTAACCGCTTCGACTCATGCAACATGTCTAAACTATTACTTGCCAATAGAATATCATCTACGTAAAGGACAAGTATAGTAAAGTTGCTCCCACTCATCTTGAGGTAGGTGCATTGATCCACTTGATTCTTCATAAAACCTTGTTTCTTCATGACTTCATCAAACTTGAGGTACCATTGACGTGATGCTTGTTTTAACCGTAAATAGATTTCTTCAACTTACAGACTAGATGCTCCTGACCTTCAGGTTTAAAGCCTTCAGGTTGTTTCATGTAAACATCTTCGTCTAAGTCTCCGTTAAGGAAAGCGGTTTTAACGTCCATCTGATGCAGCTCTAAATTAAAATGAGCTACTAGGGCCATGACGATCCTTAATGAATCTTTAGGAGAGACATGTGAAAACGTCTCTTGATAATCAATTCCCTCTTTCTGAGTGTAGCCCTTTGCAACCAATCTCGCTTTGTAGCGTTCAACGTTCACATTCGGATCCAGTTTTGTTTTGAACACCCATTTACATCCTACGACCTTTTGACACCGTTGGGTAATTCTACCAAATCCTAAACATCATTTTTCTTCATGGATTCAAGCTCATCAATCATTGCTTTATTCCATTCAGAAGACTGATCACTGCTAATGGCTTCATTGTAAGAGATAGGATCATTGAGCTTTTCGGGATCCATTTCAGTCAGGTAGGTAACATAATCATCCCAATTAGTAGGCCTTCTTGTAGGAACGTTTTCTGACCCGAATGAGTCGATCAGAAGAGTTTTACTCAATACGAAAGACGGAAACAGACGTATCAAGGTCAATTCAACTAGAATATCACTTTAAACTGTCGTTATATTGATTTCACAGTGATTTACAGCGAGACGACACTTCGGCAGCACTTCGTTGCACAAACCGGAACTATTACATCTGATCTCGCTTGAACACCTATTTATAGTGTTCTGATTTCGCTTGAAGAGATTCCAAGCGAGATTAGATTTCAAGCGGAATCACCATGTTTCAAGCGAAATTACCTTTATCTCAAAATACGTGCCCTGATCTAACATTCTACGAAGAAGACTCGATACAAGACGAAGTCGACAGATGCATGCACTAACAGACTCCCCCTCGAATGTTGACGAGTCTTAAAGTGTCGAGTCTTCACATCTTCAGTCTTTATCAGCCTTCGGGCTTCTCTTTTGAAGTATTTGACACTGTAAAGCATCCTCAAATCTTCTCGTTTCTCTTTTCATCACCAATAGATTACTTTCGAACAAATAATCTTTCCTCGGATGATGATCTAATCTTCAATCTCAGAATCACAATCTGACTCTATCTTCTCTTGATCAGATTTCTTGATTCCTTAAGTTCATCAGCATCAACAGCTTGCGTGAACTCCAGGATCAGAACTTGGCTCTACAATCTTCAGACTCCCCCTCTCAGTAAGCTGGGATCGTAGTCTGTTTTTCACAGGTTTAAGATCGTGACCTGGCTCAAATACTGCTCAGGATCGAAAGCTGGCTCACACTCTTTCCACAGATCCAGCACCAATTCCTGGCTCTCAATCTGATTATCCCAAGATCACCTAGCTCTTATCTTGTTTCCTGCACAAATCTCTACCCAAAAATAAATTTTTTTTGATGACCACTTGTAAAAACAATTCTCAAAATGATTTAACATTTATAATTTCTGACGAACCACTTGCAGGAATTATTCAATCAATGAATAATTTTATCATTTTTCTTTTCAAAGCACACTCTCCCAAACCAATTGTCATCATGTTTAGCACTTGGAATTTTGAAAATCAGCTCTTCAACATCAGTTGTCGAAAATCTTTTTGAATTTTTCAAAATTTATGCTAAAACACACTGAAAATCTTTTTGGATTTTTGAATGAAATAAAATGCAGTAAAGAAATATTTACATACAATATTTTTGTGAGTTTGTGTAAGAGGATCATATCAGTTTTTGAGACAAATCACCAACACCGTTAAGCTTTAAACATTATAAGTTCTAAACGATTCACTTAGATTGTCAATATACTGATCCACTTAAATTCTCACACAAAATTCAACTGTTTCGAGATACGGATTAATGTCTTAAGCACTTAAACTTATTCATGTGTCCCACCTCAGAATATACTCCCGTATCCAGATCCCAATATTCAGTCTTACAGGTGAGTATATCACAGATGATATCTATAAGGGGTTATATTGCGAAGAACCGTGAGAACTCAGGTCAGAACTTCCGTTCAGCAGAGAGATGACGGCTTCGACTTTTGGTGTGTCCCCTTTAGAGGATCTTTTGTTTCAACAGCACATGATTAGCATTTTTCAATGTTTTATCATTTTTTATGCTGAGGGTGGGCTATATTTCAAGCAAGCGTAAAGTATTCTCCGGGGACTAGGCCATTACTTCCGCAAAATCAGAAGTCCCGGGATAATACCCCAGATATCACTGAGTATAAAGACCTAGTATCTCAGAAAGAGGGACCTTTCAAACAAGATTTCGGGGGTTACCCATATATCCGAGAGATGTTCCCCACGATATAAGCAAGTTTGAAATTTAGGTTTATATCTCGTCACAATCTACTAAATATGCAAAAACCTACTGGCATATCATCAGTGAGACCGTTTATCACATTTTGAACTTTCCATTTCCTTAGCATGTTGTGATAGTCAACTGATGTACTATCATTTCCTCTTCTTTGACACAAAAACTCATTTTTGAATTTTATCATGTTTTTGCCTTTTTCAAAATTTCAAATGTTTTTGGATTTTCTGAAATTTTTACTCCCCCTAAAATGCAAAATCATTTAAGGAAATTGGAAAACAAACTGTACACGTAAAGTGACAACTGTTATTGAATTGCTTCAAATCGCCATCCACTTGGCATAAACAATCAGAACTCCCCATCACAACAAACTATTTTCCCATTGTGATCTCAAAACACTTAAGTTTGTTTTAATCAAATGGTTTTTCCGAAAAATAAGTTTTGTTGATTGATTTTACCATTTGTAGGTTAGGGGATAAGATCATCACTTTGTTTCTTTCCTCTTCTAAAAAAAATGAACCCCATATATTCTTTAACCACTTGTAAGAATAGTCCAATCAAGTTCAATCTAATGACCTTGATTAACTTTACTTATAAAATCACAACCTCTTTTTCAACCATATGGCTTACCAACCAATACCACATGTAAGTTGAATTCTCAGGATGCCGATTCCTACTCCACACTTACCAACCTGGTTGTTCCGGCAAGTCATATTTTCTCAAAAACAATATAAGAATGATGATGCCGATTCATGCTCCGCGATTACCAACTTGGGAGCTCCGGCAAATCCAGATTTTACTGTTCATAAAATGTACCATCCCAGTCACAAACCAGGGATGATACTTTACCTTGCTTCTTTTTTTTCTTCTCGTAAAATTCCTTGACCCCTTTTACCTTCCTGTCAACCATTTTTCCAAAAATGTTATGAACTGTGGAGTTGAAGGCTTTCTCAATATCAAACTCTTTCTTTTCTGAGAAAAAATGATTCGAAATCTCAATTTTACCATTTTTTTGTTTAAAATTTTCAGCCTTCAGTGGTGGAAAATTAACATCATCCATTGGAGGAACTGAATTCTCACATTTAACTCCAATTTGTGGCTCCTCTGATTTTGTGGAATCAGATTCATCGCCAGAAGATAGCTCCTCTGATTTTGAAGAATCAGAATCATTGCTTGACCCATCCTCTGATTTCTTAACAACCCATTTTTGGTTGTCAAGATTTGCCCTTTTCTTGTAAAATCTATTTGAACATTCACCAATTTTAAAAGTTGAATTTTTGAAAAGTTTGGTTCTATCAATTGGTGGTTTAAACACAATTTCTTTATCTTTCAGTTTACGAGAAACTCCCTGTTTTGATTGTATTGCCTTGGAACAATTATTGGCAATATGACCAACAGTGTTGCATTGGAAACAAGTTCTCGTTTCTTTCTTCTGATCAACAGTCTTCTCCATTTCTTCTTGCTTCTTCGCAAGGAATTCTCCGTTCGACTGACTTCTGAACAAATTTTCTTTTTCCTCTTCAGTAGATGTACCTGAAACAAATATAATTTTTGATTTAAAATCTCTAATATATTTTTCATTTTTATGATTTTCTGGTGGAATAAATCCTAATCCTTTCTTTTTGAAATTACCGTTATGGTTTGGTTTCTTTCGATAACCAGAACCAGAACTGTAACCCTTTTTCTTGTTTTCTCTTTGTTGAACTCTTGAGGTGTACTTTTTAGGTTTATCATTAAGATTTACATCTTTTATTTCAGAAATATTAATTTCTGTTAGTTTGAAAACCTTTTTGATCATTTCAGGTTTAACACCTCTTATTGGAAATTCCTCATCAAAAAATAATTTGTCAGAATCATTCAAAGTATATGCAACTTTAAACGTTTCGTCATTCAAATTAGATTTTGATAACATGAATTCTTTATTGTAAACTCTTTTGCCCTGTTTGTCAGTTTGACTCGGAGTGCTGGACTCGGACTTTGACTCTGACATAGACTCTGACTTTGACTCCTCGGATTCATCTTTATCCAACACCTGATCGACCACTTTCTTTATTAACTCGGATTCATGATCAGTGTCAGATGACGTAAACGTGACATCAATATTTTCTGGCAAGTTAACTGAAGACTCCGACTCCCACTGTAAGTTTGTTGCCTTTTTGACTCTTTCTGAATTTGGATTTCTCGGAGAATATCCATTTTCAAGCGGGGGTGGACACTTGTTGTAACTGAAACCTTGTTTCTTACCAGAATCATTCACTTTAGTATCCTTCTTCTTTCCTTTCTTCTTTTCAGGAGTCTTTTCTTTAGAAACCTTCTGTTCTTCAGTTACTTCATCGTTCTCAAATGCCTTCATACCTTCAACAGTTGGATAAATCCTGTCAATGACATAAGAAGTACATGAGTAACTTTTTAACAAACGGTTTACTCTTTCTGTCTCAATTCTTTGTGTCTCTAGTTTTTGTTCAAGTACAACACACTTCTCAATGTAGTTGTTCACAACTTTCTGCTTTATCATGAAAGCTCCCTGAAATGTCTTCATGGTCGTAGCTTGTTCTTTACTTGATTGATTGTATTGATTCATGGCCTTGTTCAGAACATCATAAGATTCTTTCAGCCTATTCATGTTGTTCATCAATGTGTTGTTCTGTTTCTTTACAGCTTCACAATTTTCACAAATCACCAGACTCTTCTTTGCATCAACTTCTTCATCAACTTTGAACTTTGGAACTTCCTTTACCTTTTTCTTGATCACTGGAATTCCCTCATCATCACTGCTAACTGGTGTTTTGACCTTTTTCTTTTTCTTTTTAGCTTTTTCATCTTCACTATCACTTTCTGCTATCATTTTAAAATAATCTGCCATTCGTTTTGCATAATACTCTCTATCATCATCATCACTATCTTCTTCAACACGAGCAACAAAAGCTTTGGCTTTCAGCATTTCTTTATCCGGACAGTAATCATCCCAACTAAAACCTTCCCAGTTAAACCCTTCTGGTAATTTTTCATCATCTTGGTTTATCAGACATGCTTTGTTATCAGCTGAAATATATTTGTCCCAATTGAAATCTTTTGTTGGCTTTTGATCATCCTGATTCACCATACAAGCTCTCTTTGAAGGCTCCTCGATTATTTTCCTACCATGTGCCACTTGTGGTTCTTGTTGTTGTTGAGCAACTTGATGATAAATGGCCTTCCGGTAGTAATCATTGTTGTTGTTGAACGGATTTTGAGCTCCACTTGCTTCTCGGTTTTTGCACTCCCTCTTGAAGTGTCCTTTTTCCCTGCAACGAAAACAAGTGACTTTAGATTTATCAAAACCCAAAGTAGAAACATTAGCTTCAATGTAAGTCATCTCTTCCTGTGATCTGCTTAAATTTCTCAGCTCGTCTCAACACACTTGCCAAACACCACTTTATGTCCATCAATTCCATTTCCTCAGCGTCAATTTGATCGTAATCCTCTTTTGTCAACATTGGATTCACGATCCGACCTGCAACAAAACTTCCATAAGACTCCAACACAGTTCCCAACAAAGACATGTGACTCTTAGCAATTTCTGCTGAATAATCCTCATCATTCTCCAGATTCAAAACAATGTTGCATTGTAGCTTCTTGCCAATTTTGGTTGTTGAAATGTTCGGATCAAATGACGGATATGATGAAAAACATGTATTGCTGTTTGATCCTTTGGAAGAACCTCCCGATGAACTCTTTGCATTGAATGTCGTTTCAATCTTTGGTGACATGTTGGTGGTTTTATCACTAACACCACCTTTGTAGTAAAGCCCAATGTCTTGTTCACCATCGAAATCTTTCATTCTTAACGCCTTTCTCTGTTCCATTTCGTGAGCTTCAATTTTATCAATGAATTTGCTCAATGTCAGACTGCTAAAACCTTTCTTGTTCCTCAACATCATGAGATATGTACCCCAAGTCTCGTATGGCAATGCATCAGCTAGCTTTTCAATTAGCTCTTCATTATCTTTGTCGATGCTCAATCTCTTCATGTTCGCTAACAAATTGCAGTATCTTTCAATGATTTGCTTTGTGCTTTCATTTTTCAACCCACGAAACAGATCAAACTCTTTCTTTAGAAGTGACTTTTTGTTTTTAACCATCTCTTGACTTCCAACGAACTTCGATCTTAGTGCTTTCCATATTGAATAAGAAGTTCCATTATGTTGCAATAACACAAAGATATCTTCTTTCACAGCTTGTTGTAGCAGACTTAGCATCATTTTCTCATCTTTGTATTTCTTTCTATTTTCAGCACTCAGATCTTTAATAGCAATAATCTCCTCATCATCAGTCATCGGCCTAACATATTTTGTCTCAACACATTCCCAAGCATCTAAGTAGTTAGCTTGTACCCAGTTCTCAAAACGTCCTTCCCAACCCTTATACTCCTCGATGTTCATGAGCTTAGGCGGTTTTTGCATAGTCCCCGTTTCATTTTCCAGCATTGTGTTCTGTGCAAGAGTAATCGGGGTAACCGAGGTAGCGAATGCGTTGTAAAATTCCTCTTCCATGTTTCGGTTTTCAAGAAATTGTCAAACAGTGTTTTCAAGCGGAATCACAATCTCAAGCTGAATAAGAACTTTGAAGCGGAATAGCACTTTTCAAGAGAAATCAGGATTAATTTTCAAGAGGGATACTGTGTTCAAGCGAAATCAACCCAATTTCTCAAGCGATATACCAGTTTCAAGCGGAATTAAGGACTAATTCTATTTGAACTGCTGCTGATGTCATCATTCTCATGCTGGTTTTGAAGCGGAATTACAAGTTTTATCTGTTTTAGATCGAATTAAGGTCTAATTTTCACAAGGATTAGTTAAAACACTATTCCGAGTATGATGTGTAAAAATCAGAACATTTTGACCACTTTTCATGGTCAATTTTGAAAAAGAAGGTGTAGAAATCCGAAATTTCAGCTGAATTGGTAAAAACTCTTCCTCCTGAGCTCTGATACCACTTGTAGGAACGTTTTCTGACCCGAACGAGTCGATCAGAAGAGTTTTACTCAATACGAAAGGCCGAAACAGACGTATCAAGGTCAATTCAGCTAGAATATCACTTTAAACTGTCGTTATATTGATTTCACAATGATTTACAGCGAGACGACACTTCGGCAACACTTCATTGCACAAACCGGAACTATTACATCTGATCTCGCTTGAACACCTATTTATAGTGTTCTAATTTCGCTTGAAGAGATTCCAAGCGAGATTAGATTTCAAGCGGAATCTAATTTCGCTCGAAATTACATATGAGCACATTCAAGCGGAATCACCATGTTTCAAGCGAAATTACCTTTATCTCAAAATACGTGCCCTGATCTAACATTCTACGAAGAAGACTCGATACAAGACGAAGTCGACAGACGCATGCACTAACACTTCTTTGCCTAGATGACCTCCTGAGTGGATTATCGGGTTCAACGTTGTCTTGGTTTTGAGCGTTTGATGTGCCTTCGTCATGAGGTATAATGGGTTCTGATTGTGGAGATAAATTTGGAGTTGGTGCAGTAGCTTCAGGTGCAGTAGTTGCATTGGGTACAAGAGGAGTAATCGGAGTAATGGTAAGCGACGAGTCTCTCCCCCCGCGTCTTGTACTTCTTGCAATTCTCCGTAAGGGTTGGTACTGCTCCCACTGACCTTGAAATCCTTCAGGAACGCAGCATGCTTGGTTTCAACAATACGGGTGACATGGGAAGGACAATAGAAATGATAACCCTTTGAGTTTTCAGGATACCCGATAAAGAAACAAGTAACTGTTTTAGGGTCAAGTTTCCTTAGGAAATGATTGTAAAGTTTTGCTTCAGCAATGCAGCCCCATACTTTCATATATTTAAGACTCGGTTTCCTTCCTGTCCAAAGTTCATAAGGAGTTTTAGGGACAGACTTAGAAGGAACTCTATTGAGTATATGAACAGCTGCGTTTAATGCTTTAGTCCAGAGGAATAATGGTAAATTAGTGTTGGCTAACATAATGCGCACCATGTTCATAAGGGTACGGTTCCTTCTTTCAGCGACACCGTTTTGCTGAGGTGTACCAGGCATGGTATATTGGTTCACAATCCCCTGGCCCTTACAAAACTCATAAAATGGACCAGGAGCTTGACCCACATCAGTATGTCTTCCATAATATTCACCGCCTCTATCTGATCTCACAACTTTAATCTGACAATCTAATTGCTTTTCAACTTCAGCCTTATAGTATTTAAAAGTTGTTAGAGATTCAGATTTCTCCTTAATAAGATACAAGTACATGTAACGAGAATAATCGTCAATAAAAGTTATAAATGAAGTATGTCCTGTTATGCCAGCGATTTGGTAGGGACCACAAATGTCAGTATGAATGAGTTCTAATAAATTAGAGCTCCTAGTGGCACCTTTCTTATTCGCTAATGTCATTTTAACTTTAAGACATTTGACACATGTTCCAAAATCAGAGAAATCAAGAGGAGGTAAGACTTCATCCTTGACGAGACGATTTAATCGTTCTCTTGAGATGTGGCCTAAACGTTGATGCCACAACATGGACGAAGTCTCTAAGTCTCGTTTCTCTTTCATCTTTGTGAGTGATTCATTAATGTTATATGACAACAAAGATTTGGAAAAATTATCATCTAGTTCTAATCTATAGAGACCACCATCCAGAATACCAGTACCATAAAGAACAGAATCATAGAGGATAGAGAGTTTGCGATGACCATGGGAAACAATAAAACCGTCCATGTCTAACTTTGGTCCTGATACCGAGTTACCTCAGGAACATATAAGGTATCATAAAGTTTAATACATAAACCAGTTTTCATAAATAACTGTAATGTTCCAATGGTCTTCACTTCTAATTCTCGATCATCCCCAACCTTAAGCGTTCTTTGGTTTCTTTCCAGCTTCCGGATTGTAAGGAATCTCTTAGTTGAATTGGTAACATGAACGATAGAACCAGAATCAAACCACCAAGAATTAGCAGGAACACTTAAATTATAGGACTCAAGTATCATAAAATAATCGTTACCTTTCTTAGCAAGCCACTCCTTAAAGTCAGGGCATTCCTTCTGCATGTGTCCTGCCTTTTTACAGAACTTGCAGTGGATTCTGCCTAAGGAGTTCTTAGAGCTGGAAGGAGCACTTGTATTGGGATTGGGCCATTGGACTTTTGAAGCATCCTTCCTTTGATGATTGTTCTTCCTTTTCTTAGAGTTGGAGGTGGTGAAGTTAGCAACATCGGTAGTGCGATCCATCCTCATACGCTCTTCCTCCTGTACGCACATAGCGACCAGCTCACTCATCGTCCATTTGTCCTTCTGAGTGTTGTAGTTGATCTTGAATGCTTCAAATGACGAAGGAAGCGAAGTAATGATAAAATGAATGAGGAAACCATTACTGATCTCCATTTCCAGCCCCTTCTGCTTATTGGCCATGTCATTCATCATCATGACGTGCTCGTGAATGCCGTTCCTCCCATCATACTTAGTTGTCACCAGCTTGAGGATAAGGGTACTAGCGTGTGCTTTAGACGTCCCCTTGAATTGCGCCTCCACATGTTCCAAGTAGGTGTAACGCTATGTTGGTCCCTTCAAAGTATCTCCCTGGAAAGGAGTAGTTCGTTTTGGTAAAAAGGGAAAACTTGCCCCTCGCTATGTTGGTCCCTTCAAGATACTCGAAAGGATTGGCAAGTTGGCTTATCGACTCGATTTACCTCAAGAACTCAGCAACGTTCATCCAACGTTTCATGTCTCGAATCTCAAGAAGTGCCTCGCTGAAGAAGGGCTTCAAGTTCCTCTTGAAGATCTCCAAATAAACGACACTTTGCATTTTATGGAGAAACCCGTCGAAATCATGGATCAAGGAGTCAAGTTGTTGAGGCGCAGTAAAATTCCTATCGTCAAGGTTCGATGGGAAGGGAAACGTGGTGCCGAATTCACTTGGGAACTCAAGAGTGACATGAAGACGAAGTATCCACATCTTTTCCCGGCTTCTTCCTAAATTTTGGGATGAAATTCCCTAAAGGAGGGGAGACTGTAACGCTCCGCATTTCCGCACTTTCTTATTTTAGCAAGTCATGTTGTACTTTCTATTTAGACTCTTGTACTCTCTTTGTAATCTACTTTCGCTTCATTTGTAATTCGAGACTATTGATCATAATGAAAACGAAGCTATTTTAATCATTTTGTGTATTCATATTAGACTTATGTGCTATTGGTATTCAAATTTCACGTTTGAACGATGTATTATTCAAGACTTTTGATTCGTTATTACGCTCGATGCTCGTTAAACTAGTTGAAACTCGTAAAATAATGAAACTCGAAAGTTTCACGAAGTGATTAATCGTTGAAAATCTTTTATCCTTATAAATATGGTTATTTATAAATTGTTTAGTTAATTAAATTAATTAATTTTACAATTTAAAAAGTTTATTTTTATAATAATCTAGTTAGACTCGTTAGATTTTAAAGTTAGTAAACTAACTTAGTTAGTTTGTTTCATAAAGTTAGTTTTCTTACTAAACAATATTACAAAACATTAGTTTTAATTAAAGTCTAGGGGTTATTTGAGTAATTAACCGAAACTTTAAACTACAGGGACTGTTTATGTATTTCCTGAAAGTTTCATGTGTTGAAACAAAAAGAATTTAATTCAAAAAAATAGATGCAGACCTCAGGACTCGAACTCGGGTCGAGATCACACACACACGCGCACAAACCGCTGGGCTGCGGACTCCACATCAAAACAAATCCGGACCCATTAATCCTTTATACATTCGTTAACTAGGCTGGATTCACAGCCCAGCGCGGTCAGGCCGCGTTTTGGGCGGGTTTTAATGATTTTTTTTTAGTTTTAAACAAATTTTTAACATTAATTATACAACCACAACCTACCATAACACTTCCCTATAAATACCAAGCTATTCCCAAGCTTAAATCACTTTGCAAACTCATCCAAATCACTCTCAAAACATAAAAAACGCAGCTGATTATCACAAATTCGAGCAGATTGTTACCTCTTCACTAAAGTGAGCATAACTTCTTCGTTTCTTATCCGTTTTAGCTCATTCTTTTTCCTATGTGCTTGGTTTGACCTTAGCTTCGATTCCATGGGGTTTTTACAGTAAATAAGTCCCTGGAACTCCGGCAAAAAGGCTCCAAAGTCCACTGATTGTTTTTGTTTTCATGTAATCTTTGTTAAACTTAACCAAACTTGAGTTTTCTAATCTCAAACCTATGTCCTAATGCTCATAATCAAATGAATGGTTAGTTGGGCTTAAAAACAAGGCTGAGAAATGTTAAAACAGAGGTTAAAACCTCACAAACATTCTGTTTTAGTTAGGGTTTTACCCACAAGAAGTGTTCAAGCTTGAAGCTTGATGTAAGTGTGATTGTTAGACTAGCTTGGGCTACCTTTCATCAAAATCCACCCACTTCTTGATGTTTTCTCATAGATTAGTTGTTTTATTTCATTATTCTTGTAAGTTCATGACCCTCCTTTTTGTTTATAACAACAAGTGTAGTGATGAACAATAGAGGTGCCTAAATGGAAGCTTTGCTCTTCCTACCTCATGTATGAATTCTATGACACTTAGAGGTGCGTAAATGAAGATTTTAATCTTCTACCTCATGCTTGACATATATGATATAATGTACTATGTAATACTTATGTAATATTAAAACAAACCGAACCCTTGATGATGAACTAGTGGTCATTGTCAAGTTAGTAAGTATATCATCTAAACGTCATATGTGATGGATGATTAATTTCCTATGTCTATGTTCATGTATTTTAAATTCCGAATCTATAATCTTCCGATTTCCCCAAACTCACACACATATGCTCCTTTGTGTAGGAGGACAAGATGCTCTAAACTAAACAACCAACGTCACTTACGGGATTTCAAGTAGGAAAGCTTGCAAAAACCTTGAGTATACTCGATCCCGTTTACCTTTTTATCACTTTGGGATGCAACATGTATATTATACAAAATTACACAACACATGAAACTATTTTAATCTCTATCCATGCTTAACATGAAACTATATGATGCTTGTTTAGACTTGTTATGCTAATGTAAACTATTTGTGTCGATATATGCTTCATTAACTTTGCTAGCCTACCTTAACAATTATAGAGCTATAGGAGTAATGCACCGCCCACGATTCTTGGGGTATTGTTAAGTCAAACATATTAACCTCCCTTTATTCTAACCGGGGATAGGCAACGTTAACACATTGGATTCTTGGGGTTTGAACATATAAGTACACTGTTTTGACATGCTAGTAAACTTGCTTAATATGATTCATGTTGGATATGAGCACTTTAAACAATTTTTTTAGTCTATATTATGCTATGTAACAAACTTGTATACTCGCCTTTGCTTTTGCATTGAACTCTATTTTAATACATGTTGCAGGTTGAATTGTTGAGATGATGAATCAAGATGAAACAAGATTTAGGTGGACTTAGATACACACCTAGATTACTTTATCAATTTTGACGTTATGTTTGTTGTGAGGCGATGTTGTTTCTTGTATTTGAATCTTGTATGACAATCAAGTTTTGAAATGAAATTCGAATTTAATTAATTATTGTCACATAGTGTTATGAAGTCTCTTGCAATCTCGTTTTCGTCTCATCCCGATGTTTCTGCCATCGGTTGGGGTGTGACAGTAGGTTTTAGCATCTTCAGAATCAGGAATGGCTCCTCTGATTGCATTGCTGATGGACTGCTTCATGAACATGAGAGATATGCAGTTACACATAGTCCACTTCTCATGAGTCAACTACTCAGCAGCAGTGCTTTGAGTAGTAAGGTCCGCTGGCTTATTCTCTCTTAGAGCATAATCAAAATCTAGCAGCCCAAGCGTAAGCATGAGAGCATCATTCCATGCAGCAAAGTTATCACCAGTCAAAGGTGGAATCCCGCAATTGGGTGCTGATAGTGGAAATAAGATGAGCAAGTTATGATACTAAGAAAGAAGTTCTAATGTGATCTAAACATTATACTAAGGCAGGCATAAGTAATGACCATTTTACATTATGAAGCTGTGATATTGTCTATTATTAACATCAAAATAACTGACTTAGTTAAAATTCTACTTAAATGAAGACAAAACAGCTTTGGCCAGAAGTGTAATCATTTAAGCATGTGTGCAAAGTGTTTGTGACAAATCAGCTTTGGCCAAAAATGAAACAATCACTTTAGTTATGCACTTGTTAAGTATACTATACATGAATGAATTAAATCAGATTTGGCCAGATATTAAGACATTCGTGTTCGTAATGCACACTTAACATAGCTTTCGTAATACTTGAACGATAAGTAGATGTATCAAATCAGCTTTAGCCAGAAATGATACATCAGAAGCTCATTCAAGTTAAGCCATTTTGGTTTTGTAAAGCATTATCCGATTCTGATTAATTAAGTAAGTATTTACAAAACCAATTATTTAATAGCAAACCACCTGTTAGCGTGGATCGAACTCAGTTATGAGGTCTCGAGTGAGATCTCAAGTCAAGTCTCGACTCATCTTGTAACATTATGAGGTCTCGACTCATTAAGGTCTCGAGTCACAACCTCAGTGTCTCGAGTCATAATCATGGTCTCGACTACTGTATTTTATGAGATCTCGACTCCTTGATGAGGTCTCGAGTCGCAACCATGGTCTCGAGTTGTGAAGATTGAAGCCCTTAGTCGAAACCTCAGTGGTCCCGAGTCAATACCTTATGGTCTCGAGTCGATAAAAGGATCTCGAAACTTCTGTTAACAGCTGTTAATGTGAAAACATAACTGAAAATTCGAATTCTTAGGGATTATGCGATAAGGTTTCCTATTTTAGTGCTGATCTAATTTTATCAAAAAATTCGAAAAATTATAATCTGTTTACCTAATAACAGATTTCGAAAATCTTTAGAGGACAAATGTAACACCCGTTCTTGTAAATCAAGGTTTAACGTATGTTTAGGGAAAATAATCATGTAATTAATTATTACATATACATCGGAAATACGGGTTTATTAAAAACTTTTACTAATCGCAAGTTATTCTACATAACGTGGTTAAATTCTTTTTTTTTTTTAAATCTACAACGTTGCAATGTGCGGAAGCGTGTGTCTTTATTGTGTTCGGTTCTTCGCTGAGCTTGATCGTCTTCCGGCATCCCAAGGCATACCTACATTTCATAAACATGAAATGCTTTAGTCATTCGGGGTTTAAATCATGTCCGAACAATATCCGGGAAACATTCGATTTTCAAATGAAAAACAAAATATTGAAAAACTATATCCACCGTAATTTACGGTGGGACCGTAAATTACGGTGGCACCTGGATTGCTATTCTTCGGCCGTAAATCAGGAGTGTTGCACCGTAAACCATTTCAGGTCCACCGTAAATTACGGTGGCACCGTAATTTACGGTGGCACCTGCATCCCACCTTTCCAATTTGCCGTAATTTGACACGAAATCATTCGTATCTTTCACACCGCTTATCCGTTTGACCTACCGTTTCTTCCTACATGTTTGTAATTTGATTCTCCATCATATGGAGTTAAAATCCGACATCCGGCTTGATAAAATTCAAGACTTTTAAGTCTTCGGCTTATTACTCTTTTACCAAATTTTGACCCGTTTACGCATTTTATCAAACAAACGTATTTGTTTGATTCCTATATCACATACAACTCTTTAATTTAATATTACCTACCATTTTAGGTTCTAATCATAGGTTTATTACACAATTTAAACCCGTTTTCACTCGTATGCTTATTTTGACCCGTTAAGGGTTTTTAAGCACTTTCGAGCCTAAAATCACTTTCAATTGCTTCTATAATTAATCTAAGTATTCATTTAATCATAAAACTCATTTCCAAACAACTTTTAAAGGTTGTTTGGTCAATTTAGCCACCAAGGGCGTTTTGGTCCATTTTAGTCCTTTATTAACAATGAAGGATTTTTGAAAGTATATTGGACCCATAATCCCTCTTTTAACCTATGATTATGTTTGAAAAGTCATTAAGCTTTCCAAACGCCATGTTCATTACATAAAACATTTGGTTTACCTAACAAGTAACCAAATGTCCGTTTTGACCTCTTTTAACACTCTTGAACCATAAGTTCTAAATGAGTGTTACCCTATTTCACATACCTGGCGCAAATCAATATATTGACCCGTTTTTAATACCTTGCTTTTATAACCGCTAATTCATAGCGTTGCTAACACCAATTTGACATTTACACCTGAAATAATATAGCTCGACAATAATCATTAGTCGCTATTGTCAAAGGGTGATATCTTCACCTTTTGACCCATTTGGTCTAAGTGACCGATTATGTTGGCGAGATGATATTTATTACCATCTCATCTATACGACTCGCTTCGGTTTACACCGTGTGGCCATTTCACTTATTAATTGATTTTCTTAACGCTTTTTAGCCTGTTATGGCTTACGCCTTACAGTGTCTTTCAAAACCAATAGTTATGGTCAACGCATGACCAATTTACCTTTTTACCCTTATTGTTTGTTTTGGTTTACCCTATAAGGTAACCATTCAAAGGTTCATTTTCCATTTGTCATAAAATGATCGAATTACCGATTTAATTCCTTTTAAACCATCAACATGGTTTCTTGTCGTGCTAGACTACCTTGTTCCGTACATTTACACCTCAGAACATCATACCTCAATTATGTATTTGTCTTTTTCGTAACTAATACGGTAAAGGAGTATTCTAACATATAAGACTAGTGTAAGCTATACTTACATTGCATCCGAATTATGCTTTTCCGCCATTCTTGCTTCGTTTGACCCGTTTCCTTTCCAAGCCTCCACCTAGCTTGTCAAGCGTCAAACTATCATCATAATTCGTAAGACGGTTATATTAGTCATCATTAATTATGACTATTCCATCTTACATATTTTCTATCACAATTACCATTCGATCTTATTAATGGTCGGTTTGACTATTTAAAAGTCAAATCACCAATTAACACATATGATTGCACTATCAAGTTCACAAGACTCAATTAGGCACATTATCAACACTTAGTTCTCATTTAGGCATTTTAACAAACACCTAATGTGCATACATTTTTACACATTTACAACTAGTTCATCACTAGTTATTTTCACCAAGATTAACATCAAAATTCACCACTATCACTTATGATCAATTATCCAAATTTGCAAATTGTTTAAGTATCTCCCGATTACTTAACATGCATGATGATTCCAAGCATATCTATATCATCTATTTCATCATAACATCAAAACCCACTTATCTAAGTGTGTTAATTCACCAAGTTCATCAATCTATAGCATGTTATGTATGATTTTCACTTAGGGTTTCGTTCCTAAGCAAGTATACATCACTAATCTAGCCATAGCTTCTCTAATCCATGCCTAATTCGCGATTAGGGTGATTATCAAATTCTTACAACTTCATGAATGTTAGAAATTCGACATACCTTACGATCCCCTTGACTTGGTGATCGTTTCTACGTATTCAAATCCGAGTTTGGCCTTCAATTGATCCTCCAATTTGAAGAATTTGTTGAGTTTAGGGTTAGCTCCCATGGAGCTTGTCTCCTGAGCATTCTCACGCACGCACACACACTTGTGTGTGTGTTGTGTTTTGTTTTTAAGTTTATAAATTCTATTTTCAAGTTACCCGGCTTTGGTCCCTCGTGTTTGGTTAGTTATTAATTAGGTCACAACCTAATTATTTTCAATAATATTCCCACTTATTAACTAGGTTTAATATTCCTAGTTAACTTAGCGGGTTCGGGAATATTTATGACTAAGTTTATTTTAGGTCCCGTTAACTCGGCCTTCTAAGCTTTTATTTCTTAAAAGCTTTTATTCACTTTTTATTTATTATTAGGATTGATTATTTAAATCCTAATATTTACCGGGTAAATTTTACCACTCACGGTATTTTACCCGTCTTTACTATTAACGTGGTTTGATTACCAAAGCCGTTTTCGGGGTGTTACAAGTCTACCCCCCTTAAAGAGGTTTCGTCCTCGAAACCTTTTCTTACTTAATTTATCGAGTTCAACTCCATGTATTTGCTCTCGATAATCAATTAAGCATTTCTCATATCTTAATTGATTGTTAGTATTACCAGAAAAGTATGGTAATATTCTTTTGGTTATTAATCATCTACGTATCTTACACGACATAATGCGACTGGAAATGACGTAATCTCGTTATTTCCACTAGTTTAATTAACTTAGCGATATTCCTCGCTTTCATATACTATCGAATTCTTTATGAATCCATTACTTTAACCCGTTTAAAGGTCTCTAGTGAAATCTTTCACTTCTAGCAACAATTTCTTTTATTTTCAAATTTATTCATTCGGTTTAGTTATACCGAATTTACCGTTTACAAGCGAACCAAATTTCTTAACTTGAATTGCTGACTTTGGTCGGTTTCACTAACTAGACTTATTTGTCCAGTTCCTTTTTACCGCTTGGTTTGTTATAATGTGATTCTACTTCACATTACATTTCTTGACCGTGAATGTGTTACATCATATTTAATTTATATTAACCTTTCATTTTCGAAAATATCTCACTTTTCGAATATATTGTCTTGCGCCTAACAGTGTCAAGACTTGTATCTTTCATACTTATCGTTTAAATTCTTATCAGAATTCATGTTTGTAAAAACACTATTTCTTACTAAAACCGAAGTTTTAGTTTTAGGATCTTCCCTTTAACTTCTGTCAATTATCCATTCCAGGATATTGACAGTCCAAAATTTATTCTTTTACAGCCTTTGTTTTATGCGGGGATTCTCAATTTATCCGTCGCTTTGTCTAATTAACCCCGTAAGTTTTATCGTTTTGCTCTATAGACTATCTTATTAGACTTTCACCTCTTTAAGGCTAGGTCCTTATAGTCTATTTCTTTCTAGTCGTGACCCGTAGGTCATATTAGTCTCGTAGACTTTTCCATTGTTTATAACCCTAAGGGTTATATTGATCCCGTAGATCATTCTTTACGCATGTCTATATTGAAATATATATGGTGTCAAAGCACTCTTTTTATGTTTGAAAATCATTTGTTTTCACCCTTGAACTTCATTTGACCTTGACCGTAGTCTAAGGCTTCATTTGTTTACTTCCGGGCTAATCCTCCGACTTTATGACTTCTGACGTTATTTACGCGACAGTTTTTCTCAAGCTTACCGTTATCCTGCTTGCGCTTACTTATGCCATTAAGCATTTATACTTTATTCAACCCGTTCAACCTCAATATGGTTGAATATAATTATCAAAATTTCTGTTTACGAAATTTTATGGTCTTTTAGTCATAACTCATAATCCGAGTCTTTTGAGTTTAAATTCATGTTCTCGTCTCTCGGTTTACGCATGTGTTTAAATCCTTACCCATCAACCGGGTGTTTTATCGAAGTCGTTATTATTGCAACCCTCCCGGTATGCATTAAGACCTCGCTTCATTTTTATATTCCGACTTTGTCTTTAAGTTGGACGTTTTACAAAAACGACCCGTTAAAGGACTCATTTGCAAATTCCGGGTTCGAGCGTAAGTACACTCCCTCCCAATACTTGTCTAATCATGCTTGCGTTTTCTGGGTTCGAGTGTAAGTACACTCCCTCCCAATACTTGTCTAACATGCTTGCGTTTTCTGGGTTCGAGTGTAAGTACACTCCCTCCCAATACTTGTTTAACATGCTTGCGCTTTCTGGGTTCGAGTGTAAGTACACTCCCTCCCAATACTTGTCTAACATGCTTGCGTTTTCTGGGTTCGAGTGTAAGTACACTCCCTCCCAATACTTGTTTAACATGCTTGCGCTTTCTGGGTTCGAGTGTAAGTACACTCCCTCCCAATACTTGTCTAACATGCTTGCGTTTTCTGGGTTCGAGTGTAAGTACACTCCCTCCCAATACTTGTTTAACATGCTTGCGTTTTCTGGGTTCGAGTGTAAGTACACTCCCTCCCAATACTTGTTTAACATGCTTGCGTTTTCTGGGTTCGAATGTAAGTACACTCCCTCCCAATACTTGTTTAATTATGCTTCTTTGTCCCTTCACTCGGGCTCATTATCCTAATGTAATACGCTTCCGTCACTCGGTTGTGCATTTACATTATTATCAAATATTTTGCTTGTCTGATTCATTTGGGTACTTTTTACTTAGTCCCATTTACTCCGCCCTTACTACACCGGATGTAAGTGTGTCCGCTATAAGAAACTCGTGGTATCATATGCCACTACTTACTTGGCCAGAGTAAGTGATTAACACATGACATACACGACCTTTTTATAGTTTTCACATCACGCCCTATGTAAGTAATAATACCTCTGTTTATTTCTCTTGGAAACAATATCCTGGATAAGTATTCTATTCAGGTTTTTCCCAAGTTTACTATCTACATATGCAACTTCTAATCTCTATGTGTTTGTTGCATATTACCATTCATGTAATAATTTAAAGCGTGTACCTGATTTTGCTTGTTTTAACAGGCTTCCCTTGCCATTAGCTTATTCGCGATCATTACGCGATTTAGGTCCTTAATGAGCATGCTCTTCTTGTCATATCTTGGACCGTTCCATCATCCATAATTCGTTTGACTCTCGTCGTCTTCGAACGCGAGTGTCCTTCATTTAAAACATTCACAAAAGTTAGTAAAGTCAACTTCAATAATCGCCCGTATTATAATACAAGGCGTTTTCTACTATGCACGTCAACGCGCGTATTTTTGTCAACTACATCAATCGTTTAATTGGGGCAACGTGTGTTACACGATAGCCCTATGTGTTATTTACAACAATTAGCATACTAAACTATTAGCATACGTGTACTTACCGGATTTGCGATCAAGCCTCGAACCGAACACTATTCTTTGTCAAGAGCATAAGGTTTAAGTCCAAGCATGGTTCCTCCCAACCATACTCGAATCTCTTAAACCAAGGCTCTGATACCAACTTGTAACACCCGTTCTTGTAAATCAAGGTTTAACGTATGTTTAGGGAAAATAATCATGTAATTAATTATTACATATACATCGGAAATACGGGTTTATTAAAAACTTTTACTAATCGCAAGTTATTCTACATAACGTGGTTAAATTCTTTTTTTTTTTTAAATCTACAACGTTGCAATGTGCGGAAGCGTGTGTCTTTATTGTGTTCGGTTCTTCGCTGAGCTTGATCGTCTTCCGGCATCCCAAGGCATACCTACATTTCATAAACATGAAATGCTTTAGTCATTCGGGGTTTAAATCATGTCCGAACAATATCCGGGAAACATTCGATTTTCAAATGAAAAACAAAATATTGAAAAACTATATCCACCGTAATTTACGGTGGGACCGTAAATTACGGTGGCACCTGGATTGCTATTCTTCGGCCGTAAATCAGGAGTGTTGCACCGTAAACCATTTCAGGTCCACCGTAAATTACGGTGGCACCGTAATTTACGGTGGCACCTGCATCCCACCTTTCCAATTTGCCGTAATTTGACACGAAATCATTCGTATCTTTCAAACCGCTTATCCGTTTGACCTACCGTTTCTTCCTACATGTTTGTAATTTGATTCTCCATCATATGGAGTTAAAATCCGACATCCGGCTTGATAAAATTCAAGACTTTTAAGTCTTCGGCTTATTACTCTTTTACCAAATTTTGACCCGTTTACGCATTTTATCAAACAAACGTATTTGTTTGATTCCTATATCACATACAACTCTTTAATTTAATATTACCTACCATTTTAGGTTCTAATCATAGGTTTATTACACAATTTAAACCCGTTTTCACTCGTATGCTTATTTTGACCCGTTAAGGGTTTTTAAGCACTTTCGAGCCTAAAATCACTTTCAATTGCTTCTATAATTAATCTAAGTATTCATTTAATCATAAAACTCATTTCCAAACAACTTTTAAAGGTTGTTTGGTCAATTTAGCCACCAAGGGCGTTTTGGTCCATTTTAGTCCTTTATTAACAATGAAGGATTTTTGAAAGTATATTGGACCCATAATCCCTCTTTTAACCTATGATTATGTTTGAAAAGTCATTAAGCTTTCCAAACGCCATGTTCATTACATAAAACATTTGGTTTACCTAACAAGTAACCAAATGTCCGTTTTGACCTCTTTTAACACTCTTGAACCATAAGTTCTAAATGAGTGTTACCCTATTTCACATACCTGGCGCAAATCAATATATTGACCCGTTTTTAATACCTTGCTTTTATAACCGCTAATTCATAGCGTTGCTAACACCAATTTGACATTTACACCTGAAATAATATAGCTCGACAATAATCATTAGTCGCTATTGTCAAAGGGTGATATCTTCACCTTTTGACCCATTTGGTCTAAGTGACCGATTATGTTGGCGAGATGATATTTATTACCATCTCATCTATACGACTCGCTTCGGTTTACACCGTGTGGCCATTTCACTTATTAATTGATTTTCTTAACGCTTTTTAGCCTGTTATGGCTTACGCCTTACAGTGTCTTTCAAAACCAATAGTTATGGTCAACGCATGACCAATTTACCTTTTTACCCTTATTGTTTGTTTTGGTTTACCCTATAAGGTAACCATTCAAAGGTTCATTTTCCATTTGTCATAAAATGATCGAATTACCGATTTAATTCCTTTTAAACCATCAACATGGTTTCTTGTCGTGCTAGACTACCTTGTTCCGTACATTTACACCTCGGAACATCATACCTCAATTATGTATTTGTCTTTTTCGTAACTAATACGGTAAAGGAGTATTCTAACATATAAGACTAGTGTAAGCTATACTTACATTGCATCCGAATTATGCTTTTCCGCCATTCTTGCTTCGTTTGACCCGTTTCCTTTCCAAGCCTCCACCTAGCTTGTCAAGCGTCAAACTATCATCATAATTCGTAAGACGGTTATATTAGTCATCATTAATTATGACTATTCCATCTTACATATTTTCTATCACAATTACCATTCGATCTTATTAATGGTCGGTTTGACTATTTAAAAGTCAAATCACCAATTAACACATATGATTGCACTATCAAGTTCACAAGACTCAATTAGGCACATTATCAACACTTAGTTCTCATTTAGGCATTTTAACAAACACCTAATGTGCATACATTTTTACACATTTACAACTAGTTCATCACTAGTTATTTTCACCAAGATTAACATCAAAATTCACCACTATCACTTATGATCAATTATCCAAATTTGCAAATTGTTTAAGTATCTCCCGATTACTTAACATGCATGATGATTCCAAGCATATCTATATCATCTATTTCATCATAACATCAAAACCCACTTATCTAAGTGTGTTAATTCACCAAGTTCATCAATCTATAGCATGTTATGTATGATTTTCACTTAGGGTTTCGTTCCTAAGCAAGTATACATCACTAATCTAGCCATAGCTTCTCTAATCCATGCCTAATTCGCGATTAGGGTGATTATCAAATTCTTACAACTTCATGAATGTTAGAAATTCGACATACCTTACGATCCCCTTGACTTGGTGATCGTTTCTACGTATTCAAATCCGAGTTTGGCCTTCAATTGATCCTCCAATTTGAAGAATTTGTTGAGTTTAGGGTTAGCTCCCATGGAGCTTGTCTCCTGAGCATTCTCACGCACGCACACACACTTGTGTGTGTGTTGTGTTTTGTTTTTAAGTTTATAAATTCTATTTTCAAGTTACCCGGCTTTGGTCCCTCGTGTTTGGTTAGTTATTAATTAGGTCACAACCTAATTATTTTCAATAATATTCCCACTTATTAACTAGGTTTAATATTCCTAGTTAACTTAGCGGGTTCGGGAATATTTATGACTAAGTTTATTTTAGGTCCCGTTAACTCGGCCTTCTAAGCTTTTATTTCTTAAAAGCTTTTATTCACTTTTTATTTATTATTAGGATTGATTATTTAAATCCTAATATTTACCGGGTAAATTTTACCACTCACGGTATTTTACCCGTCTTTACTATTAACGTGGTTTGATTACCAAAGCCGTTTTCGGGGTGTTACAACAAATCAGATCAAAACAGGAAAAAAACACTCAATAACCCGAATCATATTCCAAAACATAAAGAATTTTCGAATTTTCCTAAGAACACATGATGAACCCTAAACATAAGAACAGAATTCTGGAACCCGAAACCTGAATTTTTTTAAGGCTTTCTAAACAGATTTCGGTCATAAAACATAACCCATTTGATTTCGAGGGAACATATAATTAATCTTTTTTCGAAAACAGGGATTTCGAGTGGTTATATTCGACTTGAAACCGGCTGTGAATTATATGAGGCTTTCAAAATTCTGTTTTCCAGATTTCTATCCCAGAATTTATGGATACGAAAACAGAACCAACTAATCAACATATGCTCTGATACCACATGTTGAACGGTTCTGTTTAAACGTAAGGGAAAACATGAAAACATACATGTTACAGCCATGGTTGCAGAAATCGGCCTAGGCGGCCGATTAATCGGCGCCTAGGCGCTAGGCGGTCATCTACTGCCTAATTTTGAGCTAGGCGGTCAATTAATCGGTCATGGTAAAAAATCGGTCAAAATCGGTCCTAGGCGGTCAAAAATCGGATTAATCGGACAATATTAGTCGGTCAAAATCGATCAAAATCGGTCCTAGGCGGTCAAAATTGGTCAAAATCGGTCAAAATCGAACCATACTATCTGAAACTTGAAGTATTTATGTGAATTTTGAAGTATTATTTTTTTTATTATTGGGTATATATATATAATTTTGAAAAAATACATATAAAAATCCCATTCCGATTAATCCTGATTAATCCCTAGGCTGTACCTCACCGCCCGACTGGCGCCTTCTACAACATTGGTTACAGCAGACAGTGCAGTGGAGAATCCAGTCAGAGATGATGACATCGAGTTTGACATGTTTGTCAGTGTGATCTGGTTCCTCCATGCTAACTTATGATGGTGATGATGAAACCGAATAGGGGATTCGGTATGGAGAAGAGGCCGATTGTGATGTTATGATCATTAGGTTATGTCTAAGTGTGTAACTGTGTAACCCTTTAACCTCTACATAAGTCTCCTTATATAAACACTCAAGAGGAAACCTAATTAGTTAATAAGGGTAATATGGTCCATCAACAATTACCAACTAATTATTTAATAGGTTATTATATATTTTGATCTATATTATGTAAATGATTATAATGGCTACAAGATTAAATATTAAATCATAATATATTTAATCTTACAGGACTCACATATAAAAACAATATCGCCGAAGAACACGAGGGTGGCCGGTGGTCAGAATATCGTTAGAGAAGACGAGTGTAAGAAAACAGGGTGTAAACGTGTTAGCAACACGAAGGTAAAGCACAGGGTATAAAAGTGAAGTTTACTCTATAAATTACGAAAATGCCGTCTGGTAAGATTACAAAAATGCCCCTAAGGGGTGAACATTGACGCACTTAGGAAATGCCGGAGGGTAAAACAACAAGATTTTAAAAATTAAGAGTAAACGTGATGTCGCCTGTAAACCTCAGGGAGTAAAATTATAGTTTACTTTATAGTCAATAACATTTTTAGTGTATAAATAAACCTATCTAACACTTAACATAATAATTTAAGTTGGTTGTCGCTGTCTAAAATACTGGTTTTAACTTGCATTGTATGTCGGAAGAGAAAAACAAGAGATAGGATGAAATAAAAGGAGAGAATGGAAAATAATAATTTATTTCATATAGTTATAGACGGTGAGCTTTCTGTAAAAATGACTTTTTTGTGAGAAGTGTAAGAATGCATACAAATTAACATATAGACATTATGTTTTGGACTTACGCATGATGTTTTGAAAAAAAAAAACACCAAACATAACAATTTAAAACACAACTAAAACACACTACTTAACACTTAAAACATACTACTTAATGTTCTTGGCATGGTGTTTTAAGCCTTGAATTCGTTGGATTGTGTCTTAAAATGTTATGTTTGATTTTTTTCATGCCAAAACAACTAAAAACATTATGCTCAAATCCAAAACATGATTTCTACATGTAGACATGGCAAACGGGTCGGTTCGGGTTGGGTTATGGGTTAAAACGGGTTCAGGTCAAAATGGGTCAATTAAAAAAGGGTTGTTTTGGTTCGTGTCAAAACGGTTTCGGGTGCGAACAAGGTTTGGATCTGAACGGGTTCGGGTTGAAATGGTTCCGGGTCAGAAAGGGTTTCGGGTCGGGTCGGGTCAGAATTTTTTTTATAATATGTGTTAATTATTCATATACTAATGATCTACCGAGGGTAAAAGTTAATTATTCAATCGAAAGAACCAGTTATTTGAGAATATACTTTAGAAGTGGAATGTGTGTGTGCTTCTTGTCCAAAATTCAAACCATAACTATTATCAAGCATTTAATCAAATTATTTAGCTAGGGAAGGTTCATTTGAGAAGAAAATTTAATTGAGAAGAAAAAGAAAAAAAGTGTAATTTTGTAAAACATTAAATATTTTTTTCACTTATCTCATTTATTATCATTTTTGAGTAATTAATTAGACATAAATACTATTATTATCCTCCACACTAATTTTTTTGCCTACACACATAAAAGGTTATCCTACATATTTCGAAATTCATCCTACATGTTGAAATTTATTCTACACAACTCGTAATTTATCCTACAATTTAAATTATTTTATTTTATTTTTTTGAAAAAATATATATTTTAAAGATAAGTTACAAATTCTTTAATGTAGTTAGCTATTAAAGAGGAAGACTACAAATTAACGACTTATGTAGATTTACCAATGTAACCTTATAGTAACATTAATTACTTATATTAAATGAAGTAAAATAAAACATTCTTATTGGTTGAAATTTTTTCTTTTTTCTTCTTACAAAAAAATTTCTTCTCATTTAAACTCTCCATTATTTAGCTAATCTTCTAAAAACAAATTATGCACTCTCACTCTTTGAACACTTTTCCGAACACCCCTAGTGGGGCGCCACTAATGATGCATTCTGAATATGAGGGAGCTTAGCGACCAAAACATAACTTTTAATCGGGTTCATGATAAGATTTATGTTTCTATTAGTTATGCACAAAAAAATCCAATAAATTTTAGTGACTTAGGGGTCAACGGACCCTTGTAACGCCTCTTGCTCCGCCCCAAAACCTACATACTGGTTTATTGTGATTATAAATCCAAGATCTTGAATATTAAAAGTAAAACACATTTTTAATCCAACAAAGTTTAAGCTTAATTCATGATAATGGCTGACAAAACAACAAATTCACAATCTTCAAAATGCTTGTTTCGTAAGTAATCTTTGCGTAATTAAATCTCAACACTATCTCCCTACAAAATATAAATTAAAAAACACATTAAGATCGGAAAAAACAATTTGTGATTCCACAATTTAAATGAACCAATTAATGGAAGAAGAACATATTTTTTTAAGTAAAAAATGTTTTATTTACCATGCATATATGGAATGGGTATACAAGGAAGTGCTAATTACATAATCAAATTCCCATTTAACAGATTAACACTATACAACAGATTCTAGACAACATTAACAGTTGGTTAAGTACAGCTTTAATAGCAGCTTAAACACGTTCAATACAGCTTTAACAACAAACAGAATCATTAACAGCAGGTTAAACATGTTTTATACAACAAACATAACCATTAACAACAGTTTTAAACATGTTTTATACAATAATACATGTCTTTATGTTCTATCTTAATAAGTTTCAGCGAAAATAACTAAGCATCAATATTTAACCTACAGCAATTTCAACTTCCTAATCCTCCCCAATCTCTGCGTAGTCAAACTCCCAAATCTATGTACCCCCCCAAAAAAACAAACAATTTCTATTTCACAAGTATATTATTATTCCAATATTTAATGGAGATATAGAGATAACTTACGTACATGTTGGATATTATGTCTGGTTCGATAAGTCAACGCTTCCGACCGGGTCTTGACCCGTAAGAGTTACATCTTAGGCAACAAACTAAAATCCACTTAACCTGTTTAACTGGTAATTACAAACAACATACGATACATATCATAATTATATTAATGATCATATATAAGCGGGTATTAACTGAGAGACGTGTACATGGACCGGGTGATACGAGTATATTCACCCTACGCCACTTGTCGCGCACCTAACACATTGGCCAATGGCAACACATGCACCATGCATGTGTGCCACTTGGCAAGCATGCATAAATGGTCCATATCCTTTTAAGTGATTGGGTCTTGCATTGTTTATATAGATGAACAAATTAGTTAGTTGTTGCAACAAGAAAAAATGTTGTTGCAACAAGAAAAAATGCTCTTAATATTAACCGACCCGCAACCGGTTTACCACCGCCCTACTGCTCGCCGTTACAAGTCGCCGCAGCCCTGCTGCCTGTAGTCGGCTGCCGCCGGCCACTGCCACTGTTGATTGCCGCGGCTGCCACCGTTGTTTGCCGCGGTTGGCCGCCGCTTGGCGCCACCTCCTTTGTCGCGTTTCGTTGGTTCGTTTACTAGCACTTGTTCGTTGAACCTCGGTGTCTCGACCGGTTAGTCATTAGCCGAGGTACATCTTTCTCATCGGTAGTTAAATATATTTCACTGTGCTCGTATTTGCATGTAACCGGATCCTGTCGGGTTTCGTTTTGTTGATCATTAGTTTATATTTCAGCTGCGTTTTATTAATTAACTCATTTAATTAATTAACTATTATTTATTGAACCGAGTTTTTTGATAAATAAAATTTTGACCAATCACCACGGAAACCCAACAATGGTATCAGAGCCTTGGTTACAACATACGAGTCGGTACCGGTCTTTTAACCGGAATTAGAACACAAACTTTATTTATTTAAAGTTTCTGATCTAAGTATTTTTTTTAGGGCACTTTATTTTTGGTCAATATTTTATTTATTTGCTTGACCAAAATATTGCCCGGTTTATTTTGTGAGTGTTGTGCGATGTGTAAATCTGGCCCGACCTTATTTTTTTTGTAGTTGTATATTTTATTCGGTTTTGTAATTATTATTTTTGGCCACCGAGATGGTTCAAAGTTGTAATAGATTAGTTTATGGTTTTGGCCCATCTTGCGGTTCAAAGTTATAATAGATAGGCCTTTTGTCTTTGTTGTATTTACTTGTTAAATATTGTTGATACGAAGACCCGAAGCAAAACCGAATGCCAAGAGGAGTCTTGGAGTTAGTGGGAGTTGCTCAAGACAACAAGATGCACTCAAGTCTATCCTTGTGGTTGTTTGTGTGTTGTGATCCCGTGACCCGTTTGATCTTGCTATTAGGCTCTAGCACGATCGAACAATTTTGGCCATATGGATTTACATATTTATCTTGGTATTGTGGTTGCTTTTATCTTATAAATTGTTATAACGTAACCAACCTAAATACCAACATGATTTTAAAAGGAGTTTTAAAATATTAAAAACAATCATATTAAAACAAGTTCTAAATTGTTTTTACAACTTGTTAAAGTTTTTATTATAAAACAAAGGTTGTTTTTTAAACAAATAATAACCAATTAAGTTTTGCAAATTAAACTAGTTTTTATTTTCCAAAACTATTAACTTAATAGTTTTCTATTAACTTAAAATTGGTTATTCCAAGTCGCAACAAAGTTAGTTTTATAGGTTATCTAAAACTAATTGTACCGAGAGGTGAAAGAGTTTTTTGGTTATGTCGCAAATTTAATATCTAAATAAAAACCAACTATAACGACCATATATGGTAAAAAATTAAAATCAATAGTCTATGCCATCCTACTACTAGTAACACTTGGGGCATAATGCGAACCATCAGTGTTGGAGCCACAGCACGACACTTGGTGTCTAGTTTATCATTCCAAGGTGCAAGGGCTTCGTCGACACATCCGACACTTCCACATGTGACCTTTTTAGGACGACTATTACTTTTCTTCTCGTGTTTACATGCCCCAGCTGTCTCGAGAACAAAAGTGACATAGATGAGTCCAAACGTATCAACGCAAGGATAATAGGTTATCATCGCAGCCTTATAAACCTCGGGAGTTGTGCCTTTCTCACAATTGACAATCGTTGTCAGTCCACTTGAACCTCTTGCTAATGTTGTGTGCCCCATCCGCCTTTAGAAAGAGCTTCTAACCGGATTCTCATTTCTTATCGTCTCACCTCACGAAATAAGGATATATACATCGAAAATACTAATTAAAATCACCTTGCTTATATAACAGATGTCTAATGAAAACAACTCCTTCATTTTCAAGTCTATACTTGAAAAGGAAAAGAAATAAAAATTTGAATAACACCAACCTTCTCGAATGGCACCACAATCTGAGAATAGTTCTCAAGATGGAAGAAAAGCTGTATATCTTAGATGGCCCAGTCCCTACCGAGCCTGGAAGTACTTCTACTACTGCTCACAAGGCACTGGAGAAACATAACGAGGATGCCGTTGAGGTAGCCTACCTTATGAAAGCCACCATGTCTCCTGAATTTCAATAGAACATGGAAGATAAGGATGCTTATGACATGATCCAGCAACTGAAATGCATGTTCCAGAAACAAGCCCGATAGGAGCGATATGACACCATGAAACAGCTCATAAGCTGTAAAATGCTGGAAGTATCATGTATCAGTACTCATGTGCTAAATATGAAATGATAAATTGACCAAATGATCAAACTTGGTTATTCCACAAAACCAACCAAGTTCTAATAGTCAAGTATGGTGGTGTTAAGAAGCCCAATAACAAGAAAATGAAAGAGTTAAGTACACAAATGGGTCTTGTGGTTTATACCTAATTTCACCTTTGGGTACTAACTTTTTTTAACAAGTTTAGGTTTTATGGTTTCAATTTTGTAAAACATTTGGGTACTAACACCAAAATTTGTTAATTAATGACTAAAATACCCTTGCATTTTGTTTAAGTTTATCAATGTAACACATTTGGGTACTAACACCTAATTTTATTTAAGTTTAAATCAATTTTACAAAATCTATTTATTTTTTTATTTTCATCTTTTTATTATATCTCTTAATTAACATAAAATCTATTTATTTTTTTATTTTCATATTTTTATTAAATTTCTTATTTAACATAAAATCTACTTGTTACACTAGTTTTTTTTAAATAGATTTTTTAAATAAAATCTACTAGCTATATACTTTTATGTAAATTAAATTTTTTACTCGTTTTAAATAATGTAAACCTTACTCGTTTTCAATTTTAGATAGATATGATTGATAATAATAAATATCTTTCATGTAAAAAAAATTAAGCCTTTTTTTAACTCGTTTTTTTATTCATTTACATTTTACTATTTTAGAAAGATATTTAATTTACATAAAATCTGTTAGTTACACCAGTAAAATCTACTAGCTATATAGTTTTATGTAAATTAAATATCTTTTTTTTTTTACAAAAAAACGAGTTTAAAAAAGGCTTAAATTTGTTTCAGTTTTTATCTAAAATACCTAGCTATATAGTTTTATGTAAATTAAATATCTTTCTAAAATAGTAAAATAAACAAAAAACGAGTTAAAAAAAGGCGTAATTTTTTTTACATAAAAGATATTTATTTTTAGCAATCATATCTATCCAAAATTGAAAACGAGTAAGGCTTACATTATTTAAAACGAGTAAGAAATTTAATTTACATAAAAGTATATAGCTAGTAGATTTTATTTAAAAAATCTATTTAAAAAAAACTAGTGTAACAAGTAGATTTTATGTTAAATAAGAAATTTAATAAAAATTAGAAAATAAAAAAATAAATAGATTTTATGTTAATTAAGAGATATAATAAAAAGATGAAAATAAAAAAATAAATAGATTTTGTAAAATTGATTTAAACTTAAATAAAATTAGGTGTTAGTACCCAAATGTGTTACATTGATAAACTTAAAAAAATGCAAGGGTATTTTAGTCATTAATTAACAAATTTTGGTGTTAGTACCCATAGGTGTTACAAAATTGAAACCATAAAACCTAAACCTGTTAAAAAAAAGTTAGTACCCAAAGGCGAAATTAGATATAAACCACAGGACCCATTTGTGTAATTAACTCAAAAGGAAACATAAAAGCAAAGGCAAGAGAAAAGTTGTTATTGCTGCCAGAAATGCCACCAACAACAAGCATGTTGCAAAACCACACCCTCCTAGGAGCGTCAGTTCTTTGAATGCAACCAAATAAGGCACTGGAAGAGAAACTGCTCGTAGTATCTAGCCAAGCTGAAGATGAACAAGGCCAATAACATTGGCACTTCTTTTGATATTCTCATTTATGTTATCGAACTTTTCACTGTTTCTAGCAGCACATGGGTATTTGATACCGGATGTGGTTACCACATCATTAATGTCTTGCAGGAGCCTGAAAAGTGGAGGAAACTGAAACAAGGCCACCTGGAACTCATAGTTGGTAATGGAAAGAGAGTTCTAGTTCAGGCAACTGGAACATTTTGTTTTCCCTGGCCTTGTAGTTACTTTAAATAACTGTTTATATGCACCTGGTTTGACCAGAAACATTATTTCCGTTTCTTCACTATTTGAACAAGGATTCAAGTACGTTTTAATGGTTTTTCTATTTTAGCCTACTTGAGTGATGTCTTTTATTTTGAGGCTAAACCTCGAAATGGTATATATGAGATTGATGTTCAAACAAATAAAATAACATATATCATCTTTCAAAACGTAACAAAGCTGGCATAAATGAAACATATTTATGGCATTGCAGACTTGGCCACATAAGTAAGGCATGCATAAAATGGCTCCAGTCCGAGGGGATTCTTGAATCCACTGGACAGGACTCCTTTGATGTTTGCAAACTCACAAAGCACCCCTTCACCGATGTTGGTGAACGGATCAATGGTCTTCTAGAACTCATTCACATGATGTATATGGCCCTTTCAAAACCATGACTAGAAACCATGACTAAAAACCAACTTGATAGAAAGATAAAAGTACTTCGATCAGATCGAGGTGGTGAATACCTCAGCTTTGAATTTTTCAATCATCTGAAAGAGTGTGGAATAGTTTCACAACCCTCTCCACCAGGCACAACCCAACTTAATGGCGTGAGTGAAAGGTGAAATCGAACTCTACTTGATATGGTTCGATCGATGATGTGTAGAACTAACTTGCCTCACTCCTTTTTGGGACAAGCTTTTATGATCGCTTCCCGCATTGTCAATTTAGCTCCGACTAAAAGGTAAACAAAAACGCCATATGAGATATGGCATGGGCGTAAACCCAATTTGGAATACCTTAGAGTATGGGGATGTGATGCATACATCACAAGTGATTCTGATGACAAGCTCGATCCTCAAGGCGAAAAGGTTGTTTTTCGTCGGATACTATAAGCGGATATTATCTCTACCATCCTGATGCAAACGAGATTTCCATCAAACGGAAGGGACACTTTCTCGAGGAAGAACTTCTTAATCGAGGAATTGGAAATAATGTTGTTGATCTTGAAGAAATTCAAGAACCACAAACAACCGCTAATGTAGTCAGACTGTCTGATAAACAAGTAGTTGTTGCCAATGAATCAGACATAAAACACAAGCGTTTTCAGAAGTAGTAGAATTCGCAAGAATCTGATAGATGTCTATGGCGTCCAAAAGGTCCCGAAGTCTTATTAGTAACTGAGTCTAATGCCGAACCTGCTGACTACAAATCTGCAATCTTAGATTCGGAATCTGAGAAATGGCAAGAAGCCATGAACGTCGAGATACAATCTATGCATAACAATCAAGTATGGGAATTGTTTGAGCTACCCCCAGAATCTCGGGCAATAGGGAGCAAATGGATTTTCAAGAGAAAAACCGATATGAATGGAAATGTACACACCTATAAAGCACGGCTAGTTGTGAAGGGTTTCACTCAAACTCAAAGTATTGACTATGATGAGACTATCTCGCCTATTGTTATGATTAAATAAATCAGGATATTGCTTGCCATAATTGCGTACTATGATTACGAAATATGGCAAATGGATATCAAAACCGCCTTTCTTAATAGTCATCTCCCTGAAGATGTCTATATGGTTTGGCCTGAAGGTTTTATCGATCCTAAACATCCAACTAAGGTGTGCAAACTAAATAAGTCCATTTATGGACTCAAGCAAGTATCTCGTAGCTGGAATCTTCATTTTGACCAGAAGTTCAAAGAGTTTGGTTTTGTCAAGAATGAAGATGGGCTTGTGTTTACAGAAAGGCTAGTGGGAGCACCATATCATCCTGTATATGGATGATATACTAATCATTGGAAATGACATCCCCATGCTTAACGAAGTTAAACACTATTTGGGATCTTGCTTCGCAATGAAAGATCTTGGAGAAGCTGCTTGCATTCTAGGAATGAAAATCTGTAAGGATAGATCTAAGCGGCTTCTAGGGCTAAGTTAAAGAACGTACATACACAAAATGATGACACGCTTCAAGATGGAAAACTCCAAGAATGGAGGTGTTCCTATGACTAAAGGAATTGCGTTGAACAAATCGCAATCTCCTTCAACGGACATTGAAATTTAGCAAATGGAAGTAGTTCCATATGCTACAGCGATTGGTTCAATCATGCATGCTATGTACTAGACTTAACGTCTCGTATGCTTTAAGCATAACCAGTCGTTTTCAGCATAGTCCTGGCATTGCCCATTAGGCTGCAGTAAAGAACATTCTGAGGTACTTGAGAAGAACCAAAGATATGTTCTTGGTGTTTGGAGGAGTGGAAGAGGAGCTCACTGTAAGGTGTTACACTGATGCTGGCTTCCAAAGTGACCGAGATAATTCTCGTTCACAATTAGAATTCGTAGTCACTCTCAATGGAGGAGCTGTCTATTGGAAAAGCTCCAAACAGAGTGTAGTGGCGGATTCAGCCACCGAATCTAAATGAATAGTTGCATCATATGCCGTGAAAGAATCTGCTTGGATGAAGTAGTTCATCAGCGACCTCGATGTGGTTTCAAGTATTCAGAAACCAATCTAGGTGTTATGTGATAACACAGGAACCATTGCTCAAACCAAGGAGCCTATATCACAGGGTTAAGCACATTCTAAGAAAGTTCCAGTATATATGGGAAATACTGGAACGATGAGACATCTTAATAAGCAAAATTGACACAGATCAAAACTTAGCAAACCCGTTCACTAAACCCATGTCTCAGGACAGGCATGAGAATGCTATTGGTCTTAGATTGGATAACCATTTGTTTTGATTTAGTATTTGGATGTATGAACATTCAAATATTTATACCTTTTGAATTCACCTTTGATTTACTGGCTAAATGCAAAGTTTGAATCTTACAACTGTGTTCGATTTTGATACGTTTAATCCATGAATCTTGTATTCTAAATTATCCGTAGTCGGTCAGACTCGTGGGAACGACTCTGAATTAAGACTATTCTAACTTTGGACTCAAGGAGTTGGCTTCCAAACTCACAAACCTCATTATGAATGACGTTGGATGTAACTCGCATCAAATCATCTTCATGGATCATGGTCACAAGATGTATTTGATTTAGGTATACTCATTTAGTATCCTTTGACCTGAGATATATACTAGAACTTTCGTTTACTAAAGACTATTCTTTGATCAGTGTCAAACACTGTCGCGTAACTGCCAGTCATAAAGGCATTCGTTGGGAGTGGTTCTGAAGTTCAGTGGGAGTTGTATGTAGTTAAGATGGGATTCTGTACTCTTACATTATATGTAACAGCTAGACATCTGGGCGCCCTCGTTGATTCAAACTGGTGAAGTGTAAGGCCTTACCCAAACTTACTGTGTGTTTGATTGGACCACTTTGATTATGTGAACGAGAACGATAATGATTGAATGCCATGTGAGATTGAATCTAATCCATGTCTCATTGTTCAATTGATGTCTTTTGCGGAAAGGATAAATGACGAAGATGGCCATAAGTCTACTGTCTTCATGTAGCAAGGTGTTGCTAAAAAGAAGATACCTTGGCTAATGACTTTAAAGTGTCATGACCTGTTGGGGCAACCATGTGTAGCTAGAACACCGCTGGGTGTCTGCGTTGAGATCTTATCAGAGACCGTCCAAGTGGGAGCTGTTAGATATTATGTCTGGTTCGATAAGTTAACGTTGCCGACCGGGTCTTGACCCGTAAGAGTTACACCTTGGGCAACGAACTAAAATCCACTTAACCTGTTTAACTGGTAATTACGAACAACATACGAGACAGATCATAATTATATTTATGATCATAAGCGGGTATTAACTGAGAGACGGGTACATGGACCGGGTGACACGGGTATACTCACCCTACGCCACTTATCGCGCACCTAACACATTGGCCAATGGCAACACATGCACCATGCATGTGTCACATGCACCATGCATGTGTGCCACTTGGCAAGCATGCATAAATGGTCCATATCCTTTTAAGTGATTGGGTCTTGCATTATCTATATAGATGAAAAAATTAGTTAGTTGTTGCAACAAGAAAAAATGCTCTCAATATTAACCGAGCCGCAGCCAGTTTACCGCCGGCAACTGCTCGTCGTTACAAGTCGCCGCAGCCCTGCTGCCCGTCGTCGGCTGCCGTCGCTGATTGCCGCGGCTGCCACCATTGTTTGCCGCGGTTGGCCGCCGCTTGGCGCCACCTCCTTTGTCGGGTTTCGTTGGTTCGTTTACTAGCACTTGTTCGTTGAACCTCGGTGTCTCGACCGGTTAGTCATTAACCGAGGTACATCTTTCTCATCGGTAGTTAAATATATTTCACTGTGCTCGTATTTGCATGTAACCGGATCCTGTCGGGTTTCGTTTTGTTGATCATTAGTTTATATTTCAGCTGCGTTTTATTAATTAACTCTTTTAAGTAATTAACTATTATTTAGTGAACCAGGTTTTTTGATAAATAAAATTTTGACCGATCACCACGGAAACCCAACAGTACAAAGATACTGGGAATATGCAACGTTCTACAAAGATATTTAATGGGGTTTATGGGGAAAGAAGAGGGTTGAGGAGAATTGAAGACCTCATGTCTTCACCCGTGGCAGCCGCGGAGACGGCGACGACGGTGGATAAGACTTTTTAGTATTTAAGTGACCCTTTTTGACCCATATGTCTAAATTTCTTTACCCAGAACAATCCATTTTCTAAATTCCTTTACCTAAACTGACCCATTTAATAGCTTTTGGAATAAGATTACCCCTCTATTCACGAGTTAATAGGTTGCAACTAACCGAACACATTATATAAACCTTAAGTTGTAAGACATATGAACCCCACCTCTTTAACTAGAAATTCTATTTTAATTTTTTTCCCTGTCCATACTAATACTCTTAACTTACAACGAAAGGTACAAATGTATAAATATACATATGTTTAAGCTATAAAATATGCGATGCTTATTTCTCAGTCAATTTGAGTCACGTCCACTTGGACATGACATGTCTAGGTAAACATGTTTATGAAATTGATAAAAGCTGTTTATGGTAAATTTAACCCGTAAATTTTGTGTTAGATTCAATGTGAGAAATTCACACAACAGAAAAAAAGTTAAGAGCCGAAGGATTTTATAATACTAAAAGAAAGTATATGCCCTTAATAAAAATACTTAGAAGAATATGCCACTAATACACTACTTAAGAAAAGAATATGCCCTAATTATTGAAACAAATGATACCAAACTAACCAGATTAAAAATTAGATAAAAGTTAACTCATTTCGATTAACTCTATTATTTTTCTTTTCTATTAATTTATTGTTGTTGAGATATTAATAACTTTTTTTTTGTACTTTTAAGCTCATATAATAATTAATTTTCTAAAATATGACTTTTAAATTATCATATTTATTTATTATTGTATAAGATTTTTTGAAAGGCTATTATTGTATAAAATTGATCTATACTTTTATTTCATTTTTTGGATGAATTAATTTAAAATATATTATAATGTGTTGTTTAAATTATATTTCATTTATTCAATTAAACGATTACAAAAAGTAAGTTTTACATCTATTTTTTTTTTAATTTTTAAACCATCATGTCATATCTTACATATTCGATTTTAGTTAAAACGCATTTATAGACTTCTAGCAATTGTTATTGTTTTCTTTAGTAACAAATTCGTGCATGGTTGACCGGAGTTTCCAACATATCTGGAGGTTAAGAAGTTTGTTGTTTTTTTTTTTTTTTTTTCCAGAGAAAAATGCCCGGATAGTCCCTGTGGTTTGCTTCATTTTCACCTTTAGTCCCTAACTTTCTAAAATTATAGCTATAGTCCTCAACTTTTGCAATTTCGTTCCCGGATAGTCCCTAGAATGGATGAAGGTTAGTTATTGATGTTAAATGAGTGTGAAATGACCTAAATACCCTTTCTATCAAATTAATAATTTAAAATTTAAAAGAAATATAATTAATATTTTAGAATTTATATAGGACCTACCACCCACCCCACTTCATCTTCCCCACTCTTCACCACCATCTCCACCTTTCGCCACCACCACCACCCACCGCATCTCCGCCATCTCGTCCATCCATCCACCTAAATACCATTATTTAAAAACGTTTAAACTAAAACAGAAAATGATATATATAACTCTTACTGGACTTTGACCTGCACCAACCACCGCCCATCTCACTAGTTCCAGCCTCCCACCCGAACCATTGGCCATCAGCCATCTTCACCACTCAGGCACCGTCCATCTCTTTAAAGACTCTCCTATCTCGCCTGACCACCGGCCTCAGTGGCCGCCTCTGTAGATCTGTGTCACGGTGCTTGTCTGCTGGCGTGATTACGACAACTCTTAATTAGAGAGATAATCAGATTTTAAAGTCGCTGTAAGCGGAGGAACTGATAAAAATTTTACAGTAATTTTTGTTTATAGATTTAGCTTCAAATTTGATGGGTTTAATTTGGTAGGTCTTTCTTGTTTCAGTTACTTTTTGGTGTCATTGATTCGATTGAATTGAGAAACAACTTACTACATAATTTGAAGCTCATTTACATATGTGTGTATGGTGGGTTTTTGAGCTTTGGTGATGATTGTTTTTTTGGGTGTAAGGAGGAGTGGGGAAGGTGGGTGGTGGTGGTGGTGAGTAGGAGGAGGAGGAGGTGGGGTAGGTGATGGGTCTCACATAAATTCTAAAATATTAATTATATTTCTTTTAAAATTTTAGTTATTAGTAAGGGTATTTGGGTCATTTCACACTCACTTAACATCAAAACTAACCTCCATCCATGTTAGGTACTACCCGGGAACGAAATTGCAAAAGTTGGGGACTATACCTGTAATTTTAGAAAGTTATGGACTAAAGGTTAAAATGAAGCAAACCACAGAGACTATCCGGGCATTTTTCTCTTTTTTCACTAAAATAAAGAATGCGTGAAATTAAAAGTTAACAGTGAAAAGTAAAAAGATACAAATATAAATAAACTAGGTTATAACCCCGTGTATTACACGGGTTGAATAAATAAATTTTATATACTAAATAATAAAACAATAGATCTTTAAAAATCTCATTTATTGCACGGGTTGAATAAATAAAATTTTATATATTAAATAATAAAAAGTTATATCTATAAGAACTATATTGCACGGGTTGAATAAATGCAATTTTATATACCAAATAATAAAAAAATTACATCTTTAAAAATATACGCATTACATGGTTTGAATATATGTAATTTTCTATCCTAAATAATAAAAAATATATATCGTTAAAAACCCCCGTGTATTGTACGAATTGAATAAATCTAATTTTGTATATCAAATAATAAAAAGTTATATCTTAAAAAACCTCATGTATTACATGGGTCTAGCAAATGTAATTTTGTATAGTGAAAAAAAAATCTATCTACTATAATAAAAGAAACCAACTTTTGGACACGTGTCATTCATTTAAGGTATCCTCAAATTTATACTTATCTTATATTAACTAAATAAATAACAAATTAATATTAAGTCTTATCATACATTAATAAAATATTATCCTCAAATCTAAATTGTTAATTTAATATATTTTTAAAACAAATACATCTCTTTCCTACTCATCTTATATTAAATATATAAGTAATAAATTAATATTAAATGTTATCCTAATTTATTAAAAATATAACTTTTTTATTATTTGGTATACAAAATTATATTTATTCAACTCGTGTAAAACGCGGGGTTTATTATTCAGCACGTGTAATATACGAGAGTTTTTAAGGATGTAATTTTTTTATTATTTGGTAGATTTTTCAACCCGACTATACATAGGTTTTTAAAGATACGACGTTTTTAGTATTTAATATACAAAATTACATTTATTTAATATGTGTAATACACGTGGTTTTTAAAGATGCAACTCTTTTTTAGATCTATTCAACACGTGTAATATAAGAAGTTTTTAAGTATGTAATTTTTTAATTATTTGGTAGATTTATTCAACCCGATTATACACAGGTTTTTTAAAGATACAACGTTTTTAATATTTTGTATACAAAATTACATTTATTTAATCTGTGTAATACACATGATTTTTAAAGATATATTTTTATTATTTGATATATAAAATTACATTTATTTAACCCGTACAATATACGAGGTTCATAAATATATAATTTTTTATTATTTAATATATAAAATTACATTAATTCAACCCGTGTAATACACGGGGTTCTAACCTAGTATTTAATATATTAATACAAAGTTTGGTTTTCATGATAAAAATTGATTATCATGTTGTTGCAAAATTTGTTTACGAATTCTCAATAAATTTAACCCTTTATTTAAAACTCCGTAAATGTATAAATGATAAATAATATTAGTTAATTTTATTTTAAGTTTCGTAAAATCTACTTGATACCAAACTAAACAAAACGTTCAAATATAATAAATTCAAATAAATAATATTATAAATGAGAAGGAGATTAAACTAAATAACAATTATCCATAAGATATTAAACTAATAACATTTAGTAGATGAGTTATCTATAATATAAGATATTAAACTAAATAATATTTAGTAGGAGTGTTATCTATAATTAATTAGAAGAGATTAAACTAAAATAATAATTATCTATAAGAGATGGTCTAATATGATGACAAGTTTCCCTAAAGTGGTTTATTTTATTATAGAGTTAATTGCCATTTTAGTCACTGAGTTTTGTCCAAATTTGCCATTTTAGTCAAAATAGTTTTTTTTTCTCCTCTGGGTCCCTGACTTTTCCCTTTTATTGCCATTTTTATCACATGCCCTAACTCCATCCAAAAACCCCATTTTTAACTAGGGGTATTTTGGGGATTTTAATTTTAAATCTTTTCAATTGCCATTTTGATCCAATCCAAAAAAATCAAAAAAATTCTAAAAAAATCTAAAAAATTAAAAAAAATTCTAAAAAATAAAAAAAGCATAAAAATAAAAAAAATCTAAAAATGAAAAAAATCTAAAAAATAAAAAAAAAGCAAAAAAAAAGCAAAAAAAAATTCAAAAAAAATCAAAAAAATTCAAAAAAAATCATAAAAAAATCTAAAAAATCAAACAAAATTCTAACATCAAAAAAATTCTAAAAAATCATAAAAAATAAAAAATCTAAAAAATAAAAAAATTCTAAAAAATAAAAAATTCTAAAAAAATCATAAAAATTCTAAAAAATAAAAAAAAAATCTAAAAAAAAAATCTAAAAAATAAAAAACAAATCTAAAAAAATAAAAAAAATCTAAAAACTCAAACAAACATATTTTAAATTTTCAAATTCAAAAATGACGATATATTCCTCGTCCCAACGGATATTTTCAAGTTTTATCTATTTTGTTGAGTGAATAAGTGGTCATGATGAGATAGAACCATTTATCCACTTAAAAAAACAAATTTCATTTTAAGTTGACATCTTTCACAAACATTCTTACATTTCCACATTAATTATCACCCTTTTGGTCTTTTTATATATGTTTTTATAGCAAAACTATTTATTACAATAAAATTTTCATGTTTAGTTTTGTATCAATTAATATAATTTACTAAATATAAATATTATGAAATATAAATTTTATAATCTACTTTGTTGAGTGAATGAGTGGTCATGATTAGATAAAACCACTAACTAACGAGCATGCATGTTATGTTTTAAATTATAAAATTTATATTTCATGATATTTATATTTAGTAAATTATATTAATTTATACAAAACTAAACATGAAAATATATTCGTTTGGATGAGGAATATATCGTCATTATTGAATTTGAAACTTTAAAATATGTTTGTTTGAGTTTTTAGACTTTTTTAGATTTGTTTTTGATTTTTTAGAATTTTTTTTGATCTTTTAGATTTTTTTTATTTTTTAGAATTTTTATGTTTTTTTATTTTTTAGAATTTTTTTATTTTTAGAATATTTTTTATTTTTATTTTTTGATTTTTTGATTTTTTAGATTTTTTTATGATTTTTTAGAATATTTTTTATTTTTTTTGATTTTTTGAATTTTTAGAATTTTTTTTATATTTTAGAATTTTTTTGCTTTTTTATAATTTTTTTGCTTTTTTAGATTTTTTTTTTGATATTTTTGATTTTTTGATTTTTATGATTTTTTGATTTTTTTGATTTTTTTTGAATTTTTAGAATTTTTTTGATTTTTAAATTTTGATTTTTATTTTTTTGGATTGGATCAAAATGGCAATTGAAAAGATTTAAAATGAAAATCTCCAAAATATCCCTGGTTAAAAATGGGGTTTTTTGATGGAGTTATGGTATGTGATCAAAATGGCAACAAAAGGGAAAATTCAGGGACTCAGAGACGAAAAAAAAACTATTTGGACTAAAATGGTAAATTTGGACTGATGAGTAAATAATAATTAATGTTATTTAATTATTATTTGAATTATCTATTAGGGTCTGTTTGGTATGGGGTAATGGAATGGACGAAGGAATGGAATGGACGAGGTAATGGAATGGACGAGGGAATGCAATGGATCATTACCATTCCATGTCTTGTTTGGTTACCATGTGTGAATGGAATGAGTTATTATTGTGTATTGTTCGGTAGGCAAGAAAAACAGAGTAATAAAATCAGCGATGAGTGGTGGTGGTCGGTGGTAGTGATTGTGGGTGGTTATAGGTGGCGGTGGTGGGTGTCGGCGGCGGTGATGGGTGGCGGTGGTGGCAAGGTGGTCGTTGGTGGTGGGTGGTAGCAGAGGTGGCGGTTGGTGGTGGCGGTGGTGGTGGCGTCGACGATGGTGGTGGGCGGTGGCGGCGAGTGTCATTAGCGGTTGGCCTCAACTATGGTGATAACGGTGGCGAGTGGGTGGCGGCGACGGCGGTGGCTGTCGGGGTGAGGTGGTGGCGGGTGGCGGCGATGGCGTCGGTGGTGGGTGGTGGTGGTGGTGGGTTGTGGCGAAGGTGGTGGTTGTGGTGTTGTTGATGAATGGTGCAAGAGGGGATGGAATGGAAAAAAAACATGGGGGTGGAAGGAATGATTTTGAGGGAATGGAATGCATTTTGGAATGGGTCATTCCATTCCATTGACCAACCAAACACCCTTTTCTTCATTCCGTCATAATCATCCATTTCATTCCACCTCTCATTCCTGCATACCAAACACTACCTTAGTATTTGCTATATTATTAATGTTTAGATAATTATAGTTTAAGTATTTGAATTTGAGTCAGGTTAGGATACTTGTTTGTCAAGGAAGTTTAGCCAAAAAGATATGGGATCTTGTGTATTTGTTTTTTTAAGTTTATTCGGATAATAAAAAAGTGTCGATCTCCAGAAGTTTGGAATCAAGATTTTGCTTTACGAAAATCAAATATAAATATATTACAAAACTATAAATAACCAACATGGCATAAGGTAGTTGTATTGTTGGCCTCGGGAGTTTTACAAAAAAAAAAAAAAGAAATTTTCATTTTTAACCTTAAAGTTTCAATCCTTAACAATTTAAGTTTAAAGTTTCAATCTTTACTAATTTATCCACTTTGATTAATTTGATTTTTCACTTCTAATTCAAAACTTTTCACCTTTTGCAATTTAACCCCTTGATTATTTTGCTTTTAACCCAAAGTTTTTCATCTTTTACGCTTTAACCCAAACACTTTTTTACTTTCAATTTTGATCCCTTGTACTTTACATCTTTCGCAAATGTTCCGTTTAACGTTTCGTTCTAAATTTTCCGAGTTAACACACCGCAAAATGCGTGTGGGGTTCACGTTTTTTCATCTACTTTTCCTGTTTGACAGGCCCATCACAGCGCGTCTATTTTTTTCCTTTGATAGGTTTGTCTCAACGCGCGGATCAGGGATCAATTTAGTTATTCTTTTCTATGTTTTATACCCAAGCTCGCGGTTATGTAAAAAACATTTGCATTTTATCTAATATGATATATAACTTATGTATCACCCATCGCATTGTGACGGGTGATAATTCTAGTTAATATTAATATTATATGATTATTCACAACGTAAATCAAATATAAGTATAAATATACTTATATTATTATATCATTATCCACAACACCATTTCCATCGCCACAATTGAAAATATTTTAAATTCCATTAACCTCAGAACTTTCAAAACTTTAACACTATGTTCCCGAGTTAAGTTAAGGAGAGAAAAGAAATGATTCTCTCATTTTCTTTTCTATTCTCTCTGTTTCTTTCCAAATTGGAAAGATTAGTTTTAGACAAAAAATCCCTCATTTTCTCTTCTTTTCTCTCCTATAATGAAACTCTGGAACACAACAAAAAATTATTTCTTTCAAAATCTTTTCTTTTCTCTTCTCTCATTTAATGAAAGTCAGGAACATAGCGTAAATCTAATTCGTTTTACATTTACTTTGTTTAAAAAATCGCCTTAACATGGTGTTTCGTTGTTTGTATCCTTTATTTATTTTTGGGACGTATACATTAAACTAAATAAAATTAAAAACATGAAAGCCTATTATTTAATGCCAAGTGACCATTTACAAAATATGAAAGCTTATTATTTAGGCTAGGGGGTATGGGGTTCGTCCCCACCCCGTCGAGCTCCGGCGACGGCCGGCAAACCATCCCCCCCGTCCCATCCTCAGCGTCGAGTTCTTGCCCGTGGCGACGATCCAATTTTGGTGGGCCCCCTTCAAATGTGACAGTTAAAATAAAAAAAAAACAATTACAATTACAATATTTTGCATTTCAGAGAGAGAGAATGTCTGATTTTAGGTTTTAGAGAGAGAGAGGGTGTTGGAGAAGACGAGTGAGAGGGATCAACAACTGGAAAGATACGCAGCAACAAGAACTGGTTGATCGGCTGGATGATCGGCTGATAATCTCTACAACGAAGAATCAGTGAAACCCTAGAACTGTCTCGAAGAAGATGTGTAGTGAATGAATGAATCTGACCTTCTCTCTCCTTCTTTTATATTCAGCAACATAAAAATACACATAGACCCCCTTGAAAGATACACTTTACACCTTTAACTTTCAACCTGCATATAAAAGACCTTATATCAGCCCAAACAAACTAATAACAACATAACCGAACAATAGAGCCCAATGTACCAGGCCCAACAACTTGTAGTTAGAATTAGACTGAGATTTTTTGGTTTAGGTTTATGTTTTTTTTTTTTAAAAACTAAAATTAAAAAATAATACAATTGTTGTTTTTAGTGTATGTTTTTTTTCAAGTTTATGAAATGTATTTAAATATTAATGAAAATATTTTGTTAGTTTATTTGTTAAATTTTAAAAAAAGTAGAAGATTAAAAAAATAAAAAACATAAAAGTGGTGGGGTAGGATCATCTAGGACCATCCTCCATATCCTCTAGTTTTGTGGGATGGACCATCCTTGGGAGGACTATGACGTGACGCCTACGTGGCAGATCATTCTCCCTTGGAGGACCATCATCATACCCTTTAGCCTTAGTGCCAAGTGACCATAAATTGAACACATGATTATTTGGAAGTTTATGTTTTTTCGAAAATATTTCAATGTTTTGGAATGTTAACATAATTTTTTTTTTTACAAACTTAACATCACTAAAGATATGGTTGTATTATTAATGAGTTTCTTTAATTAGTTAGGAATAAAAAATAATTATACAAAATGCAAAACAAAAGAAAAAGCTTCTTATAACAAACTAGTCTTCACACGTTAGAGCATTCACATCCACTCCATTATCTTTAACCCTATAATTTAACAAAAAATCACTACTTTTTAAAATTTACCTCCCATTTTAAAAAAACCCTCCACATCCTATCTTTTATATTTATCTCTATATTCTTTTTTTATTAATTTTTTCTCTTTCTTTCATTTACAATCTTAACTACCCACTATTCTTTTTTTATTAATTTTTAGAACCTGCATAAGGTTTGATTTTTTCTAAGATAGAAGAGGAGACAAAACTTAACTGGTATTGATTGTTGCTTCGATTTAATCACTGGTGGGATCCCAAATCTTCATTCCTGTTTGATAAAAGAAACAATAATACAAATTCCAGGTTTATGAAGTTGCATTCCTCACTCACATCAAAATATTCTCTAAGTTATGAATTGAAGACTCAAATAATAAGATGTGTGTATCATGATGATATATCCTTGCTAGAGGTGGTAAAAGTGGCATGTTGACTCATGGGTCAAATGAGCATTTTTTTGGTAAGAAACTCAACAGGTTGAATCGGGGATGTATGCCTTAAAACAATTTCGACTTGCAACCGTTAAAAGTCGATGCGCCAAAATAGCCGACTCTAATCTAGTGATGGCTAATGGGTCAAAAATAACCAACTCGAATCCAGTAATCCTTTCCTTTTATTCATTTTCAAAAGTCTTAAAAACAACAATTTCAACCATATTATGTAAAAGTTGATCTCATGTTAAGATTTATTGTTAACAGGTTAAATATACACAGTTAAATCCCCTCTTCAAAACCACCCGCCTTTAAAAGCTTCTTCAGTCGCTTTTCGATCGTTTAGATACCCGTTCATTACAGTGTTTCCACGGAACATGACCTCGCCTATTGTTTTAGCGTCCCACGGGACACTTTTCATCGTCACCGGATCTTTAACATCGGCTTCCTCTATATATATCAGTTTTGGTTTTATTCTCTGGTAATTTGTTCAATGGTGGTGCTTTATTTAAACCATCAGATCAGCCATTAAAATAATTATCACCAGAACAATTTAACATGCATAGCAACCAGTTAAAAGTCAAAATTCCATGTATCTAAACACACATGATTCATTTACATAATTAAATCCACAAATTTCTAAATAAATGCATCTGTAATCCAAAAGATAAACATCATTAAGCTATTCAGTAACAAGGATTACCAAGCAACAATCACCAGAAACGAACTACAATAACTCCAAAATCTATGCATCTACACACATGATTCAATCACATAACTCAATTTACAAAAATTTCTAACATAATGCATCTCTATACCGTAATTATATAAGCAAACACAATATAAAACACTAATTAATAACAATAGTTCAACTAAATCATCAAAAAAATAACTCAAAAATCACTATATCCACACACACATGATTAAATTACATAAGTCAATCCACAAAACTCGAACATAACGCATCCGTAATCAATAATCAATAATCATATAAACAAAAACACTATTAATTAAGACTCAAAACTTAAAATCCAAAAAGATTGCGAAAAAAAAAGCTTACATATAGCAGAGGGATGGAGATGTGAAGGATGAATCAGTTGGTGATAGCAAAATCCTTTTCAAATCGGAACCTAGTTTCCAATAGAAGCCTATGTTTACAAATCGGAACCATCCACGTTTACAATCCGAACCTGCGAAGTGGGAATTTGTTGATTTTGTTGCTGGTGATGTGTAGAAGGAGAGGGGCTGGCGGGAGAAGACAGGAAGAAGCGGGAGAAGACAGGAAGAAGTGTTTGTTGGAAATGGAGAGGTACAGTAGCTTTTTATATATAAAAAGTTACTGTAGTTTTTTTTTTTTAATATATAAGGTTAGAGAATAGATATAGTGGATTGGTTGGAGTGGGTTTTTAGAAGCTTTTTTTATTTTTTAGAGATAAAGGTTAATTTGATGGAGTGGATGAGAATGCTCTTAGATCCACCAGTTTAAAGTAACATCCTAAACGAAAACTAAAAAAAATCATTCCTAACCGTAAGTTCATCTAACAAAGTTTTAGAGAAAAAAACTAACCCCAGCCATGTCGTATTGAACTCCATTAAAATTATTCATGTAAGGTCGTCATCCTTCAACGAACACCTTGAACACAGGAAAACCCGGATCGATCGACACACGCGTGATGTGCGGAAACCACTGTGTGTCTCGTACGGCAACGTAGAGCTCGTACAGAAGGTGTAGAAGATGAGAGAACAGTGAATACACCGAGTATTCACTATCAACAATCACATACAGTGATGAACACTCAAAGTTAGGGTTTGTTTGCACAAGAAGTTTTCTCCAAAAGGCTTATCTCATTCACTGATTCACTAAGAATATATATACAGAGTCAAGTACGGACACACTAGTCGTTACTATGCAAAACACTAGTCAGTACTTAACACATAAGTACTGACATAACAAAACAAGAACTACAAATTCGGACAAACATCAAAGAACTACAAGTACTGACATCTAAAATTCAACAAATTCGGACCATAGATCCTTATACATGTCTGAATTTGTGATGTCACTTTTTAACTACAAGATCAGTCCTTGAAGATTGAAACTTCAGCAGCATCCAACATTTATCAAACTTAGGTGCACTTAAATACTCACCCTTGATACATGCGGGATTTGCAGATCTTCATTAAACCTTGGAGTAGTCACTTCCTGCTCCCACCTTGTTCTTCACACAGAACTGAACAACATGAATGAAAGGCAGAGCGAGCTCCTGGTCTTCAGAGTTGTAATACGGCGGTAAGCGTCTCAGCTTCTTTAGATCTAAAAGTTTGAAATTCACTAACCACATCGGATCTAAAACTTTCACGATCACTTCAGACACTTTCTTCTTAGTGATAATAGCTTCTCCTGTCTTCCCATCAAGGTACCAAAATACAATCTCGGCCATGCTGTCTAAGTCAAACCGTCTAAAGGGAATAGCTCTCAAGCATAAAGCACGTCGGTACACAACCTTTTACTGAATTTCTCCTGAGAACTTGTTTCTTGTTCTGACTCGACGGCCCACAACAGGTGTAAAATGTTCCCATTTATTTGCTCTGCTTTCTGTTTCCAAAACTTTCTTCAAGGCACAAATAATCCTATTCTTTGATGGAGTACTCCAGTCAAGCTGAGCGATATGATGGAGGTTGTGACCTGGAAGTGTCACGTCCCCTGACCCCACCCTGTACGGAATCGGGAGCCGCGAACCAGTTCAGTGGTACCGGTGGTTATTTAGAAAAGTAGTGCAGCGGAAATTTCATCAAGACCGTGAGTTAGGAAAAATATCAGAGTTTAGAAAACACCGGATTTTATTTATTAAATAGATGGGATAAAACCATGTTTTGAAAGGTAGCTTTTATATGGGATAAACCCGAATACATAAAACAACTTTTCTTAATTTAATTTAATTGATAAATTAAGTCACTTCTGTAAGCCTTTTGGTGCCGTATCCAACTCTTATTCCGATCTACTGTAATTACCTGAAACGCGTTTTAAAAACATTTGGTCAGCAGGAAATACTTGTGAGTTCATTCGTTTTATATAAAATGACACATTATTATAAATTACAGTATAAGAGCGATTACAATGGCTACTACCTTATTTTTATCTGGCGCCGTGTCACACCTTGGTGACGATGGTCATACCACTATTGGGTCCTTTCACCCAAGTAGTGATGATTATCACTGTTAGGTTGGTGAACCTAACCGTGAGAGATTAGTAATGTGCACAATACCCCACTTACCAGTGATTCAAGATAACCAAGACTTAATCCCTGTAATTATAAATTTTGAAAATAATTTGAGTATTGTAAAATATTATTGATAAAAAGAGAATGACTCATCTTGTTAGCATATAGTCTTGTTTAAACAAGCATCTTGATTCTAAGCATTTACTTTATGGTTCTGAATCTTCTGATGATTAGGCATCCATTTTGATTGTAAGAGTATGGTGTAGAGTTTCGGTTAGTTAAACATTTAGTTTAACAGAGTGGAATACGTATTAGTGTAAAACCACATCAAACCTAACGATGGTCATGAGATCAGAACCTTAACGAAATTCACAAAGTATAGTCTTGTTTAGACAGCACTTGGGCATTCGTTTAACGAAATTCACAAAGTACAGCACTTTGGCATTCGTTAGTTGGTTCCCGAGTCGATCGGACAGAATATCGCATCGGTGATTATTGGTTAGAACACCAACGTATAGAGAGAATAATAGAAGGAATGAGCAAAGAAAAATGAATCCTAAGCTTCCTATTTATAGGTAGGAAATATGAAATTTCTAGGAAGTTTTCTTTGTATTTTATAGGAAATTTTATATAGCTTTTCTAGGAAGTTACCTATACATTTTCTAGGAAGCTTCCTACCCATATATATATCTTCTTATACCTTCCTTGCACCTTCCTTTGATATTATCTATCTCATATATATTTATTTTCATGTATATCTATTTAGGTGTTTAATTTATTTACTTAATTAATCTTACTTAGCTTAATTAATCTCGCTTAGCTAATTAAGCTCGCTTAGCTGATTAATTAATCATACTTAACTTAATTAATCATACTTAACTGATTAACTAATCTTACTTAGCTGATTAAGTTTAACTTATCTATTAAGGTTTCTTAACCGCTAAGTTATCTTAACTACTAAGTTTATTTAACCACTAAGTTTTCCTTAACTATTAAGTTTACTTAATCGCTAAGTAGTCTAGCTTAGTAGTTCCCTGGTTACAAGTTCTAATTTCTAGCTACAATGGAACTCGTATTAGTATATTACTCAATTCAACTTTAACGATAATCACGAGATCAAAACTTAGAATGAATTACAAAGTATAGCCATATACAGGCAGCACTTAAACATCCGTTGGATCAGTTTCAATCAATCGGATATAGCACCGTGTCCGTGATTAGAGTTATTACCCTGATAACGAGCACAGTTTCGGGTTTTAGAGTATAATACCCGAGCTATTATTTTGCTATAATAGAAGCTAAAAGAAGAAAAGAATTGAGCGACTTTCAACTGAACTCGAACTCCTTATTTATAGGGCTGTAAACGGGGAGTGTCGCGGCCCGCATATATGATGTAAACCAGCTTGTAGATGATGTATACTCTTTTGGTTATCTTGAATCACTGGCAAGTGGGGTGTTGTGCACATTACTATTCTCTCACGGTTAGGTTCACCAACCTAACAGTGATAATCATCACTACTTGGGCTGTAATTGAATTCGTTAATAAAGAGATTCATCTTCTACATCTTTCTATCTTTGGTGTTTGTGATTGTTCTTCATGTCTTGAATCAAGTGCAATGTTTGATGTTCGTCATCGATCCGGTGCTTTAACAATATAAATAATTAAATCCGTATATGATGTGTGCAACGAGATTAGCGTAAGCTTCAAATTTGTGAAAATGTCACCACAAGGTGATCATGATTAAAGAAACGATTCAATGAAGTTGAAGACCAAATAAGCATGTTATGGTTCAAGACAATTGAAGTGCTTGTTGGGATTATTTCGAAGATGATGGCTTCAATCCATCATATGGGACCTTGAATTGAATACGTAATGCGAGAAAGTTCAAACAATGGAACTTGGTTTAAACAAAACGAGTTCATGTATCAATAAGAAAGTTTGGACATGGTCACAACAAAAACCATGTATGCCAAAGGAAATTGAGTTTTTCAAGAAATTTATTGACTCGATATCAAAGAGTCATCGTTTTGCAATAATGCGGTTTATAATGCAAAAAAAATCAAGTATAGCGAAATGATATTTGAGTTTTGATAAAACAACAAATTGGAATGAAGCCCTCCATTGGTCTTCATAAATCAAATGAACCACATGCGCAACAAACAGTGCATGTGTAACACGTGGATTTACCAAGAAATGAAATAGATCAATATTCGTTACTATGAAAGAAATCCTCATGGTATGATGACCATTAGGGGAAGTAGCAATGCGAAAGTCAACTTATTATATGCAGAAGTCAAAATTGCAACAAAAGAAATATAAGAACTTTATCTGGAATTTCGTGTGATAACCGTTGTTAAGTGACATTATCATGGAATGTCGAATATTGTGTATTTTTCCTAAATGAAATATGGGGATTCCAAAGGTATGTGACTTCTTTTTCAGCGCCAGTAATTATAAGTCTGGTTAGACTATGCATCGATTGTTGTGAAATCTTGTTCTAATCGTACCTCAGCGATATTCATGTCGGTTGTAGGATCATGTGGCAAAGTGCCGCTTTTTAATAAGTAGTTCTTCCACTGACGGGATTTGCATCGTTGTTGTCGTGCCCAGTCATGTTTATTTATTTATTTATTTATTTATTTTTATTTTTTAAAGGCCTTGCCTCGAAAGTCGTGTGTGATATACTTCGACGTCTGTGGACGTATAGTTTAGGTTTTAGGTGTATTTTTGTGCATTATCACAACTTTACATGTTTCCTACTTGTGTTAATAGTCTAAGGTAGTACATTAGAAATTCTCATATTTTCGATGGCGTCCCAACTTAAAGGGTTCCCGTCGTTTATTTTGTCGCATGAGTTACGAGACATATGATCAAACGAAATAATGTTTGATATCGGAATTATAGATATATGCAAGAGATTCCTGATAAAGAAATCTAGATTTATTATTGACACATATGCTTGTGCTTTATTCTTAATTGTCAATTGTTATGGCTTTTGGAATTCCTTATAGATATACATATATATATATATATATATAATCATATATTTCACATACTGTAATATACATACCCTTCATAAGGTCAATGTATTTAACAGATTCTTATTTCCAATAACAAGTCAGATATTAGGTCATGATACTATTTTAGGGAAATCTTGTCACTTGTTTGACATATTATATACCCCGTCTTATCCGGTTCTCGCCGGAGAGGTAACCCCATTATATCCGGACAGGCTGGAGAGTCTGCTACACCATACCCAGTCTTGCCGGAGAAGAAATTTGTATTTCCCATAAATAGATCTTTCTTAAATCATGATTTGGGAAGTGCATTATGACTTTCAACAAAGAATCAGGAAATTTTTTTTTGAAAGGCGAACTTCATTAAACACCAAAAACGACGGGAAATCTCCAAGACGGAGACACCCAAAACCAAAGTTTCATTACATCAAAAGAGAAATTCTTCCAATCCATCCAACCCACCAATCCTTTTTTATACCTACTAGAAAACCATAAGAAACCCAAAGCTTTAATGTCCACCACAATATCAACAACGGTCCGCCTTTCGTTCTTGAATATCCTCTCATTCCTAGCCCTCCATATCCTCCAACAAGAGATCACCAGCACCCCATGAAGCGCCATCTTCTTCTCCTTAGACCAAGAAGAAGTATACTCCATATGGAGGATATCCGCCACCAAAAAGAAGTAGAACTGAGGGAGACCAACCCATCTAGCTATCGCGTTCCATACTCTCGTAGCAACCAAACAGGCCGTAAAAATATGGTCAACGGTCTCCTCAAACTCCTCACAAAAACTGCATAAACCGTCTCCGCAGTTGACATTCCGCCTAGAAAGCGCCTTTTTCGTAGGAATCCTATCCATAAGCATTCTCCACATAAACACGTTGCACTTGAACGGAATCCATTTGCACCACCTATAAATCGCTTGGTCTATGTTTGGCCGACCACTATCAATCCAACTCTTGACATCCGAAACCGAGAACCCATCTGTATCAACTGTATCCCAACACCACTTATCGGCCGAATCTAGCACTTGAATCCCATCTATCAAAAGAAGAAAATCATGCAACTGATTTAACTCCACTTCTGTCGATGGATCATCTCTCCAATTGCACTGTAAACCACCAACCGAAGCAGCCCCCATGTATCCCCCACCGAACAAGATTTCTCCTGCTCTAACCGAAACAAATCCGGAAAGATGTTTTTTTAAAGGATCCCGAGAAACCCAAGGGTCTATCCAGAACCTTATTACAGCTCTGTTCCCAAGCCTACCCCGGATCATACTCACACTACTAACGTCACCCACTTTTAACCGAACACCGCATTTCACTAGTTTAGTCCACGTCCCAGCAAACCTAGAACTATGAGGATAAATCTCCCATTTCCTATTGGACCCTTGAATGGCGTCAACCACCCTTCTCCATAAGGCATTTCCCTCTTGCTTATATCTCCATAACCATTTGACCAAGAAAGCGTTATTACAATCCTCAAGTTTCTGAATTCCCAAGCCACCATTTTTTAACGATCTAGTGACTTTATCCCAACCCACCCAATGAAGTTTCTTCACATCCCCATTACCCCCCCCCCCCCCCACAAAAACTTTCTAACCATCTCTTCCAGTTTACTGACAACCCCAACCGGCGCCTTAAACATGGAAAAATAGTATGATGGAAGACTTTGTAAAACAGATTTTATAAGAGTCAACCTACCTCCAATCGACAAGGTAGTCGATTTCCATCTCGATAATCTGGACTTAAACACTTTTATAACCGGATCCCAGTTATTAATTCTAGACATATTAGCTCCCACCATAATCCCAAGATAAGTAAATGTAGTCGTACCTGAACGGCAACCTAACCCCCGCGCTTTAACTTCAACAGCTTCACTATCCACACCCACTCCATACAAGGTCGATTTATGAATGTTAATTCGTAAGCCAGAGCACAAATGAAAGATTCGAAGCATACGTATGAGACAAACAAAATTACTCTCCGACCATTCACCCATAACCATAGCATCATCTGCGTACAGAAGAATCAGGAAATTAGTATTTACCTGACAGATCATATTCTAGAACAAAGTAGTACTAATAAATAAGAAATAACAGTGGTCAAGTGTTATTGCTTATTTATCATACTTGCAACGTTCTAGTTATCATTCTCACAGCATACCAAAACCCATCATACTTTATTTGCACAAGTATTTAGTTTATCTCGAAGCTTATACAAAGGCATCTTTTCTTAAGTTCAAGTCTAAATGATATCATGTGTGCTACCAGTTAATAGCAATTTCCTAACTCTTTTATTTAAGCTTAAGTATTATTATCACAACACCTATTGGCTTAAATCAGTGGCTCTGATACCACTTCTGTCACGTCCCCCGACCCCACCCTGTACGGAATCGGGAGCCACGAACCAGTTCAGTGGTACCGGTGGTTATTTAGAAAAGTAGTGCAGCGGAAATTTCATCAAGACCATGAGTTAGGAAAAATATCAGAGTTTAGAAAACACCAGATTTTATTTATTAAATAGATGGGATAAAACCATGTTTTAAAAGGTAGCTTTTATATGGGATAAACCCGAATACATAAAACAACTTTTCTTAATTTAATTTAATTGATAAATTAAGCCACTTCTGTAAGCCTTTTGGTGCCGTATGCAACTCTTATTCCGATCTACTGTAATTACCTGAAACGCGTTTTAAAAACATTTGGTCAGCAGGAAATACTGGTGAGTTCATTCATTTTATATAAAATGACACATTGTTATAAATTACAGCATAAGAGCGATTACAATGGCAACTATCTTATTTTTATCTGGCGCCGTGTCACACCCTGGTGACGATGGTCATACCACTATTGGGCCATTTCACCCAAGTAGTGATGATTATTACTGTTAGGTTGGTGAACCTAACCGTGAGAGAATAGTAATGTGCACAATACCCCACTTGCCATTGATTCAAGATAACCAAGACTTAATCTCTGTAATTATAACTTTTGAAAATAATTTGAGTATTGTAAAACATTGTTGATAAAAAGAGAATGACTTACCTTGTTAGCATATAGTCTTGTTTAAACAAGCATCTTGATTCTAAGCATCTACTTTATGGTTCTGAATCTTCTGATGATTAGGCATCCATTTTGATTATAAGAGTATGGTGTAGAGTTTCGGGTAGTTAAACATTTAGTTTAACTGAGTGGAATACGTATTAGTGTAAAACCACATCTAACCTAACGATGGTCACGAGATCAGAACCTTAACGAAATTCATAAAGTATAGTCTTGTTTAGACAGCAATTTGGCATTCGTTTAACGAAATTCACAAAGTACAGCACTTTGGCATTCGTTAGTTGGTTCCCGAATCGATCGGACAGAATATCGCATCGGTGATTATTGGTTAGAACACCAACGTATAGAGAGAAGAATAGAAGGAATGAGCAAAGAAAAATGAATCCTAAGCTTCCTATTTATAGGTAGGAAATATGAAATTTCTATGAAGTTTCCTTTGTATTTTCTAGGAAATTTCATATAGCTTTTCTAGGAAGTTACCTATACATTTTCTAGGTAGCTTCCTACCCATATATATATATCTTCTTATACCTTCCTTGCATCTTCCTTTGATATTATCTATCTCATATATATTTATTTTGATGTATATCTATTTAGGTGTTTAATTTACTTACATAATTAATCTTACTTAGCTTAATTAATCTCGCTTAGCTAATTAATCTCGCTTAGCTGATTAATTAATCATACTTAACTTAATTAATCATACTTAACTGATTAATTAATCTTACTTTGCTGATTAAGTTTAACTTATCTATTAAGGTTTCTTAACCGCTAAGTTATCTTAACTAATAAGTTTATTTAACCACTAAGTTTTCCTTAACTATTAAGTTTACTTAATCACTAAGCAGTCTAGCTTAGTAGTTCCCTGGTTACAAGTTCTAATTTCTAGCTACAATGGAACTCATATTAGTGTATTACTCAATTCAACTTTAACGATAATCACGAGATCAAAACTCACAACGAATGACAAAGTATAGCCGTATACAGGCAGCACTTAAACATCTGTTGGATCAGTTTCAATCAATTGGATATAGTACAGTGTCCGTGATTAGAGTTATTACCCTGATAACGAGCAGAGTTTCGGGTTTTAGAGTATAATACCAGAGCTATTATTTTGCTATAATAGAAGCTAAAAGAAGAAAAGAATTGAGCGACTTTCAACTTAACTCGAACTCCTTATTTATAGGGCTCTAAACGGGGAGTGTCGCGGCCCGCGTAAACTTGAAAGGAACTTCACGCGGCACGCGAGGGAGTTTGGATCAGATCGGGGTTGCTGAGTCATCAAGGGTCTTGACACGTGTAAAGACACGTATTGCTGTCGCAGCCCGCGTAAGCTTGGCTTAACTTTTACGCGGCCCGCGAGTGAACCAAAAATCTTGTTTTTCTTGATTTCTCCAAGCACAAGGGTATTTCGGGTTCGTTTCTCGCACTCAGGGTGTATTTAGGAGAGTTTAGGGTTATGTTAAGGGTCCTAGGAGAGTCGTTACAGGAAGTGAACTTAGAGTTTGAAAACGTGCCTTGAAGTAATGAACTCCATCCATTCGCTTGATTAAAACCAGATGATTATGCCCATCCCAATTCCAGCTCCTGATTGCCCTGAGTACTCTCCCTGTATGTGTTCAAAACGCTTCTTCTCTATTAATATAAAGGCTAAATCCACATAAAATTTTCTAAATTAAAGTTGATAAATTATTCGAAATCCACGATACCAGAAGAAAGATTAAATCTATTGACTATTTTGTCAAATTAAAAAAAAAAGAAGTATTAGAAAAATAGGTTAATATATTTATAAAACAGTTTACACTAAATAAAACTCAAAGAACAAATTTCATACCTATAAATATAAATCAAAATACACATTTTATATTCGCCAGCTATAAACTATTTTGTTACGTTACTTAAAAAATGGCTTAACTTATAGTTTGCTTTACTTCGATCTATCAAGGATTTATTCTTTATAACTCTTGATTTTCTTGACTGTATATCTCTTAAATGTCAACATATACACGTGTAATTTAGTTTACGAAGATTTTTCAATGCCGAGAACCTGATCAGAGAGTAAAAAAGGTTTAAGGTTCACAATGGTGTAAAACTAAAATGGGATATACCGGGCTGGGATTCAAGTTACAGGAACAAGGGCCAAACCAACCACCCAAGAATGGAATCGTAGAGCGAAAACACTTGACAACCTCCTGGAAGCAGCTTTTCTTGCCACCAGACCTTTCTCTATCAATTAGGAATCTGATGCCGTCACTAAACACATATCGGACTAGGATTCAAGTTACAGGAACAAGGGCCAAATCAACCACCCAAGAATGGAATCGTCGAGCGAAAACACTTGATAACCTCCTGGAAGCAGCTTTTCTTGTCACCAGACCTTTCTCTATCAATTAGGATTTTGATGTTGTCACTAAACACATTCCTTAAATTGTAGCCATTTTTTGAATGTTTATTTTTTGGTGTCTAATCCACATATATATCACCATTGCTTTTGATTTTCTTGACTGTATATCTCTTAAATGTCAACATATATCTAGTGGAGGTGCTCTAAACCATAAAGCTCTCTAAACCTCTTTAGGAATCGGTTCTGGATTGGAATTAGCATCAACCGGTGTATCGTTATAGGCAACTCCGCGCAAGTCTTCAAAATCAACTTCCATACCTTCGACCGATTGAACATTTATCGAATACGACACATTACCACCTTTGCTCATAACCACATGATCAACATCTTCATCTGGTCTAAGCTCCGCTACTATTCCAACGACTTCATCATCTTTATCTAAGTCGTCGTTGGAAACGAAGTGCTCCCCGGCTTGCATATAATGATCCGAATCATCGGATGAAACACCAAGTTCAACCTCTGTCTGATGTTTATCTCCACTTCCATCTTTTCCATTCTGAGACTCCCTCTTAACTACAATATCAGTTGCAGCTTTTGTAGCTTGTGAGCTACTTGGCTGTTCCCTTTGCTGAGAAGCGTTGGGATCTTTGTCTTTGTCCAAGTCGTCCTGAATCTTTTTCAGCTCGTCTAGTTTGCACTTGGCTTGAACTTGCAGAGACGTATCCCCCCCCTGAGCAGCAAATAGCTTGACAAGTACAACGACAATTCTGCGAAGCCGTTCACTTGCAGCAGAAAGAGTTTCATGTTGTGAGGTATACCCCATATCCCTATTGATCGGAATAGCTGATTGGATGGCCTGTCTTTGGTACTGAAAAGTTAAACCTTTATTCTTCTATTCATTTTCAACATTTTTCCTTTTCTGCTCATCCAATTCTTTCTGTTGCTTCCTGTTCACTTCCAGAATTTCATTAATAACCTTTGTCTGTCTTTGCATTGTCTGATGAGCTTCTTCTAACTTTCCCCACACATAAACTTGTAAAGAAGGCTTATCACCCCTAATCAAAGTTTCTTGAGATTGTGGGGCTGAGGTAGAAACTAGAGGCCTTGGAGCTACAGGACGAGGAGGTCTCGGATCAGATGCAACCTTTGGACGAAATTTTCTAGAAGACTTTGGCGAAGATGTAAGAATAACAGGTGTCTTCAATCTAGGACCGTCACGACGAACATCACGAGGACAAACAGAACTCGATGAAGAACCTGGAGGCAGTGTAGTGAAAGCCGAAGATACAATAGATGAACTCAGTCCCACGGACGTAGCAAACAAATTGTCTGAACCTGCGAGAGATGGAAATGTTGAAAATAATGGTGTCGTTGAAACTCCAGACGAAAATACTAGAATACCTGAGACAAAAGAAGAAAATCCAGCAGCAGATACAACAACAGATGCTGCAGCAGAAGAAATTGGAGCTGAAACGGCTAACAAAGGGATGGAAACAGGAATATCACCAGAAGAAATTGAAGGAGCTGAAGCTTCAACAGCTGCAACAGCTACCAACCCTGAACTCGTTTGAGCCAAACTAGAACTTTCTCCCAATCGTCTTCTTTTGTATGTGATAATGGTAGAAGTCGAAGCACCACTCGACTTCTTTCAGAGTCGCCACTGTCATCATTAGAAGAGTCATCTGGAAGATTTTCCAGATCAGAAGTCTTTTCATTCAAGAGAGAGAGACGAGAGGCCCACTTGGAAAAGGGACTGAGAGAATCGACCTTTTCTCTAAAAGCCTAAAGCTTTTGGTGTCCTCTGTTAGAAAGTTTACCCATAAGATCTTTTCGCACTAATGCTAAATATTTTCTTTCGGATAGCATTTCAACATCTACTTCTTCAACAAGAGGACCTTTCCCTTTTGAAACATTTGAAGACGGAGCATCCGTCTCGAAGGTAGCATCAATCTTTGCTAACACACTATCAAACAAAAAATCCTCCGCACTTTGATTTGATGGAACAATCTGAATGTTAGGAATATCATCAATAACCACATCCTGTATTTGTTCCACAACAGGATCAGCAACTAACACAACAGGTTCTACCACAACGGGCACATGAACAACAGGTTCTTCAATAACCACCGGCTGTTGTTGAGGATCAACCTGAGGTTGAATAACTGCCGGCTGTTGAAGAACAACATTCGCTCCACCATCCTCATCTTCATCAACCCCAAACAACTGATTAACACCTGCAGATATCTCATTCCAGACAACATCAATTGCAGGGTGATAATCATCAACCACGATAGCACCCTGCATAGGTCGAAGCTCAGGTAGTCGAGGTGAACGAAATGAAGGTTTAACGGCGTGGCAATCAACAAAGATATGTCAAGTCATTCGTTGAAGTACAAGCTGATGCAATTCATCATTAATTGGAAGATCCGGAACAAGATGCCGAAAAATGATCAAGTTATCTATATCACAATGCCAAGATTGAGTATAGCAAAATATTATTTGAACTATTAATAAAATAACCATTCTAAGTGAAACCACATATGTAATAAACAATGAATGGGTAACATATGAATTTGTTAAGGAATGAAGCAAATGAGTGTTTGCTTTTATGAAAGAAATCCTCGTGATACATCGACCATTAGAATGAGTAGAAGGGTTCAAATCTACTCACTATATGCAAAAGTCGGAATTTCAAGAAATTTGAGGACTTTACCTGGAATTTAGTGTGATGACCGGTTGTTAGGTGACATTATTATGGAATGTTGAACATAGCGTAGTTGCTATTAATGAGACAGGGGAAATGCGAAGACATGCGACTTCTTTTGCAGCGCCAAAAATTGTAAACACCATTAAACTAGGTACCGTTTGTTGTGAAATCTTGTTTGAACGTAGCTTAGCGTGATTCATGTTGCTTGCATGATCATGTGGCAAATTGTCACATTCAGTCATTAGTTCTCTTGCTAATGGGATTAGCATCATTGTCGTCGTGCCTAATTGTGCGGTGATCACATCAGGAATCATTGTTGCCTCCTGCGTTGGAAGTAAGAATGTTCATGTGTTCTTCTCAGCTTCGTCTGACGCTTTTGTCTTGTTGTAGGGTGCCTTTGTCAGTTTTGGGCAGTAGGGACGGATATCGCATGTTTCTCCGCAGTTAAAACAAACTGGGTTTTTCTTCCTGCATTCTTCCTCCTTATGGCCAAGTATTTTGCAGTGATTACAGTAGGGTTTCCTCTTAAAATAGAATTTTCGTGACTGCTTCTTATTACAGATTTTATAGGTAGGTTGTGCAATTGACTGTCCAATTCCTTTCTTCTTATAGGAACTATCAGACCGGAATCCTTTATAAGAACAACCATAGGCTGTGGCTTTCTTTCGTTTGGGAAATGGAGTTTTGATAAGAATATCATTGTCTCCATTGACACTATGGCTAGGTTTAAAGTGATGAGTATGCTTACATCTTACAGTAATATTATTGTTTACAGGCACAGAAATTTTAATAGCTTCAATAATCAAGGGTATGACATTAGCTATTCCTTGAGCTACTATATTTTCTATAGTACTTTTATCCAAAGAATTTCCGTTACTAGCGTGAATTTCTTGATTACGTGATACTTCATTTGACATCTGAATTGCAAACATTTTCAAGTATTAATATCACAAAATAATTAAAACAAAACAGATATTCAAACATCTTTTGTTGATCATATTGCATCAATACAAACTATAATCATACATGTCAGTATTTTAGTTTTTATGCGTCGATATATATTATACATTATTATTATTATTATTATTACTATTATTATATATTTTATCAAAATATAAGGAAGGTATATATATATATATTATATTCGGTTTGTTTTGTTTTCACTATTGCAGTTCCCTCTCGTCATACTTCCAGAAGAGCTTTTCTCCTATAACACGGACTTAGTGTCTTGCTGACAACAACTCCTCTCCATAATGCCTCAACTCAGCTATATTCTCGTAGCTCATGGCTGGATAGGCATTTGGGATGTATGGTGGAAATTGTGGTTGTGGTTAGAGATAAGGGTCTTGTATGAGGTTCTGAAATTCCCAGTCATTGGCCCACCATTGTTGCCTAGATTTGGTGCTGGTGCTGGTATCCTTTGGGATTTCCTCTGGGTTAAATACGGGTATTGGTTGACGAATCATTTGGATAGGTTCTGGGTGAACATGTAGGTTTGGGTTTGTTTCTTCGGATATAGGTTGAAACATATCACAGTTTGCTAATCTACAGTCGAGTTCTTCCTACGGTCGTTTGGTTAATGGGATTTGATTGGTTCCTTCAGATAAGGTTATGGTAGCTACTACGGTTTTCTTTTCTCTTTATTAAACCATCCTTTCTTCTTAGGTGGTATAGGTTTAGTAGATTCGGCTTTAGAAATGAAAGATCCTTCCGCATCCTCTTCATATCCTGATATGGCTCCGGATCGTCCTTCGTCCATCTCTGAATCAGACATATGTTGGAAAGCATCGGACAAACTTTATATTTACAGAATAACACATAAATTATTCTATATTAACTTCCTAACATAAATGTTCAAGTTTAGGTATTAAAAGAACACCTAAATAGCTTAAACCAGTGGCTGTGATACCACCATCTGTCAAAACCCCCGACCTCACCATGGGAGCGGGAGCCGTGAACTAGTCAGGTAGTACCGGTGTTTATTAAATACGCAGTGGAAAATTTTTCATCAGGATCGTAGTTAGGAAATAATTTCGGAGTTTGTAAAACGCCAAACTTTTAATAGTAAACCAATGGGCTAAAACCCATATTCCATTCAAATGTTTTTGTAGGGATAAACCCAAATTGATAAAACATAAATTTCTTCTTTTATTCAGATAATTATAGCCACTTTATTTAAGCCTTCAGTGCTCCATAGCTGACTTCTGTTACTTTCATAGTGAGTTATCTGAAACACGTTTGAAAACATTTCATCAGCAAAAATACTAGTGAGTTCATTCTATTTTATAAAAAGACACATTGTTATAACTTTACAGCATCAAGAGTTTTTACATCTGTTTATATCTATCAATTTCTCAACAATATTGCGACTTGGGCCAATTCCCCCGTGCTTGTGGTCATGCTACTATTGGATCTCATTACCCAATAATAACGAGTGTCAAGTAATGTATGCAAAACCCCACATACCGGCAGCAATTTATAGAATACAAAAGCTTAATCACTGTAAGTATAACTTATTAAAATTTAGGGTTTTGTAAAGCATTTTAAGTAAAAATGTATCACAATAATGTGATAAAAAGAAGAATGACTCATAATAATGTGAGAAAAAGAAGAATGACTTACTTTGTAGATTTAGGATTTTAACTTAAAGCCTCCTGGTATAATTCCTGATTTCCTAATAAAATATACAATGCACATGTGTTAGTGTAACAACCCAACTCAAACGTTATCGATACATCATGAGATGAAAACCCCAATGTAGTTAACAAAGTATAGCCTTATTCAGGCAGCACCTTGACATCCGTTGCTGGGTTCAGGATCGATCGGACATGGTATCGAACCAGTGATCAGGGGTTAAAACACTTACAACGGGGCAGAGTTTCGCAGAATTAGGGGGGTAGCTGAGAAAAACGGAGGTAATAGAGAAAGTTTTCGCCAAAAAGACGTCAAACAAGTGTAGAAGCTTAAGTCCCAAGCCAGGCTATTTATAGCCAAAATGGTTCGCTCCCGCGCATCGCAACAGGAACCAGGGTTCCTTCCGCGTGTTGCCTGAGCAACCCATGTTTCCTAGAGTACCCATGTTGTAATTAAAGGCATGTGGTGTCGATCTTATCCGATAAACGCGTCCTAGTTGCTTCTGGCATGTCGCGCAAGCTTTAGGGGATCCCCCTACGTGCCTCCGGAGCCCCTGTTTCCAGCTTTTCATTTCAGGTCGCGCCGTACATGTTTGGGTGTCAATTAGGGTTCCTTATAAGGTTTTTTTAGTGTTGTTACAGTCTCCCTACCTTGTTTTAAATCTCGTACTCGAGATATGGGCTACGATATCTTTTTTAGGGTTACGCCACGTTTTAGTTCATAAGAATAGTATCAAGGTAAATGACATAGAATCAAGACATGTTCAAATGAATACGAGGATATCCTATAATAATTAGAAATCAACGGTTCAACTGAATTAGATCCAAAAATCGATGTCAAATGAACGAGATGAAATGATATAATTCCAAGGTGACTAGGTTCAAGCCAAAAGAGATTATGATCAATAGATGTCTAAATTGAATGCTTACAATTTGTGAATGACTTTTAGAAACAATAGAATTCACTTGTCAAAGGAAAACTTACTTTCATCAATTAAGGAAGACTTAGAATCAGCGAAAATGAAATATAAGTACGAAAATGATTTGTCAACTGGCGAACCATAACATGAGAAAAATCAATGTGTTGACATTTATTGAATTGCATGGATACACCGAAATACAATAGAATTTAGTTTATCATTATCTTAATACATAATTGTATTAAGACTATTTCCACGATGAATCAAACGAAAGACATATGTGGTTTTGCATAATTCGTATGATTATGATTAGCTCAAGCTACAAGTTTATACCGACGCCGCAAGGTGTCGTAATGATTGAAATAGTTCAATAATTATAGTGTCTAGACAAGTTCACCGTGTTCGTAATCAACTGAAAGGTTCACTGAAGAAATTTTGGATATTCATTTCAAATAATTCTTATAGGATTTTCAATTGATGATGAAAGAATAAATGAATATCATAGAGTTTTTAATCAATGATGAAAGAAACGTTAGAGGTACACCGGAATATAAAATGAGTTTATGTACCCTTATCTTAACACATAATTGTGTTAAGACTGGTTTAAGATAATGAACCAACATAAATTATTTAAATGAATAAATTCATACATCAGGTGTGCAAATGAGATTAGAGTAAGCTTTGAATTTGTGAAAAATGCCACCACTCGGTGATCATGATCAAAGAAATGATTCAATGAAGGTGAAGACCAAACAAGTTTACTATGATTTGAAATAAATGAAGGGTTTGTTAAGATTACTTTGAATATGATGGCCTCAATCCATCATATAGGACCTTGAATTGAATATATATTGCAAGCAAGTTCAAACAATTGAACTTGGTTTAGACACATTCGAACAATAAATACATGTATCGACAATAGAAATTTTGACATGGTTACAATGAAAAACCATGTATGTAACTCGAAAAGAAAAGGAGTTTTCCAAGAAATTTGTTGACTCGATATTAAGGAGTCAACATTTTGCAATAATGTAGGTTATCTAGATCACAATGCCAAGATTGAGTATAGCAAAATATTATTTGAACTATTAATAAAATAACCATTTGAAGTGAAACCACATGCATAACAAACAATGCATGGGTAACATATGAAATTTTCAAGGAATGAAGCAAATGAGAGTTTGCTTTTATGATAGAAATCCTCGAGATACAACGACCATTAGGAGGAGTAGAAGGGTGAAAATCTACTCACTATATGCAAAAGTCATAAATTCAAGAAATTTGAGGACTTTACTTGGAATTTAGTGTGATGATAGGTTGTAAGGTGACATTATTATGGAATGTCAAACATAGCGTAGTTGCTATTAATGAGACAGGGGGAATGCGAAGACATGCGGCTTCTTTCGCAGCACCAAAAATTGTAAGCACCATTTAACTGATGAGTTTATTCTATTTTATAAAAAGACACATTGTTATAACTTTACAACATTAAGAGTTTTTACATTTGTTTATATCTATCAATTTCAAAACAGTATTGCGACTGGGGCCAATTCCCCTGTGCTTGTGGTCATGCTACTATTGGATCTCATTATCCAATAATAACGAGTGTCAAGTAATGTATACAAAACCCCACATATCGACATCAATTTACAGAACACAAAAACTTAATCACTGTAAGTATAACTTATAAACATTTAGGGTTTTTAAAGCATTTTAAGTAAAAATGTATCACAGTAATGTGATATAAAGAAGAATGACTCACTTTGTAGATTTAGGGTTTTAACTTAAAGCCACCTGGTATAATTCCTAGTATAATTCCCGAGTTACTAATAAAATATACAATGCACATGTGTTAGTGTAACAACCCAACTCAAACTTTATCGATACATTACGAGATTAAAACCCTAACGTAGTTAACAAAGTATAGCATTATTCATACAGCACATTGACATCCATTGCTGGGTTCAGGATCGATCAGACGGGATATCGAATCAGTGATCAGGGGTTAAAACACTTACAACGGGGCAGAGTTTCGCAGAATTAGGGGGTAGCTAAGAAAAACGGAGGTAACAGAGAGAGTTTTCGTAAAAAAGACGTCGAACAAGTGCAAAAGCTTTAGTCCCAAGCCAGGCTATTTATAGCCAAAATGGTTCACTCTCGCGCGTCACGACAGGAACCAGGGTTCCTTCCGAGTGTCGCCTGAGCGACCCGTTTTTCCTAGAGTATCCTTGTTGTAATTATAGGCCTATGGTGTCGATCTTATCCGATAAACGCGTCCTAGTTGCTTCTGGCGTGTCACGCAAGCTTTACGGGATCCCCCCTATGTGCCTCCGGAGCCCCTGTTTCTAGTTTTACATTTCAGGTCATGCCATATATGTTTGGGGTCTCAATTAGGGTTCCTTATATGTTTTTTTAGTGTTGTTATAGATGATATGTTACAAATTAGGAACCACATATTCGTGTGTTGCAGTTTGGAAAGATGACCGAATAGAGATCTGAATAACCGATACATCCCATTTTTAACCCCAACTAAAATCTCGTAACTGTGAATCTCTTCTTTCCAAAACCAGCACCTTGTCGCGTATGGTCTCCTTGAGTCTAGATTCTTGCTTAAACGATGTTCTGATATCGAGAATGTTCGTTTAGGGAAAATGTTCTGGAAATTGAAGGAAAGCGAAGGTTGAACCTGTACAATAATAATGATTCAACACCAAATTTCATTTGGCCACACGAAAAGATGGTGGACCACAACTCCGCAACAAAACCACTTTCGTCAGCCAGGCAACACTGTTTCCTTCATTAAGGACAACTGGTTTTAGTGTTCTTTTTACTTTGAAACAAATCCCATTTATTCAAAGAGAAAGAATAATCATTGTGAACTTGAGAACAGGAAGTACAACAATGGTGGTAAGAAGTCTGCTTATGACTTTGTTTATCTACTCATTGGTTTCAGAAAAGTTATATTGCGTTTTTTAGCAAGCACGACTGATGATAGATAGCTTGCACTAACAGAAGAAAACTCAAACAAACCACCAAACTAGGACATCAGCATCAATTGATGTCCAATTGACGAACACGAATGTGTGAAATAGGATTTAAATAAAAGTAAAAAGAAAACTGAAACCAGTTTGTCTAAATTTTCTTTCAAATTGATGAAATGAGATTTGTTTCAAAGTAAAAATAAAATTGAAACCCGTTTTCCTTGATAGTAGAAGCCGTTCGATTTGATGATTTTGAACACTATATAGACTGCCAGATCGAATTGTCATTTATCTGAGTATTCTTTCTCTTTAATGAAATGGGATTTGTTTCAAAGTAAAAAGAAAACTGAAACCCGTTTTCCTTCATAGCAGAAGCCGTTCAATTTGATGGTTTTGAACATTATATAGACTACCAGATCGAAACCCTAATGTGTGAATATTAACTAAAAAAAAAAAATCCTACCTATACGGGTCGTATATCATTATACGCTCGTATAAAGCTATCATATACGTTATATACGATCATGATTGTTTTAACATGGTGTATACGGACCGTATAAGGTTATACGACCCATATAGAATAATATAAACTGACAAAGTATAACCTTATACGGCCCGTATACACCATGTTAAAACAATATTTTACTATGTGTTAATATTAACACCCATTAAAAGATGGTTTGTTATGTGAAATTGGAGTACAAATACGATGTCAGATGGTTTCATAAGTTGTTTAGAGGGTTTGGTGATTTTGGTCAAATGTGGTGAAAAGGTGGTGGTAAGGGAGAATCCATGATTTTTTTTTTAATTTTTTTTGAGTGTGTTAGACTGTGGGGTGTGGGGCGTGGGTTGGGGTGGCGGATTGGGTTTAACGCCGGCTGCTTCACCTCAGGTTGGCGTTGCGCATGGCGTGACATGGCTGGCCATGGTTGGCTAGTATGTGATGACTGTTGGCTTAGTCGTTAGGCATAGCCATTGGCCAACGACTATTTAAAAAAATTCTCTTAATTATTTCCTATATAAACCTTTCATTTCTTACTCATTTTTACCATCTAAAAATTGAAAAACTACTATTAAACTCCAAAAAAATATATATATTTCTAACTCATTCTTACTCATTTTTGGTGATGTAATGTAGTTTCTATTGTAGTTATTTAGTATAAATAAAATATGTTTTAAAAATTACTTTACAAAATTCTATGATTAATATAAAAAAATTAGAGTTGCCACATGGCACCCCAACACCGTCAAGCCACGCCCCTTCCACACCCCACTTTTTTAGATGTAGACTAATGGAGCCCACACCTGTCACTATTCGAGCAATGTCCTCAACCCAAACCCCTCCACACCCCATAGTCTTAGAAAGTATATCGATACAACAATTAGGATAAAGGGGTAATGAAATGAAGATATAGGATTAAGAAATAATAATAATAATAATAATAATAATATAATAATAATAACAATCGTAGTAATAATAATAATTATAATAATAGCAATAATAATAATAATAATAATAATAATAATAATAACTTAAAATTTTAATCGTAGAGACGCAATGGAGAACAAGATATAAATGATAGGGACGAAAACGAACATGATATAAGGGTAATATAGTCATTTTAGTCACAAAAACTAACAGAGTTGGCTCCATAGATTCAAATAATAATAATAATAATAATATTAATAATAATAATAATAATAATAATGAATAGCAATAATAATAATAATAAGAATAAATTACAAAACTCGTCCTTTATGTATGTATGTTATTGCAAATCATGTCCTTTGTCTTCAATAATTACATTAATCATACCTAATGTTCACAAATCCTAACATGTTATATCCTTTAACCCAAATCCAGTTAATTTTCTCAGTTAATTTTAGTAAGGTGGGGCCCACGTGAGGGCATTAATGTCCTTTCACCTACCCATCTGTTTCTCCCCCATTTAAAACCCCTAAATAACCTTAATCTCCCCTCACGTGGGAGATTAGTTTCACCCTCCACCTCCCACCTCCCACCATCCTCCTCAGCACCACCCTCCCCATCCCACCACGTGCTACCAACTTTCTCACCACCATCACTAGCTACTCCTGCTCCTCAATTAATCTCAAACCCTAACACATTCAGTTCGCACAATAAAAACAAACAAAAACCTAACTAAAACAACAAAGTGTTAAAATCACAATACATAAACTCAAAATTTCAAACCCTAACACATTCAGTTCGTACAATGATCCGGATTATCAACCAGCAAATGTATACTCACTGCACAACTATAGAAAACAAATTAGAAACCTTAACTCGTACCAAAAAAGTGAAAATATGATGATATTGTACCGCGTGTCATAACCCAACTGTGTAACTGACAGATCGAGCAAACAAATTCAACAAAAAAGCAAAGAAATTTTACCAAAAATTGAAGACGAAATGAATCAAAAGAAGAGACAGAGTGTACTCTGAGATCTAAAATCGCAGTGTCGATTGATGTTATTGTTGCGATGTGTAGAGGTTTAGTGTCATTTGAGTGTATAGAGAGAGAGAGAGAGAGAGAGAGAGACTATGGTTTGACGGCATCAATGTTGCGGTGATCGGTGGAGTGGTGGAATTTGGAATTTGAAATTCATTTTTTGGTTGTTGGTTGCTGTGTGGTGAACTCATGATGAAGAGTTTGGAATTTAATAGTGGTTTTGGTCAATGGAGAATCTGGAATTTGAAATTGATTATAGCTTTTGGTTGCCGTGTGATTAGGGTTATTTAGGGGTTTTAAATAGGGGAGAAACAGATGGGTAGGTGAAAGGACATTAATGCCCTCACGTGGGCCTCATGTGACTAAAATTAACTAGGTTTGGGTTAAAGGATATAACATATTAGGATTTGTGAACATTAGGTATGATTAATGTAATGAGTTAATTACATAGTTAGTCCCTGTGGTTTGCACAAAGTAACATACATAGGTACTAATAGTTTAAAATCACATTCTAGGGTATTAACTTTTCATTTTGTAACGTTTGGGGTATTAAGGTTATTTGTAGGCTTAAAATCACATTCTATTAGTACCTAAGTATGTTATTTTGTGCAAAACACAGGGACTACCTATGTTACTACCCTAGAAGTTAATACCTCCAAACGTTATAAAATGAAAAGTTAATACCCTAGAAGATGATTTTAAACTATTAGTATCTAAGTATGTTATTTTGTGCAAACCACAGAGACTATGTAATTAACTCTTAATGTAATTATTGGAGACAATGAACATGATTTGCAATAAGATACATACATAAATCACGAGTTTTGTAATTTACTCTAATAATAATAATAATAATAATAATAATAATAATAATAATAATAATAATAACAACGAAATTTTTTAACCATAGAGACGCAAAGGAGAACAAGTTATAAATGATAGAGTAAATTACAAAGTTCGTCCTTTATGTATGTCATTTATTACAAAGTATGTCCTTTATCTTTAATAAGCTCAGAAAACATACTTAATGTTTGCAAATCCTTACATGTTACGTCCTTTAGTCCTAATCCAGTTACTTTTCATGGTTAAATTTGACTAAGTCAGCCCCACATAAGGGTATTTTGGTCATTTTATCCTAAATGCTAAAATAAATAATTATAAAACAATAAATAAAAAATTTTAAAATTATATATGTGTATATACTTATAGATATATACAGACACCACATACATAACCCTCACCACCACAACCAACTTGCCACCACCACCATCACCGATCTGCCACCTCCACAACCGCTCTCTCTCATCTCTCTTCTCTCTTCACACACTTTCTCCATCTATAACAACCACCAACCCACCATGTGCCACCACCACCACCACTTCACCTGCCACCACCACCACCGATCTGCCTCATCTCTTCACACACACTTTCTTCCCCGAATCAAAGATCCCCATATTTCTTCCTCAAAACAAGGACCCCCAAATCAAAGATCCCCACCACCGATGTGCCACCACCACCACCACTTCACCTGCAACCACCAACCAGCTTGCAGCCGAAGTCACCTTGAATCCCTCATCTTCTCACCGATTCAAACCCTAAACCTCATCGGACCTTCAAATTCAATCTCTACAAGCATCCACAGCTCAAAGCTCAATGTTCTCACGTAAGTTCGTACATACCTTTTTCATACGCCTCAAAACCCTAATTTTTTTAACAATCTGAAAAGCAAACGCCTTTAATTTCCCTTTTCGAACCACTACTAGAAAATAAGGTATTTGCTATCACATTTTCGGTCGCAAAACGGTAGCAATTGCTCTTTTGCCACCATTTTGCCACCAAAAACTCGGTGGCAAAAGCACACGTAGCAAATGCCCTATTGCCACCTATTTGCTACCGTTTTATTTTTTGCTACCGATTTTGCTACCATTGATTTGCCACCGTTTTGCTACCGCCTTTTGTCACCGTTTTGCTACCACATTTTGTTTGTCACCGATTTGCTACCGCTATGTTGCCACCTTTTTGCTACCGCTTTTTGTCACCGTTTTGCTACCACGTTTTGTTTTGTCACCATTTTGCTACCGCTATTTTGCCACCTTTTTGCTACCGCTTTATCACATTTTACCAACATTTTGCTACCATTTATGGTATTCCATTTGCATTTGCATTCGGCTATTCCATTTCATAAAAACATAACAATTTATAACTTGTTTCCATTACATTAAAATGTAAACATTTATACATCCGATGGTCCTCATAATAAACATCCAAATAAAAACATCATATAATTGTTCCTTGGGTCTCAAAATGCATTATAAGTTCTCTACATTTTTCAGGTAATTCGTCTCCAGATCTGACATTTATGACCTTGCAGCTTACCTGTTACATGTAATACAAGTTATGTTGATCATCTTACTATGAAAATTGGGTAAACTACATTTTACGTCCTTAAAGTTTTAACAAAACTTCAGTCGTTGTCCTTTAACCAACAAAATTACAGCGAATGTCCTTTATGTTTTAATTTCTTTAACTATTTTGGGTAATATAATAATCATATTTGGATAATCACGTAAGATGTAGATGTAAGAAACTAACCAATACTGATTATTGAGATTAATGAAAAATACCATAACTGTCCCTAACTTTAATCAAACGATTATTCTTAACATGACAAAACACTTTGAAGATGACTTTTAACAATTCCTTATTCCAAATATTAACAGCATTAAGATTTAATAGAACTTGAATCTTAAAAGTCTTGGAAAATAAAAGATTGGGCAAACTTACACCAAGGAGTTTGTCCAAAACAAAGCTTAGTTCAATGGCACCAATCCACTCACGGGACCGATAAATGAAGGGTCTTTATCTCCAATTTCTACAAGCGACTGTTGTATTTCCCTGCCACAATTTAGCAATTTTTTGAAAAACTTACATAGAACATTAATATCATCATGATTTTAGTTATGCTAGAGAGTGATTTTTCAAATTTTGTAAAATAGATAAAATTACAGTTATTTAATATTTTAATCTTCAGTACACAAAATTGAAGTCTTACCGATGTGAAGGAACACCAATATACGTGTATTGTTGGATTTTAACCATGAAACAATGGTCTGCAACGATCGGTAATCACAACCCCAGCCCTGACGTTAAATTTTGAAACATAATAAAAAAGGGTTCCTTATTTCTAAATTCAGTACTTGAAAATAAGAAAAACTAAAACAAACACAAATAATAAGTAAAACAGAGAATCGATCATAATCATACCTGAAGCAAAACAAAATCGATCGAATAAGTAAAACGGAATCGATCACACTGATGGATACTCGATCGTTCACGAGAAATCGTAGTGGAATCGATCAACCTTGATAGATGTACGATCACGAGATCCTGATTGACGAAACAGAAAATCGATCAAACAAACAAAAATCATAAGTAAAATAGAGAATCGATCATAATCATACCTGAAGCAAAACGAAATCGATCGAACAAGTAAAACGGAATCGATCACACTAATGGATACTCGATCGTTCAAGAGAAATCGTAGTGGAATCGATCAACCTTGATAGATGTACGATCACGAGATCCTGATTGACGAAACAGAAAATTGATCAAACAAACACAAATCATAAGTAAAACAGAGAATCAATCATAATTATACCTGAAGCAAAACGAAATCGGATGAATTGTATTCCCGTGGATGAATTGGAGGCGTCTGGAGGAGATGATCGGAAGCGTCTGGTGGCGTATGTGTGATGATGAATCAGATGTTCGTATTCCCGTGGATGAATTGGAGGTGTCTGGTGGCGTCTGGAGGAGATGATCGGAGGTGTCTGGTGGCGTATGTGTGATGAGCTAGGGTTGGAGAAGATTTAGGCGGAGATGAATACCCCTATAAGGTATTTAGGGTAAATTATTAATTAAATTATTTTTGCCACCACTAATATGGTAGCAATTCAAATAATTTAGTATTTTGTCATGTATTACCGTCATTTTTACATCTTTTTGCTACGGTTGTTTTTCGGTAGCAAAATTTGGTGGCAATTGCTCTTTTGTGTAGTAGTGAACGAATCGGGTATTTGCCTCTGATTTGCGATTACAAACAACGTACCTGAGATTGGAGTAAATTAGGGTTTTCGTTTCTTGCAGGTTGCCAAGATCTAACAGATCTGAGAGTGGCGGTGCCCGGGTGATGGTGGTGGTCGAGTGGCGGTGGTCGGGTGGTGGTTGTTTAGAACAGAGAGAATATGGGTCGGTGGCGGTTTGGAGCAGTGTAAACTTGCAGGTGAAGTGGTGGTGGTGGCAGATCAGTGGTGGTGGTGGCGGTGGCAGGTGGGTTGTGGTTGTGGGGGTAGGACAACTGGTGCAATCGGATGTATGTATGTATGTCATTTAGTCTGTATATATTTGAGTCTGTATATATTTATTGTTTTTGATAATTATTTATTTTAGCATTTAGGATAAAATGACCAAAATACCCTTATGTGGGGCTGATTTAGTCAAATTTAACCATGAAAAGTAACTGGATTAGGACTAAAGGACGTAACATGTAAGGATTTGCAAACATTAAGTATGTTTTCTGAGCTTATTAAAGATAAAGGACATACTTTGTAATAAATAACATACATAAAGGACGAACTTTGTAATTTACTCTAAATGATAAGGACAAAAATAAATATGATATAAGAGTAATATAGTCATTTCAGTGACAAAAACTAGCGAAGTTGGCTCCAAGGATTCAAAGTGTAACACTTTTCAGAGTACGAAGATTTAAGAGATGGAAATTTCATATTAGCGACTTTACTTGAGTCCGCCTCTAGATGTAAATTATATTTTCCTCAAGTATATTTGAAAAAGCGTTGTTAAAAATCATAAAATCATTAAAAAATGATATATCTGATATCTTGATTTTGGTATTGATAATAAGATTAAGAAGAGTTTAATTATATTTTCCTCAATTGTGTTTTTAGGTGTAGTGTATAGTCGTACATAAGTAACTATGTGTATAAGATGTTTTGTACAGTTGTGTTTCTAGGTGTAGTGTAGGGTCGTAGATATGTAACTATGTGTATAGACTGTTTTGTGTTGTCATATTTGTTCTGTTCTACCATACACTTTTTCGCAACTCATACTACATTGGTAGCTTCATACACATACACACACACACCTCATGCTCTATTTATTTCTTTCCTGGGTGTTTTGGAGCCGAGGGTCTCTCTGGAAGCAGCCTCTCTATCCCTAGGGGTAGAGGTAAGGTGTGCCTACATCCCACCCTCCCCAGACCCTACAAATAGCTTTGCTATTTGTGGGATTTTACTGGGTATGATTGATGATTGATTGATGAGGCATCCAACAGTACTTTTTATTTTTATTTTTTAGTGATGAATGAGTGTTTTTTGTAAAGCGTTTTAATAATATTTAAAGAGTTTTTGGCACTCTTTTAAAACATTTTCATATCTTTTATTAATAAATATAAATGGTCAACTAACGTATTTCTAACCGTTCATTTAGGAATGAATATGTCCATATTCGCTCATTAACATTCTAAACAGATAAATGAACAAATCTAAATGAATGTTATCGAACATACATGGACAGACATCAACGAACGTAATTGCATGAACGAAATGTCTGGTCAAGTTCATTCGTTTAACTAAATAAACAAAACATGTGCTCATCTTCGTTAGTTTATTAAATAAGCGGTTCGGTTTAAAACTATGAAACTTGGCAAACATGTTATAAGTTTGGTCTCGTAGTTGCTTTTTTTTTCTTTTAATTTTCTGATCAGTTGGCTTCAAAACTTTCAAATTGTTCTAAGCCGATCAGATAAACCCAAACAAGATAGAGGGATTGAGGCATAATTAAAATTTTTTATTCAGGGTTAATGACATACTCAATTTGTTTAATTGACATCAAATTATGCCACGTATTTTCTTTTTATATAAAGTCGACAGCTCGTATTGACAAACTTTTTCTTTCGATATTTTGGAATTTTTTTTTCTTAATTTGGGAATTAAATTTGAATGTTGCATTTAGGTAACATGTTTCATGTATTTATATAATTTTTTTTTCATTTTTAATTATGCTTATTTATACAAATTTTTATAAAAGTGTATTTTTTATTTAGAAAAGTTTATTTCTCATTTTTTGTAAAAAAATATTTATAAATAAAAAAACATTTTTAATTTTCTCTAAAGTAATTTGCTCTCTAAAAAATCTAGGGGAAAATATCACAATTTTTAATGTGATTTTTTAAAAGGGGTATAAAAAGTAATAAAAAGAGTTACATTTAGCTTTTTCTTTCGAACGGCAACATATTTATAAAAACATATAAAAACATATAACGGGCAGTTACATTTAGCTTACCCTTCTTATAATAAAGAAAAAATTAAAATTTTGTTGCAGTTTAAAGAAACAAAATTTGCAAGTTTGACCCAACACAAATTTTGGTCAACTAGATTTTCTCTTTAAATTATGGTGTTGGCTAATTGCAGCCCCTTTACTAATATTAGTTTAAACTTTGTCGAATTTCACCTTTCTATTTTAAAATCAGTTTATTTAAATTCATTCACGTAACTTTTTATAATATACATTAATAATCAGTTTATTTATGTGTTTTGTTCTTTATTTTCTATTTTAAAAATCAGTTTTACTTAAAAAACTTCTATTTATGTATTATGATTTAATCAGAGACTATTCGAAATAAAAGATATGCAAATTTATGTATACAGTGGCGGACTCAGAGTTTTTTTTCATTAGGGTCCATTTTTTTGTGTCAGAATTTTTCACAGACAGATTAAAATTTTCGGGTCGGTAATCGTAGTCGGGTCGGGTCTAGGAAATAATGTAGAAGCATTTTGTGGACATGAAAGATGAGTCAACTGGTATTGTTTATTTAATTTATTGTTTATATAAAAGATGAGTCAACTGGTATTGTTTATTTAAAAATAAATCTACATACAGGGGCGGACCCACATAGTGCGGGTCGGGATCCATGTTTAAGAATCAAGTTATCAAATTGTGGTGATTAATAAGTTGCTTGAAACCAATAACTACCTAAACAAGTCTTATTTGGTAATCAAAAGTGAAACAAAATCAACCCACCACCCTTGTGGTGTGGTGGTGCTAACTTTGGTGGTAAAATTCTAACTTGGAGGTGGGGAGTTCGAATCCCTCTTGGTGTAACTAATTAACTAACATTTAGCCGGTCAAAAAAAAAAAAAAAAAAAGTGAAACAAAATCATTTGGAGACATTAAATTTATCATTTTAAAGAAGCAAATTAAAAGGGTAAAAGCGTGGTTGTGCTGTTTTAAAACATTAGTTTAATTTTGATGGAAAAAATAAAGTACAAAACAAGAGATGTAAGACTTGAACTTGAGACCTATTTGTTGGTACACAAGGAGATTTACCACCATACCATCTTTGCTTTTAATACAATGGGGTCCAATTAATTTATTCTATGGGGTCCTTGAAAAATTTAACATACCAGTTCTACTATTTTTAAAAAAAAACATTGGGCTCCGTGGACCCCGACCCGCACCATGTGGGTCCGCCCCTGTATGTAGATTTATTTTTAAATAAACAATACCAATTGACTCATCTTTTATGTAAACAATAAATTAAATACCGTGCTTTAACATCAACACCATCGAATAAGGAAAATACAAATTATATACTTTCTTAAAAGACAAAGTCGGTGATTTCCCACCGGCTTTGCCTCCCAAATACGTTGGGCCTGTTATGGTCTTGGGCTGGTCCAAAAAGCTCAGAGACCGCCTTTCTCATCTCAACGTGAACATTCTTTAAAAAGAATTGAGCATTGTATTTACTTAAACCTAACTTTATAAAATTATACAATTTTACAGCACTAGATCACGCAAATTACAGTATTGCCCTGATGCACCCACAAAATTAGAAAATCGCCATTACAAAAGCCATAACTATTGAGCGGTTCTCTTTCTGGCCGGAAGTTGCTTCCTACCTTGGTTCATAGCCACCAACACCACGCACCGCTACTCTCACCAGTAGCCGGACTCTCGCCGGAGAAACCCTCCAGTCGGCCTCTTTCTCTCTCTAACATCTGGGTTAGAGGTTGGAAAGAAACTTAAAAAAAGCTGCTCAACTGACGACGCGTTTTTCGGTGAATCAGTTACGGGAAAGAGGCGGTGGGGAGGAGTTTCTCTCTCACACACATTAGTCTCTCTCTAATGGCACATGATTTCAAATGAAAAAGTGGCTTTGGGTTTCAGTATGGTTTAAACTGAGGCATTTGAGAGATTTTCTTTGGTATTATTACTCTTATAATTATGTTGATATCATTTTTTTTATGTCATACCAAGTTTTCACGTTTATGTCACATAAATATATAATGTTGGCTATCAAAAATAAAATTAAAGCCTATCTAAAAATAAGGTAGTAAGCTACGAATAATTCTAACGCTGGACATATAATATATAATATATATATATATATATAGGGGAATGCTCCATAAAAAACCCTTTAAATTTAGAAAACTTTGGAAACCCAACATGTGGCCTAGATTGCTCCACATCAACATATGCTTTTAGAGCTTTGAAGGGTAGGATTGTCTTTTTACACTACCCAACTCAAAAGGACATCTTGACTTTTGTGTACTGATTTGACAACATTTATTTCTCATTTATCTTCCCAAACCTCTCTCTCTCTTCTTTTAATCTGAGTAGTTTCTTCCTCTCTCTTCATCAAATCTCTCTCTCTCTCTTCCACCACACCACCATCACCACCGCACCACCACCATCATCACCACCGCACCACCATCTGTATTGTACCTCCGGCACTACCGTAAACACCTCCAACCCTGTTGCACAACCCCCACCACCGTTGCACCTTTACCACCGTCGGCCGACCGTCGCTGCACACCCCCCACCACTGCCACCACTGCCCCTCCACCACCGCTATCCCCTAACCCCAACCCATATATTCAGTTCCTATATTCAGATGTAGAACTGAATATATTTAACTCAAAATGGCACCAGATCTGAATGTTGCCATCATCAACTACTGCTCAAAGGTCACTGATGTCGAAGGAAGCTCCACCATTTTTTCTTAGTGCTACCAACAGGGGTGTGAATAAAGTTTCTTCCTTTTTTATTTTTTGATTCGATTTGGGTCTGATATTTGTGGTGATTTTTGCGATGAGGTAATCTTGATTTAGTTTCTTGATTTGATTATTGCATTGTGGGTTTTTTTTTGTTGTTTGGATATGATGATTTAGGGGGATCTCGTTAATGTGAAACACGAACAACAAGTCTGTTAATGCTCACGTGTTTATCTTGCTTGTTTGCTTCAGTAGTTTTTTTCTTTTCAGTCGATTATAGAATATGGGTTTTGAAACACGAACACCAAGTATAATAGTTAATGTTCGTAATTAGACCGTTAATGTGTCTTATAGATTACAAATTACAGTTTGTATAATTCCAACCGTTATTGTGAAACACGAACAACCGTTAATGTTCGTATAGATTACAAATTATAGACCATTAATGTTTCGTATTTAACGTGTAATCTTGTTGTTTTTAGTTATGTGTACTTTGTTTAGTTGCTGAATTTTAGACGTCTAATAATCGGCACATCTGTTTTTAGAAACGAAAAGCCAAGTTTGTCTTACAGCACAACCAACGTAACACGTGTTATAGTCTGAACTCCTGTTTCACAGCTAAGCCAAGTTTGTCTTACAGCACAACCAACGTAACACGTTTTATAGTCTGAACTCCTGTTTCACAGCTAAACCATAGTAACATGTTATAGAGACATGTATTAGGGTATGACGATGTATTAGAGACATGTATTAGGGTATGACGAATTAATTGCAGGTTTTTAGTTCTGTGTACTTTGTTAGTTGTTGTTTCAGTTGTGTAAGATTAATTTGCAGGTTTTTATTTTTGTGTTAAAAAGTTGTGCTTGGTTTGGTTGCTTGTTTGGGCTTTTGATCTGAATAGTAACTGTTTTTTGTTGGTTTGGTTGCTTTGTTTGGGGCTTTTGATCTGAATAGTAACTGTTTTTGTGATGTTATCTGAGAAAAAAGATTTTCTTGCTATGAATGTGTTAATATTTATGTCTGGTTAACGACTTAACGGTTATCTTATCTTTTTGTTATTAGGATGGTGATGGATACAAGGGAAACAAGTTCCAATTCTCGGGATCGTTGGTTTCGTCAAACGTGGACCAGATGCTTAAGGATCATGACCATGTTTATGTTACAGCACAACACAACTAACACGTGTTAGTTGTATGCATTTTTGTTTACTTCAGGACATGCATGTGTTACATGTGACATGAAACCCATACAACGTAATACGTGTTAGTGCTATGTATTTTTGTTTACTAGTAATATGTAATGTGAGACTCTTCTTGTTTTCTCTAGTACTTGATGTAAAAATGGTCTAGACTTAACACATTTTTTGTTGGAGGTGCCCTTATTTGTACCTCTATTGTTACAGTTTCTACTGAAGTTTATGCATCCATTCTAGAAGTCTTAAGACATGTTATAATAGAAGCTTAACACACGTTTTATCAGGTTTACTCTGTTGTTATTAAGTTACTATTGGAGTTTATTCATCCATTATGGAAGTCTTTACACACGTTATAATAGATGCTTAACACACGTTATACATTTCAGTCACTTAACACATGTTACAGTATGTATATACACATCATGGTGTTTTGGAAACCAATAGCTTATACATGACACCATGTTAGGTTAAACCAAGATTATAACAGAGGGTTAACACATTTTATCCCAGGTATACGATGTTACGATATTAACTTGTATGTTCCATATTAACTTGTACACGTGTTACGATCAGTATATGCACATCATAATGTTTTGCAAACCACTTTCATATACATGAATACAAGTCGGGTTACAACAAGATTATAATGGTGGAGGCGCCCGTAGTACCTCTACTGTTACAGTTACTATTGAAGTTTATCCATCCATTCTGGAAGTATTAAGACATGTTATAATAGAGGCTTAACACACGTTATATCAGGTTTACTCTGTTGTTATTAAGTTACTATTGGAGTTTATTCATCCATTATGGAAGTCTTAACACACGTTATAATAGATGCTTAACACACGTTATACATTTTCAGCCGTTTTAACACATGTTAAAAAGATGTGCTTGGTTTGGTTGCTTGTTTGGGCTTTTGATCTGAATAGTAACTGTTTTTTGTTGGTTTGGTTGCTTTTGTTTAGGGCTTTTGATCTGAATAGTAACTGTTTTTGTGATGTTATCTGAGAAAAAAGATTTTTCTGGCTATGAATGTGTTAATATTTATGTCTGGTTAATGACTTAACGGTTATCTTATCTTTTTGTTATTAGGACGGTGATGGATTCAAGGGAAATAAGATCCAATTCTCGGGACCGTTGGTTTCGTCAAAACGTGGATCAGATGCTCAAGGATCATGACCATGTTTATGTTACAGCACAACACAACTAACACGTGTTATATGTTGAACTTCTCGGACATGAACAAGAACCCGTTTTGCGTATCTTAATAACGCATTTTCTGTTGTAGGCGCCCGTATTTGTACCTCTACTTTACAGTTACTATTGAAGTTTTATGCATCCATTCTGGAAGTCTTAACACATGTTATAATAGATGCTTAACACACGTTATATCAGGTTTACTCTGTTGTTATTAAGTTACTATTGGAGTTTATTCATCCATTATGGAAGTCTTTACACACGTTATAATAAATGATTCACACCCGTTATACATTTCAGTCGCTTAACACATGTTACAGTATGTATATACACATCATGGTGTTTTGGAAACCAATAGCTTATACATGACACCATGTTAGGTTAAACCAAGATTATAACAGAGGCTTAACACATGTTATCCCAGGTATACGGTGTTACAATATTAACTTGTATGTTCCATATTAACTTGTACACGTGTTACGATCAGTATATGCACATCATGGTGTTTTGCAAACCACTTTCATATACATGAATACAAGTCGGGTTATAATGGATGCTTACATGTTAGGATTACAAAAAGATTACAATATTAACTAATCTCACCATTAAACTCATCGCCCCCGTCGACTGTTTTCACCCTTGTCACATGTTAAGCAATTACATGTTTCGAACAGACAAATTGTAACACATGTTAGATCAGTATATACACATCATGGTGTTTTGTAAACCACTAGCTTATACATGAATACATGTCAGGTTACAAAAAGATTATAACAGAGGCTTAACACATGTTATACATTCCAGAATGTGCAAACCAAATGACCCGTTTCATATTATATTTTCCAAAATTACCGGTACATGTGTTACCATAAATGGCTCATTTCATATTACACGTTACATACTAACTTGTACATTTATTACTTGTACAAGTTTTACGCTCAGTATCCACATTATCGGATATTTTAAACATCAACAAAAATAAAATAGATATTACTTGTTTTTTTTAATTAACAAAAGGTTAACACACGTTATATATCATTCTAACAGGGGCTTAACCCATGTTATACACGTGTTACGATCAGTATATGCACATCATAGTGTTTTGAAAACCACTTTCATACACATGAATACAAGTCGGGTTACAACAAGATTACAATGGTGGAGGCGCCCACATTTGTACTTCTACTGTTACAGTTTCTATTGAAGTTTATGCATCCATTCTGGAAGTCTTAACACATGTTATAATAGAGGCTTAACACACGTTATATCAGGTTTACTGTGTTGTTATTAAGTTACTATCGGAGTTTATTCATCCATTATGGAAGTCTTTACACACGTTATAATAGATGCTTAACACACGTTATACATTTCAGTCGCTTAACACATGTTACAGTATGTATATACACATCATGGTGTTTTGGAAACCAATAGCTTATACATGACACCATGTTAGGTTAAACCAAGATTTTTACAGAGGGTTAACACATTTTATCCCAGGTATACGGTGTTACGATATTAACTTGTACACGTGTTACGATCAGTATATGCACATCATAGTGTTTTGCAAACCACTTTCATACACATGAACACAAGTCGGGTTACAACAAAATTATAATGGTGGAGGCGCCCGTGTTTGTACCTCTACTGTTACAGTTACTATTGAAGTTTATGCATCCATTCTGGAAGTCTTAACACATGTTATAATAGAGGCTTAACACACGTTATATCAGGTTATTACTCTGTTGTTATTAAGTTACTATTGGAGTTTATTCATCCATTATGGAAGTCTTAACACACGTTATAATAGATGCTTAACACACGTTATACATTTTCAGTCATTTAACACTTGTGTCAGTATGTATATACACATTTGTTATATTGCCTAAACATCCACAAATCTCAACAAAATAGGTTCATAACAAAAACAAATTAACGGAATCTTGAACAACTTCATCTTAATTAAAGAAACAAGAATCATAACATGGTACACCTCATCCACCAAAGCCTAACACTCTCGATTCAGATTTAATTGGGGAAAAACATATGCTATAACTTAAGACCGATTTAATTGTGAAAAAAACACCAAACCATGATTCAGTTGCAGAAGACGATGGCGGTTGTAGCAAGGGTTAGGTCAAAACAAAATCATCACCACCGAACACCGCCCCATCAACCATCACTGCCCACTACTGCCCCTGCCACCATCCAACAGAACACACCAAATCAAACCACAACCCCACCTGCCACCATCCAACACACGAAAACCCCCTTCTCAATTTCGAACAATCTCGTCACCATCCAGCACCACCAACCACCCACCATCCACCACCTTCTACAACCACCCACTATCGCCGCTATCAACCACCAACACCCTAGAATGAACCAGCCACCACCTTCCACCAACCACCAGATCTGCAACCACCATCGTGCCTCACTCATTCCCCTGCCCCAACCATAACGGTCAACAACACCACCGTCACAGCGCTGCTGCTGCCGTGGGTGGCTGGAAACCCACCAGTTTTCTCTCTCTCTTTCGATTTCTCTGGACCTCTCTTTCTCTTTCGATTTCTCTCTCTGGTACTCTCTCTCACGGCTCTCACTCTCTCTCTAGGCTTGCAGGTTGTAAGTGTTGTGTAGAGAGAAGGGAAAGTCATGGGGGCTAGGGTTTTGATTTGGGGAGGAGAAGATGAGATCTGTGATTTTAGAGAGAGGGATTGTGATTTTGAATTGGATATGAAGAGAGAGAAAGAGAGGTGTATTAAAGAGAGATGATAGGACTAGACAGTGGAGAGAGAAGTAATATACTACCCAAAATGCCCTTTTCAGTTGACTAATTGTACCAACATGGAGTATTTTAATGTTTTAAATGCTAAAAGTTGTCTAAACAAATCATGACCCTTAATCTATTAAGATGAAACAAGATCAATGGACCACATAGAGTTTCCAAAGTTTTTTAAAAAAGATGGGGTTTCTTGTATAGCCAAGCCATATATATATATATATATATAGGGTAAGGTTCATGCGAGAACCACCTTTATTGCGAGAACCAATGTGAACACAACCTAAAATAGCTAAAAAAATCCTTAAAAAAACCTAACCCCCCCCCAAGCTAAATGCTAAAAACTAAACCCTCCAAAAAACCTAAAAAAACCTAACCCCCCCTCAACCCCAAAAACCTAAACCCCCCCCCCCCCCCAACTAAAAGGCTAAAAACTAAACCCCAAAAAAACCTAAAAAAATCTAAAAAAATAAAAAAAAAATCTAATTTTTTTTTTTGATTTTTTTAATATTTTTTATGTTAAAATCGCTACTTTTAGAAGCAAAAAAAAAAAAATAAAATTCTTTAAAAAAAAATTTTAATTTTTTTTTTGGTACGAAAAGTAGCGATTTTGTTATAAAAATATTAAAAAAAAAAAATTTTTGTGTGATTTTTAGCTATTTTTAAGCATTTTTGTTGCGTTCACATTGGCTCTCGCGGTTCTCGCAATAAGAGGTGGTTCCTAACGGATCTTTGTCCTATATATATATATATATATATATATATCATGTTGTATTTTTATTTTATTTCTTAAACTAATACCGATCACCAAAATAAAAATACAACATGATATATATATATATATATCATATATCATGTTGTATTTTTATTTTGGTGATCGGTATTAGTTTAAGAAATAGCAATTTTTTTTATGAAAATACGATATCAACTTAAGAAATAGCATTTTTTCTGAAAAGACAATAAGACAACATTTGTAGTCACTTATATAATAAAAAGTAAATAAATAACTAAAAGAATTGATTTAGTGAGCCACAAAAGACTATTGTGTTTGAAAAAAAAGTTGTATTCAGAATCATTTTTTTATCAAAGGCTATAGTGATTTCGTTACCGTTATTGTACCGTGATGAAACCAATTGCTTATGAAACAACAAACGTAAACTTTTTTAGGAAACAAGTTAGATCAAATATCATACGTTTTTGTACTTATTTTTATGTATGTTTCCTAAATTTTGTTCTGAACCAAGTGAAGTTAAATTGTGGTTTCTTTTTTTTCCCTTAAAAAAATTCTAATTAATCCCTTTAATTAAATGTGTTAGTTTTTCTTTTATACCCGTTATGTTTTATGTGTAAGAGTCAGGTCACATATAATATGTTTTGATTGTACGACATAAATTTGATTTACTTTACTTTTTGATCCAATCGCAATGCTTATCTGGGTTACATTGAGATCGAACATATACGTCGAAACACGTGTTTTCATATGGTTAACGCATCACATAACGTTTGGACTAATCCATTTGATGTTGCGATGTACCGGCGCCGCAATGCGTGCGGGTCATATGACTAGTTCATATAAAAGATGAAGTCACAGCTAACGTGGTTTATTACATTGAAGATTGATACTTCATTTTTCAACATTTATTTACCCGTTTTACAAAACAAAAAAAAAGTAATATGTTGTATAGAGGCAAATCGATGGGCAACACAGAGCATCTCAATGCTCACCCTTAAAGTTAGAATCTAAAGTTTTTTTTAACAAGATTATTGTTTATTAGAAAAAAAAAAAAAACTGAGGCACTCTTACAAAACGCACAATACACAACCTCAATCAATATTAAAAAAGCTTAGTTTTACAAACTTATTTTATTTGGATTGTAAAAGACAACCTAAACTGATTTTATCCCGATTAAAGACAATATATTGTAATGAAATTATAGTCTTATCTACACATAAGTATGTACGGTGAAATTACAATACATAAAATAAAGGATAAAAATGACAAAAAACAAACAAAAAATTCTCCTATATATTAAAAAACAAATGGAATGAACAGTTACAATATATTAAAAAACTAATGGAATCAACAGTAAATTTGAGGTGTATTTAAGGGTTTTTTATACACATAAAACAAAACCACCACTGACCCAAATATTAAGGAAAATATATGCTTAAGTTAATGTAAAATCTAAGGGGAGGGGTACATTCAGTAAAAAAAGGATGTATCTAGCAGCACCCCAAATTATTTCTGATAACGTTGCAGTTTAAAGATATGAACAAAAATTGGCTTGTTTGACCAAAGGTCCACTAGATTTTCTCTTCAAATTATTTCTGATTACGGAATTGATTATGTTTAAGCTGTATGTTAGGTGGTTTTTGAATAGAGTTGGTTTGTTTTCTATCTCCCATTTATGCGTTCGGTATTCGAGACCTGCTTGAGCTGGATGTCTACACAGGAGGGTCAATGAAATATAAAAAGGCGTTGCAAGCGGTATGCCTAACAACACTATGGTGCCTATGGCGAAGTAGGAACGCAGCTGTGTTTGACCAGATCCCGTGCTTGATTCAGAAGACAATTGGGCACTTATGGGTCAAAGGCAGATCGAAGTCTGCATGTATTAACTGGGAGGTCTGGGGTGGCTTTAAATTGTATAAAGTGGGGTGGTAGTTCCATTTTGGAGCTAATGTGTTTCTGTAGCATTTCTGTGTATATATGGTTGTGGGCTAAGGTTTCTTTATTCCACTGTGTTTAATAAAATGTTTCGTTGGACTTTAAAAAAAAAGGTTTGTTTTCTCAACATAGTAACACATGGATAGATGAAGAAATTGTTTATGAGCCACCTGGTTGACTCGCTCAAACCGATTATACAGTCAAACCATTAGAAAAAAACTTAATTTATTTATTACTAAATTTAATTTAGCTTTTATGATCTAAAACAAGAATCATTATTTCTCTGAATATTTTATAATATATTAAAGTCTTCAATTCTAATTATTTTACTTTCAACTATATAATTTTGAAATTTAATTTATTTATATTATTTAAGGTTTTTAATTATTTTGCACCAATATTTAATCACATTACGTATCGATCCTGTCCTGTGAAATACTTCGGCAAAACTAGCGACAGATTTATGACTAATTACTAGCGACAGATTTAGCCAGAATTACAACTAATTACCGGTCGCAAAACTAGCGACACATTTGTTACTGTCATTAATTTTACATCTGATTTCTCGGTAGCTAATGCTCTTTCATGCTGTAGTTTTATATAATGGTATAGTAGCGACAACCACAAGATTTCGATCATGATGATGGCATGGGATCGTGTGTATGAAGCGAAAGGTTAGACCGTTAGACGGTTTCTTTCTTCTGAAATTGTTTTCAACGTCGATACACATTGAGAGGATGTTAGAGTAGAGAATATTTAGGACGTTTCATTCAAGACTTGGTCATATATATGGTAGGTGCAAAAAAAAAAAAAAAAAAAAAAAAAATCTGAACGTTTATATCTATTGTAATCTTTCAAGGGGAATCGAGTTAATGGGACTTTTCATTCAAGACTTCACCATACCTCTTCACACGGTGTGACTTTTCGTATAGAAAATAAATCTCTCTAGTTGAATTGGCTTTTCTTGAGTCTGCTTGAATTGGTCATCACCCGTACTTATTTATATCTGATCCAAGTATCTATAACATTTTACTAAAATAATAACCATTAAAATGTACCCTGGAGAGTTATTATCTTCAGCAAAATTATGTGTCCGTTTTACTCTTCAGGAGATTCAGTCTGCAACCAACAACTTTAATGATGCACTGCTCATTGGACATGGAGGATTCGGAAAGGTCTACAAAGGATGTTTGTATACCAACGGAACTAGATCTGTTGTGGCCGTGAAAAGGCTGGATTCTAAGTCCAATCAAGGTGCATCTGAGTTTAGGGCCGAAATTGAGATGCTTTCCAAGCTGCGCCATCGTCACTTGGTGTCGCTCATTGGTTTTTGTGATGATAACCAGGAAATGATCCTTATTTATGAGTACATGCCCCATGGAACCGTATGTGGTCATCTGCACAAAGCTCATACTCCTTTAACTTGGGCGCAACGTCTCAAGATAGCCATAGGTGCTGCACGTGGGTTGGATTATCTACACACAGGTACGCCACATGGAGTCATCCATCGTGACGTGAAGACTTCAAACATTCTTTTAGATGAGAACTGGGCAGCTATGATTTCGGATTTTGGGTTGTCCAAAATCGGCCCAACCAATCAATCTATTTCTTATGTTGATGCAAGTGTTAAAGGCACATTCGGGTATCTTGATCCAGAGTATTTCTATACTAGAAAATTAACCATGAAAACAGATGTATTTGCATTTGGGGTTGTATTGCTTGAATTACTTTCAGGGAGGCTTCCGGTGGACACACGCTATGGTGAGGAGCAATGTAGTTTGGTAAGGTGGGCTAAAAAATGTGTAAAAGAGAGAAAATTAGATCAAATAGTTGATTGTAATATCAAGGGAACAATTTTTCCCAGATGCTTAAAACGGTTCGTCCAAATTGCGGATCATTGTGTGCACAGTTTTCCAAAAGAACGGCCTACCATGACTGAGGTAGTGGCCTCACTTCAGTCTTTACTCGAACTACAGGAGCAATCTAAGAGCAACTCATCAGCCATAAAGGGCTTAACTTGGAAGATGCAAAAGTATTTCGTTTCAGCAACAAAACCAAACTCCGGTATACATCTTTTCATTAGTGTTTGTATATGCACTGTTGTGTGTTTATAACTATTTAATACTGTATTAGAAAAGCATTATATGATAGAATACCCATTTAACTCATAATCTTTCCTTTGATGTTTCAACCTGTTGAAATAATTTCTTCTCCTTATCTTTCACTGATTAAATTTTACATATTAAGTTTTTTTCTTGACTCTAAGCTTTACCCGTTTTTGTTCACATTATTAGACCAACGTCGAATACATTTACCAAAGATGTTCACATATGATGAACTGAAACTTGCGACGAGGAACTTTTCGAAAGACACATTCTTGGGTGAGGGGAGATATGGAAAGGTTTACAAAGGTTGGGTCAATAAAAGGTCATATTCTCCATGTATGGATGCTACCGATACTGAATTGCCCATTGCAGTTAAGAAACTTCATCGCTACACACTTGTAAGTCATGTAAAAATCCCATATTGAATGCACAAAATCCAGAAGTACTTCTTCAAGTTCTAATTCCAAAACTCATGTATTTCTTATAATTACTATTGAATGCAGTTTCATCTTAAAATGTTGAAAGAATTTCTTCATCCCAACCTTGTTAAGTTCATAGGGTTCTGCTCGGAATGTGAACAACTCTTCCTTGTGTATGAATTTATGCCTAAAGGAAACTTTAAGGATCTCCTTCATAGTGGTAAGCAGCATATAGAATTCCAAACAAAAATTAAACATTTTTTCACTTAAAACAATACGTTTCACTTGACAACTGAATTTTCTGGATTGTAGGAGCTGTAGCGCGACTTCCATTGGCTACAAAGGTGAAAATTGTAGCAGGAATTGCTCGAGCGATTGTTTACTTGCAAAAGCCACAAGTAAATAAAACATGGCCCAAAGTTCGTGAGTCCGTGCTTGACAGACATAATATATTGCTAGATGAGGTAAATCTGACCTACCAATTGTCTTGATTTGTGTTTTACCACCTTGGTTTTAACCTGTGCATGAATTATAAATTTACAGGATTATACAACAAAGCTTTCAGATTATGACATTACTTTTGTAGTAAACGGTCAATATGACCAAGCCTGTCAAGATTATGATCCATTAGAATTAGTGCTACAGAGTGATCTCTCCGGCTTTGAAGTAGTATTCATAGAGGTCCTAACAGGCGAACGAATTCATAATTTAAATAAATTACTGAAGATAGATCGTTTGTTCTGTCAATGTGGGAAAGAGTCCTCGAGTCATATTGCGCAGTTCTGTTTTAAAATCTGCAATGAAGTGGATTCAGAATCAAAGATTCTCACAATGTTGAAGGAGCATGACAAGTTGATACGGAGGAAACTGAAGAGCTGGTTGAGTGACCCACACAACTAAGACTGTTAATGTGTCAAGTTTTTAATTTTGTCCCAGTATTATATCATGTTACGGGTCAATTAACTTATTCATTAATCCAAGTGGTTTACCCAATTAGGAAGATTGGTTTGACCTTTTAGGAAAATCATATTGATCTATTTAAATATTAAGAATGATCCACTTAAACGGATTGGGTCGTTCTACCTAAATATATAGAATACGAACACATGTCTCACTTTTCATATAAAGCTATTTAAATTGAAATAACTTCATTGACTTTTCATGTATTTTGGGTTAATTATCTGCTCCAGGCTTTTTCTGACCCAGTATTGAAAATGCATGTAATTGTACAAGTTGTTTTCTTTGCTATGCTTTGCATAGTTAAGGTTTGCAAGACGTATTTTAGACTAGAATATCACATGTCTAAAATAGTGTGTTAACATACATCATTTTAATAGGTATGCAAATCGTGGTATTGTCTTGTAATCATATAACTGTTAGCGTAAATTATTTATTTAATTATTAATAAATAATTTATAGTGCCCTTATTGATCATTTATCTAATAATCAGATCTATTTACCTTAATATCCCTATAAAATTAACTGGGTTTTATTTGATGGACATAAAGGCTCGTACTAGTTAATTAGGGTTTCCCCTTGGGTGAAGCATATAAATACAGGTTATTGGGAACCCTAAAAACATACCATAAAGTTTACGGCCTCCCCTCACTACAATCTGTTATCATCCCTCTCCATCCTAACTGCTCACCCTAAACGGGAACCGATCAAGATGGCTTCTTCTTCATCTCTAACTACTACTGGATTGTCAGGTATGTTAAGATCCCTAAAGTGTTTTTTCAATTAGATATTGAAAGAACTGATTAACATGTGGTATCAGAGCGATGTTACTCAGTTCTTAAATTCCCTTATGATCTGGAATTGAAATAAAAAAAAAAGATGAAAAAAAACCAAGTTTTTTTTATTAAACTTGATATAATCGGTTTTGTATTTATCGATTTATTTATTGTCGATGAGAGGGCTTACCGTTCCACACTCAAAATTACAAACTCAGTTTAATAATGATTATTCACATAAGGGTATACGGGGCACCAGCGGGGAGTGGCCGCGGTGACCCAATTCCCCCAGCAGGAACACCGCCGCCATCCCTACGGTGACCCAATTCGGGGAGGAGGGTCGGGGTGAGTTCACCGATTGAAGGAGGGAGAGAGATGGTGGGCCACCCATTTTTTCAACCAATCAAAACATTTTCTTTTTTTGAATAAAAAAACTAGGGGACGTAAGAGGGGAGTAGCGCCATCAAATTGAGGGTGTGAGGGGAGTTAAGAGGAGAGTTGACGTGACGCGTGCTGATTGGCCGTGCGTAAGAGAGGGGACTCCCCTAAGAGAGGAGTGATCCGTTCACCCTAATATTATTGAAATTCCAATTTCTTTTGCCTTGCAAATTCAAGTATCATCAATATACTTTATTATGTGATGTCAGTTCATGCTTTTGTCTGTTTCATGCATGCGACAAAATTCTTTGAAATTCAATTTTGAATTTCTCTGTTAATATGCATGAAATTAGCATGCTGACAAATTTTGGAATTCAATTTTGGATACCCACCTTATTTTCAGATACCCTATATCTTATTTTCACATCCCCTATTGTATACGGGCCGTATATAATTATACGGCTCGTATAAAATGTTTTTGAATAGAAAATACGCAGGGAATGTTTTTTTTGTTTTATTATATACGGCCCGTATACAGTTATACGGGTCGTATACATGTGTATACGATTTGTAAAACGTATACGGCTCAATTGATTTATTTTTGTGGGTTTTTGATGTTACCACATGTATACGGACCCGTATAACTACATACGGGCCGTATATATTGGCGTTTTTTCAAGTATCACATTTTATTCCCGTAAAAACACAATCATTCTAGGGTTTCTAAACTCTTCATCACATTTAACAATGTCGATAAGCGTTGATCGGAACATGCCGCTTAAATCGGAGCACAGGTAGAGTAACGTTACCGATCAGTCCGTTGATGAAAACCTTAGCGATCGCAGAGATCTTCGTGTTGGTTATTTATCGATTCCGAGTAACTAGCAGAAGAACCTGACACAAACAAGTTCTCCACAGTTTGTTATTCAGATCTCTGTTCGGTCATCTTTCCAAACTACAACACACGATACTTTTAATAAGCTGTCATAGTTGTCAAATTCGATTTCAACAAATCTTTTCATTTTCCTTCAATTTCTAAAACATTCTCTGTTACATGAAGACGTGTCGGGTTCTTCTACTAGTGGTATTTTAATGAAGTATTGAAGATTGAATGTGCAAACCCAACCATTTTTTACTACGGAAACGATGGCTATGCGAAATACAAACCGCAACCGTTTTTTACTACGGAAACGGTGGCTATGCGAAATACAAACCGCAATCTTTTGTGACTATGGGAAACACAAGTTTTCTTTTTGAGCTTGATGGATGTCCGTTATCTCAGTTGAGGCGGGCATTGTTTAAATCTGAATATAACTAGATGTTACGTGTATCAGCGTTGTTTATCACCCTGTGTGAGCATTGGAAACCCGACAAACAGTCTTGACAACTGTAACAGCTTATCTATTTATGTGTGTCACATCCATCCTGTTATAGCAATCGATATGATTAATTTTACAGATTTTTTTCTAATTAGCGTTGTTAACTACCAAAAGAATGCATACACAAATAGTTCTAATGGACGAAGCAAAGAGACCGTTGTGTATCTGAATCAGGTTCTCAAACAAACACTACTAAAGATGAGTTGGTGATAAATATCGGAGCTGTTATCTCGGTTGTTCAGTACTTTCGTGATAATAAAACAAGCAGGCATTGATTTTGCCAAGATTGAAGGAAAGAATCTGGCCATAAGCGTTGTGGATTCTTAGCGTTATTCGAATGTAAGTGGATCGAGTGATACACTTATCTATTCTGGTCAAGGTGGGCATGGTTTGTTCGGCAGTAAATCACCACCCAAAGATCAACAACTTGTGATTGTCGGGTTATGCTAGTTATTCGGAATGTTTCGAATCATCACAGAAGACGTGTCGGGTTCTGCTAGTTTATTCGGAATGTTTCGAATCATAACAGAAGACGGATGCGGTTTGCATATTCAATCTTCATTGCTTCATTAAAATTACAACACACGATAAAATGCTTGGAAAATTGCATCAACTCTCCAGATCTCTGTTCGATCATCTTTCCAACATTAACAACATTGGATCTTCATTCTGTCACTTTGTGTGTTGACAAAGCTGACAAACACATTGGTATTTTCTCAAAATGTGCAAACTTGAAGAATCTCACATTAAAGGAGTTTGCAACAACGAGATCAACGTATACAGGTGCAAGAGAATGGCGAGTTATTTTCAGTTATTTCTGTTGATCCACAAATTCCATTGTTTAAATCAGAATCAGGTTCTCAAGACAAGGATCGTTCTAATAGATTAAAGAGAATAAACCATTTTTTTACCATTTTTTACCCATAGTATACGAGCCGTATAATATTATACGGCCCGTATACAATCATCGTATAAATTGTATACGATCGATAAATTTATTTTTAACCGAGAGTATACGGCCGTATAAACGGTATACGGCCCGTATACATATGGTAAAAAATGGATTAAAACTTCTAGCATTACCTTGTTAGTTTCTCAAACACTACTAAACATCTGCTTCCTGGATCTGAATCAGAGTGTTAACTTTGAGTCATAACGTCATTGAGGAAATCAATTGTATTTTTTTATTTGCTTCTCTTGTTAAGTTTCTGAACCAACCGAAATCCACAAATTCCAACAGTTTCTTCATAGATTCTGTCCGGTTTCCAAACTCTTTCACTCAAAGTTAATATTCACTGTGGTGGATGCAAGCGTAAAGTTAGAAAAATACTCAAGAAGATTGAAGGCTACATAACTGAACGAACGATATGTATCAACAACTTTAAGGTTCAGCCAAAATGACATCTAGCATTACTAACGGTTCAAGTAAGTGTCTAAAATGACATCTAGCATTACTAACGGTTCATCTTGAAGAATCTCACATTAAAGGAGTTTGCAACAACGGGATCAGATGGTTTGAGTATCTGACCCAGTTGTCCATCACTTAAGACCTTGAAAGATTTGTTGAAATCGAAGCATTCACGAACCACAATTGACTCAGACTCATGTTCAAGTAAGTGTCTAAAAATCTGAAAATTCTGGTTTACCTTGTTAATTTCTCAAAACAAACTCTCGTTTCTTCATCTTCATCTTCAAGAACAATGATGAACACATGATGTCAGATAATACTTCATTTGTCGAGAAACCATACTGTGTATCTAAATCAGGTTCTCTGTCTTAGATCGGTCATTCCTTGTGATACATGAACGTTGTATTCTTGTCTTTCAGAAGAGTTTGTATTGAATGGCGAGTTATTTTCAGTTATTTCTGTTGATCCACAAATTCCATTGTTTAAATCAGAATCAGGTTCTCAAGACAAGGATCGTTCTAATAGATTAAAGAGAATAAACCCTTTTTTACCCATAGTATACGAGCCGTATAATATTATACGACCCGTATACAATCATCGTATACATTGTATACGATCGGTAAATTTTTTTTAGCCGAGAGTATACGGCCGTATAAACGGTATACGGCCCGTATACATTTGGTAAAAAATGGTAAAAAATTTCTTTCTTTCCTTTCCATGAGGTAAAACCGGTTTCAACATCAAGGTTTTTATAGGAATCAGGCGTTGGAAGGATTGTAGTAGCAGGACATTGGTACCACTGTGAAAATTGCATCAGGAGGGGAGAGAGTCTGATACAATAAGGATGTTGGGAATTAAACGCATGTAAGTGACAAAATAAGGATGTTCGTATAAACATATATTCGTTTCATAACCTCCTCCTATAAATCAACCACAACTGACAAAGAGCCTGTATTAGAAGCCATCATATGTCTTTTACCAACCGAAGAGGCAGCAGAAGACTTGTCGGGTTCTTCCAACATTCACGAACCACAATGGACTCAAACTCATACTACTCACCCTCCCCTGAGGAAAAGTTTTCCCGACGACTCAACAAAATCCTGATAGTGAAAAACATCAGCAACCATTTTTTATTTTCCTTCAATTTCGATAACATTCTCCCTGTGTATGTGCTTATGATGTAGAAACCGGTGATGAGTCAGGCGTTGGAAGGATTGTAGTAGTAGGACATTGGTACCACTGTGAAAATTGCATCAGGAAGCTCAACTTGACTTGACATTGGTACCACTGTCAAGTATGTCGGGTTCTGCTAATATTATCTTGACAGTGGATCGAGTGATACATTTATCTATTCTAGTCAAGGTGGGCATGGTTTGTTCGGGAGTAAATCACCACCCAAAGATCAACAACTTGTGATTGTCGGGTTATGCTAGTTATTCGGAATGTTTCGAATCATCACAAATTCAAGTCAAGGATCGTTCTAATAGATTAAAGAGAATAAACCCTCATTTCTTCATCTTCATCTTCAAGAACAATGATGAACAGATGATGTTTTTTTTTTTCGCAGAACGTGACAAAATAAGGATGTTCGCATAAACATGTATTCGTTACATAACCTCCTCCTATAAATCAACCACAACTGACAAAGAGCCTGTATTAGAAACCATCATATGTCTTTTACCAACTGAAGAGGCGGCAAGGACAGATAATACTTCATTTGTCGAGAAACCATACTGTCAAGAAACTAACATCTTTTACTCATAAACCCTTAAATCCCAACGCTTCATTTGTAACCGTAAGGATGATGCAAATTTGTACGTAAAGATCTCTACACAAACTCTTCTACATCTTTTAACCAATGGACTCAGACTCATACTACTCACCCTCCCCTGAGTAAAATTTTTCCCGACGACTCAAGAAAATCCACAATCCTGTGTATGTGCTTGGCTGTAGAAACCGGTGATGAATTTGTGTAAACAACTGAATGTTAATTGATATTGTTTTAGACAATAACAGATAATGAACAAATTGTTAGTGGATAACGCAAACAAGTTCTCCACAGTTTGTTATTCACATCTCTATTCGGCCATATTTCCAAACTGCAACACACGATAAGTTTAAACTTTATAGTGTGTGATTTGACCATGAAATGATTGGAGGTGAAGGTTCAGTGCACGAAAAGTTTCTTACGAAATGTACGTGACAAAACAAGTATGTTGGGAACTAAACGCATGTCCGTAATCCCGCGTTGATAGCTTCCGTTTTATTCAGACTCCTTACAACTCTCATCAAATGCCTCACCCTTCCTTTTATTCTATAAATATTAAATAAAGATTAACACCATGCCCATAATTCCGCGTTGATAGCTTCCGTTTTATTACAGTCATACGACACGTTTTCTTGTTCTTCAATCTTTGTTACTTGTTAATGTTTTATTTTTTTCTACTTTTAGAAAGGTTTGAGCACCTCACGACTGTAAAATATCTAGTGTGATTTACACCTTAAATCCCTTAAATACTTGAAAAATCAAATTTTTCGTTCCATACGGGCCGTATAAGAGTATACGGCCCGTATACACGTTCGTATACATTGTATACGACCAGGCAAACTTATTTACACATGGTGTATACGGGCCATATACTGTTATACGGCCCGTATGGAATAAAAACAACTAACAAAGTCTGTGCCAACAGACTTTGTCAGTTATTTTTATTCTATACGGGCCGTATAACAGTATACGGCCCGTATACACCATGTGTAAATAAGTTTTCCCATGTGTTAATATTAGGACCTTTTGGATTTCACATGTTATTTTAACATGCATAATTTAATCAATTAGTTATCTCAATTATGAGTACTTTATTGAAATTGTCAGATTTCTATATAAATCGATAAATCGATGAATTGATTCTAAGTGCCAACATATGATTTACTTAATTTCCATCGAATGACAATTTTAAATTAATTATTATGTTAACTTTTATTTTAGTTATTGATATGAATGTTTCATATGGTATCACCTAATTTTGTGATAGATTATGTTTCCTAAAATTGTGTAACTTTATCTCCAAGTTATTTTAGTTTTTATAAATGAATAATTAACTTGGATAAACCTAACTTTTAAATAATCATTCAATTAATTCTTTTGATTGATTTAAAAATTTGCTTAACGAAAATAACATTTTTTTCAAGTTCTCACTTCTGCCCAAAGGTGATGTTTTTACTTGTGGCGTTATTTAGTGAACTTAAGCATAGTCACTTAGGTGTATATCCTTATTATGTTTGTTCATATGATATACACATGACTTCTTCCTAAGATGCATGAGTATTTCATTTTCTACCCAAAGGTGATGTGTTACACTCATGTCTCGCAAACTTTGACTTGTGCCTAAAATTATGGTGTTTCAACTTCAGCCCAAAGGTGATGTGTTACACCTAATCTGCACAGTCTAACTGTTCATAATACTTGTATGATTGGTCATAGCCAAAGCGAAAACCATCATTCAAGTAGAACCTTATTTAAAATTGGTGTGTACAAATAACGTTATCACAGCTTCCTTAGTATAATGGTCTTAATTTCCGCCTGCTTTAGTTTTAGGTTACCCATAAGTCACTCTAACTTCTTCTTTTGCAATGTATCTTATTCTTCTCATTTGAATCCCTATCAGCTCCTGTTATGGCTATTGATACTTTGACTGGTGCGAACTATGCTTCGTGGAAGGATTCTCTTAACCTTACTCTCGCACTCATGGATTTTGATTGTGTGCTAACTGAAAACGCTCCTCCTGCTCTTACTGACAAGAGTACTGAAGTTGAAAAACAACTCCATCAAACGTGGGAGAGAGCTAATCGTGTCACACCCCGAAATATCAGAGCATGGCGTAACTGGACTGGTATCTTCATTGCACAGCGGAAGCAAATAAGCAAAGACTTTCTAGAAATTGAACGCCACTAAGTACTCGTATCTCCAATGGTTCTCCTATTTCAACCGTCACTACGCCAAAATTGCTCTTTAGCCACACTTTTTCAAAAACAGGCCTGTCACTGTTTTGATTATATGTGTGGCTAAAGGTCATTGTAATATTTTAAAACACTTTTAGCCACACATTTTATTATCAGTGTGACCATTGTATAACAACTTAAAACATTTAGCCACACATTTGATTATTAATATGACCCTTTGTAACTTTTGTAGATAGGTTTTGCTTAGAAGTTAATGTTTATAATTAGTATTACTATTTAAATTAAAAACTTATATATGGATTTTGGGTTAATATTGTTAATAGCATTTGGTTTTTAGTTTTCTCATTTTACTTTAGTTTTTATTTGACAAAAAATGGAAAATAAAATGGGTAATTACACGAAAATAGTCACATAAAACCACATAAAAAAGTGTGACCAAAGTTTAGACAACAACACATAGAATTACAAAATTTCATGTGACTATAAATAAACATTAGTCACACTATAGTCACTTTGTTTCTTGTTTGTGTGGCGGAATGATACCAAAAGTCATGGAAAAAAAAGTTACGTGTGATCAAAAGTTAGACAATAGCCACACTTAAAATTACAAAATTTTGTGTGACTATAAATAACCATTACACACCATTATTACTTGCTTTTTATTGTGTGACGGAATGATACCAAACGTTATGGGAAAAGAAGATTATGTGTGACCAAATGTTAGACAATAGCCACACTTAAAATTACAATATTTGGTATGGCTATAAATAACCACTAGTCACAACATAGTTACTTTGTTTTTTGTTGTGTGACAGAATGATACCAAACGTCATGGGAACGAAAGTTATATGTGACCAAATGTTAGACAATAGCGATACTTATAATTACAAAATTTAATGTGGCTATACATAACCATTAGCCACACTTTCATCACTTTGTTTTTTGTTTGTGTGACGGAATTATATTAAATGTCATGGGAAAAACAAATATGTGTGACAAAATGTTAGACAATAGCCACACCATCATTACTTTGTTTTTATTGTGTGACGAACTAATAACAAATGTCATAGGAAACACATATATATGTGACCAAAAGTTAGACAATAGATACACTTACAATAAATTCATGTGACAATGTAATAGAACCGGCCACACTTATATTAAATTCATGTGGTCGTTGCTACCTTTTAGCCACACTTAATAGATAAAATGTTTGATTACAACTCTTTTTGTCACACTTTTATTTAATTAATGTGGCTAAAACATACTTTTTAGTAAATATATGTGACTATATAATACAAAGAGACACACTTTAATTAAATTTATGTGGCTATTGCAACCCTTTAGCCACACTTAATTAAAGAAATGCTAGATTTTAACCAAAAATGTTGTTACCCTTTAGCCACACTTTTAAGTTCTAAGGCCACTAAAAAGTGTATGTGGCTGTATGATACATACGATGACTCGAGCTTTGGTCACACTTGATATGAAAAAAATATGTGTAGCGAAAGACATATAGATAGTCACACTTTTTTGGTGTGGCTGTATCCCTATTTTAGCGTAGTGCGTGCCATAGCTTTGAAAAGTAACCTGAGAAAGAAACATGCGAAAAATCAACATAAAGTTGAGCGAGTTCATAGTTTGTTTATAAAAGATTTGAAATAAATCTTTTTGAATAACCGGTTTTTGAAGTATTGTTGAGAAAACGAATTTAAAATCATTTTCTTGTCAAGTTATAAGGAAACTTTGTATGAAAACATGGTATGTAATTTGTATAAATCAAGTTTTTCTTTATGTATCAAGTACTTCTGTATGTATCTTGTTGTTAATGGGTTGCAAGGCCATTAACATGTGACACGACATAGGAAGCAACCAAACCATAGGCATTTTTCTAGTTGGCATATTCTGAGACACAAAAGCACTGCTTGGTACTCGTTCTCACCAAGAGTGTGGCTGCCCTACACCCGTTAGATCTAACATTTTGTTCTGCGGTCTAAGTATGTACACGATTAATGGTGCTTATGGTACCCTATTCGTGACACGAGTTCTCGTATCTTTCCTCAAACGCATCATACTTGGTACTAGTTATCACCAAGGGTGCTTCTTGTTTTTGTATTCATCATACCATTTGTAAACATTGTAACATTTGTATCTTGTAAGCTCTTGTATTTGTATTTTCCCGTAGTTTTAGAAAAACTAGAACTCGTGTGTATGCATATTTCGAAAAATACGCTTGTTTGAAAAATCGGTATAAAACATAAGCTTTTCGTAAACCATTTGTGTCAGTTAAAACTTGCTTGTAAAATGGTTTAGAAATATGTAATTCTTGTATGCTTTGAAAAAAGTGCATGTCTTTCCACCCCAAAAACATTTATAAAAAGGTGGGGTTATGAACTCACCTGAATATTCCTGTGCAAAGCTAGCTAAATACGACTTCGTGATGTCGTTTCCAAGACGAGACTTGCTAGCGTGCATTCTACAATATTCCTAATACGGAATATCTTATAAGTTTCTAATTAATGCGGTAACAAATCTACGTGTTACCGAGCTCTTCCGAATGGTTGACGATAAGTGGTTAACTTAATTAAATTGTTTAAGTTATACTTTGTCGCCCCGAGAAGTCGTTTGTGTATGTGACGAGTGTTTTATGAAAAGAATATATATAATAAACTCGCATTATATATCGTATGCCGTTGAGGTGTTTGAAATAAATATAAAAGTTATATTTATTTTATAAAACAATCATCGAGTCGTTGTGTTTGAAAATAAATATATATTATATTTATTTTTATAAAGCGAATCCGTGTTGTTTGATATTTGGAATAAATGTAAAAACTATATCGAAGTCATGTCGTTTGATATTTGAAATAAACATAAACTATATTTATTTTTATAAAACGATTTCGTATTGTTCGGTACTTGAAAGAATTTGTCAAAAATAGTAAAAGGATTGGAAATATTATACTATATTTTATTTTATAAAAGCATCGTTGGATATAATATCCAAATTGTCGTTTTTGTAAGTTATGCAAAGTCGCCAAAAGAAATACACTTCTATACTTACTTTATAAGAAAACTTATATTTCGATTAGTGTCATTTTTAAGCTTTAAATACGTTTGCAGTTCGGTTTTTTTAATGAAAAACGGACAGAGTTTCCTATGTTTTTGGACGATCCCGACATCTAAGTGTCGCTATATTTGTAAAAATTCAACCAATAACCAACGCAATGTAATCAAATATATTTCGTCAAGCATTTCAAAATATAAACTAAATTATAACGAAATGGTTCGAGCTCGTTCACGAAAATAAAACAATCGTTAAATATAGTTATCAAAATTATAGACGCGTCGTTATCTTTACTATTCTTCGTGTGCCGATACGTCGACTGAGATGAGTTGACCGAGTCAACTCACTGTTGACCCGCGTTTGACCGAGTCGACTCGGGTTGACCGATTCGACCCGAACCGTTGACCTGATCGCTGACCCGAACCCATCTGACCCGAACCGAACCAAAACCATCCGTTGAATGTTGTTGACCAACACCCGAACCGAGTTGTTGACTTTGACTGAATCTGACCGAAGTGCGACTGGCCCGAAGGACCCGAACTGACCCGAGACTCGAACCACAATAGAATCAAATGAAACCCGTCTGAGTTTGAACAAACCTGACCGGAACCTGTCAATCGCCACCGCCGCGTTGCTACTGCGGTGAGGATCCACCGCCACCGCCACCGCAGGTGGCGGCGCCATACTCCTTTCGCCGTCTCTCTCTTTCCCCGGTCATCCTCTCTCTCCTCTGTTCACTCTCCGTTTCTCTCTGCTCGTTACCGCCGCCGCACCACCACCGGACTGTGGTGGTGGTGGTCTGTTGCCTGGATCGAAAAAGGGGGGGGGGTATGTGTTGTCGGTAACGTAAAGTTTGGAGGGAAGTCGGAGACCTGCTCCGGTCACCGGTTAGAAGGGAGGGGTGTGAGGGTTTACCGGTGTGGCTCGCCGGAGCTCCGATCGGAGCCGGTTCATCGCCGGAATAAGCACCGGAGAGGGAGAGGAGACCGGGAGGTAGGGGAGTGTTTGGCAGTGGATTTATGTGAGGAGCTTGACTTCTCTGTGTTTGTTTATGTAATAGAGAGAGAGAGAGAGAGAGGGTATTTTATGTGTGTGTATTGTTCTTGTGTGTGTAGGTGAAATAGAGAGGGAAGAGAGGGGAATGACAGACTTTAAGGTCTGTGTTTGTGAGACTTATGAAAATGAATTGGGTGAAATACCCCTATTTATAGAGTTTAGGTGTTTCAAGATCTTTTGTAGAGATTTTGGAAGATTTGTGTAAATCTTGTAGATTTTGTTGAGATTTTTGTGAGATTTGATAAGATTCTCAAATCTTGTAGAGATCTGATAAGATCCTAATATATTATGTGCAGGTTTAGGTTTGTGGGTTTTGGGCTTGGGCCCAGGGCCCACAAGCCCATCTCATGTGTAAGTGGCCCGTAATTCCTACGAGACCCGATATCGTAACCCAAGCTCCATTAGTTTCGAAAGCATAAAATAAAAAAAAAATTAAAAGGCGTATAATAGTGGTGTTGTCATTATTTTGTACGGTATCAGTCCGTTGTCATTTGATGTTCCGCAGATACCACGCGAATCTTCATACGCGTACTGTAGAGTCGGATAAGCGTTCCTAGGCACTCCAAGGGCCTGGTTAAGTTGATTTGCGTCGTAAAAATTATTTATTGTCGCGTAATTCGCCTGTTAATCGCCTAATTAAGGGCGTAAATTACCAGTTGTCACAAATCGCTTGTCTCTTATCTTCATGAAAAACTCGATAAGTTATGCTATCAGGGGAGCCATTCCTGACGCTGCTACAGCTAAGGAATATCTGACTAATGTGGAGGCTCAATTCCAAGGGACGTCTAAGGCGCAAGCCAGCACCCTCATTCTGAAATTGGTGACTACAAAGTATGATGGGATCAGCGGTATTTGTGAGCACATCCTAAAAATGAATAACATGGCCCAAAAGCTCAAGGGATTAAGCATGGAGATTAGTGATGGCTTCCTGGTGCATTTTATCATGACGTCTCTGCCCACATCTTATGAAGCATTCAAAGTCAACTATAACCTTCAGAAGGACCAATGGAAGATGAACGAGTTGATTGCTATGTGCGTGCAAGAAGAGGAACGTCTGAAACTGGAGAAAGCCGATGTTGCTTACCTGATGACTGTTGACTCGAAGAAAAGGAAGGGGAACTACAATAAGAAGCCTAATGTAAAGTTCCAAAAGCGGGATGCAGGTGCAAGTGCTTCTGGCTCTAATGACTCCAAAGGGAAGATTCACTACAAGTTCTGCCGTAAGGTGGGACATAAGCAGAAGGACTGCCCGGACTTTAAGGAGTGGCTAGCCAAGAAAGGTGATAATCTTTTCGTGATACTTGAGTCCTTTAATTTAAATGTTCCATCTAATTCTTGGTGGTTTGATTCTGGTTCTATGGTTCATGTAACCAATTCCTTACAGGGATTCCATACAATCCGGAAGCTGGAAAGAAACCAAAGAACGCTTAAGTTGGGAAATGGAAAGCCGCTAATAGTTGAGGCCGTGGGAACATTAGATTTAGTTATGAAAACTGGTTTAACTATTAGACTTTATGATACCTTATATATTCCTGAGATTACTTAGAATCTTGTATCAGGACCAAAGTTGGACGTAGACGGTTTTCTTGTTTCTCATGGTCATGGCAAACTTACTATCAGTTTTAATTCTCAAATATTTGGTTATGGCTTCTTGGATGGTGGTCTCTATCGATTAGAACTAGATGATGATTTTTCCAAGTCTTTGTTATCATATAATATTAATGAGATCTTAACAAAGAGAAAACCCAAACGAGACTTTGAAACTTCATCCATGTTGTGGCATCAACGTTTAGGCCACATTTCACGAGAACGCTTAACTCGACTCGTGAAGAATGAGGTCTTACCACCTCTCGATTTCAATGATTTTGGAACATGGATCAAATGCCTTAAAGGTAAAATAACATCAGCGAATAAGAAAGGTGCCACTAGGAGCTCTAATTTATTAGAACTCATTCATACTGATATTAGCGGCCCTTATATGTCACACCCCGATATTTCCACGTATTACCGGTGGGCCCGGTGGGGAGTATCGTGACGTAGTTGATATCATCATAGTCAAATAATCACAGTTCAATGCACAACGGAAGTCTAAAGTAAAATATATTACAAACCGAATGAAAGTAACATAAGTATTACAAATGGAATGTAAGATGGATCCACAGGCGGATCTTAAAACAGAAAGATGAACACTGTTCAACAGATTTTAGAGGTCTAGAACTTGCAAGATTCCCTATTAACGCCCTGAGCTCCCAGCCAATTACGTACAGCACCTGTCACTTAATCTTTTTGGAAAATACGTCAGTTTACACTGGTAAATACAATTAACTGACTCTTTTGAAAATCTTTATGAAAATTGATTTAAATGTACAAGGCACGAAAATTCTTTTATAACTTGGGACAATTTTATTAATAAAAATCTTGCATCAGATTTACATGTTTGTCCAACATTTAGGGCCGGTGATTAGACAAACCGATCAAGATTAATCGACACACCACAAATATAACTCTCAAGAAGATACCCTTACGAGTGAGTATATCTTTTACATACGCAACAGGAGGTGTTATGCCTACACCTTGTGCTTAAGTTGTGGCCATTCACTTTTTAAATGAGCCAGGGATATCCAGGACACGGTCATTAACCCCCAATGTTATTTGTTGTCAAGCAATACTGATTAAAACTGGATTATGCAATTTAATCATCTCCGATTAAAAGGTTTCTACACCCGACCAAGCGGTATTTTTATAATACCGTATCCCAAGCCCGTATAAGGGAAAATAAGTTAAAAGTATTTACCTGAGCTTAAAATGCAATTTATACTCAGCCGTATATTCTAATCAGCAAGCACAAATAGCTCTACCGGGGCTCTCAATCTGTAACGAAGGTTTTATTAACCTACTAGATTCCTAACGGATCTTATTTAAGTTGAAACTTAGACCGGTTAGTTTTAAGGAAAGGTTTACGGTTCAAAACGCAAGATTAAGCGTAGACCGGATTAGAATGTGATTTAGTCCCGACAAGTATGAAGACTTGTATAATATGGGTAAACTAAACATATTCTGGATTTTGAGGTGAAAATGATAAGGTTTGACCCGTTTCGGTTAATTTATGCAAACTAGTTACATAAACCGTACCGAACGCGTAAAATGCATAACGGGTAACCAAATGAGTCATGAACATGTTCCACAAGTTAATATGCCTTAAATATGTTGTGATATCAGTAGGATATCTTCCATTATGCTCAAAACGAATTTAAAATCAATTTAAGCCCCGAAAGGGCATTTTGGTCATTTTTAAGATAATAAAAGAGCTTAAATGACAATATGAGGTTCTGGTCTAAAATGATCAGTAAAAAGATTTTTTTTAATAAGTTATATCAGAAAAATATCTAACATATGTGAAATTTATCATTTATGGCCAAACTACGCACCGTAGGGGCATTTTGGTCATTTCACATATGCTTAAGGGTTAATGTAGGTCCCTTTAGCCGTGCGGATCGTAACAGAATCGTCTATCCAACCTACAGTGCGAAATCCTCTAGATTAGATTTCACAAAAAATGAGTAGAACCAGAAACATGAACACGATACACTTTCAATCCGGTCTTCTATTGATTATCCAACACGAAGTTTACAATCAATTCAAGACCCACAAGAAATCTCTCAGCCACTCTCTGTAGATTTCTCTAACTCTCTCTCAAACTTCTTGTAAGTCCCGAAACCGAGATCACAATGATATCGCACAACTCGTAAGGTGGCGGAATCACACAAACAAGTTGTAAAAGAAAAAGATGAAAAGTAGGATGATTGATATTCAAAAAGCTTCACTAATCTTGCATACAATGATTGTCCAATACAAGATTTGCCAAAAACACCAACCATGCACCTATTACATCATTTACTATTTATAGAAATTAGGGAGTGTGCTCCCTAAACCCTAGGCCCATAACTACACTATTAGGCCCAAAACCCATAATTAACCCACAATACCCACTAATCCACCTATAAGCTTATCCATAAACCTTAAAGGGCCCAACAATCTCCCCCTAGGTTTATTGGATAAGCAGATGCTTCAGACTGCTGGATCGCGAGGATCTGGTGGAGGATCAACAAAGAGAAAATTCTTCAAGATGTTGGCAGCAGCACTTGTCCATGATTTTGCACTTTCTTCATATTTCTCATTGGTTCTGATTTGATGTTGCGTAAGAACCATGATGTCTTCTTCATGGAAGCTCATCAGGTCGTAAGAGTTTGGAAGCCTGATCGACTGTTCTTCAGTAACTATAACTGCCTCTGCCATAATAGGATCATAAGCCTAAAACTTGAACTTCTTCAGTATGCCTTTCTCAAACTTTCTAGAGAGTGGAATGATCTTTGCTTTGTCAGTGGGAGGCCAGATGATTGATTTTACAGTCCTCCTGGTAATGGAGTCACGAACACCAGGATGTCGTCTTACTATCGGTTCAGCAGTCTTCATGGTCTTAAAGTTCGTTCTCACCTCCTTTTCAAGACGTGAGCGAAATGCCCAACCTGCGCCTCTCTTGCTTAGATCGGGATCATAATAAGGAGCTCGTAACAGGGACTTCAGATCAATTTGAGTCCAGGATTTGAATTGGCTTTCATCGTCATAATACTCCCTGTGCCCACTCTTTCGGGTAATCAACCACATCTTTTTTTCTGGCTCATATCTCCAACATGCCACATCCGATTTGTTTCCCACTTCATCGTAATAAGTAGATCCAAGTTCCATCACAAGTCTGTCTGGCCTTGTCGTGGGATCTTTTAGCTAAAAGTTTTCATCTAGAGGATTCATGTCTTGATTTTTCATAACCAGCAGTTGTTTCTTTCTTTGCCTCTCCTGCTCTTTCTCTAACTATCTTTGTTCTCGTCTCTTTTTGGTCTTGCTGCTCAACTTCTTTGGTTTTGCTGCCAGATAAGCTTCTAAGGCAGCTACTCGTTCAGCTTCAGCTGCTGCTCTTTGTTCTTGTGTCTGCTCAGGTCTTCCAACATAGAACTGCTCATCCTCTTTATCAACAAATTCATTTCCAAACTTCTTTTCAAGCTTCGCCTTAAGATCATAGACAGTTGACATCAGCATCCCTACATCTCCTTGTAATTGATCTATAGTAAGATCTCTGCTTGTGAGCTGAGATTGTAGGGAGGAGATCTGGGCTTCTTTTAATGTAGCGTCTTGTTGTAGAGAAACAATCTGAGCACTTTTCAGTTCTCCGTCTTGCTCCAATATCACTACACGCCTTTTCAATCTTTTAACATACTCTTCTTCATCACTGTCGCTTTCATAGACTTGTCTTTTCTCACTTGCATATCGGAATGCAGCTTCATCATGCTCAGTTAAATGCGCCCCGCTTGAGCTTCCTGCTTCAAACTGAACACCACCACTTGAACTGCCTGGCTAAGAGGGGGTGGATTCGAAGTCAAAATTGAAATTGTACAAGTCTGTGTCCTCCAGGTCTGCTTTCTTTGATGCATCAGTAGATTGTGGATCAGGCTAAGGGTCAACTGTAGGAGTGGACTCAGAGGTAGTCGCGGGCACAGAAGGAGTGTTATCAGGTGCATTGTCGGTCTTCTGCTTCTTTTGAGCTGGTTCTTCAGTCGCATCAGCTGTTTCTTGAATATCAGGAGCGGAAATGGATGGAGGGTCTCCATCACCACCCTGTAAACTACGAATCAAAGCTGCAAGATTATCAGCGGTCATTGGCACAGGCTCACGAATAGTATCCTCTTCTTCGTCAGATGTCACTATCTCTGCTTCACCTTCGAAGTCTGTCTCTTCACTAGAGTTTGTGTCAGATTCAGTATCCACCTCCAGAACCTCTTCTTCATCATCACCTGCCTGTTTTGCTTGTTGCAACAATTGCACATCATGCTCTTCCGCTATTTGTGCATTTACTGGAGGCGGAACTGGAGCCCCAGGAATGACAGGAGGAGCTGGTGCAACGTGAGCTCCTTGAACATTATCAGCAAACCTCCCATGTTTCTCAAGAGCATATAGTCCTTCAAAATTTTGATATTTGGTTCGTTTGTTTTTGCATGCATTCTCAAAGCATCCTGGCCCCATCGGCTTCAAGTTGATGTAGTTTGGCCCCTTGACCAATGCTGGGTATTTCTCATCAAGAATCATCTGTATGAACCTAGGGTATAACATGAATATCTTCTTCTTTGCATCTTCCAGCATCTTTTTCATGTTATCAAAGATGAATGCTGAGAAGTTGTAGTCCCATTCATTCACAAGTGCAACAACTGCTGAAGTCTGCGTTTTGTTCAATTGATCCCATCCACCCTTGTTTTCAGCAATACACTGGAGAAAAAAAATGAACTAACAGTCTCCAGTAAGATGGAAATAGCTTCTTCAGCACAGTAGGATATTTCCCTTCATAGCCCATTCTTCTTAAAGCAGTTTGAACTCGGGCTTGATCGTACAACGTAGGATGATCCAGCTGATCTCATAGTCTTAATACTTCTCGAATTATGGCTTCAGATATGATGATCTTTGTCTTCTGAACAGTAGCTTCGATGAAACCCGCACCTTGCCTTTGTATCTTTGCAGTATTCAAGAAAGTGTTGATGCAGTTGCTGCAGATCGCCGGGTTTGTTCTTAAAGCGTGTGTAAGAGGACAGTTGTTCAGACCCCTGATAAGTGATCCAAAAAACTCTGCTTGATATGCTGGAGGATTTGATAGATAGCCTGCTTGATTGTGGAAAACGTTCACCTCCAATTGCCGTTGATTTCCTTCTTTCAACATTGCACCTGCCATTTTCTGCACTTCACAAATAGCCGTTAGATGATATTGAAGGTGTTACTTATAATTTGAGTTAACGACGCGTTGACAAAGTCAATTCGCTGAAAATTCAAACATAAGTAACCCTTTTCAAGTGAACAGTCCAAAAACAGTCCAATAGGTTCAGACAAGCAGGTCAAACAGTCAAAGGGGTCACAAATTGGGGTTCATTTCGAATGAGCTTCTTCACCCGGAATGGAAATCCGTCCGAAGTCGTCCGTAATGAACCTTCTTAGTCCAGAATCATCCGGAATCATTCGGAATCATCCGTGATGATTGATTCCTTGTCCGGAATGATCCGGAATCATCCGTAATGCCAAATGATGATCCGGAATGCAGTACCTAATATCCGTAATCAGTCCGTAATCAATCCGAAATGAAGATCCTTGAGAGAGAATTCAGATGAATCCGTAATGGTCCGCAATGAGAATGCGGATTCTTGTCCTTTTCAACATTAAATACTCCGGAATGTTTTTGGGCCAGACCCATTTCAGATTGTTCGTAATGATGGGCCCATTTCGACCAGTGGGCCATCCAGACTTATCCATTTTAATATTATTTTATTTAACCTTTTCAAGAATAGCAAAACACCCCCTTTTAAAATCAACGCAACACCTCACTGAGCAGCAGTTAAAATATAAAAAAAACAATAATAATAATAATAATAATAAAATTAACTATAATAATATGCACAAGTTACCAATGCAAGGATACTTTTGGGAAGATTGTCACGGGATCAAATCGTTCTTGAGCTGATTAAGGAACACTTTTCAGCTCTTTGTTTACTTGGGCTGGTCCACGCAATTGTTGATATGTTTGTCATCCTAAATCCACCGCTCGAACTTCAACTTTTGTTTTGTGATACGCTTTAGGTATATTTATACTAAGACATTTGTGTGTCCCATTCCAATGCATACCCCCGCGATCAAGGTAAGCACAACGGTTCATCGTAGCAGGTGAGTATACTGGGATCATCCTTTTATTAATATTTATTATTCAATGCCAGTCTTCCTGGTGAACAGGTCAGTACTTCCGTATAGCAGAGAGACCAAGGAAGATCTGACGATGCCCCCCCCCTTTTTTTTATGTCGGACTTCCTGGTGAACAGGTTAGTACTTCCGTACAGCAGAGAGACCAAGGAAGATCTGACAAGGGCTCTTTTTAGCAGGATATCCTGACTGTGTCCAGGTCAGTACTTTCGTACAGCAGAGGGACAGCCCTGATATCACGGATGAAACATCAGCATAAAGACCCAAAACTTCAGATGTTGGCTATCTATCAACGCAGGATTTAAGACCATGAAATCATACACCGTTGGTCTGTTACCCACGAGATGTCCAGTCCGTTATGTTTGTATCACTTTTGCTTCTTTTGCTTTTCGAGCGGCAGACCTATCAACACATCGCAGTGGAGCCGAACCTGTTTAACATTGAAACCTTATGTGTGTTAATCAAGTTCTTTAACACAAAAATTCATTTCATTTCCCAGCAACTTTTCTCCCCCTAAATTTGTGCAAAAGTAACGTACTTTATGCCCAAATTTACCAGATGGAAACACATAAAAACCCTTATTATTATTTACAAGAGTTTTTTTTGTTTTTTTTTTGTTTTTTTTAACACTGCTCAGTCGGTGAAGCGAATGATTTTCAAGAGGTCTACAAGCACATTGAACCTAGAGATGCTGACAGGTTTGGTAAAAAGATCCGCTGTGTTAGCATCAGTATGGATCTGTTCAAGTTTAATAAGACCTCTGTCAAAACAATCTCTTATGAAATGAATTTTAATGTCAATGTGCTTGGTTTTGGAGTGATAAACAGGGTTTTTAGTGATCTGGATGGCGGCATCGTTATCACAATAAATGGTTGTGTCAAGATAAGTCAAACCGTAGTCTTCCAATTGATGCTGCATCCAGAGAACTTGGGAGCAGCATGCAGATGCTGCAACGTATTCTGCTTCCGCGGTGGAAAGAGATACTGTCTGCTGCTTCTTGCATTGCCAAGATATGAGCCTTTCTCCCAAGAACTGACATCCAGCTGATGTGGACTTCCTATCCCTGTCAGCTCCTCCAAAATTTCTATCTGAAAAGGCAAACAGATCAAAGTTCGAATCTCTGGGATACCAGAGTCCGAGTCTAGGAGCTCCCTTCAAATATCTGAAAATTCTTTTAACAGCAGTTAAATGAATGAGTTTAGGATTAGCCTGATAACGAGCACACTGACACACTGCGTACAAAATGTTTGGCCGACTGGCAGTCAGATACATTAGTGACCCGATCATTGATCGATACAGTGTCTGGTTGACTGGACTTCCTTCTGGATCCTCAGTTAGCAATGGTCTTTCTACAATTGGGGACTCACTCGGCTTTGAGTCTGTCATGTTAAACTTAGCAAGGACGTCAGTTACATATTTACTTTGATGAATTAGTATTCCTTGATTGTTTTGACGGACTTGCAGACCCAAAAACATCGTCATTTCTCCTAAGGAGCTCATTTCAAATTTTTTCTTCATGACTTCTTCAAATTCCCTGCAAAGATCATCATTGGTCGACCCGAAAATGATGTCGTCAACGTATATTTGCACAAGAATGATATCCTTGTCAACACGCTTGATGAATAATGTCTGATCGATCATTCCTCGAGTGTATCCATGAGCGAGCAAATGTTCTGTTAGAGTCGCATACCATGCACGAGGTGCTTGATGCAAACCATACAAAGCCTTGTCTAACTTGTAAGTATACCCTTACTTTTCTTTATCAACGAAGCCCGGCGGTTGAGCGACATAGATTTCTTCCTTGACTTTTCCATACAGAAATGCCGTCTTAACATCCATTTGATAGACCGTAAATCCCATAAAGGATGCGTATGCCAAGAAGATACGAATGGCTTCTAGACGAGCGACTGGGGCATACACTTCATCCTAATCTAGACCTTCAACATGACTGAATCCTTGGACAACTAATCTGGCCTTATTTCTCACGATCACACCCGAATCATCTTGCTTGTTACGAAATACCCATCGTGTGCCAAGGGCCTTTTTTCCTTGGGGTAGCTTCTCTAGTTTCCATACTCCAAGCCGTTCGAACTGATTGAGTTCTTCATGCATTGCATCGACCCATCCAGGTTCCTGCAAGGCAACATTAATATTTTTAGGCTCAATCTGTGACATGAAACAAGAATACAAGCACGTGTTGATGTCTCCAGATTTGCTACGGGTTTGAACACCAGCAGATACTGGGCCGATGATATTTGCGATTGGGTGACTTCTCTGAACACGTTGCGGAATTGCTGTTGCAGGAGCTTGTAGATTAGTTTGCAAATTTGAAAAGCTTCTGGAAGCTATTCCAGATGGCTCCCCCTCACTTGGTGCTGTGGTGCTGATCACATGTGTTTCTACCGTGCAGTCAGACGGAATTGGATCTTGAAATAGAGGAGCTCCCTGAACATTTGACGGACCGGCAGAGCCTTCCGTGTTGTTGGTGTCACTGTTTGAGTTCACCGTTGGGGTTTCAGGATATGAAGCCTAAGGGGATGATGAAGCACTTGCATTTCCTTTGTTAAATCCCGATGGATTCACAGTAAGATTTTTGATTAGATTTTGCAATGGCACATTCTCGTCTTCATCCTCAACAGGAGTAGGCATTTCTTCTGTTAAGTTCTCTGCAATAACAGATTTGTTAGACAAAATAGGAAACGATTTAAACAAGGAGGAATAGTCATATAGCCAGTCAGGGCCAATACGAGCGTCTTTTGGATTTTCTTCAAGCCAGTCAACATGATATGCTTCCACAACTTGTTTTTTAATCTTGTTGTACACACGATAGGAGGTATTCTTAGCATAACCAATGAAGTAGCATGGATCTCCTCGAGCTTCAAATTTTCCTTTGGAGTCCATGAGAAGAAGAACGCATGGGCAGCCGAAAGTGCGAAAGTGTTGCACCGAGGGCTTTTGACCTTCAACTATTTCATATGGAGTTTTCATGTGACGCTTGTTAATCAAAGCATGATTCTGAATGTAGCAAGCCGTATTTACTGCTTCAGCCCAGAATATAAGTGGAAGACCTGAATCTATCAGCATTGTGCGAGCAACTTCGATGAGAGTACGGTTGCGTCTTTCTGCAACCCCATTTTGTTGAGGCGATCTTGCGGTGCTGAATTGACGATCGATTCCTTTGAGGGCACAAAATTTGTTCAGCTCAGCATTCTTGAATTCTGTTCCATTCTCACAGCGAATAATCTTCACACGTTCATTTGACTGATTCTCCATGAGTATTACGAATTTCTTTATTAAACCAGTTGTCTCACTTTTCTACTCCAAGAAGAATACCCAAGTAAAACGTGAAAAATCATATGTGATGACCAGACAGTAAGCCTTTCCTCCGCTGCTGAGAACATTGACGGGACCAAATAAGTCCATATGCAGCAGTTCCAAGACTTTCGAAGTGGTGTGAACAGGTTTGGACTTATGAGGTCTGCGATGCTGCTTCCCTCGAGCACATGCTTCACATTTCTCTATTTGCATGAAATCCTTGATTGGCAAGTTCCTGACGAGACCTCCTTTTGCTAACCGATTCAAATTTTTCGTGTTTAGGTGACCTAACCAACGGTGCCACAGCATAGCATCATGTTCAGCAATTTCTGAAAACAAACAAGTAACTTGATCAGTAGGGGCTTTGTTCATATCAATAACGTAAGCATTTCCTCTTCGTTCAGCTTCTATCAGAAACCAGTCTTCAGGTATGAGGATTCCTGGTTTCAGGATAGCACACCCACTCTTAGTGAACATAACTTCCATTCCTTTGTCACACATCTGCGATACACTCAGCAGACTGTGTTTAAGCTCAGGGACATAGTTAACATCTGAAAAAGTGAGGACGCCATTCTTGACAGTGCCTTTCATGGTGATTCTTCCTGATTCTCCTCCCGTGAAATTGACACATCAACCGTCGAATATCTTGATATCATTCAACTGGGATATGTCTCCCGTCATGTGTCTAGAACAACCACTATCGATAAACCAAAGTCTAAAGATAGCCCTCCATAGTCGTTCCTGCACATAAAATGGAATCAGTTAGAGACTGGAACCCAGGCCATAGAGGACATGAGTTTACCATCGCTATCTGTGTAGGTGACTTCGCGAAAGATCATATAGTTTTTATCATTTTTGTGACATTTGGTGGCGCGGTAGAAGTTGATGGTTGTGAACACGGAGACTGGGATCTAATAGGACCTTTTGGTCTCCAAGTTTTAGCGTCTGAGACACTTCTGTTTAATGAAAATGATTTTGTCTTGTCTTGAAACCTGTTTGTTCTAAAAAACTTTTGCTTTTCCTGTTTAGCAAGATTCCAGTCTCTGTCAGAAGGCCTTGCCGTGGGATGTTTGTTAAAACCAGAGTGCATGGCCTTCCGATGGTACGTGTTCCTAGAATAGTAGGGACGATGAACACAGTTTCTTGCGATGTGTCCCGGAATTCCACAGTTAAAACATGTCTGCCTTTTTGAGAAAAAGACATCTAGTTCGGCTTGCGTTATTCTCGAGAACTGATCACGTCTTTTCAATTCATCTATCGCTGAGTGCTTTGGAGTATGCCTTTTCTTGGAGGAACCTGCTTTACAGCTTTCAGCACAAGAGTTAGTCTCCTCAACTTTACCCTTGAGCTTGGGTTATGTTTGCTTGAGATTTAAGATTTCCCTTTTCGCATTCTTCCTTTTTGGCCTTCTGTTTCTACGTGGTCGTTTTCTTTTAGGGGGAACAGATTCAGTCGACTCGGTTCTGCTGAGGTTACTGTTGGGATCAATAGGTGTGTTGTCTGGAAAGGTTACTTTCACATCTTCCTTTTCTGTAGAGATCATGTCTTCAGGAGAAGCTTGAGAGAAGGTTTCCATATTTATTTCTTCAACAGTTTCATCATTTGATTCAACTGTGGAATTGATTTCAATGAATTCCCTCTCCAGAGTTTCCACATCTTCATGAGTTTCTACAGAACAGGACTCTATGGATGTCTCCTCTTCAGTCAAGTCACCTTCTGAGTTCTCGACTTTTGAAGATTCTGGCAACTCAGATGATGAGCAGTCTGTGTCGAAGACAACTTGACTTTCTTCTTTAGTTATGCTGCAAGAGTCTGATTGATTGTCACAATCGGAAACACTCGAAGATTTAGGCTCATTATCTGAGATCCCTGAATCCTCTGGTTGATAGCCAAGATCGTCAGATGATCCCTGTTCAACAGTAAATTCTTCATTATCACTTTTAGTTATTTCAAAATCATCATTGCTACAGGGAGCGTCTGATGTGTCATTTAATGTTTCAGACGTACAAGTATGGTATTCCAAATTATCTGAATGGTTTTCTGAGTTGATTGAAACAGATGTTTCGAATTCCTCAGACGACACATCAGGCTCTCCTGTCACATCATTCTCAACATTAACAACGTTTTCAGCATTTTCAACAAAGTCATTCTTATCACAAGCAAAATCTAAAATAATAGCACCAAATTCATCAGTCTTAGTGGGAACACCCCAAGTCTCAGCAAACCAAGAAAAAACAGTGTTCCAAGCATAAATGCCATTTTTATCAGAAACAACATTATTAGCAGCACTTTGAAGCGATTCATCATCCTCCTTAGACTCTTCTTCAGTTCTTACTGACTCTGCACACAAACTAGAAAAGTTAGTATTTTCAACAGAATCAGAATTTGATGAACTTTCCTTCATCTCCTCGGCGAGTTTGTTAACCGGTTCCGTTTTTGTTTCGGTTTTGATTTCAGCGTTTAGCACAGTTTCATTTTTCTGATCGGACACATTGTCTGCTAGTTCATTTTGAACTGTTTCAACTTTTACAAAACACATTGGTTTCTTGAAATCAGTATATTGGCTCCTTTTAGACTTAGATGGATCATAATCAACATAATCACTAGGTCTGCCATACATCATAGTATCATAATTTTCCATTTCTTGCTCAGTGACTGGCAGTCTGGAATAATTATGATTGTATGGTGGCGGAACCTTTTTATACCCCAGACCCTTTCCCTTGTTTTCTTGATACGCAAGTTGCACAATACACAAATTCTGGACTGTGACACTGGAAGTATCAAACTTCTTGATGTTTAACTCGTTCTGTTTGTACTTTCCAGTGAGGAGCTCTAGCTCACCCTTCACAGAGTCACATTCAAGAGTTTTGACTGTGAGTCTATGTTTATAGTCATGAACCCAACATTGCTGCTGGTTCACGTCTCTGTGAAGTTAAGCTATGTCCTTTTTAAGTGCTTCAGTCTTCTCATAGAGAATTTTGTTATTCTCTCGAAGACTGATGTACTTTCCCATCACAGTATTGTAATCGGTAATTAATGCTGAATTTTGAGATCTCAGCAAAGCAACTTTCTTCCTACAGTGTTCAGTACATAAAAGGGAGTTTACCGTCTCAGCGAGTGACTTTGGTTCCTCGGTCATGGCCATCAAGCATTGATGAACCTTGTTCACAGCAGCAGATTCATACAGCTTCATAGATTCCACTTGAGCAACAGCATCAGCCTAGCTGAAAACATTCTACTCTTGAGCAATCAAAGCTCTTCCAGTTCCAGAGTTTCCTTGTCCACTTGAGGAGCCAGTTTCTGCAGGTGTGACTGGAACCATAGACCTCTCTTTGTTCCTTGCTGCAGCTGCCTGAGTAGCTTCATACCCTGTCACAACCTTCTTGCAATCCCTAGCAAAATGCCCTGGTTCATAGCACCTGTAGCACCTCAGCCTGTTTTTCAGAAAATTTGGACTAGCATGCATAGGAAGACGCCCATATCTTTTTGCAAATTTATCAGCTTTAAAGGCTGACATAGCCATGTTCCAAGCCACATCCAGCTCATCCAAGTCCTCTTCTACGACTTGATTCTCTTCTGGTGTCAGTTCTGTTGAAGGTATGAGTTCCCCTGCCAAGAAGGCGTTGAAACTGTTGATCATAGAGGCTGCAAGTGCAAGTTTTTCTTCATTCTGTTTGGTCAAGAAAGCCATGTGATTCACTGATGGGGTGTTCTGAGGGGCAGACTGAGTGTTTGAGTTGAAAGCAGCATTTGCATGTTGTGGCTGAGGTTGGGGTTGAGATTATGGAGCATCGATATTTGCGGTACTGACAGCAGGTGCCTGAGAGGAAGGAGCAGCCATTTCATACACATAATTTGGCTTTGGGGCAGCAATGGGACTGAAAACAATGTTTGGGTTGTGATTCACCACTCCATGAACAGGACTGAAAACCAGATTTGGATGAGCCTGAGACATCAGTGCAGCATTGGTTGGATTAGTTACTCCAGCAGCCATCAGAGAGTTCTTGTGATTGATTTCTCTTTGCTGGTTATCAATCTCGCACGACTTAATAGTGGCAATCAACTCAGTTAGTGTCATTTCATTCAGATCTTTGGTACGTTTGATCATAGAAACCTCAGCATCCCATCCTTTAGGTAGATAGTTAAGCAATTGACGATTCATTGCACTGTTTGAGACATCGATTCCAGCACTCACCATTTGAGACACAAGCTTAACGAATCTTCTGATTTGATTTTCAACCGTTTCTCCGTAGATATGATTGAAGGAGCTGAATTGCTGGTTCATCATGTTAACACGACTGGCTTTCATATCGGCATTTCCTTCAAACAGATGTACTAGTGTGTCCCAGATTTCTTTGGCGCTTTTGCAGTTTCTGACTCCAATCGAGATGTCTGGTCCGAGAGCCATTGACAGAGTGCCATAAGCAGCTTCATCTTCTGCAACAATCTTTCTGTCATCATCAGTGAAAATGTTTTCAGGCTTCGGAATTTGAGTTTGGGGGTCATCCTCAGTGGCATACATGATCACACGTGGCCCGTTTTTGATACTTCTCCAAACGTGAGGCTCTTTTGCCTTGCAGTATTGTTCAAATCGAAATTTCCATTCGTAGTAGTCATCCCCGTACAAGAAACGTGGAACTTTTGTGGATGTGCCGATAACTTGGTCAAGTTCTTTATGAAATGCCAAAGACTGAGTCTGGATTGCAGCCAGTGTGGCATTAGCGAGATCGGCTGCAGTAACAACACCGTTCATGACACCGGATTGGTTCAACATGATTTGAGACTGAATTCGAAATGGGATCCGAAGTCTGGGGTCCGAAATGAAGTCTGAGGTCCGAAATGAAGTCTGAGGTCCGAAATGGTTCGAAATGACAAACTTAATCCGAAATCTGATGAACTTAATCCGGAATCTGATAATCGTGATCCGAAATCTGATGATGATTGTCCGTAATCAGAAGATCTTATCCGAAATCTGATGATTGTGATCCGTAATGTGATGATTGTGGTCCGTAATGTGATGATTGTTGTCCGTAATCTGATGATTGTGGTCCGGAATCTGATGATACGATCCGTAATCTGATGATACGATCCGTAATCTGATGATACGATCCGAAATCTGATGAAGACGATCCGAAATCTGATGAAGACGATCCGAAATCAAGCAAACTTCAAATCCGTGATGATTAACAACAGTCTGAAATGGTCCGAAATCTCTTGAAGACAGTCTGGAATCAGTAGAAACACTCCGAAATGCAGCAGAACTTCCAGAAAACGGAACAGTACCCAAACGGAACAGTAACAGTGAACAAAACCGACGCGATATCAGATCTGAGCCTGGAAATCAGGTTCAACAGGCTCTGATACCAATTGTAAGTCCCGAAACCGAGATCACAATGATATCGCACAACTCGTAAGGTGGCGGAATCACACAAACAAGTTGTAAACGAAAAAGATGAAAAGTAGGATGATTGATATTCAAAAAGCTTCACTAATCTTGCATACAATGATTGTCCAATACAAGATTTGCCAAAAACACCAACCATGCACCTATTACATCATTTACTATTTATAGAAAGGGATTAGGGAGTGTGCTCCCTAAACCCTAGGCCCATAACTACACTATTAGGCCCAAAACCCATAATTAACCCACAATACCCACTAATCCACCTATAAGCTTATCCATAAACCTTAAAGGGCCCAACACTTCTCTAAGTGTGTACAATGTCCAACCTAAACCCTTATGCCAAGCCTTGTTTATATAGGACAAGGTTTGCACATGGGCTTTGGTCTGGGCCAGGCCATTCTCTAAGCCCATTACACTAAATAACTCCCTAACCAATAATGCTAAGCCCAATACAAAATATCCAAAGACTAAATAAACAAACTATTAAGCTGTTGTCACAAAACATGCACCAACAAACTCCCCCTTGACAATAGCTTCATAGTCTAACTTTATCTTCAAACATCTTGCAGTCTTTTTGGTCTTTGGATAGCGTCAGCTACACAGTTTCTGACATCAACAGTTAATTTTGGAAACCTGAATTCAAAACTTTTATTTACTATTAAAGTATAAAAATTAATTCATAACATCAGTAGGTATCAAGCTTTTGGTGCCAAATATGGTTTTAAACCATACTATGCGCCTAAATCGCATAAAAGTCGGTATTTGACGATATTCGGTTTAAATAGGGAAATCTGAGATTTTGACCAGCCTTTACAATTTAAAATAACTTATTTATCATATAAAATTATTACAAAAAGGTTTGATATGTAAAGGATGTATAAAACTCATTTTATTAGCAAAAAGGGCGTTATCGTCAATTACCAAGCCTATGCGAGAACTCTATGTTATGATCATCTTAAAATTTAATAAAAATTTCCAAAAAATCCCAAAATATTATATTACATCAATAGGTAAAAGGTTTGATGTCAAAATTTGGGTTTAAATAGGCTTTATGCCGAAAATGCCGTTTAATTAATAAAAAGCTTTCAATTTACGCTATTGCGCATAACTCCCATTTCAGACCACAAACTGATGTGAAATTTTATGAACATGTTTATAAATCAGTAATAAAGGTTTTTGTCCTCTCACATTTTCAAAAATCTTGTTTTAATATCAAAAGGGCATTATTGTCAACATTTAGGCATTTAACGGAAACATGCAATGAACTTGGATTTCTATTGAACCAAGTTGTATAACCTCAGGGGGTTATACTAATCTATAATATGGTCCTAAAGGAATCCTAAGGCATATCTAAACCAAGCTAAATCGGGTCAGAACTGAAAGTCAAAGCAAAAGTCTACTTTTGCGACTTTCGGTTCCGAACCGAGCCTAAACTCAGAATTATCGGGTTGAACATGCTTAAACATGTTATTATATTAATTACCACGTTATTTAAGTGTTAAAACATGTTCCATAACTTCTGTATTATTAGTTATGGATTTATTAGTAAAAACTGACTCGTTTGACTTTTTATTAAGAAGTTTGACCCGACAATAGACTGAGTAAACGTGGTAATTAGGAGGTTCCCTTTTGAGGCTTTAACACCTACCTAATTACGGTCACGTAGCCATGTTCGTTGCGAACAATGGCTCAACCGTTTAAAAGTCAAGGCATTTATCGAAAACGCTTGACTTTTCGGCTATAAACGCTAAAAATTGAACTAAGCACGAAAGGACACTTACAAAGGGTCCAAGCAAGGATGGAATTGATCTAGGATGTTCAGGTATGAAGCACAAAAACTCCAACTTAGAACAATTCAGATCAAGGTGTGAAGTGAGAGCAAGATTAAGGGGGTATATATTGGTTTTTGAGAACCGTTAGGATCGTTCATCGATAAACGAGCTTCAATTTGGTTTGTACAAGTGCACCCACTGATTTGTGAAACCATGGGCACCCCAAAATAGCCCCTAGAAAGCTTAAAAACCACTTGCAACACCTGGAAACAGCTGGAACAGGCTGTAAACTGATTTTTGCAGATCTGGCAGGTTCACACAAGCCGCGTAAGGTTCAAGGGGGAACTTACGCGGGCCGCCTGAGATTCCCAGTTCAGCAATAAGTTTCTGAAATTGCAGTTTTGGTCCCTACATGCTTCTAAGGCCCCTTTCTGATGCGTTTGAGGCCCGTTAAATCATTTTTAAGGCTCTACAATGATGCCTAAACATGAGGGACATGAAACATGCTCAAGAATATGTCGGATGTTAGTTCGTTTGGTCGTACGGTCGCGTCGTTCGGCTAATTACGACGAAACACGAACGGACGCGAAAAACGATCCAAATTGCACGATGAATGGAATTTTATTTTGGCAAACATTAAAATAAAATATTTTAATGCTTACAAAAATTTTTGGATGTCCGAATATATTCAGAACGTAAGATATGTGCGAAAATGCAAACTTGTGCACTTTTTGACGCTTTTAGTCCCTGTTGATCAAATAAGTTTATTTTTGCGCACCAAACACCTCTAAGCCTATATCTAAGCTATGTAAAGGATATTTAGGGCATGTTTAACTTATGATCATATTCCGGAAGGATCGATACCATACGAATCGATAGACTTTTGCAGTTTGACGCAAATAGTCCCTCTAATGCGCAAACTTGCGCATATCATCATTTAATAGTATCAAAGCCTTATCTAATCCATATTGGGCATTCTTGGGAGTATTATTAAACATCACGATGCTTCATGTTCGCTAAAAGGTCATTCAGAGGTATAATTAAACATATTGACACTTTTAACCCCTTATATTTGCAAAGTTGCGCGTAACGTCACTTAAAGGCATAAAAACCTTAGACGGCCATTAATTGGCATTCCTGAGAGTAAAATCAAATATCATGAAGCTCCCAGTTTGTTAAAAGGTCACTCAGAGGTAAGAATTAGCATGTTGACGCTTTTAACCCTTTATTGCGCAAACTTTCAATTAATTACGCAAACGACTACACTCGATCAACAAGTGGCTCATTAATGAATATAAATACCGTACGAGGTTATTTAAAAATTTATTTTAGGTATGTTAACACTTCCAGTCCTTTAATAATCAAAGTTTTTGATTTTTCGAAAAATTAGTCCCTTGAATTCAATGTTTGACTTCATTAGGGTTTATTACACGTGTCAATACATAATTGGACGTGATTTTACGAGGTGTTACATCCTCACCCCCTTAAAAGAAATCTTGACCTCGAGATTTTCTAAAACGATGGAAGTACTTTTTGTCGCATGATGGACTTAACTTCTATAGCATATCTTGGGCCTCTCCAAGCACCCAATTTGACCTCTATAATAGGTATGTGTATCCTTTTGGAGCTTCTTAACCTGCCGATCCTTAATCGATACGGGTTTCTTATCATATCATAAATCTGCATATCATTATGTGATAATGAGTCTCAATTTATTGGCGAAACATATCCTTAAATCACTAATATGGGTCATACTGCGAGCTCCACTAAGCTCCTTATATAGGTTTTAGCTTATAAGCTATTAACCTTTGATGCATTCGATTTCCCCGAATGTTCCTATATATCCAGGGCTTAACTTACCCTGATAAATTAAAATTTTGCACACCCTTCTTAGGGCGATACCTTCGTTCGTACCTTATTTCTTATTAAGGACTTAAGAGGGTTACGACTTTCATCAATCCTTAATTTTCTGCCGATTACTGGCAACTTTCAGACGATTATGGATTTGTATGATCTTATTCGTTATTTCCAATGCAACTTTCAGATCCTGATAATTGGACTTACCAATCTTTTGTTCTAACAATAGATGTTTAACATTCCATCTATACAAGGTTTCCAAAGGAGCTGCCTTGATACTTACATAACAACTATTATAGAAAAGCTTATTTAAGGTGAGATGGTTATTCCAACCACTGCTTAAAACCAATCTTAAGGAATAGCTAATCCTTACAGCTAGTCGGACAAATCGACGATCCTGGGCAGTTGATGACGATTCTTAATTGTTGCCTAAAAAGGTTGCGGAAATATAAGCAAAATGAACCGTCTTTCTTAATTTATAATACCAAAACTCTTAGATTTCGAATTAGGCTTTAAGAACCTTTAGCTTAAAATTTATCTAATTAGGGTTTCGATTCTTCCAATAATGATGGTACTAACTGTCATGGAGATTTCACAATAATGCAGCCCTATGCGGGATGTAAATCTTAATTCTACAATTCTTTCAGGAGATGAACAGGGTAGTCCTTGGAGAAGATAATCAAGACACAAGGAGGTTATAGATATTTTTCCAAATCTCTGGCTCCAGTCCATCTATCCTTGCCTGTGTTAGAAAATGACACATTTTCTTTACGAATCCAAGGATGCCTTAATCAGAGTCACTTACTTGGATAATTCCATGCTGGATATCTTCTTTTAATACCATTAGCTAACTTTAGTACCATACGACCATTGGGATATCTCAGTGGTTCCATGCATTAAACCTCCATACTGATCAGGCATGGAAGCAATCTATGGAACGTATTAAGATACACCAATCCTCATATCGCACTTTTTGTCATACCATCTGGTATTCGTAATCGATAGGGATCAAGAGATATCAACTACATATGCTGACACACTTCATTTGGAGAGAGGGTACACTAGAATTTTACGACTGAAGATTTCTGAAATGAACATAAGAAATGTGTTAGTGTATACGTCTGTAGCTTCCGTCAGTATTGAGTCTTGTTTTGTATATGTCTTTGTGAACAATTTGTGTTATGTATGTATGTTAGCTAGAACGACATATCAGGATATGGCGCATATATGTTAAAGTGTTGACTTTTTGTTGACTTATATCAGCCGATCGGACAGCCGTCCGATCGGTTAGCAATGTCAGCCGATCGGACAGCAGCCATGCTTTTCGATCAGACAACACTTTCTCACATCCTGATTCTTCCTATAAATACCCCATCAGGGCATGTCATTTAGAACTTTTTGCGATTGTTAGATCCGCTGACATACTCTGTGCAGTCTGACCTTCTACTGGCTTTTGTACTTTCATATTACCTAATAGAAAGATCAGACGGTGATTAATCGTTAAATTCCTTGTCGTACTTCTGTGACTTGATCCAAAGGATTCCGCACTTTGATCAAGATCGGTTCATCTACATTTGCATCATTCAGATCCAGCACAAACAGGACCTAACAAGTGGTATCAGAGCATCCAGGAGACTGAATCGAGATCCACGACATCGAATTCACCGGAATTCAAGCTTTTTCTTGCTGATCAGAGTCAAATTTCACCGGAAATTTGGCTAATTCTCTCACTTTCTACTCATTTCTTACATTGTTCTTCATTTTATTGCACAAAAATCAGAAAAACCTAAAATTGAACGTGAAAACACGGTTAAAATTTGACAAAATTGTTATCAATCTGTTCGCAATCATTCATAGTATAATGCTTCAAGATTTCATATCAAAATTCATTCAAAATCTAGATCAAAATCATCAAAAACTATGTTGAACTATTCTTGTGTGCTGACGTCATTCACTCGTTCGAACAGTTGTTCGAACGATTTGGCTTAGATTGTTCATAGATAGTGTTGCTGACATCATCAGTGTTATCTGATCGGACAGTCAACCGATCGGACAGCATTGTTGTTAACTGTTTTCATCTGCTTACGTCATCTTGTTACCCGATCGGACAGCCGACCGATCGGACAACAGGTTGAAAAGTCAAAAGTTTTCATTAGACCTTTGTGCTACCCATTCGGACAACCACCTGATCGGACAATCATTCGATCGAGCAGCTATCCGATTCGTATACTCTTGTCTTCATCTCATTTCTGTGTCACTCGATCGAACAACCATTCGATTCAAGTGCACTTGTGTGAAACTTTTGAAAAATTACAAAATTTTTCTAAGTGTTTGAAAAACTGTTTCAGGTACATCATGATGGGAGATGATTTTCTGAATCCTTTTAGTGACGTATTTGCTTACACCAGCAGCACAGGAGGTACAACAACAAGCAACACAAATGACACTGTTCAAAATAAAAATCCTAAGAAATCCATTGCTGATTCATTGAGCGTTGATAACGCCTATGGCACCTACAACAAACCACCCAAGCTGATGGCCATAGAAGAATGCAACAGATGGGCAACTAGGTCCGAGGAATGGCTGAAGGCATTTGCATTACTAAGTTGGAAGAGTTTGAAAAATGGTTTTAATATCGGAAGAATTGACTATGAAAATTTAGCTGAGACTGAACAAGAATCTTTCATTGCAGAACAAAAATGCATTGCTTTGCTACACCAATAAGTGATGGATGATATTATATCCTTAATTGACTATAAAGATGCCAGAGATTTATGGCAGAAGTTACAGATGAAGTGTGTGGGTGGAGCTGAAATTGTTAAAAAGAAGAAAAAATTGTTAAAAAAGGAATTTGATATGTTTGATTGTTTGAAAAACGAGTCTGTGTCTAAGATGATAGAGAGATTCTGTCACTTAAAGATCGAACTTGTAAGATATGGGATCACGTTTACACAGGAAGAATTGGTTGATAAATTGTTTGATTCACTGCCCGATGAGAAAGATTGGCAGTATTTTGCACTAATGTTGAAGAACACAGTGAAGCCGACTGATCTGACAGTTGATTTGCTAATTGAAAGGTTGGAAAGTCATGAGCTGGAGATTAGAAAGTCAAAAAAAGTCAACAACTCACAGTATCAACAAAATGTTGATCTATATTATTAAGGAAGCATGATTCCAAAAACTGTATCACCGAAGACTGCTTTCCTAGCTGAAAACTCAAGCATGCCAAATCAAGAAAGTCAAGACAACAGTTCTACTCCAACCCGTGGATATCATGGAGGATCATCTTCATCTGCTCCAAGTCAACAACAATCTGTTCCAAAAAACACATTCCAATGCAATATTGCTGTAAACCTCAACAATGCACAAAACTTCAGCGAAGAAGCAACAAAGCAGCAGATGGTGTTTTTGGCGTCTGTTTTGGAATCCTATGAGAGTCTTGTTGCTGGAAAAATTGGAAACACCAACCTCACAAAAGAGGACTATGATCAAATCGACCCTGAAGAGATGGAGTTGATTGACATTAGATGGTGTATGGCGAGTGCTGTTAGGAGGGCTCAAAGGTTCATGGAGATAACAGGTAGACACTCCATTGGCAGACCTTCAACAAAGCTTGGTTTTGATAAATCGAAGGTTACATGTTTTAAGTGCAAGCAAAAAGGGCACTTTAAACAAGAATGCCGAAATGCAGCAATCGATCAAACGGCAAATCCATTTCATGAAGACTACTATAAAAAGGCCATCTATCATCAAAACAAAGCAGAACCACCAAGAATGAAACAGATTGAAGATTCTTCTAAAGAAAAGTCAAGAGCCTTGGCCGTTATCGATGATGATGAGGGTTTTGATTGGAGCGATCTGTTACCAGAAGAAGATGCAGTGGGTTATGCCTTCATGGCAAAAATTGTTCCCTTCAAAGATACCCGAACAGAAGAAGAAAAATATGTCAACAGGAAGATGTTAGCCCAAATCATGAAAGATAAAATTTATCGAACATGCAAAGAGGCAAAGAGTGCAAAAAGATGGGATGCTAATCGGGAATGCTATTTGGATCCTAAAGGAAACATAGTTGTTGAACCTTCATCAATCAGTGTGGAAACTCTCATCGAGCAAATAGCAGAAGAAGAAGAAGAAGCAAGACAGAGAATGTGGTGGGAAAGAGAAGCTGAAGAAAAAGAGTTGCAGTCGAAGAAGGTCGATGATGGGATTATTGACACAACGAAAGAGATGACTGCAGAGAATCTAAAGAAAATGGCAGACAAAGTTCTTGCAGCGAAAGAATTAGAGGTAGATTCTAAGTCCGGAACTGAGTCAAAGAGCAAGGTCAGTTCTAATGATTCAACAAATGGGTCAGGTAAGTCTGATAAAGCTAAAATTGAAAGCGACTGCAAAAATTGCATGAAAAACTGCAAGGTTTGTAGTACACATGCATATCTCAGTGCTAAAAAGACTGAAGAACTGACTGATAGAGTCAGAGAAGTTGAAAATCAAATCTTAAGTCGTGACAAATTGGTAAAAGCTTCAAATGATCGAATCATGGAATTAACTGACAAAATTGAAAAAGATAAAATAGATATAGAACAAATTAGGAAAGAAAATGAAAAGTTAATTCATGAAAACCGTCAACTTTTTGAAAATCATGAGAAGCTAAAGAGAACGATAAAAGATTCTGATGAGCGCAATGGTAAAACAACCAAAGAAAACCTTCATCTGTCAGGAGTACTTCAGTCTAAAGAAAAGCAAATCAACGAACAGTTGGATGAGATTGATAATCTGAAGCTTCAGTTTCAGGAAGCTAAGATTGAAAACGAACGAATCAATCTGAAACTCAACTGTTACAACTCCGCGAGTTTTGTTCTTCAACACATTGTTCCCAAACCCATTGGGAAGAACAAAGCTGGCGAAGATGTATGATGTGTTCAAAATGTAACATATAAATTTCATCAAATGAGGCATAAAACTAACCCTTTTTTAGTACTAATGTTGGAAAAAGTGTGCTTTTGTCTTCCTTTTGTATTTTCAGGATTAAATGAGCTCAAATTAACAAAAGAAGCAAAAAGACATCAAAATCTAACATAAAATACAAGAAAAGGAACAAGACGTGGCATGCCCGACCCCACGACAGCATCTTCCCAAGCAAAACAAGAGATCAGAAGCCTGAACACGCCCCGTGCTCAGCCAGCACGGGGGCGTGCCCAAGTGTCAGCAGAAAAGACAAAGTGGTAGAAGCTTCTATTGCCCACCACGGGGCCGTGCTCAGCGGACACGGGGCCGTGGTCAACTATAAGATTCGTACAATCCAGGAAAATCTTCATAGTACAAAGATTCTTCTGCACACGGGGTCATGGTCAGCGGACACGGGGGCGTGGTCAACTAACAAGACAAAGCTGCATTTAATGAAGAAAGAGAGGATGTGGACACGGGGCCGTGCCCACTGGACACGGGGCCGTGCCCACTGGACACGGGGCCATGCCCGAGCTTCTGTTCAGCCTATAAATAGAAGTGCTTGGCTCAAGCTCAAACCATCCCTTGGCACACCACCTCTCTCACACTTCACCCACCACCCACCACCACCATAACACCATCATCCACCACCATCATCCATTGTCCATCATAGAGTGTGTGAGTCGTCTCGGGATCCAAGATTGATCGTAAGAGTTCTTGACAATCAAGGCCATGTTTGCCTAAGTCTCTTACATCACTTGGTGAAGACAAAGTGTCTAGTGTAATACTTTTTATTTCTAATCTTTTGCACTTTTTACTTGGTTTTGTATTAATGACTTTAATAACTAGTTGCTTATGTTGAAGGTGATCTTTCCTTATCGTTTATCCGTGGTGTCTTGGCATTATTTTACTGTCTATATAAAATAAAAGATTTTCACCATTCATATCTCCACGGTCTATATGGAGGTATGTTGGCTACCTGGTCGGGGGTTAAGGGAATGGTTTGGTAAAGGTCTTGCCATTGTTCAGCGTTTAGAGGTCCTGCAATGGACCTGGGTCAAATTTAGTAGGACCTCCTTCAATACTTCACGGTATTGGATGGCGGGGGTCCAAACTCTTTGATCCCCTCATAAGTTAACTACTATTAATACTATAACCCGACTATTTAGGACTGTATCTCTGCTGACTCAGACTATGTTAGTGCATTTATGTCTATAGCCTTCGTCAATCCGAGCCGTAGCAAGAAACAGAAGAAAACGAGTCGTTATATTAGTGATAGCTAGACAAAAAGGCAAGGTGGCATAATTGTGATAATGAGAAATCTCATTAAATGCCTTGGACTATAAATAGGAGCTTTATGTCATAGATTAGGAACTTTTGCTACATTTGTCATTTTTGGAGCTTTCTAGATCTAGAGAGAGAATCTAGAGAGAGAAAGTGTTGTCATTGTGATTCAAGGTGCTGTACAATATCAGATTTATAATAGAATCACGTTTATATTACGTCACGTGTGTTAGGTCGCGTTCGTGTACGGATTCCGCACGTTTCACGTTCGTTTTGCAATCGTTTCGGAGTCAAAACCGGTCCTACAAGTGGTATCAGAGCTAGGAGCTCGATTGCTTTGATCAAACACATTGATTCGTATCAGATTTCAGCGTTTTCAGATTTGAATTTCATCATTTCTTCATCTTTTTCATATTTTTCACGTTTTTAACTGATTTTCGTCAAATTGAATGGGTTTTTACGGTCCAAATCGTCTGATTTTTTGATATGTTGTGCGTATACACCTGATCTATAACCCTACCAAGTTTCAGATCCAAATTCCTAACCGTTTAGGAGAAATCTAAGATTTTCAGTTCGATTTTGCGTCAAAATTGCAGGTTCGCTTTTACGAACAATATAGGTTCGTTTATTTGACAAACTCAGGTCCGCTTATTCGAACATTTTGTGAGGTCCGCTCATAGGATAGCAGGAGGTCCGCTCATGTGATAGTATTAGGTCCGCTTTTAGTGACAAAATAGTTGAGGTCCGCTCATTTGTCACATTATCAGTAGGTTCGCTCATTTGGTCACAACATGGTTCCGCTCATTAGGTCCGCTTTTAGTGACAAAGCTCATTAGGTTCGCTTATTAGTCAGTTCAGTAGGTCCGCTCATAAATTCACATTTGGTTTCGCTCGTTATGCATGTGTAATTGTCGGCTGAAGTGATTTACATGTGAATCATCTGTGCACTCAGTATATTGGTTCAATCAAACGTAGACATCACGTGAACTTTGAATCAATTTATTGCATCAAAACTGCGGTCAAATAACATTTATATTTGATAAAACCAAAACAGAAGTTGTCGGAATTTGCGGCCTAATAAAACCAAAACTGCGGACAATAATTGAGTGGCCCAATGAGAATTGAAGTGTAATAAAAGTTGCCGGCCAGTATAATTGTTCACTAAATTGAGAGGTCGAATCAGAAAATAATAGGTTTAAAATTCAATTGATACCAGATTTCATGTGACTTTAATTGAACGGCCCAATCAAGTGATAGTGTGGACATCCCAATACATATTAATGGTTCAATAAATTTGTTAATATCAGTTTTTGTCTGCATCGTTTATTGCTACATGTGATCATTAATGTTGTTGTCAGCATAGTGGGATTTAAAGGTCAAATTAAATCATTTGGTTCATATATATCCGTTGTGAAAGTCAAAAGTTGATGTCAGCCCAAGAAGTCTATTGGCCCAATCAGATTTAAAGATTACATCAGTTTGTCGGATTTATAGATTTGTTATTGGCCCGTATGTTGTGAGTCTTATCATATTATCAGCCCAATCATAATCAGAATTGCAAGCCCAAAAAATCACGTAAACAGAACAAGTGTCGGCCCATGTGACTTTGATTTTGTAGGTCATATAGGATTAAAGTTGATTTGTTAATTGACGGCTACATTAATTGAAGATTGTTATTGCACGTGGTTTGATTCAAGTTTGCATGTGATTTTGCTTTAAAATTAAAGAATCAGCCGTCATCCAAAACGGACAACACATTTGTCGTTTAGTACCATACATGAGAAGTTATCCGTACAGACAGCTCCAATCCCACCCAAACGGACAGCGTTGTCACGCGATTATTGTCACTGTTGATTTGTGTTGACTCACTTGATCGGATACTAGTCCGTTTCAGTTGGTTGATATTCTTGTTGAAAATAATCATTGTTATTTGATTGTTTCTTGTGTTGTGATTTACAAGGTGTGAATGTTAGGTTTACATCATGGCTGAGGAATTCTACAACACGTTTTTCAACGCGTTCACATCCGAATCGTCTGATGTAGCAAATGTTACACCAAAAACCATCACGAAGGTGCTCAACGAAAACATCAAGCATGATAACTTTTACGGAACTCACTCAAAGCCACCAACTCTTGATAGCATTGAAGATTATACCTGGTGGAAAGAACGTTTTATTAACTGGGCGAAAGCGTATGCTCATGAAAGCTGGTTCTGTTTGGAGTATGGTTATGAAAAACCAAAAGATGAGAAAGGCGAAGATCTTGTATTCAAGAAGTTTTCCAGAGAAGATAAAGCTGAATACGGAGCTGAACAAAGAATGATAGCATTGATCCAGTCAGCAATTAGAAATGATATTTTTGCTTTACTAACTCATGATGGGTCATCTAAGTCTGTCTGGGAAGCTTTACGTGTTAAAGCTGAAGGGGGTAAACAGATTAAAAAGAACAAAATCGCTTTATTAAAGAAAGAATTTGATCTGTTTGATAACATAAAAGGAGAGTCGGTGAGGCAAATGATTGAGAGATTCTGTCATCTTAAAATTGAATTGGAAAGATTAGAGATAAATAAAACAAGAGAGGAATTGATAGACAAAGTGATTGAAGCGTTACCATGAGCTGATCAGTGGCAAACATTTGTTTTTATTTTGAAAAATGATGCTTTGTATGATACAATTACTCTTGATGCTTTGTTTGAAAAGATTGAAAGTCATGATCTGGAGCTACAAAAACAAAACAAGATGACTGATTCTTCACATCAACAGAACGTTGGCTTGTACTACAAAAGCAGTGTGCTTTCTGATAAAGGCGTTGGTTCACCAAAAACAGCATTTAGTGGTGAAAAGATGAAAGAACCACCAACAACGTCAACAAGTCATCATTCTGGATATCATTCATCTTCAAAGACAAATTCTGATGAATCTGAAGAAATTCTGTGCAACATTGCTCTTAAACTGAAGAATTCTCCAGCAATGAGCATCAATGCAGCGAAGCAGCAAATGAGTTTCCTTGCATCTGTTCTGGAGTCATATGAAGGTCTTGTAGCTGGCAAAATTGGAAGCTCTGAATTAACCAAAGAAGATTACGACCAAATTGATCCGGAAGAGATGGAGCTCATTGACATCCGTTGGTGTTTAGCTAGTTGTATTCGCAGAGCTCAGAGGTACATGGAGATTACCGGGAAACAATCGCTTGGAGGTGCTTAAACAAAGCTTGGATTCGACAAATCCAAAGTGACCTGTTTCAAATGTAAGCAGAAAGGTCATTTAAAGAGAGAATGCACTAATTCTGCAGTTGGTGGAAATGAACATCCGTTCAATGATGATTACTACCGAAAGGCAATCTACCATCGAAGCAGAGAAGAGCCAAAGTTGATTGAAGATAAACCAAAAGAAAAGTCAAGAGCATATGTAGTAATCTATCCCGATGAAGGATTTGACTGGAGCACAGTTTGTCCAGAAGAAGATCGTTTAGAAAATGTTCGAAAAACAGCTCAAGGGAGAGCTATGACAGAAGAAAGAAAGTTTGTTTTTGTTGCTAAGATTCAAGATGAAAACAAAGACAAAGACACTACTGAAGTCCATGAAGAAAAAGTTGAGATCAAAGAAAAAACTCGAGAAGAGATCTTGAGTGAGAAGACCTACAGATAAAGAAACGTGGTCTATAACAGAATGGATGACATGCAGGAGGAGTATGAGATGGCTGTCGGTAGCAAAAGATGGGATAAAAAGAGAGAATGCTATTATAATAGAGAAGGAGAACCGGTTGTTCCCAAGAAAGACATAATCTTCGATGATGTTCTTCTCAAAGTACCGTTGAGAGCTGAATATTATAGAAATGTATTGAAAGATGACACATACGTTAAGAGATTTGAAAAGGAGATCAGATATGCTATGTTATCGTGTCTGAGAAAAAGGGATGAAGAAAGAATGAAGAAGAATGTTGAAGAAATGGTGAACAATCTGAAGAAAGCTGCTGAAGAGGTTAAAGCAGAAACTGTTGAAGTTGAAGCTGTGAAGGAAATCAAAAGTGAAGAAGTTGTTGTGAATGAAGAGGTTGAGAAAGCTGTTACTGAAGAACAGCAGATTGAAAAAGAAGAAAAGAATGAGAATGAGGAAGCTGATAATGTTGGTGATGAAATCGGTGTTGAAGAAAAGCAGAATTTTGCTGAGCAGACAGAGGTTGCTGAAAACACCGAAGTGCCAATCACTGAGGTAAATTCTGATTCTGAAAACTTGAAACTGATTGATCAGTGCAAGAATTGCATGGAACCGTGCAGAACTTGTACTGAAAAAGATGAGCAATTTAGAACAAGAGATCTTGAGTTCACAAAAATTGAAAAGATTTTCAAAGAAAAATGCAAAGAAATGCTAGAAAAAGAAAAGGTTTTTAAAGAAAATGATGAAAAACTTTCAGAAAAATGTAACAAATTAGAGAAGAAAATGAAGTTTTGAGAGAAAAGATTTTGAAAATGACAAATGAATGTGAACAAAAAGAAATTGCTTGTCAAGAAATGAAAAAGGAATATGACTCTATGAAATTATTATATCATATTACGAAAGAGTCATATGATAAAGTAAAAGACGAAATGAAATATGCTCAATCAAGAATGAATTATCTTTCTGAAACAACCAAAGAACTTAAACGAATGTATGATATAAAACAAGATGTTGTCAATTCCTATATTGAGGATGTTGCTAAGTTAAAGCGACAGATTGCTGATTTAGAACAGGATAACAACAAGTTAAAGAGTTACCACGTGTCGTCATATGTGCTTGAAAGCATTTTCAATATAAAACCGGGCGAGGGTGAGTCTGAGCAGAACAAGAAAGGTATTGGCTCAGAGTTTCATCAAGTTCCACCACCGGTAAAATTTGCATTTTATGATGAGGAAAAGGTCGAAAAAGCTTTCAACATGGTAGATCAATTGCCAGACAACATTGACATAACCTATTCCAAATCTGATGAGTCTCATGATTCAGAGGTGGTAGGTAAAGTCGTTGAAAGTGTGTTGAAAGAAGAGTCGGTTGATACATGTAAATCTGAATCACAGGATGAAGATGAAGGAAATCTTCATGATGGATATCTGAAAAACACAAAATCCGAGAAAAGTTTGAATGATGATTCAAAAGGATTGGTTTATACCATGATTGGATCGGACAAATTGTTCTTAGATGTTGTATTCCCGATTCAGAATGTGATTTCAGAAAAGGTTGATAAAGTTTTCAAAATGGTTGAGATTGAGAAGTCTGAGATTTCAAAGTTTGTTGTTAAGAGTCATAGAGGTTCGTATAACAAACCTGGTTTCAAAAAGAAGAATATGAAGGCTGGGTTGGGTTATAAGAAGAAACAGAATTGGAACAAAAATGAGACGCCGAATTTTCAAGCTAAAATGAGTTTTGTTCAGGGAAACAGTTTAGCAGAAGAAAAAGAACTTAAAATGAGACAGTCTAACGATGAATTCTTTGCTAAAAAGCAAAAGCAACAACCACAGGTCAAAGATGTGTCCATGAAAACATGTTTCAAATGTGATCAAAAAGGACATCTTGCACGCAAGTGTCCTAATCTAAAACCTGTGGATGTTGACAACAAGAAGATTGATGCTGAGAAACAAAAATCTGAGAATGTGAGAAAAATATCAACCAGATTTGACTCAAAACAAACTTGGAGGTACAACACAAACAAGTTTGTTTCGAACCAAACTTGGAAGTCAAACCCATATAGGTTTGATTATAGACAGACCTGGAATTCTCACACACCCAGATTCAGAACAACACAGAGTTGGAAAACAACAGTTGATATGGCAAAACCTCAAGAGTTTTGGAAACCAATAGTTGTTGTTCAAAATCAAAATGATCAAAAAGATTCACATTTTTACAAACGAGGAACACCAAAAGGTCAAACATGGAGTGTTAAGAAACATGTTGATTTGGTAAAAGATGAGAAAGTTGAAGTTAAAATTGAGAAACTTTTTGTGAAAAATGACAAAGAATTTCCAGCATTGAATGAAAATTATTGTGTTGAAATGCCTAAGGTTCAACAAACCTGGGCTAAATTGTTCAAGTAATTGAGTAGTTTATTTGTGCAGGTGCTCATGGAATTCAAAGATTGTGAGAATGAAGGTTGGAGCAGCCTGGCACAACAAGGAGAGGAGGCTGCTGGATCCTGTGTTGGTTGAAACAGGAAGTTTATATGTTTTCTGTAAATAAATAAACAATATTTCAAAAACCCTAAAAATTGAAAAAAATTGAAAAACCAAAAATATGTTTGTTTTTAATTTTTGTCAAATATTCAAAAATATAACAATATGTGTTGATTGAATATGCCGAAACCCTCACGGCTGAACAAACATGATTACTTTCATCAGATTGAAAAACGGTTTTCAAACTGTAAAATATCAATGTGTTGTAAATCATGGGGGTATGTATATTTTCTGCAAATCAGAGCACTTTAAGCAGAAAATGGATGGCGAGACAGAGCTATCAGTGTTGGTTGTCAAATTTTCTTTATATGATTTTGCATTTTAGGGGGAGTAATATTGTCAGAAAATACAAAAACATTTGAAAATTTTGAAAAAGTCAGAAACATGATAAAATTCAAAAATTGAGTTTTTGCGTAAAAAGAGGAAATGATAGTACATCAGTAGACAGTTACAGTATGCTAAAGAATTGTAATGATTATATAGCGTTAAACAGTCTCACTGATGATATGTTGATAGGTTTTCGCACACTTAGTAAACTTTTTCGGGATATAAACCTAAATTCAAACAATTGCTTATTTCGTGGGGAACACTACTTGGATATATAGGTAACCCCTGAAATCTCGTTTGAAGGATCTCATAATCTGATATACTAGGTTTTTATACTCAATGATGTCTGGGGTATTATTCCGGGACTTCTGCTGAATGGAAGTTCTGACCTAGTCCTCGAATAATACTTTTCGCAAATGCTTGAAACATAGCATCACCCTCAGCATATATGATAAGACAATAAAATTGCTTAGCAATGCTGTTGTAAAAAAGATCCTCTAAAGGGGACATACCCAAGTTGAGTCATGATCTCTCTGCTGAACGGTAGTTCTGACCTGAGCTCTCATGATTCTTCATAAATTATTAACCCCTTACAGATATGATTTGTGTTATAATTACCTGTAAGACTGAATATTAGGATCTGGATACGGGAGTATATTCAAGAGGTGGGACACATGAATGAGTTTAAGTTCTTAGTACATCTAATTCGTATCCTGAATCAGTTGAAGTTTGTGTGAAAATTTAAGTGGATCAGTATATCGACAATCTAAGTGAATTGTTTAATACTTAAAGTGTTAAAAAGCTCAACGGTACTTGTGACTTGTCAAAAATTGATATGATCCTCTGTCGCATACTCAAACAAAAATATTGTCTGTAAATATGTTTGTACATATTTCTTTACTGCTTTATATTTTCAGAAAATACAAAAAGATTTTGATTTCTGCTTTATTTTCGACAACCGATATCTGAAATGCTGAGTTTCAAAATCTAAGTAAGCTGATTGTGTTTCTGAAAATAAAACAAGTTCATTAATTTGATATTTGAATTAAAATAAAAAATTTCAAAAACAGTTTGTGATATCTCCAAGGTCATTAACTTGAACTTGGATACAAAAACATTTGAAAATTTTGAAAAAGTAAAAAACATGATAAAATTCAAAAATTGAGTTTTTTGCGTAAAAAGAGGAAATGATAGTACATCAGTAGACAGTTACAGTATGCTAAAGAAATGGAAAGTTTAAATGTGTTAAACGATCTCACTGTGGATGTGTCGGTAGATTTTTATACATTTAGTAAACTTTTTCGGGATATAAACCTAAATTCAAACACTTGCTTATTCCATGGGGAACACTACTTAGATATATAGGTAACCCCTGAAATTTCGTTTGAAAGGTCTCATAATCTGATATACTAGGTTTTTATACTCAATGATGTCTGGGGTATTATTCCGGGACTTCTGCTGAATGGAAGTTCTGACCTAGTCCTCAAATAATACTTTCTGCAATGCTTGAAACATAGCATCACCCTCAGCATATATGATAAGACAATAAAATTGCTTAGCAATGCTGTTGTAAAAAAGATCCTCTAAAGGGGACACACCCAAGTTGAGTCATGATCTCTCTGCTGAACGGTAGTTCTGACTTGAGCTCTCATGATTCTTCATAATTTATTAACCTCTTATAGATATCATTTGTGTCATAATTACCTGTAAGACTGAATATTGGGATCTGGATACGGGAGTATATTCAAGAGGTGGGACACACGTATAAGTTTAAGTCTCTAAAACACTTAATTCGTATCCTGAACAGATTGAAAATTGTGTGAGAATTTAAAGTGGACCAGTATATCGACAATCTAAGTGAATTGTTTAATACTTACTGTGTAACTAAGCTCAACGGTACTTGTGACTTGTCAAAAACTGATATGATCCTCTGTCGCATACTCAAACAAAAATATTGTCTGTAAATATGTTTGTACATATTTCTTTACTGCTTTATATTTTCTGAAAATACAAAAAGATTTTTGATTCTGCTTTATTTTTGACAACCGATGTCTGAGTGCCGAGTTTCAAAATCTAAGTAAGCTGATTGTGTTTCTGAAAATAAAACAAGTTCATTAAATTGAAACTTGAATTAAAATAAAAAATCAAAACAGTTTGTGATATCTCCAAGGTCATTAGTTTGGACTTGGATGATTAACTGTGAGGGATTTGGATGCTTATAATGTTATAGAGCTAGTTTCCGATTCGTTTCGATGAAATTGCCAAATTCATGAAAACTGTTTGTTTAGAATGTTTGAGTGAGCCAGGTTACAATTCCTGGATAGTTGAAATTTGAAATGCTGTTAGTTATAAATGTTTGAGTGATTGCAGATGAGATTCCAGATTACGATCCCGAGAGCAGAATCTAAGGGGGAGTCTCAAGACAAGCTTGAAGCAAGAGGAGCTTGTAGATGGAAAGCTAGGTGTCAATCCCAGAGCATGGAAGCTTGACGAAAGGGGGAGCCTGATAAAGAAAAGAGTCTACAGAAAGGAGAAGCTGAAGCTGAAGACAGATCCACCGGGATTCTGTCCAAGAAGACTAAAAGAGAAAAAGAAGACGCTACGAGTTTGACTCAATGATCGAGATTGAGTGCGGCAATATCCAAGGGGGAGTCTGTTAGTGCATTTATGTCTATAGCCTTCGTCAATCCGAGCCGTAGCAAGAAACAGAAGAAAACGGGTCGTTATATTAGTGATAGCTAGACAAAAAGGCAAGGTGGCATAATTGTAATAATGAGAAATCTCATTAAATGCCTTGGACTATAAATAGGAGCTTTATGTCATAGATTAGGAACTTTTGCTACATTTGTCATTTTTGGAGCTTTCTAGATCTAGAGAGAGAATCTAGAGAGAGAAAGTGTTGTCATTGTGATTCAAGGTGCTGTACAATATCAGATTTATAATAGAATCACGTTTATATTACGTCACGTGTGTTAGGTCGCGTTCGTGTACGGATTCCGCACGTTTCACGTTCGTTTTGCAATCGTTTCGGAGTCAAAACCGGTCCTACAGACTACTTAGTCGAGGGTAACATCACCTCCAAAAGAGGGGCCTACCATAATTTGCATTAATAACTTAATTAATTATCTTCCAATAATCCACCCTTTTAGGATTGTATCCTTGCTGACTCAAATTACTGGGGTGAGGGTAACGTCACCTTCAAAAGAGGGGCCTACTACAATAACTAAGATAATCTCTTAATTATGTGCAAAAGTGCGGAAATAATCAAAGGTTACACTAGATACGAGTCGGAACCAAGTGATTCATCTTGTCTATCTGTTTTTCTTTTTATTTTATTTTCAGCATTTTAGTTAGTTTTTATTTTTCTTAGTTTAAAACATTTTTCTAAACTTTTTATTTTGATTAGACGTTGAGGATACACCGGTATTAAAAGCTCTTGTGTCCTTGGACGACCTCGGTATCTTACCAACGCTATACTACGCTCACGATGGGTGCACTTGCCCATATGTGTGTTTAGTGTTAGTAAAATATCGTGTTTTATAAATTTAAAACTTGGCTAAAAATAAGTGTTAAAGGGGCTTAAAATATACACCTAATATATATAACACTTCACACGCATCAAGTTTTTGGCGCCGTTGCCGGGGACACAAGGATTTTAAGAAAATTAGGAATCAACGGCCTAATCGTTTTTCTTATTTTTCTTTTTTTTAGGATTTTTTTAGTTTTTCAACTTCTGCAGAGCTCAGCACGGGCCGTGCCTGGTTGGACACGGGCCGTGCCCCGCATCCTTACTGGCAGTTTTTATTTTCTGAGTTACAGAGACCTGAACACGGGGCCGTGTCGGTGCAACACGGGGTCGTGTCCAACTCCCAGTAACAGGGATCCAGAAAACAATCACTGTATCTCTGACCACGGGCCGTGTTCACTGAGCACGGGGTCGTGGTGAACATTCTGACCAACGTTCTTTTCTGTTTTTATTGTAGGACTTGGAACCCAGGCGCCACATTTGAACCTCCTACGTAGTGCATGACCTCCAGTTCTAGTAGAGACATAAAAGAACCCCTAGAAGAACCCGAACTCTTTCTCAGAAAAAGACTTAAAGCTAAAAATCAAGAGAAAGTTTCGGGGGACCCAATTCCAATGGCGGACCAACGTACCCTCATGGATTACCTACGGCCCACCGTAGGCAATCTCGGCGCCGCTATCAATGCACCGAATGTTGAAGCCAACAACTTCGAACTTCGGCCGCATTTGATACAAATGCTCCCAAACTCCGCAACCTTTCATGGGCTTGCGGACGAGGATCCCCATCTACATATTACTAATTTCTTGGAAATATGTGATACTTTTCGGATCAATGGAGCATCAAACGACGCCATTCGCCTTAGGATGTTTCCATTTTCACTAAAAGACCGAGCTAAGGCTTGGCTTAGCACCCTCCCAGTTGGCTCGGTAAACACCTGGGATGAACTAGCCCAAAAGTTTCTATATAAGTATTTCCCTCCTACTAAAACGGCTAAACTAATGACTGAAATTAATACATACTCACAAGAGGATGGGGAATCCTTATATGAAACTTGGGAAAGGTTCAAGGAGCTTCTAAGAAAGTGTCCTCATCACGGTCTAGCGGTGTGGCAACAAGTATCCACTTTCTACAATGGGTTGTTGCCACACACAAGACAGACACTTGATTCAAGCTCCGGGGGACTTTTAGGTAATCGTCGCCCAAATGAAATATATAATCAAATTGAGGAAATTGCTCAAACCAATTTTCAATGGCACACTCCCCGAGGTAATAAATCTATTGCCCCGGGCGCCCATAAGGTTGATGAAAGCACCTCTTTACAAGTCCAAATCGAGGCCCTCTCTTCGAAAATCAAAAAGCTAGAAATGACAAAAACGGCCTCGGTTATGGCTTGTGAAGGGTGTGGTGGGTCACATGGAAATTGGAGTTGTATGAAAGAATTAGATGAACAAACAGAAATGGTAAACTACATTGATAATAGACCTAGGCCGTCGGGTCCTCCAACGGGTACCTACAACCAAGGATGGCGTAACCACCCAAATCTTGGTTGGAGAGATCCCGACAATAGTAGTAACCAACAAAACCAACGAACTAATTTTCAACAACAACAAAATTTCTCTCAACAACAAGGTGGAAGAGAAAGGCTTGAAGATACCGTATCTCACCTCATCTCCGACACCGAAAAGAAAATCTCGGATCGATTTCAACAATTGGAATTGAATTTTAGAAATCAACAAGCTAGCATTCAAAACGTTGAAAAACAATTAAATCAACTAGCTCAAAATTTCTCCGAGGGACCACAAGGCGCGTGACCAAGTAAAACCGAAACCAACCCAAAGGCGCAAGTACACCTCATCACTTTAAGAAACCGAACCGTGGGTCCCGAGGATGCCCCATTACCATCGGTTGAAGGAAGTCAATGCCCAAGCACGATTTCACCTACACCTTAACCAGAAAAGGCTTCCTCACCAAATCAAGAGCCCACCAAGACTCCTCCAATTCCATACCCCGGTAGGTTAAATCGTTAAAAGACCGATGAGCAATTCGCAAAGTTCGAAAGTTTATTAAAACAATTGCATGTCAATATTCCTTTTATCGAGGTCCTAACCCAAATGCCTAAATATGCAAAATTCATGAGGGATTTCCTCACTCACAAAAGGAAAATTGAATCATTGCAATTAGTTAATTTAGGCGAAGAATGTTCCGCTTTAGTACTCAACAAACTTCCACAAAAAAAATCGATCTCGGGAGCTTCACAATTCCTTGCTCGATTGGGAAGTCCCCCGTTCGCAATGCATTAGCCGATCTTGGGGCTAGCATTAACCTCATGCCCACGTCAATGTTCAAATGACTCGGCCTAGGAACAACAAGCCCTACAAAGATGAGCATACAACTCGCCGATAGGTCCGTCAAATTTCCACAAGGTGTCGCTGAAAATCTACTGGTCAAGGTTGACAACTTCGTTTTTCCAACCGACTTTGTCATCCTAGACATGGAAGAAGACACCGATGTCCCTCTCATCCTCGGGAGGCCATTCCTAGCCACCGCACAAGCAGTGGTGGATATGAACGACGGAACGTTAACATTGAAGTTTGGGGACGAGGAAGTGAAGTTTGAATGTGGAAAAAGAGTAGAGGACGAAGACCCGGTCAAATACATGAAGGTCATAGACTCAAGCTTGGATGACGCTTTCCGACGGTGTAACATGGGATGCAATACATCCCACTTGGGTAACATGTGACCAGGCTTTGGGTCTAGCCAAGGACCCTTATAAACGTGGCGCACCATGGAGGCATTCCACAAAACTATCCTTAGTTTAGTTTAGATTAATTATCTTGTTTTTTTTAGTTAGTTTTAATTTTAAGGAATAAAACACACTTGAGATGGCAAAGGATGCAAGGGAAACTTGAACCAGCACTCCATACAGGAAAACATAACCGTCTGATAAATTTCTTCATTTACAGTAAGCTCGGCACGGGCCGTGTCCACTCAACACGACCCCGTGCTACACTGTCTGCAGAAAAAGACCCAGTTCAGGTAACTGGACACGGGCCGTGTTCACCCAACACGCCCCCGTGTCCAGACTTCTGTTTCTCTTGTTTTAAATTTGTTACTGGCACTTGAACACGGGGCCGTGCCCGGATAACACGGGGCCGTGTTCAGCGCCCAGTAACACAAATTTTTTTGCTTTTTCACACCTTTTTACACATTCAATCAACCTGAAAAATTATTTTTGGGACACATTGAGGACAATGTGTAATTTAAGTGTGGGGGGGGGGGGGGGATGCTAAAACCTTGAATCTTGCAAGTCCTAAATACAAGCCTTACACAAAACTCTATTGGAACCGCTAATCACCCCAAATTTTTTTCAAAAATTATCCTCAACATTTTTTTTACTTGTCTAGGTTTAACTCGGGAAATTCAAGTTCTTAAAAAGGTTATATTTTTACAAATTTACAACCGATAGCGTCTTGATAAAAAGAACCAACATAAGAAAGTTATGAAAAGGCATGACAAGCTTAGTTAAAATTTAATTATATAGACTTGATCACATAAAAACCCATTCCCACAAAAGTGAGTTTTGAGCCTTTATTGATCAAACACTTGCATATCATTTTACTAAATGCTCATTTTCGTTTCTTGTGTGAATAGCCGCTTGGTTCTTACGACTCTAGAACTTGCCATGATGATACATTCTCAATCCTTACCAACTTAAACCCGAGTAAGTAAATGATGGAGGCATTAGGACTAACCCTTTTTATTTCTACACCATTATTTTTTTTTACCACCTACCCAAAATCCCCTAGTTAGCCCCTTTGAGCCTAAACTTTTTCATTTCATAACCCAAACCAAACACCCTTTTTACCCACCAAAACCTTTTTCATTTTTACCCCTTTGTTTTAGTAACAAGTTCGGTTCTTCATATGACTTTTCAAAAAAAAAAAATAAAAAAAATAAATAAATAAATAATTTTTTGTTGATGATGAAGCAAAAGAAAATAAACAAACAAGTTCATCAAAAATAACTTTGTTTGAATAAATAGCTTCATTAAAATAAAAGTTACGAAAAATAGAAAGTCTTACGAAAACCGACACTTGTTACGCTTTTCGCCTTTTTTCTACTAACCACTAACCACCAACCCAACCACCTACCTTTAACCCAAGCCTAACCCTTACCCCCAAAGTCCTCTTGATATTTACAAAGGTATATAAGTTAAAAAGGAGGAGGATTCATTGCTTGGCAAGCCTATGGTAGGAGTAAGTTCCATGCCGCTCTCGAGTGATCCACAAAAATACATTTTCGGCCGAGTGTTGAGTGATCCCCGTGAGGTATGTGAACTTGTATATAAATAGAATTTTACAAAGGCATGTTATGCCCTAATAAGTAATTTATCTTATGAAAAGTTTTAAATAAATCATGACGAATAAGATTGTAAATAAATAAAAATAAAACTAAAAAAAGAATCTTGGAAATCCCGACACTCTACGACAAGCCCAAAAACCTTCTTCTCTACCCATTCCATTTGGGAGTGTAATAGCCACATATTAAAGAGTTTTGCTTGAGGACAAGCAAAGATTCAAGTGTGGGAGTATTTGATGTGTTCAAAATGTAACATATAAATTTCATCAAATGAGGCATAAAACTAACCCTTTTTTAGTACTAATGTTGGAAAAAGTGTGCTTTTGTCTTCCTTTTGTATTTTCAGGATATTAACAAAAGAAGCAAAAAGACATCAAAATCTAACATAAAATACAAAAAAAGGAACAAGACGTGGCATGCCCGACCCCACGACAGCATATTCCCAAGCAAAACAAGAGATCAGAAGCCTGAACACGCCCCGTGCTCAGCCAGTACGGGGGCGTGCCCAAGTGTCAGCAGAAAAGACAAAGTGGTAGAAGCTTCTATTTCCCACCACGGGGCCGTGCTCAGCGGACACGGGGCCGTGGTCAACTATAAGATTCACACAATCCAGGTAAATCTTCATAGTACAAAGATTCTTCTGCACACGGGGTCGTGCTCAGCGGACACGGGGGCGTGGTCAACTAATAAGACAAAGCTGCATTTAATGAAGAAAGAGAGGATGTGGACACGGGGCCGTGCCCACTGGACACGGGGCCGTGCCCGAGCTTCTGTTCAGCCTATAAATAGAAGTGCTTGGCTCAAGCTCAAACCATCCCTTGGCACACCACCTCTCTCACACTTCACCCACCACCCACCACCACCATAACACCATCATCCACCACCATCATCCATTGTCCATCGTAGAGTGTGTGAGTCGTCTCGGGATCCAAGATTGATCGTAAGAGTTCTTGACAATCAAGACCATGTTTGCCTAAGTCTCTTACATCACTTGGTGAAGACAAAGTGTCTAGTGTAATACTTTTTATTTCTAATCTTTTGCACTTTTTACTTGGTTTTGTATTAATGACTTTAATAACTAGTTGCTTATGTTGAAGGTGATATTTCCTTATCGTTTGTCCGTGGTGTCTTGGCATTATTTTACTGTCTATATAAAATAAAAGATTTTCACCATTCATATCTCCACGGTCTATATGGAGGTATGTTGGCTACCTGGTCGGGGGTTAAGGGAACGGTTTGGTAAAGGTGTTGCCATTGTTCAGCGTTTAGAGGTCCTGCAATGGACCTGGGTCAAATTTAGTAGGACCTCCTTCAATACTTCACGGTATTGGATGGCGGGGGTCCAAACTCTTTGATCCCCTCATAAGTTAACTACTATTAATACTATAACCCGGCTATTTAGGACTGTATCCCTGCTGACTCAGACTACTTAGTCGAGGGTAACGTCACCTCCAAAAGAGGGGCCTACCATAATTTGCATTAATAACTTAATTAATTATCTTCCAATAATCCACCCTTTTAGGATTGTATCCTTGCTGACTCAAACTAATGGGGTGAGGGTAACGTCACCTTCAAAAGAGGGGCCTACTACAATAACTAAGATAATCTCTTAATTATGTGCAAAAGTGCGGAAATAATCAAAGGTTACACTAGATACGAGTCGGAACCAAGTGATTCATCTTGTCTATCTGTTTTTCTTTTTATTTTATTTTCAGCATTTTAGTTAGTTTTTATTTTTCTTAGTTTAAAACATTTTTCTAAACTTTTTATTTTGATTAGACGTTGAGGATAAACCGGTATTAAAAGCTCTTGTGTCCTTGGACGACCTCGGTATCTTACCAACGCTATACTACGCTCACGATGGGTGCACTTGCCCATATGTGTGTTTAGTGTTAGTAAAATATCGTGTTTTATAAATTTAAAACTTGGCTAAAAATAAGTGTTAAAGGGGCTTAAAATATACACCTAATATATATAACACTTCACACGCATCAATGTATATTCAGATGGAACTGGGGTAGGGTATCATCAAGTTCCACCTCTAGTGTTGAACAATTTTTCAAAGAAAAAGTCTGGGTTGGTTAATGATGATGAAACAAATGAGATTAAACTTCCAGACACGATTGATATCACATTCTCTTCATCATCTGATGAGGACAGTGTTCAGTTCGAAGTTGTTAAAAATGTGGTTGAAAATGTTTTGAAATCTGACAGTGATTCAACTGAGGACGAAGAATGCTTTTTGGACAAATATATTCTGAAATCAAAATCCAAAAACAACTTAAATGAAGAACCTACTCTTGTGATGTACAAGATGCCAGGATCGGATAAATTGTATTTGGATCTTGAATTTCCATTGGAGAATGTGAATGTCGACTAATTGAAAAATGTGTTTAAACTTGTTGAGATTGATGTGTCGGAAATAGAAGGTTTGAAGCGTTCTGAAAGGCAATTGAATTTTGAAAAAGATAAATCTTACTACAAAAAACCTGTTGTACCGCCACGTTTTTCTAACGACAACCAAAACAGATGGTCGGGTGGTTATCAGGGTGGTAGGAACAATCAAAGAAGGAACTTTCGAAACAAGAAGTTTTTTGAGAAAAAGGTGTTTGTGAAAAGCTCGAGTTCTCATTCCGAGCAAGAATCAGAAATTTTTTCAAAATCAAATGAAGATTTCTTTGAAAAGAAGGCCTCACAGCCTCAGACTGAAGGCATAAGTCGGGAAGTTGATACCCGAACATGCTTTAAGTGCAACAAAGTTGGACATATTGCTCGAAAGTGTACCAACTCAAAGCCTAAGTCTGCGGTTGATGAGAGTCAGAAAAGGAAAGATGTTGCAAAAGGCAAAGCTCCTATGTTTGCTGAGAAGAATGTTTTGATAAATGAAAACACAAAGGTCAAAACTGAACCCGTAAAGAAGCCGGTAACTAAAACTGATAAATTTTACAAACGGGTCGCTTCATCTCAACAAACATGGAAACCAAAATCTGATGAGAAGAAAGCAAGTTCTTCAAAACCAAAGGCTTCTGAGTCAGCAAAACAATCATCTTCTACCACACCAGTAAAGATGAATGTTGTTTTGGATTACTATGTGAAACTTGAGAAAGAGAAACAAACTTCTACCTCAGCAGGAAAGAAGTATGTTGCAAAGAAGGACCAATCATCTTGTCAACCTTCAAAAAATGATTTCTTTTTGTACAAAAAGGTTGAGATTGGGCCTGAAGAAAATCTCAAGATGAACGACAAACATTTTCCACCACTAAACACTTCAAAAACTCACATCAACGTCCAGCTACCTGAGTCGAAAGAGGATTGGGTGGCATCAAAATCTAACTAAATGTTTGTGATATGTGCAGGAGCTTCCGAGATCCATCTCACGTTGGATAATGGATAGTGGAGCTTCTCGGCACATGACGGGGAAGAAAACCCTACTGTATGATGTTCGAGGGTTTAATGGAGGATATGTGGGATTTGCAGGCAATCAAGGAGGTCGTATAGTTGGTGAATGAACTTTATCAAACGGTATAGTCACTTTTGATAGAGTAAACTACATCGCCGAACTGGAAAACAATCTGCTGAGTATTTCGCAAATTTGTGACCGGATGTATTCGACGCACTTCACAGATAAGGAATGTTTGTTTTTGAAGCCAGGGTTTGTTGTCCCTGAAGAGTGGGTTATCATGAGAGCTCCGAGAGTCGATGATCTGTACGTGTTGGACATGAGTGTAGCTACTACTACCACGGGTCAGGCACACTGCTTTATGTCAAGAGCTATAGAAAGGGAGTCACAATTATGGCATCGAAAGATGGGTCATATTCACCTGCGAAAAATGAATCACCTGGTGCACAATGACTTAGTAACTGGTGTTCATTTGAAAGGTTTTCATCTTGTGGGGGAGTGCGTTAGTTGTGTAAAAGGTTAACAACGAAAGAAATCTCACCCTGGGAAGAAGGAAAACTCAATCTCAAGGCCGTTGGAGAGACTTCACATGGATCTCTTTGGTCCAGTGAACGTCAAAAGCATAACTGGTGATCTATATTGTCTAATAGTCACAGACGACTATTCGAGATTTTCATGGGTAATGTTTCTGAAGACAAAGGACGAGACATTCGAGAGTTTGATGACACTTTTCAGAAAAATTGAAAACTTGTACCGAACCCGCGTCAGAAGATTAAGAAGTGATAACGGTACAGAGTTTAGGAATAGAAAAATGGAAGAATATTGTGATGAAAGAGGTATTTTGCAAGAATTCAGTGCGCCTTATACTCCACAACAAAACGGAGTTGCTGAAAGAAAGAATAGGACACTGATTGAAACGGCCAGGACGATGCTTACTGATTCAAAACTACCTGTAAATTTCTGGGCATAAGCAATGTCAGTCGTTTGCTATACACTCAATCGGGTTCTTACGGTGAAGAAATTCAACAAAACGTGTTTCGAGCTGATCAACAACCAAAAACTAAACCTGAAGTATCTGGAACCATTCGGGTCTCCTTGCACAGTTCTAGAACCTTTTGGTAAATTTGGTCCAAAAAGCATAGAAGGAATCTTTGTGGGATACACAAGTCCATTGAGAAGAGTATTCATTCCTAGCTTGAAGAGAATCATCGAAGCACATCATGTTGAGTGTCAAGGTTATTCAATGCCACCAGAAAATCCTGGTGACTCATGGCGCTTCAATTATGACACTCTGTGGGAATCATTTGATATGGAGGAAGAACCCTAGTTCTTTGACGAGTTGGATATTCTAAGGGAATATGAATCATCACAAGAAAGTTTCCCAGTAGAACCTTCTAGACGTCAACGACAAACTTCAAATGATGATGAAGCTGGTCTAAGCAATGCTGGAGAACATGATGATATTCAACAAACTTCGACATCTTCAGAACGTGAACATGCTCCTGACAATCAGACAGAAGTCAATGAGAATTTAGAATCTGATGATAGGCCAATATTTGACCGTGGTAACTCAGAGTCTGAGGGGGAGCAAATCCAGAATTCAGATCGAACAATTCAAGTTAGAGAACAAGCAGCGAATCAGAATGTTACAAACTTGGAAGGTGATGTAGATGTTCCAGGAGAGGTGATGCCGAGAACTCTTTCAGATCATCCAGAAGAATTGATTATTGGAGAGTTGCAAACAGGCGTCCGCACCAGACGACAAATTGACCAAGGCCTTACTTTTTTTACTCTACTGTAGCTCCTTTACAAACAGAGTTTTCACTTAGTTGTTTCATTTCGTAGATTGAGCCGCGAACATACAAGGAAGCACTAACTGAAGATTACTGGGTCAAAGCTATGCAAGAGGAGCTGAACCAGTTTGAGAAGTTGGGAGTCTGGAAACTGGTGGATTTGCCTGATGGTCATAGGAAGATTAACACCAAGTGGGTGTTTAAGTGCAAAAGGGATGATCGAGGGGTTATTATTCGCAATAAAGCTCGACTCGTAGTCCAGGGTTTCAGTCAGCAGGAGGGTATAGATTTCACCGAAGTATATGCTCCAGTTGCTCGACTCGAGGCGATCAAAATCTTCCTAGCATTTGCATCTTGGAAAGGATTTAAAGTTTATCAGCTAGATGTGAAGTCGACCTTTCTCTATGGTAAAGTGAAGGAGGAAGTATATGTCGGACAGCCACCGGGCTTCACCGACCCAATCCATAAGGATAAAGTTTATCTCTTGGATAAGGCGTTATACGGATTACATCAGGCTCCGAGAGCCTGGTACGAATCTCTGTCTCAACATCTGCTAGCCAACAACTTCATCCGAGGAAAGATAGACGCTACTCTCTTCACAAAAGAAGTCGACGGCCATCTTCTGATTGTCTAGATCTATGTGGATGACATCATTTTCGGGTCAACAAATGAAGATCTCTGCAAAGAGTTTGAAAAAATGATGAAGCAGAAATTTGAAATGTCATCAATGGGTGAGACGAAGTTCTTCTTAGGGCTTTAGGTTGATCAACTGCCCGAGGGAACGTTCATACATCAGACGAAGTATATTCATGATGTCTTAGAGAAATTTGGGATGTCTGGGACTACTCCAAACTCCACCCCATTAGCGACGAACCATGGGATAAACCCTGATCTCACCGGAGAAAAGGTAGATGAAACGTTGTATCGCTCCATGATCGGATCGCTGATGTATTTGACGGCTTCAAGACCGGATATTATGTATCCAACCTACCTCGCAGCACGGTTTCAATCAAGCCCAGATCATCGCATATGATAATCGTCAAACAGATATTATGCTACCTGAAAGGAACTCCAAGCTTGGGTTTATGGTATCCTAAGGATGGCGATTTCACACTTAAGGGGTACTCTGATTCCGATTTCGGATGCTGCAAAGTGAACGCTAAGTCAACAATGGTGGGATGCCAGTTTTTCGGACCCCGATTGGTCACCTGGCAATGTAAGAAGCAGACCTCTGTTGCTTTGTCTACATGTGAGGCCGAGTATGTATCTGCTAGCAGCTGCTGCTCCCAGATCTTGTTGATCCAGCAACAGATGCGCGACTACAGTTTGCAATTTCTTTCTACTCCCATCTTTGATGATAATGAGGCAGCAATAAACATAACAAAAAATCATGTTCATCACGCTAAAACAAAACATATCGAAATTCATCATCACTTCATACGTGATTGCTTTGAAAAGAAGTTGATACGAATTGAGAAAATCCACACCGATGAACAAAAAGCTGACTTGCATACCAAAGCATTTGACAAAACTCTTTTTCAATATCTTTTGAAACTTAATGGTATGAAGTTACTATCGGTTGCGGATGGGATCATTGGCGTAGATGAAGGTACCACTGTAGATGATGTTGAAAAGCGACCTGCAACGGTTTGTCGAATTTTTAGCTGTTTTGGTATTTAGGGGGAGATAGGTTATATTTTCAGAAAATACAAAAACAATAAAAAATTCAAAAACCCAAAAACATGAGATATTTCAAAATCCAAAAACATTAGAAAACCGAAAAAGAGTTTGTGTAAAAAAAGGAAATGATATTACATCAGCTAGACAGTTGCAGTATGCTAAAGAAATGGAAAGTTTAAAAGTTTTAAGCAGTCTCGCTGATGATATGCCGATAGGTTTTTACACATTTAGTAAGTTTGTTTGGGATATAAACTTAAATCACTTCTTGCTTATTACGTGGGGAACATCTCTCGGATATATAGGTAACCCCTGAAATCCTGTTTGAAAGGCTCTATTTCTGACATACTAGGTCTTTGTACGTGATGATATCTGGGGTATTATACCTGGACTTCTGATTTTGCGGAAGCAATAGCCTAGTCCTCGTATAATACTCTGCACTGCTTTATTTTTAAAGCCCACCTTCAACATAAAAAATGATGAAACATTGAAAAATACTAATCATGTGCTGTTGAAAAGAAGATCCCCAAAGGGGACCCACCGTCGAGCCATCATCTCTCTGATTGAACGGAAGTTCTAGCCTGAGCTCTCATGGCCTCGCATTTACCCCTTACAGATATCATTAGTGTGCACTCACCTGTAAGACTGAATATAGTAGTCTGGATACGGGAGTATATTCTGAGGTGGAACACGCGTATAAGTTAAGATCTTCAAACACTAAATTCGTATCCTGAACAGATTGAAATTTGTGTGAAAATTTAAATTGGATCAGTATATCGGCAATCAATGTGAATTGTTTAATGCTGAGTATGAAATCAAAGCTTAACGGTACTCGTAGCTTGTCGGCAGCTGATATGATCCCTTAACATGCTCACCAAAAATATGTTTGTAAACAGTTTAAGTTTACTGCATTTCATTTCTGTTTAGCTTTCTAGTCTAGAAACTTTATTTAAAATCCAAAAAGATTTTACACTTCTGCTTTGTTTTTATCGACAAACCAAAGTGGAAAGCTGATCTTCAGATTCACAGTTTGAAGCAGATGCAGGAAGTCAAAGCTTAACGGTACTCGTAGTCTAGAAACTTTATTGCTCACCAAAAATATGTTTGTAAACAGTTTAAGTTTACTGCATTTCATTTCTGTTTAGCTTTCTAGTCTAGAAACTTTATTTAAAATCCAAAAAGATTTTACACTTCTGCTTTGTTTTTATCGACAAACCAAAGTGGAAAGCTGATCTTAAGATTCACAGTTTGAAGCAGATGCAGGAAGTCTCTGAGCTGGACAGATGGGTTGGGAGCTTATCATGTTAAAACCTGAGAAAATGCAAAGACAATGCAAGTTCATTAAGTTGAAACTTGTAATTTTCAGAAAAATGTTTGAAAAAGATTGAACAAAACGTCAGTATGCTTTGTTTCGGGTCAACCAAGGTCATTAAGTTGGACTTGGTCGGCAAATTAAGTACCTAGGGTCATTGATTTGGACCTAGATACTTAAGTGGATTCCTAAACACTGATAAAATCAAAATTGAAAAGTCAAAAGGTCAAAAAGTCAAAGTTTTGAAAGTCAAAGGGAGAAATTGGCTCGGACAGCAGGCCGATTGAACAGTTGTTCGATCGGACAGCTCTCCGATTCAATGTTACCTATAAATAGAGGGTTAAATGTCAGTCAAACTTTTACTCGCTCGTTCGACCGGCTACCCTTTTCTCTCAAATATCTTTTCACTGATCTTTGATTTCTTCTTGTTCTCTTTGCACAAATACATTAGATCGTTGGTTTGCTCATCGTTCATAATGGCAAAGGTATATTTTTCATGATCAAATCAAATCAAATTTGAGTATTCTTAACTGTTCGTATATGACATCATTGTTCGGAGCCTTAATTGCTAGATCTAGGTAGATTCATGATGTTTTGATGAAATCTGAACACTAGGTTTTGATCACGAGGGTTAGATCTACAGATTTACCGGTTTAATTTGTGAAATAACATGTTTAAAGTGTGTAGATCTAAAGATTAGAACTTTTCGGCAGTCGGTACTTTAAAAGTCAAATTAGTCTCTGTATAGGTTGAATTAGAACACATTGAATATAGGGTTTTGATCGCAATGAAATTCTGTACAAGGATCTGTGTTCAATTTGTTGATTAGACTTAGGAAATATTTGAAGTGTTCTTGACTGATTCTTTGAACGAGGTGTTGACCGAACGGACAGCTGTCCGAACGGACAGCACTCCGAACGGACAACCACCTGTTTATTGTGGAAATTATCTTTAAGAATTGGTGCCTAGGAATCTGTGCCTTAAGTGTTTTATGTTTTTAATTCTTTGGCAGTGTGTTTTTCACTATTCATAACTTGTCATGAATAAGAATGCTAACCGTTCGGACAGTAATGCTAACCGTTCGGACAGTCATGCTAACCGTTCGGACAGTAATGCTAATCGTTCAGACAACATTGCAATCTGTTCGGCCAACCATCCTATCCACAACACTGTTGAAATTTGTGTTTCTTTGACAAATTGGCAATCCGTACAGACTGCATTGTCATCCGTTCGGACAGCCTGTTTATCATGTCTGTGCTAAATGGCAAGCCGTTCGGACATCAATGCCATCATTTATCTTTGTGTCTCAAACCTTGTGCAAATGATTGATAATGAATATGTTTACAGGGAAAAGGAAGGGATTCAGATAAGGGATATAATGTATATTGTTTGATCGATGCATCTAGCACTGAAAATACTGTGGTTAAAGAGATGGCTAGGTTTTTAAGAGAGAGCAGAATTGGGAAAGCTTTATCTGACAAAAGAATTGTGTATGGATCTCATGTAAGAAATTTCTGGAATATAACAAGATACGAAGAATCTGATAAAATGATACATTCAGTGTTAAGAAAGAAGGATGAGAAAGGAAAGGACATAGATGTGGAGTTTAAGTTTGGTGTTGGAGATCTTAGACGAGTTTTAGACTTAAAAGATTCTGACAATGATCCAACTATTTTGTCTGAACGTCTAGCTAAAGGAATGTGGTGCAGAATGGGATTTACTAGTCATATCAATGGAAAGATGACTAAGAAAGTTTTTCAAAGGCTTATAGGTTCTTGATGCATTGTGTGGTACATTCGTTATCCCACAGGAAAGGAGCATATGATGAAACATCATATTACATCATGAACATCATCACAAGTTTGGTGCTAAACGGACGTTACAATATTTCTCAAGTGATTTTTGAGTACATGAAGGAGAACAACCATACTGGGAGTGACAGGTATATCATGTATCCACGATTCATCATGATGATGATTAATGATCTGTTCAAGGATCTTCCGAAGAATAATGATGATATTATGGATCTGAGAAACATGTCAACTGATACTATTGCTAGAATTACAAAAGAAGATGATGCAATAACGAAGGGAATGATTTGTAAAATCAGCAGGCCAGCATTTGTTGCTCCAGAGAATGACAAATGGAGACATGAAAAGAGCGATTCAGATAATGAAGATGAAAGGATGAGTGAGCTAAGAGAAAAGAAAACCGGATGGGGGGTTGAGAAGGAAAAAGGAAAAAGGAAAAGAACACCAAAGACGTCCCCTGCAGTTTCTAGTCCGAAGATTGTAGTAAAGGGTATAGTGCAAGGGGGAGTCATATGGTAGTTAGAACTTTAATCTGTTATATGTTTCTAATGAATCTGTCAATATCTGTTTTGCAGGGCCATCTGTAGAGCCACAACAAAAATTGGTAGATGAAATAGTGATAGATCCTTCAAATATTCCGCAAGATGCAATTGATCTAACAAAGGCTACATTGGAACAATTCATTAAGCTCAATGAAGCTGCAGGTGCTGCTCAGAAAGATCAAGGTTCAAGTGCTCAAGCTGAAGCTGTCAAAGTTACTGAACTAGAAGGTGAAGTTCGAGAAGATTCGAGTGAAGATGATTCTGAGGCAACTCAGTCAGAATCAGAATTGGATCCAACAACTCTTAGAAGAGGAAAAGCACAGCTAAAGAAGAAGCCTTCAAAGAAACAAAAAGCATCGGATGAAGAAGACTCCACTTATGAACCTGATGAACCAAAGAAACAATTAAAGAAGCGTAAAGCTGTTCAAGCAGGAGTGATTCCGAGAAGAGTTCTGGCAAAGAAAACTAGTGCTGAATTGCCAAAAGACAAAGAAGGAAAGAAATAAAAACACGTTGAAACTTCAAAAGCAGAAAATATTCAGAGTGTTGAGATTCCAAAGAAACCAGAGGTTGAAGATCAAAAGAAGACAGATGGTGATGATTATGTTGAAATTACAGGTTATAAAGTTGCTACACTTCCACCATCACCTCCACAAGATCAACTAGAATCTTCACAACCAAAAGATACATCTTTTGATTATTTATTCGAAGGTCTTCCACCTGCAACTGGAGTATTCAATGAAGATATTCCAGAAGAAGATTACGATATGTTCAACAACGAAGCCGTGAAACAATTGATGAAGAAGGTTGCTGAACTTGAAAAGGAGAAAGCTAAAAATGAAGCAAAGTGTAATGCTTTAAAGAAACAAATTGAAGAGCTGATGATGACAAGTGATCAAATTAGAATGGTCTTGATAGATCAAGAAGAAAAGTTGGAAGATAACTCAAAGCTCTTTGATGTCATGCAAGAAGAAATCTCAAAGTTGAATAAAGAGCTAGCAAAGGTGAATGATATCAATCAGACATTGAACCAGCTGATTAGTGAAATTTCTGAAGCATCAGCAAATGAAATGAGAGTAATAAAGCTGGAGATGGAGGCCATGAAGGCTGATAAAGTGATGAAAGACAAACAGCTCAGCATGTTAAATGCTATCATCGAAAGTCACTTGAAAGTTGATATTCATGTTGCTTTTAATGAAATTGAGGTAAAAAGAGCCGAAGAGCGAATAATTGAAAGAGAAAGATTACTAGCTCAAGAGGCAACTGAAAGAAGAAAGGGCTTGGTTGAGGAAACTCTTGGTTCCTCAAGTCAACCTGAAGCAGGTGGCTCTTCAAGCCAAGTTGATATTGAAATGACTGAAGCTGGTGTATCGTCTATACAAGCAGACATTGAAATGATTCAAGTTGAAGATGTTCATGTTGAAGATATTCAAGTTGAAGAGGTTCATGTTGTTCAAGAAGAGGAGGTTGTCAATGTTGAGGATGATCATGGTCTAGAGTACATGTTGGTTGGTGAGCCTTCTAAAAGGTTTGATCTCAATGATATTCTTTACTGAGTGCATGTCTTACAAAGAAAAAGAAAGGCAAGAGAAATGTTACTGTTGGAATGGAGAGAAGAAGAGGTAGAGCCACCAAATTATGTTCTTATCGAAAGACCAGTCTTAGTACCTTACAATGATAAAGAGATTGTTCGCTTAATCAAAGTACAAGAAAGGCGAAGAAAAGCTAAGATAGCTCGAGGTGAGATTGTCGATGATGACTCAGATAATGAATTGTTTGGTGATGAAGAATAAGATGAAGATGAAAATGACGATGATGACAAGTCTGATAAGGAAGATGTAAATGAAAACAACGATGATGACCAGTCTGAAAAGAAGGATGATAGAGATGATAAGAATGATGATGATGATGATCAAGGTGCATCTGGATTGCTGATTGAGAATCCAAATGTGCAAGAAAGAATTGAAGAGTTGATGAACGACGAAATCAATGAGCAGGAGGATGATCTTCATCATGAAGCCTCTAGATCTGGCAAACAACATGTAGATCAGGTATTCATCACAAAACCTACTGTCATTTATTTGAATGACATGAGGGGGAAATTGAGGTTCAGAGGTCAAGGGCATAAATGTTAGAAGAGTTGGGTTTAGAGGATGGAAAATTCAAGTTTGACATTGAAGATGAGATACCTCAGTCATCTGTAGGAGAGTTTGAGTCTAGGTATGCTTATGAAGCTGATCATTACAATGATGTTATCATTGAAGATTCTTCAGACTCTTCTGATGAAGAAACAAATTTTCACTATTCTGGAGTTGATGAAACGTTCCCATCTCTGGCGGAAATGTTCAAAGATCGTAACGAAGATGAGATCAGAAGAAAGATTGTTGAAAAGGTTTCTATTGAAGGTATTCCATCAACAATTCCGAGAGAAAATCTGGTTGAGGAGAGGAAGAGATGGTTTAGAGTTATGCCGAAAGAAAGAAAGTCTCTTAGGGCTCTTCAATATTTTACACATAATAAAGATATCTCATGGGGAGACATTCTATCGTGGGGTTATTTAGAAGACTTGCAGATCTACGCCATTCGACGGGAACAGGGGGTACAATATTATGAATTTCTGTCAGACATCAACACCCTCCCGTGGTGGGATGTAGATGAGTTGGTGAAAACAAAGAACATTAAAGAATTTTATCATGGGTTAGATGTGAAGCAGCACGATCAACATTTATGGGATTATGTGAAGCTGCAAGCTAAGGCAGGGTATCTTGACTGGAAACCTCACTACCCAAAGCAAATTGTCACATATTTAGAGAATGGTGAGAAAGACATTACTTTGGATATCAAGCCTCCTCGTTGCTTAAAGAATATGCCTTTACTGGCAATGGAGCAAGATTTCCACGAAGAGTTTGAAGGGTGGTTATATAATCAGACGACGGCCGAAGCCATAATCTCTTTATACAACAAGTCCACTAAAGAAGCAAGAAGGATATGTGTATTAGATCCCATGTGGCTTGTTAATTGTTCCAAGAAAGACATAGACTGCCTATTCTACAACAAAATTGTCTATGAAAGGCCTGACAAAGAACAAGCGTTGCAGTATCAAACAATAGTGGATGTGTGTTTTGCCCAAGACATCAACTCAAGAAGATATTGGAAGACAAAGTGGAGAGATCTTGAGATTGATGAATTCTTGAAAAGATACAAGTGCAACCAGAAGTTTAAAAAGATTGCTAAAAGAGCAGCTGAGCTTGGTAAGCACAAATTTGGAAAACCGATACCAACAGAGCAAACGCCAATTGAATCAGAGGAAAACAAGATTCCCAAATGGGATCAGAAGCGTGATGGTGATCCGGTTTATAGAAAATGGTGGATCGAAGAGGGAAGGCATAAAAGACGAAGAATGTTTGAAGGAAAGGCTGAAAAGAGAAGACAAAAGGCGAGAGAACGAAGACGTACCAGGAAAAATTAAAGACTATGCTGGAAGGAACTGCAGCTACATCCGAGGGGGAGTCTGTTAGTGTATACGTCTGTAGCTTCCGTCAGTATTGAGTCTTGTTTTGTATATGTCTTTGTGAACAATTTGTGTTATGTATGTATGTTAGCTAGAGCGACAGATCAGGATATGGCGCATATATGTTAAAATGTTGACTTTTTGTTGACTTATGTCAGCCGATCGGACAGCCGTCCGATCGGTCAGCAACGTCAGCCGATTGGACTGCAGCCATGCTATCCGATTGGACAGCACTTTCTCACATCCTGATTCTGCCTATAAATACCCCATCAGGGCATGTCATTTATAACTTTTGCAACTGTTAGATCTGCTGACATACTCTGTGCAGTCTGACCTTCTACTAGCTTTTGTACTTTCATATTACCTAATAGAAAGATCAGACGGTGATTAATCGTTGAATTCCTTGTCGTACTTCTGTGACTTGATCTAAAGGATTCCGCACTTTGATCAAGATCGGTTCATCTACGTTTGCATCATTCAGATCCAGCACAAACAGGACCTAACAAAATGGTTCCTATGATTTTCGTCCGTAAGTTTTTACCTTACGCTTAATATCTAGGGTTCTTTATGGAAGATTTTAAAAGTTTGCTATACTTACAAATAAGAAGGATTTATTGACATCCGAATCAGAACAGAACTCTTAGCATTTATATTACTGATAAATGATAAGGAATGTACCTGGTGTTATTATTTATGTGAACTGCCTCAGGCATCTATCGGGAGAATTTGAGTGCTTTTATTCTTAGGCTTTTTATCCTTAGCTGCGCCTCCCTTGGCATATTTAGGGCACGTAGTCTTAATGTGGCCTTTCTCGTTACAACCGTAGCAGGTTGCATCCTTTATGTCGTTGCAATCCAACGTTTTATGCTCACTTGATTTGCAGATCCCACATGGTAGAGGTTTAGATTCAAATATGCATTTCCCTTAATGGCCCTTCTTGCAGGTCTTGCATACAGGTTTCTTGTCGGACTTTTGTTTGTTCTTTTTAAGCTGAAGCTTGCTCTTCTTCTTAGATTTATGGGAGTCATCTTCCTCCCTTTTCCTTTTTAGTTCATCTTTTGCATCCGAGGTATGAACAACATCCTTCTCGTAAATAAGGGAGTGTGGTTTTAAAAGGGATTTAGAGCAAGTAGCATTGGGCTTTTTGAACTTTTTCACGACCTTTCTCCTAGCTTTTCCAACAGCTGCGTCTATCATAGCTTGGAGAACATCTTTGTCAATTCTGAGGTTCACAATTGTAGCATCATTAGCATGCATCGCATTCTTAATGGCGCGATTGACGGTTGTCTTATCCAAGTTTGCCATACTCGAGACTTGGTTCCTAACACCAAATGAAAAAATTACTTAGCTGCAATCCAACAACCGCTATTCATATTCCCGATGACCTAACAAATACTAACCATGGTATCATTAAACCATACAGGCTATTATAGCACGAACATTCTTGATGAATGTTATTTAGAGTATATAGATCAATTATATTTAGCCTAGGCCATAAAAAGGCCATCAATGGCATTTAAGGTTTGGACCTAGTCCATCACCTTTTTGACAGGGGATCAAAACATCACATCTGTCTTTATTATATTGATGATTTTGGATAGCTTGAAAGCTTGCCATACAAGGATATTTGAGAAGAGTGATTCCTAATGGGTTTAAAGCATCCATCTAAGATTGTTGAAGCGGTTTCTAAAGTATCATCGGTCAATTTCTACCTCGCACTACATGTCTAGAGCCCTAATCAGGCGGAGACAACATTTTACAACATTTACCGTCCACAATAGACTTATATGTGCTAGAATCAAATAAATTTCTGCATAAACCTCTTGATAAGGAAGGGTACCTGCTATTTTGTCATCATTCTGCACCATCTCCTGGGCGTTCTCTGGAAGACTTACGCGTTTATTTCCCTGACCTCTCCAGGCTTCTTTATAAGTTTTGGGCAGTTGGTTTTGATGTGCCCTTCCTCGTTACAGTTGTAACAAGTCGCGTTCTTCAACTTCTTTCAATCTAAAGTCTTGTGACCCTTGGTCTTGCAGATTCCACACAATTTAGCACATGGGTCAATTGTACATTTTCCAGAATGTGGCTTTCTGCAGTTGCTGCATTTAGGTCTGTTATTAGACTGACTCAAGTTTTTCCTAAACTCGGAGTCCTTCCTGTGCTCACATCTTCCCTTCTTCTTCTTGTTAGATTGATGGGAGTTCTCCTCCTCTCTTTCCCTTTTCCCTCGCCAGAAGCCTTAACAGATTTATTCCTGATTGCATCTAAGGTGAGAGATAAGGATAAGTCCACCACGAACCTATATGTGGTAGGCCTTGATGCCTTGACATTTCCCTTAATTTATGGTGCTAGGCCTCCAATAAAACGCGCTATGTGTTTTGGTTCAGGGGTGACTAAAAAGTCTGTTTCTATCTTTTCTACCTCATGCCGAGGACAAAAGTTTTCCTTGATTAATGCAACGAATTGATCCCAAGATAAGTTATAAAGTAGGATCTTTCCCGTGGCTTGGATCAATGATCTCCACCATGCCAACGCTTCTCCTTTGAATGATTGTGAAACAAATTTCACAACATCCTGCTCTGCACAACCACTGATGTCTACTACTGTGTCCATCTCATCCAGCCATGTCATACAATCGATGGCTCCTTTCTCTCCAGTAAAGTCCCTTGGTTTGCAAGAGACAAAGTATTTATAAGAGCAGGCCTTAATATGTGGCTCCTGATTGAGCACAATTTGACTGGATGGAACACTCCTCTGATTTGAAGGATGATGAGAATCATTCTTATGAGACATATGCACCTTAGAAGGTGATTTTGTGTGAGGCACAGATTGGGTCCCATTATGAGCACCACTTGAATCTTTGAACCGCCTATCAATAGCTTGAGTAACAACTTTATCTATCATCTTCTGTAATTCTGCAGCCGTTACATCCATCCTTGTATTGTCATTCCTCATATTGGGATGACCGTTGACTTCATCTGATTCAGACATGCTGAAGCTTGTTTTCTATAAAACAATCGCCAATAATTTTTGCTTAGGAGTCTATTTTTTTTTTAATCATCATTTTCGATGATTCTTTAACCATGGTATTAACAGACCATATTTGGTTAATTTGGTAATCAGGTTTATTTTAAATTTTCATTATAATTAATCCAGCTATAAGCTATTAAGGATATTGGAATGGCACAAGAGGCCTTGTCACGAGGACAGTTTTGTATTTATAATCCATGATCTTATAGGATCGAGGCATTAAGGTATGAACATAGTTCATTACCTTTTCTTGACAGAGAGTCAAAGACTACAACTGTCTTTTGTCTTTTAGGACAATAGATATAGCCCGTAGGCATTTCTTCACTAAGGGACGTTTATGATATGATCATCTTATCAGATGATATTAGTCAAGGTCGTATTGATCATACAGACTATTATGCTTGGACGTAGTCGAACATCTTTTAGACAGGGGGTAAAAGACCACCACTGTCGTTGTCTTATCGGACAACAAGTTTAGCCCGCAGGCACTTCATCACTAATGGATGTTTGTAATATGATCATCTTATAGGATGATATAAGCCATGATTTCTGGATCATTAAGCTAAATCAGGAAATTGGAAGAATTCCAATATAGGGATGACTTATTGTGATTTTCTTGATTCACATTTGTCAAGAGTGTTAACACGTTCTTAGGTGTTAACAAGGATCTATTATCTTAAAAAGGCTTTACCATCTTAGCTATGTCGAGAATGACATATTAGCTAGGTTATACCTTTAAGATTTTCTTTGATATATAATGGCAGAGCAAACATAAATTGAAATGATATTCTGATTTAGGACATAATTCAAACGTATACTATTTAATACCAAAGTATATTTAAAAAATAGAAAACTTTTCATAGAAAGTCTCATAAAACACAATAATTGCTCTAAACGGGTCTTATACACAGAAATTCGCCCACGCGGGATTTTAAAAGATATATATGTCCTTATAGGGACTACTATTGAAATGAAATGTAGCAAGGGAGTTCCTTCTTCATTATATTTCTGAAAGTTTTCTCCTTGGTTCCCTGAGTGCGGGATGGGTACAGAAGGTTCTTGTGGGTAGTTGAAATCTTCCCTCTTAGAAATCTTCACAAGAGTGGAATCTAAAGATTTTATGGTTAATCAACAATATGGATCATGAATAAGATCAGGATGGGTATATTCCAAGTCTGTGATTCCAAGATTTGGAGGTAAGAAATACGAGTCCTTTGATTCCATAGGTATTATCTTTGGAGCGGGATCTTCAGGGACAGCAGGTATAAACTCCTCCGTTGCTTTCTTCTCACTTGAAGTTTCAAAGGTCTTGGGTACAAAATTTAAAATATGGTTAATGGGTTCAAAAACGTCTTTTCTCCGTACTAGTCGTATGCTAATTCGAGCTGTAGTACGAAGCTTAGCATTTCTTATACTTCGGATTTGGAGAGCTTCCATCAATGGCAACTTCGCTCGGCGACACGATCCTGAGATGCATAAATATCGAAAAACAATGTGTACATATAACAGGGATAAGATAATTCCTAGTTCAAGTCTAGACTCGGAAGTTTAAGGAATGTGCTACTGTGTCATTGAGATTAAACACAAAAGGCTAGTGTTTAATTCACTCAATGTTGGCTCTGATACCAACCTGTCACACCCTGATATTTCCACGTATTACCGGTGGGGAGTATCGTGACGTAGTTGATATCATCATAGTCAAATAATCACAGTTCAATGCACAGCGGAAGTCTAAAGTAAAATATATTACAAACCGAATGAAAGTAACATAAGTATTACAAACGGAATGTAAGATGGATCCACAGGCGGATCTTAAAACAGAAAGATGAACACTGTTCAACAGATTTTAGACGTCTAGAACTTGCAAGATTCCCTATTAACGCCCTGAGCTCCCAGCCAATTACGTACAGCACCTGTCACTTAATCTTTTTGGAAAATACGTCAGTTTACACTGGTAAATACAATTAACTGACTCTTTTGAAAATCTTTATGAAAATTGATTTAAATGCACAAGGCACGAAAATTCTTTTATAACTTGGGACAATTTTATTAATAAAAATCTTGTATCAGATTTACATGTTTGTCCAACATTTAGGGCCGATGATTATACAAACCGATCAAGATTAATCGACACACCACAAATATAACTCACAAGAAGATACCCTTATGAGTGAGTATATCTTTTACATACGCAACAGGAGGTGTTATGCCTACACCTTGTGCTTAAGTTGTGGCCATTCACTTTTTAAATGAGCCAAGGATATCCAGGACATGGTCATTAACCCCCAATGTTATTTGTTATCAAGCAATACTGATTAAAACTGGATTATGCAATTTAATCATCTCCGATTAAAAGGTTCCTACACCCGACCAAGCGGTATTTTTATAATACCGTATCCCAAGCCCGTATAAGGGAAAATAAGATAAAAGTATTTACCTGAGCTTAAAATGCAATTTATACTCAGCCGTATATTCTAATCAGCAACCACAAGTACCTCTACTGGGGCTCTCAATCTGGAACGAAGGTTTTATTAACCTACTAGATTCCTAACGGGTCTTATTTAAGTTGAAACTTAGACCGGTTAGTTTTAAGGAAAGGTTTATGGTTCAAAACGCAAGATTAAGCGTAGACCGGATTAGAATGTGATTTAGTCCCGACAAGTACGAAGACTTTTATAATATGGGTAAACTAAACATATTCTGGATTTTGAGGTGAAAATGATAAGGTTTGACCCGTTTCGGTTAATTTATGCAAACTAGTTACATAAACCGTACCGAACGCGTAAAATGCATAACGGGTAACCAAATGAGTCATGAACATATTCCACAAGTTAATATGCCTTAAATATGTTGTTATATCAGTAGGACATCTTCCATTATGCCCAAAGCAAATTTAAAATCAATTTAAGCCCCGAAAGGGCATTTTGGTCATTTTTAAAGATTATAAAAGAGGTTAAATGACAATCTGAGGTTCTGGTCTAAAATGTTCAGTAAAAATATTTATTTTAATAAGTTATATCAGTAAAATATCACACATATGTGAAATTTATTATTTATGGCCAAACTACGCACCGTAGGGGCATTTTGGTCATTTCACATATGCTTTAAGGGTTAATTTTGGAAATCTGAATTCAAAACTTTTATTTACTATTAAAGTATAAAAATTTATTCATAACATCAGTAGGTATCAAGCTTTAGGTGCCTAATACGGTTTTAAACCATACTATGCGTCTATATCGCATAAAAGTCGGTATTTGACGATATTCGGTTTAAATAGGGAAATCTGAGATTTTGACCAGCCTTTACAGTTTAAAATAACTTATTTTTCATATAAAATTAGTAGAAAAAGGTTTGACATGTAAAGGAGGTATAAAACTCACTTTATTAGCAAAAAAGGGGTTATCGTCAATTACCGAGCCTATGCGAGAACTCTATGTTATGATCATCTTAAAATTTAATAAAAATTTCCAAAAATCCCAAAATATTATATTACATCAGTAGGTAAAAGTTTTGATGTCAAAATTTGGGTTTAAATAGGCTTTATGGCGAAAATGCCGTTTAATTAATAAAAAGCTTTCAATTTACGCTATTGCGCATAACTCCCATTTCAGACCACGAACTGATGTGAAATTTTATGAACATGTTTACAAATCAGTAATAAAGGTTTTTGTCCTCTCACATTTTCAAAAATATTGTTTTAATATCAAAAGGGCATTATGGTCAACATTTAGGCATTTAACGGAAACATGCAATGAACTAGGATTTCTATTGAACCAAGTTGTATAAACTCAGGGGGTTATACTAACCTATAATATGGGCCTAAAGGAATACTAAGGCATATCTAAACTAAGCTAAATCGGGTCAGAACTAAAAGTCAAAGCAAAAGTCTACTTTTGCGACTTTCGGTTTCAAACCGAGCCTAAACTCAGAATTGTCGGGTTGAACATGCTTAAACATGTTCTTATATTAATTACCAAGTTATTTTAGTGTTAAAACATGTTCCATAACTTCTGTATTATTAGTTATGGATTTATTAGTAAAAACTGACTCGTTTGACTTTTTATTAAGAAGTTTGACCCGACAATAGACTGAGTAAACGTGGTAATTAGGAGGTGCCATTTTGAGGGTTTAACACCTACCTAATTACGGTCACGAAGCCATGTTCATTGTGAACAATGGCTCAACCATTTAAAAGTCAAGGCGTTTTTCGAAAACTCTTGACTTTTCGGCTATAAACGCTAAAAATTGAACTAAGCACGAAAGGACACATACAAAGGGTCCAAGCAAGGATGGAATTGATCTAGGATGTTCAGGTATGAAGCACAAATGCTCCAACTTAGAACAATTCAGATCAAGGTGTGAAATGAGAGCAAGATCAAGGGGGTATATATAGGTTTTCGAGAACTGTTAGGATCGTTCCTCGATAAACGAGCTTCAATCTGGTCCGTACAAGTGCACCTACTGATTTGTGAAACCATGGGCCCCCCAAAATAGCCCCTAGAAAGCTTAAAAACCACTTGAAACACCTGGAACAGGCTGTAAATTGATTTTTGCAGATTTGGCAGGTTCACACGGGCCGCGTAAGGTTCAAGGGGGAACTTACGCGGGCTGCCTGAGATTCCCTGTTCAGCAACAAGTTTCTGAAATTGCAGTTTTGGTCCCTATATGCTTCTAAGGCCCCTTTCTGATGCGTTTGAGGCCCGTTAAACCATTTTTAAGGCACTACAATGATGCCTAAACACGAGGGACATAAAACATGCTCAAGAATATGTCAGATGTCGCTTCGTTTGGTCGTACGGTCGCGTCGTTCGGCTAATTACGACGAAACACGAACGTACACGAAAAACGATCCAAATTACGCGACGAATGGAATTTTATTATGCCAAACATTAAAATAACATATTTTAATGCTTACATAAATTTTTGGATGTCCGGATATATTCAGAACGTAAGATATGCGCGAAAATGCAAACTTGTGCACTTTTTGACGCTTTTAGTCCCTGTTGATCAAATAAGTTTATTTTTGCACACCAAACACCTCTAAGCCTATATCTAAGCAATGTAAAGGATATTTAGGGCATTTTTAACTTATGATCATATTCCGGAAGGTTCTATACCATACGAATCGATAGACTTTTGCAGTTTGACGCAAATAGTCCCTCTAATGTGCAAACTTGCGCATATCATCATTTAATAGTATCGAAGCCTTATCTAATCCATATTAGGCATTATTGGGAGTATTATTAAACATCACGATGCTTCGGGTTTGCTAAAAGGTCATTCAGAGGTATAATTAAACATATTGACACTTTTAACCCCTTATATTTGCAAAGTTGCGCGTAACGTCACTTAAAGGCATAAAAACCTTAGACGGCCATTAATTGGCATTCCTGAGAGTAAAATCAAATATCATGAAGCTCTCGGTTTGTTAGAAGGTCAGTCAGAGGTAACAATTAACATGTTGACGCTTTTAACCCTTTATTGCGCAAACTTTCAATTAATTACGCAAACGGCTACACTCGATCAACAAGTGGCTCATTTATGAATATAAATACCGTACGAGATTATTTAAAAACTTATTTTAGGTATGTTAACACTTCCAGTCCTTTCATAATCAAAGTTTTCGATTTTTCGAAAAATTAAGTTGTTGAATTCAATGTTTGACTTCATTAGGGTTTATTACACGTGTCAATACATCATTGGACGTGATTTTACGAGGTGTTACATTATAAAATCGCTGGCATAACTGGACACACTTCATTTATCACGTTTATTGATGATTTTTCACATTATATGCTCTTGTATCTCATTAAAGAAAAATCCGAATCTCTGACAACTTTTAAAGACTATAAAGCTGAAGTTGAAAAACAATTAGATCGTCAAATAAAAGTTGTTTGATCAGATAGAGGAGGCGAATATTATGGTCGACATACTGACGTGGGTCAGGCTCCTGGTCCATTTTATGAGTTTTGTAAGGGCCAGGGGATCTTGAACCAATATACTATGCTCGGTACTCCTCAGCAGAACGGTGTTGCTGAGAGAAGAAATAGAACCCTAATGGACATGGTACGCAGTATGTTAGCCAACTCAGGTTTGCCCTTATTCCTCTGGACCGAGGCCTTAAAAGAAACTGTTCATATACTCAATAGAGTTCCTTCGAAGTCTGTCCCTAAAACTCCTTATGAACTTTGGACAGGAAGGAAACCGAGTCTTAGATATATGAAAGTATGGGGTTGCCTTGCCGAAGCTAAATTTTATAACCCTTTCTTAAAGAAACTGGATATGAAAACAACAAGTTGTTTCTTTATTGGATATCCAGATCACTCAAAGGGTTATAGATTCTATTGTCCCTCCCATGTTACTCGTATTGTAGAAACCAAGCGTGCCGCGTTTCTTGAGGACTTTAAGGTCAGTGGGAGCAGTGAAAATACTTACAATGATTTACAAGAAGTACAAGATGTGGGGGGGGGGGGAGACGCTCGTCCATTTCATTACCTCCTATTACTACTCCTCTTGTACTCGACGCTGAACCGCATGTCACTGCACCACCTCCAACTCATTCAGAATTAATTGTTGCTCCGCATATACCTGAGAATGAAGGACCCTCCGATGTCGAAGTTGAGAATCAACCTAGGAGGTCATCTAGGGCGAGAAGGCCTACTAATTTTGATGATTATGAAACCTACCTAGCTGAAGCCATATCAGATAATGGAAAGTTTACCGATCCTACCTCTTACAATGAAGCCATTAGTAGTGATCAGTCTTCTGAATGGAACAAAGCTATGATTGACGAGCTTGACTACATGAAGAAAAATGACGTTTGGGATTTGGTTGAATTACCCGACGGTGTTAAACCCGTAGGATGTAAATGGGTCTTCAAAACAAAACTAAATCCAGATGGAAGCGTTGAACGATATAAAGCAAGATTGGTTGCAAAGGGCTACACTCAGAAAGAGGGAATCGATTATCAAGAGACCTTTTCACCTGTCTCTCGAAAAGATTCCTTAAGGATCGTCTTGGCCCAGGTAGCTCATTTTGATTTAGAGTTGAACCAGATGGATGTCAAGACTGCTTTCCTCAATGGAGACTTATATGAGGAAGTGTTCATGAAGCAACCTGAAGGGTTCAAACCTGAAGGTCAAGAACATCTTGTCTGTAAGCTGAAGAAATCCATATACAGTTTGAAGCAAGCATCACGTCAATGGTATCTTAAGTTTGATGAAGTCATGAAGAAGCAAGGCTTTATGAAGAACCAAGTGGATCAATGCACCTACCTCAAGATGAGTGGGAGCAATTTTGCTATACTTGTCCTTTACGTAGATGATATTCTATTGGTAAGTAACAACTTAGATATGTTGCATGAATCGAAGCGCTTACTCTCGCATAACTTTGACATGAAAGATCTCAGAGAGGCTTCTTACGTTATTGGCATCGAAATACACCGAGATAGAAGTAATGGAATTTTGGGCTTATCACAAACGGCTTACATTGATCGTGTCCTTAGTCGATATAACATGCAACACAGCTCTCCCTCTGTAGCTCCAATAGTTAAAGGAGATGTTTTCGGTTCTTTTCAATGTCCGAAAACTGAGGATGAAAAGGCGCAAATGAGAATGATACCTTATGCCTCAATAGTTGGGAGCCTCATGTATGCTCAAGTCTGCACTCGTCCAGATATCGCTTATGTTATAGGGATGCTAGGCCGTTATCTGTCTAATCCTGGCCTTGATAACTGGAAAGCAGCGAAGAAAGTACTTCGATATCTTCAGGGGACCGAAGACAATAAACTGACTTATAGAAGAAGTGACGTTTTGGAAGTGGTTAGTTATTCTGATTCTGACTTTGCTAAATGCAAAGTTGATAAGAAATCTACTTCGGGGTATATCTTTATGTTAGCCGGCGGACCTATTTCATGGAGGAGTCATAATCAACAGCTAACTTTAACATCCACTATGATGGCAGAATACATTGCTGTATATAACGCTACCTGTCATGGAATGTTGCTAAAAAATCTGATTACTGGACTCAAAGTTGTTAACTCCATATCTAGACCATTGAAGCTATACTGTGATAACTCAGCTGCCGTTAACTTCTCGAACAGTAACAGTTCGACCGGAGCTGGATTATATCTTGATACAAAGTATTTGTTCGTTCGTGAACGTGTTGAGGAAAATAAGCTTTGTATTGAGTATATAAGTACGAAAAATATGCTTGCAGATCCGATGACTAAAGGTCTCCCACCTAAAGTATTCGAAGAACATGTTTCGAAGATGGACTTTTGTAAAGACTTTATTTAAACACATATTGTACTTACTTACGTTTTAATGATAATAAAATTTCCTCATTTGATTTGTTTGTCTCTAACTACGTTTCGCTAGCCTAATGACGTAAAGACTATTATTATACAAATCTTCGTTTAAGGGCTTACTTGTAAATTGATCCTTACTATGCTTAGGTTTTAAAATTGGGATTGTAGTATGATTAATGGGGTCCTGAGTTGAATAACTGACTCAAAGACTGCATTTTTCTGCTACAATTTTGGTTTAAAACTAAAATGAGTATTAACTCCTGATCAGGCTTATCTAATACTCATAATAAATGATCACTCGGCCAAGTGGGAGAATGTTAGCGTAAATTATTTATTTAATTATTAATAAATAATTATAGTGCCCTTATTGATCATTTATCTAATAACCAGATCTATTTACCTTAATATCCTTATAAAATTAACTGGGCTTTATTTGATGGACATAAAGGCCCGTACTAGTTAATTAGGATTTCCCCTTGGGTGAAACATATAAATACAGGTTATTGGGAACCCTAAAAACACACCATAAAGTTTACGGCCTCCCCTCACTACAATCTGTTATCATCCCTCTCCATCCTAACTGCTCACCCTAAACGGGAACCGATCAAGATGGCTTCTACTTCATCTCTAACTACTACTGGATTGTCAGGTATGTCAAGATCCCTAAAGTGTTTTTTCCATTAGATATTGAAAGAACTGATTAACAATAACTATTATTAACAATATGACATATGAGTTCATTTGTAATTTATGAAGTCCAATTTTTTTTTCTTCCAAAACTCAACAAACAAATAAGATTCAACAACCAAATATCATTGAAATCTAAGGAGAAGGTCAGTCAGACTCTTAAAAATCCAATATTTTAACTAAAAATATCAGAAATTTTAGATAAAATTAACACAATGAGCAAAAAATCATTGGAGGTTGGGGCACCACCGGGTCACAAGAAAGCTACGCCCCCGAAGAAGGTGCCAACGAACACCACAAAAGGTTTGCTGTGTGTGCATGTAGATTGCACAATCTTTAAACAAAGTTCGACATGGAAACAATCTCAAACTATAAAACCAATTTTCCTAGACTTAATTTCAGTAACATTCTATAAAAAGTGGGTGACTTGATTTTCCCATAAAGAATGAACATTGATGAATCAATGTAATACCATTGGCTTTCATCATAACACTTTATAAGAATATATTATTGTTATATAATTGATAGTACCTGTACATAAATAGAAGATATGATGTATGTGATTACGGTGATGGATGGATCTCATCTTTGTAATTAATATTAACAATACGATTAATTTCATGGGATTGAGCTAAGCTTGTTAACCCTAGGCTGCCACTTTTTTCCTCTTTGCAAAAATTTTTTCCGTTTGTCTTCTTCTTCAGACCAATGGTTGGCAACGATTCTAATGCTCCCAAACCTGAACCAAAAACACTTTAAAATGAATTCAGACCAAAGTACTCTGTAGACAACATTCAAAATGAATTCTTTAAGAGCGTCCTCTTCCATCTTCTTGGAGTTTCCTTCATAGTTTAGCTTCTCATCAATCTTTAAAACTGGTAGTTGTTGAAGTGAAGCAATGAATCTTGGAGAAGGAGGGGGTTCTTCAGCAAATGTCTCTTTGAAAACTACCGTACGTTGTCACAATCTCGGTTATTGTTGTTGTTGGTTCATCTTCTTGATCTTCTTGCAAAACCATCTTCCTTTTCTTTGAAGGATGGGTAATTGTTTCTTGAGGAACTACTGGTTTGCTGTAAACTACTGATTATGGCGAAACTACTGGCTCTTTGTTAGGTAGTTTACCAGTAGTTTTGACAACAATTGGTTTAGCCCAGACCGTGTCTTTGATAAGGATCTGGTTGATGGTGGAGTAGAAGATGATTGAGGACCATTACTTTTGCCCGGTCCAGCTATTGGAGTTTGTACTCCAGCTGTTTGACCTGGACCAGCTGTTTGTCTTTTGGGACCAACTGTTTGTCCTTTATCAATTTTTGGTTGAGATTGAATGAGCTTGTCTTCTTCTGGCTTCCAACTTTTCAATGGTTTTAGTTTCTGGATCACAATTGGTGGTCACTTGTCAATCTTCACAGCTTTTGTAATCTTCCAGTCTTACATTGCAGCTCTTTCTTCTGCTTTTTGTTTCTCAATTTGACTTTTCACCAATTCAGCACTTAGACCCCTTTGATCTTGTTTAAACTTCTTGATTTTTTTTTGCAAGATCCACATCTCCTTCATCAACCCCTTGTTGTTTCTCTATCATGGCCTTGGCTTTAGCTTCCACAGCTCTTTTCTTTACCCATATCTGGCCTACCTTTATCATATCTGGCTGTTTGCCCTCCATCTTCTCCCCCCTTTTTGGCATCAACAGTTTCATGCCTTTGCATAAAATGATGTAACCAGGGTTTGGGGAAGAAGTGCCAAAGACTTTGGCATCAAAAGTGTTTAAGTAATCCTTACATATAGGTTTTAGGATGTCTTTGAAGACATATAGGTTGATTTTTCAATGAACATGATTACCCATGAATATGATTATACAGGTGTTTGATATTCCATTACATGTGAATTTGATTTTCAATAAACATGATTACATACGAAGAAGATTTCCATGAACATGATTTTACATAATTTGATCATCCTTAACATTAGTTACCTTTAGACATTAGTTATCTATGCACAATGTTTATTCATGAAACACTTAGATAGCTATGAACTTGGCTATCTATAAATCTTGATTGCATATGAACTTGGTTATCTACACACACGACCACTTTGAACATGGTCTCTTGGTAGAAACTGGGAACTATGAACATGATCTATTGGTAGAAACCGGAAACTATGAATGTTGGATTATATAAGATCTGATGATGATGATGAAACGCAAAAACCTAAAGGATCCATCATCCTTACCTGAATAAGTTAAAATGCAATCTCAAGTCATCCCCTTCGAAGCTTCTGAAAACAGTTGCCCCAACTACGGTTGCATCAAACTATTGCCTTGAAAGAATAGAAGAACAAATGCTGATTGTCAAAGTGTTGGTTAACAAGTCAACAAGTTAATAATCTAGTCAACTGAAGTCAAAGGTGAAGACCTAAAAACGAGTCTACAAGACAAAGATAGAAGTTTTGGATTTCTAAGAAGTGCTGGTTCTCATCAAGTTTATTATAGTTAGAAATCTAGCTATTTACTCTATCTCTCTAAAGAAGCAGTAGTTCAATGTAATAGTGTAACAATCCAGCTGTTTCACAGTTGCTGGCAGTTACATCATTAAATGAGGCTGTTGAATGTCGCTTTCAATATGACGTCACCAGCAGTTCACACCTCCTATATATATAGTTTGATTGTCTTTATAATTAGTTGACACTAAAAGCTTAGAGTATAAAAACTTAGCGAGAATGTGTTCACCTGGTAAGGGAGAGCATTGTGTACTTGTATGATTGTATTACATCAATTGAATTCAATAATGAATCCTTTGCAATCATACCCTATTCATCTGTGATTGTTTGATGTGTTGAGATATCATTGTTTGAGAGAATTTTCCATTTGATTAACTGTTTTACAAAGAAAAACACACGCAACACACACTCAGATCCAACAATAAACTTAGTCACCAATGAACCTTAGTTATCTAATAGATGCTGTGCATACATGAAAACAACTATGATTTAGAAGATTTTGAGTTTTATTTAGACCCAAGCACAACAAGATGAATTATGCGGACTATGTGGCAAATCGAGTAATGTGCATACATAATCATAAAGTTTGGTGCATGGAAGTCATAGTAAGTTTTGTCGTGTGTTACAATATAGAACTGTTAGTGAATTAGGATAACAAGACGAATGTGATATGATAATGGCACGGTGGATATGCTGCTGTTACTTCCTATATATAATCGTTCCTGTTATATTGACAAATGATGTAGTGGTCGATTAAAACTAAGGGGCTATTTGGTAGCCTCTTAATCCATTCAGAGGCTGTCTCTTAATGAAATCATTTGTGGCCCTTATGTCTGAATGAATAAGAGGTAACCTTATGTCTGACTGGATAAAAGGTAACATCTAAATGGTAAACCATCACATGTCACATTCTTCTACATTATCTTTGTTAAACTCTTAAATGATTTCATTAAGAGGTAGCCTCTTAATGTCATTCAGATGCTACCAAACAGCCCCTAACTAATTTAAACCTAACCTAGACACTCTAAGTTCTAAATTTATAAACTAACACTCTCTAAACATAGACCACACAATCGACAAGTATACCAGTCAATGTAGTACAGCCTAAGAAGTTAGAGTATAGAACCCACGAGACTCTGTTGAAAAACATATACTACACTCGATTACTTGTCTACACTAACTTGATTTTAGTTGTTTTTATGTTTTAACAGCGGTGGGGGGGTCTACTAATCCTAAAGCAATTAACTAAGAAAATAACTAAAGCTGACTAAACACGAACTATACTGAAGACGAGAACAAATGATGGTAAAAGCATTTCCTAGGTCAGAATCCTACACATGAATGACAAGCACTCTCTAGGTGATGGAGCTATTATGGAACCTAGATCTTAATATGCTAACCTTAAAGGTTAATCTAAGGACCTTGACCCTTCTTAAGATATCACCTAAAAGGTTCCTAAATGCTGTTAAATTATCGGTTTTGTGGATTCCCAGATGGGCTTTCCAACTCTAATAATGAAGTACCCGCTAGACAGTCTACCTCACAGTGCGAAAATCTCAATGCACTAAAAGTGCAAGGGGTATATATGGAATCCTGATCAAACTTGATAGGCAAATGAAGAAACACTAGATAATTGACCGGAATCAAATTATCTAGGGGGTTAGGTTCTGCATAAAAAGGGGGGTTCTCTCTCGTTTGATTCGAAGGAACGGGTCATCTTCTCCAATGAACACTGCAAAACAGAACACCTTTAGCCTCATTACGGGGAGAAGGGAGTTCTCTCCGTAAACCGACTCCGGCATGAGAATAAGTGTGTGTTTACAAAGAAGAAGAGGTATTGACGAAGTATGTGTAACTTGAAGTTCATACCTGAATTACTCTCATATTTATAGCCGGGATTTTTGGGGGGAAAACATGTTATTGAAATGTTAACGGAAAATGCTAACCCCGTAAGCGGTTATTTCCCCTTCCGTTAATCCTAGCGATCTGTCGTGAGAGAACACGGATCGCTATTTAGATCAATGGTTAGGGTACTACCACGTGGAAAGTGGGCAAGTGGAGGTTTCTCCTCAAATTCATGCCATCATCGTGACTTCGAGGGGTCTTGAGGTGATGACACGTGGCCAGACGATTATAACCGTCCGGTGGTGCATGATTGAGTCTTCTAGAAGGTTACTGCCATAATCCGGTGTGACTCCTTATCGTGTGGCGTCAATGCAATAAATAATATCCAAGTCTGGGTACTATAAATGTGGGATTGCTTGTTGGGATTTTTGTCCCATTGTTCTGGAGAGAGAAGCGCAAGGATTTATTAGTTTCCTTTTGGCGCGCAAGTGTTGTCTGGTGTCTTTCTTCTAAGTCTTCTTTATTGGACCAATGCGCGGCCGCGCAAGGTTTAAAGAAGGTTAGAACATCGAGGTTGTGGTATGGTCCCAAGTACTCAAACGAGGTTTTTTGGACGTTACCCCTTCAAGTCCCCCTAGTCTAGTGGTGCTCTTATGCTAATAAGTGGAGCACTGGACTATGAGAGAGAGGTGCTTTCGCTGTAGGGTTTTTTGGCGTGAAAATAGAGAGTCTTTTAGGGAGGAGATACTCTGTTTTTTTGGTTCTTTGCAAAATTATATTTCTCAAAAAGGTGGAAATCTTACGAGGGAAAATATTTGCACCTTTCTTGATTCTGAACTGTTGTCTCCTTGAGCGAAGAGTTTTTGTAATTATGAGCTGACGATTGCTTACGTCATTTTTTAGAAATATAGCTTATGTTGTCTCTTCGTGTTCTATCTGACTGTAAGTCTGGGAAGGCGTGTGGACTCTGTCAGAGGGTTTTAAATGTGATGTGACGTTTGCAGTGGCAGCGCCGTTGTAAAGTCAGTTGATTAGACGCTTAATCATCACAATTCCCTTTTTCAAAGTTGACACTAATTTCTTTTGGCCTATATATTCATAATAGATGTGAATTTCTTTTTTCAATTTTTGGAGAAGATGAAGAATAAGCGACCGATTCGGTGGAGAAGACTTTATGAGGTTTTGAAGGTTCTTGAAGCTGTAGACGCTTTGCTTCTGCTTTCGAATCCGTTGACTGATCTTATTGTTAGAGATGATGGTATCAATGATGTAAACTGCCGGGAAGCTTTGGAGAATCGACTCCGTCTTCGTCTTGCAGATGACAATAACGGTGGGGTTACCAGGTTGTCTGCACATATGGTGACTCGCTTATTTCTTGCTGACCGAAGGGGGGGTTATTCGATTGTCTACCAGCGACGTTCACGTGTTGTTCCTCCGGCTGAAGTTCCGATTGATGGAAATCTGGCCATTGCTGTTGGGGATGATAATGAGGATATTAATCCTTGGATTCTTGATCCCCGCCCCTTGTCTGAGTACGGTGAGGTCCTCCATACTCCGTATGGGGTGTAAGATACGCTTTCTTAGTTTGTAGTTGATATTTTTTTTTGAAGAAACACTGCTGTGTTCTTGTAAATGGTTTGTTGAAGTGTGTTTGCTGCACTAATAATATTTTTGATGCACTGCCGTGCATATATGCTTTGATAACTTACAAGTTGTGTTTGATTTACAATATGTTGCATATGTTTAATTGCTTTGTTTAGGTAGAGCGAATGAGAATGGTATTGTGCTCATGTATGAACGTATGTCTAAAATGTGCGCGAGGTTGTGCTTTTTTAGATTGTTCATGAGGCGTACAATGTTCACCATATTGTTTTCGCGTAAACCAAAAGAATTATATATTCAATTTGTAACAAACAATAATATGTGTAAAGATAATTGTTGCATTAATGAGGCGTAAAACCAATAATACAAAGTAAAATAGGAAAATACATTGCCAGTATAAATGTGATTTGATGAATAGCTCGGGTACATATAACACCTACGCAACTACTGCGCGTTCCAGGTGCGAGGAACGGATGTGCCATCGATTCTTTTTAGGGTATATGCCCCTTTGCCTAGAACTTCGCTGATAATGTATGGCCCTTCCCACTTTGGCGCTAGCTTGCCCAATTTTTCTGCATTGGAAGCTTCGTTGTCGCGTAATACGAAGTCTCTTGGAACGAAAGTACATACGCGTATGCGCGCGTTGTAGTACTTTTCCAATTTGGATTTGTATCTTGCTTCTGCGATGGCGGCGTTCTCGCGTCTTTCTTCGAGAAGGTCTAAATCCATTATTCGTTCCTTCTCATTGTTTTGCTTCTTCATGGTCACCGAAGCATGGCGGACAAAGGTGTTGATGGGATTAAACATGCCAACTAAACATAAAGATGTTTAACCGATCCCATATGGCTAGAAATTGCAAAGGGTTGTAAGTGTCAAACGTTGACTACCTTATTAATTTAAATAATAGGATAAAGGTCACCTAACCAATATTTAAATGTAACGTTCGATTCTAGATTTTAATTATTATTTTCCTGTGAGAAATAAAAGGGTATTAATGATTAAAATATAATAACATCGAAAATACTAAAGTTGAACTTTGTTAAATTTTGTAGATGGCCACTAACAATTACCCAAACCGTCTGTAACCTATCACTAAAACAATCCTTGAAAAGGATCGTCTCAACCATAACACTTCATGGATTGGTATCGAAACTTGAGAATCATTCTCAAGCAAGAGAGGATATCCTTTGTGTTGGACGATCCTATTCCCGATAAACATCTTATGGAAGATGAGGATGCCTATAATGATTGAATTAAGTGAACCGAGGATAGTATGCAAGCCTCTCATCTCATGTTGGAACTATGATTCCCGAGATTCAAAAGGATTTTTGAACATCATGAGCATACAACATGAATACCTAATTGAAGGAAATGTTCCTACAATAAGCAAGGGTAGAACGCTTCAAAATTGTCGCAACCCCCGATCCCTGATCCCCGGGAATGGGCGGACGCGAACTCAGAATTTCGGTGGTATCAGGTTGGTTAATTTGGCAGCGGAATTTACATCAGGACCGTAGTTAGGAAATGTTTATCAGAGTAAAACCACCATATTTGATATTAATAATTGTTTTGGTCAAAAATTACCTAAGCAATTAAGTGATCAAATTAGTTTTGTGAGGTAGTGTGCTAGAAATATGGGTTGAAAATATTTTGATTAAGTTGTTTGTAAAAACAGTTTTCAGGATACGGCTCAGGATATAGAGTTGTATCTATGATCAAACAATGAGCAAAAAATGTAAGGGGTGACACGAGATATACGAGGAAAGCCCTTAATCAATCTAGATCGCCGACACAAAACCTCGGGAGCTGACAATCGCAGCTGTCTTGTTCTTCTATTGCTTCGAATATCAGGATACAGTGCAGGATGTGATGCGGATCAACTAGGTGTTACAATGTAATTCGAGTACAAGTGTTTGTGTGTGATTGCTAGTAGCTAGATAAAAAGAGTATGAGTGAAAAATTGCGTGCCTTAATCTGATCCGATCCATCTATTTATAGTAAATAAAATTTAACAAACTACCCTATTAAACTGAGATTCGACGAATATTCCCCATGCGAACGTTGTAGACCTGGTCTTTCGGGTTCAACGTCTCTCATATAACTGGTTTGCCTGAGTCTTAAGGAGAAGAGGTCCACTTGACCGTTAGTGACCCACAATTTCTAACCTGCACATGGTTAACTTAATTAATACCAGGATATCGCACCAGGATGTTACCAATATCCTGATCCGGTATCCTGATCACAAGTAAACAATCAAAAGAAGAATATTAGTCAGGATACATATGCTCAGAAAATGACCCATAACAATTGTCCCCAAATATATCTGTTGGTATACCAATCCAACACATATATTTCAAAAACCCTGTCTCGTGAATCAAGGCAATTAAATTGAAATGACGGTCAAGATTGCACTATACAACTTCCAACGCGCTTTTCACTCGATGGACATCTACAACGCTCCTATATCTTCTCTCTTTTTGTTCGAGAAGCAGATATCATCAACAGAATCTCCAGGTAATCACTTATCCCTTCCACGTTTTCTTTTAACTTTATTCTTCCTCCGATGGCTACTGTAGTCCTTTCTCAGACCGGTGAATCGTCGGAATCCTTCGTTCAGCAAAACCTTCTCAAAAATTCCGAGAAGGAGATCTGTGCTTTTGATAACGCAGACATTGCTGCGTTGAGAGCCTCCGGCGCTTTCCCCGATGGCAAGATTTTTAGACCATTTGATCTAACAATTCGATCAGATGTTTCTTCTACCGATTGGGTCTGTTTTCCGGCATACCCTTTCTCGCTAGGTCTTCGGTATCCATTTCCCGAATTCATTATGCAATTCTTCCGAACTACCGGTATTTCCTTTGCCCAAACCATGCCCATGGTCTGGAGAGTATTAATCGTGCTCAATCAAATTAAAAACCTTCACTATCCCGACCTCTACATCGAAGATATGCCAATCGCTTACCGCCTCCGATCCCACGGTTCCAGTCGGTTCCTGCTCTTTTCAACTTCCAGCAAACCACTTATTCTCAAAGCCACCAAAAATGAAGATGGATGGCAACGCAAGTTCTTCTTCGTCAAACGAGACTCCATTCATGAGGGTGCTAGTCTTCCGGTGGAGTGGTTAACCACCGGTAGGATCATGAGTGTCCCCATGTACTTCTAGACTTCTATCTTGTGCTAATATCTTCTTATTTGATTTTTTCGCAGTGAATTTTAAGGAAGTAGCTCCCCCTACTACGGAATCAGAGAAAAGAATCGAAGGAGTTTACCAATTGCCTGCAAGTGACAGGAGTTTTACCACACATATCCCGAGTTCCAGCCAATATTCATCATCCGAAATGTCTGGTAAGAGTTACTTTTAAAATGACTAATTATCGTAATATAATGAAGAGTAATAAGGATGTAGGACTTTTCCCTTTATGCAGCACCAACCAAGATCCCTGAAGTTTTCGACCTTGATGAACTGGACAGTTATTCTGATCCGGTCCAGATCAAGAAGGAACCTAGTCCCAAGGCCACGGCCTCATCCAAGCCCAGCAGCTCCAAGGCCATCATCATTCCCAAACCTTCGCCAGCTACTAAGCCCCGGAGTTCAAGTTCTCGTAAAAGGAAAGAGCCTGATTCTCCTGTTATCTCTGATACATTCCCCTATGAGAATCACGGGTTCATTGAGGCAAGCGGATTCATGACTTCTTTTCTCAACCAGGTTAATATCCTCGAGCCATATCCTGCACCTTATGCCACTTATAAATATTTATTAAAACCAATACCTGTCCTCTTACTTTGCAGGGTCTCGAACGTCTGGTTCATTTATATCTAGAATCCTGTGGGCTAAACAAGACGCTTGAATCCAAGTTGAAGAAAGCCGAGGTTACCACCTCCGATCAAGGTATGATTGTAGCCGCCAAATCTCGGCATTAGGAGGACAAGTTCAAGGCTATGACCCAAGAACACCAGGCCATCCTCAACAAAGCTTCTCTCCAGGCCCAAGACGATCTTGATGCTGCCTATGCTCAACATGAACGGGATATGATCAGCTACCGAGAAAGCCTTAAAAGTTCCGTCATCACTTCCCTTCTCCAGGCCAGGCTAAAGATGGCCCACGAAGCCAAAGAACTGGGCTTAGAATGCCCTTCTTGGGACATCAATGCCTGAGAAACAAAGCTAAGGAGTCTCAGCGGCACTTCTGCTAAACCTGCAGCTGAAGGGTCTTCAAAGGCAGCCGAAAAACCAACTGATGCTGAGAGGGATGCTCAGGTTGATCCCGAGACGGATGCTGTTGAAAATGCCACGAACGAAGAAGGCGCTGCCTCCTAAAACTTATTTCCCTTTGAGAGTTACGCTTATTTGAACAATTTTATTTTCTGTATTAAAACAATTTGTTAACCAAGGGTGGATGGGTCCTAGGTTTTAGGACGAAGCCTTTGGTTATCGGCTGGCATCGTTGATTTTTAAATAACACCACCTTCTGACTTATTTGTTGTTGCCTTCTAATTTCTGTCATGTATTTCTTAGTTTAGATTTTAGCTTTGCAAAATTTGTGCAACTATCTTTTGAAAATATCCTGATCAATATACTCAGTGATATCTTATGAAGACCTTTACCAAATAGAATTTCTCAAAATCCAAACAATTTTAGACAAAATTTCTAAAGAATAAAAAATAGTCTATTTTCCAAAACCTGTTTTGATAACACTTATTTGATCAGAGTATTAATTTTCAATCCAAGTATCATCTCCCAAATATTCCAATCAAATATCCCAAAACTTATCCCAAAAACATATTTTAAAGACATATCCTAAAGATATATCCTTATCAGGATATTTTAACCTTAAACAGGGTTAAACAATTCATGTAATGTTCACAAAGGAAAGATCATACCAGGAATTGAGTGTAACCCCTTTTGCAACTTCTCCCACTAAGATGTCCCCAGTCCGAGACACTTAGCCCAATTTTGATCTTTTGAGCTTCACACAATTGCTTTAGAAGGAATGTCCCCTGTGCATGAAGTCTATAAACACTTAGAAAATTTTTGAATATCAGTTCCAACTGTTTAGACAATTCTCGTGTTACAGGGGTAAAACCCAAAGATATACTGGAGATAAATCCTTAGTATCCTGGGGAAAATCCCAAATTTTCATGCGCTACTGGCGGGAGTGTATAAACTCCAAGAGTTAGAAAGGTGATAACCTTTAAACCTTAGAGAGTATGAAAATACCCTTTCGTGAGAGAGGGTGATCAATCCTCATATACCTTTAGGATTCAGGATATAGCCAATAGTAACGAAATTGTCAGCCACTTTTACATGAACTGGTCCCGCCACCTTTAACTATTCCTGAATAACTTGCGCTCCAGGCGGGGTGTTTAAACCCAATTCGGAAGAAAGGCGAATACCTTTAAACCTGTGAAGGGATCAGGATCCCTTAGACGTGAGAGAGGGGGCCAATCCTCTAATCTTCTGAAATATCCTGAATGTATATCCTGGAGCTATATCTCAAAGCATATACTGCAAAACAACTGTGAGCTAAGGTGGGTGTTAGCCTGGCTAACACCCCTCCGATGCTTAAGTCAGTAATGGGTTCAAAACAGTAAATGATATTAAAATTTTATAAAAGAGACAGAATCCATACCATCCTGAGTTAGAATTTAAATTCCATACTCACTTGAAATAGAGTTTTAGATGTATAGCATTCCAGGATCTCGGTAGCATATCCCCCTCCATATTCCTGAGTCGGTATGCTCCTTTTCCTGATTCTGATTCAACCTCATAGGGTCCTTCCTATTTTGGAGCCAACTTTCCATCAGCAGGATTAGTAGTATTCTGAAAAGCCTTTCTCAATACCCAATCTGCAACTTGAAATCTTCTAGTCCTTATATTCTTGTTATATGCTTTAGATATCCTCTGTCGATATGTTGTCATCCTTAGCCTTGCTGCGTCTCTTGTCTCATCAATAGTATCCAGTTCCTGGCATAGGACTTCAGGATTCTGCTCAGCATCCCGGAGGTTGGATCTCGCTGTAGGTATCACCATTTCTGTCGGGATCACTGCTTCTGCTCCAAACACCAAGGAAACGGGGTTTGGCCACTTGCACTTTTCTTAGTTGTCCTATCAGCCCACAAAACAAAGGGTAATTCTTCTGCCCATCTTCCTTTCTTAGCCCCTAGTCTCTTTTTCAAGTTGTTGACAATTATCTTGTTTGAGGATTCTGCTTGTCCATTTGCTTGAGGATGCACTGGAGTAGATGTGATCATTTTGATTCCCCAACTCTTGCAAAAATCAGTAGTCCTCTTGCTTATAAACTGAGAGCCGTTGTCACAAATTATTTCAGCTGGTACCCCAAACCCGGTCAGGATATTCTTTTTTATGAAGGACACTACTTCTTGGTCCCTAACTTGGACAAATGCTTCAGCTTCAACCCATTTAGAAAAATAGCCAGTCATTGCCAGCATAAAGACTTTTCCTCCCGGAGCCTTTGGTAACTTTCCTACTATATCCATTCCCCACTTCATGAATGGCTTAGGAGAAACAATAGGATACAGTGGTTCAGCATGCTGATGTAATATATTATAGTGCCTTTGACATGTATCACATCTTAGGACATATTCTGCAACATCTTTTCTCATCGTTGGCCAATAATATCCTGTTCTTAATACCTTTGAGAATAATGACCTGCCCCCTGTATGGTTACCACAATCCCCTTCGTGTATATCCTAAAGCACTTCCTTAGTTTCGGGATCCTCTAAGCACCTCAGATATGGTCCTGCAAGAGATTTCTTATACAAGACAATATTTATAATAGTGAATCATGATACCTTCATTCTGAAGGCCTTAGGATTCTCATCCTTTGGGATGTGTCCTTCCTTGAGATATCTTGTAATTGGAACCATCCAGGACTTGGGATCCTTCTCAGGATACTCATCAGGATCCTGAATACTTAGTACTTCCTTATCCTGAGGATTCGTCGCAGGATATAAGATATGTAACATTGGTATTCGGGTTCCTTCCGGTATCCTGACTGATGATCCTAGATTCGCAAAGGCATCAGCTTCAGCATTATCCTCTCTTGGTACCTGTTCAAGTGTGAAAATATCGAAATATCCTGCTAATTTTTTGAGAATTTCATGATACTCGATTAACTTCTCACCTTTAACTGCATAGGATCCATTAAAATGATTAGTGATTAACAAGGAGTCAACATATACTTGCAAATTCTTGATACTCATATTTTTAGCCAACACTAATCCTGCAATTAAAGCCTCATATTCTGCTTCATTATTAGTAGCAGGAAATTCACACCTAACAGCCTGGGGTAATATGTCCCCCTGTGGCGATTTTAGTAGTATACCTAAACCTACACCTCTTACATTAGATGCACCATCAGTATATAATGTCCAGGATTCTAAGTTTTCCCCTAGCTGCTGTACTTCTAAGTCTACTTCATTTTGAAAGTCACTACTGAAATCAGCTACAAAGTCAGCTAAAGCCTGAGACTTTATCGCATTTCTAGGCTCATAAACTAAATCATAGGCACTTAATTTTACTGACCACTTAGCCATCCTACCCGACATCTCGGGTTTCCTAAGCACGTTCTTAATAGGATAATTAGTTTTAACATGAATCCTATGTGTTTCAAAGTAATGTCTAAGTTTAGTCGATGCCATAACTAAAGCTAATATCAACTTTTCTAGATGAGAATATCTAGTTTCAGCATCTAATAAACTTTTACCAACATAATAGACAGGATATTGCTGACCTGCATGGTCCTTTATAAGGACAGTGGTTCACCATTTTCAGGCTTCATCAATAGAGGTGCAGTTGAGAGATACTGCTTCAAATCCTGCAGGGCTGCTTCATGCTTCTCTTTCCATTCGAACTTCTTGTTTTTCTTCAGGATATCATAAAATTCCTTGCATTTCTCGGAGGATCTTGAGATAAATATGTTCAATGCTGCTACTCGCCCTGTTAACCGTTGAACATCCTTCATATTTGAAGGTGATTTGATATCCAAGATAACTTTAATCTGCTCCGGGCTTGCCTCTATTCCTCTTTTAGTCACCATATATCCTAGAAACTTTCCTTCCCCCACTCTAAAATGGCACTTAGCAGGATTCAATTTCATGTTATACTGATCCAGGATATCGAAAGCTCCCTTAATATCCTGGAGGTGATCTTCAGCCTTTTTAGATTTTACTACCATGTCATCGATGTACACCTCCATAGTGTCCCCCAGCTTGTCTTTGAACATCATGTTTACCAATCTTTTGGTATGTTGCACCTGCGTTTTTCAAACCAAATGGCATAGCAATGTAACAATAAATACATGTCGGTGTTATGAAGGCAGTATCCTCCTGGTCTAAAGGTTCCATTTGGATCTGCTGAAATCCTGAGGATGCATCCATGAAGGTTAACATTTTGTGGCCGGCAGTAGCATCCACCATTGAATCAATATGAGGAAGAGGAAATGGGTCTTTGGGACAAGCTTTATTCAGGTCCGTGTAATCTACACAAAGTCTCCATTTCCCATTTTTCTTCTGTACCACGACTACATTTGCCAGCCATTTAGGAAACTTCACTTCCCTAATCATCTTGCTCCTTAGTAGCCTTTCAACTTCCTCTTGGATGATCACATTTCGTTCCGGAGCAAATTTCCTTCTCTTTTGTTGGACAGGCTTGAATGACCTGTCGATACCTAACTTGTGAGTTATAATATCCTTAGAAATACCTGTCATATCCTCGTGTTTCCACGCGAACGTCGACATCCTGCATTTTAGAAAATTAGTCAATTGATTTTCAATATCCTGAGGGATATTGGTTCCTACGAGCACCGAGATATCCGGATTATCCTGATCTAGGATAATTTTCTTTACATCCTTCTCTGAAGCCTCCAAGATATCTTGGGCCCGCATCTTTAATTGCTATGCTGCATTAGGCTTGGTTGAAGATTTCATTGAGGATGAGTAACATTCCTTCGCCTCCTGCTGATTACTATCAACCTTGACAACCCCCCAAGGGGTAGGGATCTTGATGCACTGATGGTAAGTCGATGGCACAGCCTTCATATCATGGATCCATGGCCTGCCTAGTATGATGTTATAGCAAGATAGGGAGTCCATCACACAGAAACGTTGTATTGAGTTGACCCCTTCAACATATACTGGTAACTTTATCTCTCCCACTGTGTTCCTGGCTTCTCCACTGAACCCAACAAGCACGGTGGATTTTGAAGTAATATCCATTGGAGATACATTCATTCTTTTCAAAGTTTCTAGTTGGATTATGTTGACAGAGCTGCCATTATCCACCAATATCCTGCGTACAAAATGGTTAGCCACGTATAATGTTATTACGAGAGCATCATGGTGAGGATCCTGGACAGTATCCCTGTCATCACTATCGAAAGTGATCACTTTATCAGTTGTGAGGGTAGTCATCCTAGCTGGTTTATCTCCCCTCTCGGTCTTAGCTTCCTTTGCATTTCTCTTGGCCGCAGAATACGAAGTCCCACAAATGTCGGATCCTTCTGAAATAAAGTTGATTATCTTGGCATCCGCAGGAGGAGATGCTGCTCGTTCAGGATCCTTCTCAGTATCCTGACCCTTATTCTTCTTTCTTCCTAGGAGATCCTTCAGATATCCCTTGCTTAGAAGATAACTTATTTCCTTTCTTAGAGCAATGCAATCCTCAGTTACATGTCTGAAATCTTCATGGAAGGCACACCATTTGGATTTATCCTTCCAATAAGCTTTTTGTTGATTCTTTCGAGGCCACCTAGCTTTGTCTCCTAAACCCTGCATAGCATACATTAACTCAGGTATGTTAACAGAAAAGCAATATTCAGATAATTCAGGATATTCTTCAGGATCCTCGTCTTCAACAACATTTACTTTCTTGTAGTCAATTCTGCCATAATACGAGGATTTTGATTTCCTATTGGTTGATTCATAGGTTGAGGTGGAATTCATCCTCTCTTGCATATTTTTATCATCCTATTAAGGTAGAACCGAAACCCTTGCACAAGCATGCTTCTTTGAGGTCTGGAGGGATAGGGTTGATTTCCATCCTTTCCCAATACTGGGCAATATGCTCCTCAGGATCCGTAGTTCCGTCATAGAGCTTCATGTTGGGGGTTTGAAATCTTTTTGGGATTTCAACGTCACAAATAGGATATGCAAACCGGGATATCCTGTGGCTGTCCTGGGATACTTCAGGAATTGGCTGAACCACCCTAGATACACTGGATATCATGTCCTTCAGTTTTTGAAGCTCCGTGGAAAATGCTGACGTCATACCTGCATCCTGCAAAGATCCAACACCATTAGTAGCAAGAGTATTATTATTATTAGATACATTACCAGCTTAGGGGGTTCTGGCCATATCCTGATGTTGGTGCAGTTGTCTGTCGACTTCATCTTCGTTCGAGTCTTAGGCACGTTATACGAGAAAACTCAAACGAAATTAGGTTTTAAGATAATTCCGCTTGAAATGACAAAGTGTCATTTCAAACGAAATTAACAACCTAATTCCGCTTGAATATGTAACATTGTATAAACATGTAATTTCGCTTGAATGGGTAATTCCGCTTGAGCATGTTCAAGCGGAATCACAACTCTATAAATAGTCCCTCAAGCGAAATCAGTTGTATGATTATTGTTTCCGACGTCGAGGTGCTGTCGAAGTGTCTCCGAGTTTGTAAACGTGTTTTGAGCAATACAAGAGATAGTTAATAGTGATTCTAGTGTTATACAAGCTAAACAAAGACATAATCAATGAATTACGCCTCTGATTCTGTCTGAGCACTCTTCTGATCGACTCGTTAGGTCGTTTCACGATCCTACATGTGGTATCAGAGCTCAGGAGGAAGTGTTCTTACTGTTTAGCTCATTTTCGCTGGAAAATTATGACTTCTACACCTTCTTTTCAAATTTAATCAAGTTTTAACGGACAAAAAGGACTGATTTTCTGATATTGTGTGTAAAACGTAGTTTTAATAAACCCTTGAAAGTATCAGACCTAAAATCGGCCTAGAACTTGATCAATTTTGCCAAAAACAAATCGAATTGATGATGTCAGCAACATTTCAAGCGAAATCAGCAGGTTAATTCCGCTTGAAATCGTTATTCCGCTTGAAAATAACACCTGATTCCACTTCAAAGGTATAATTCCGTTTGAAAGATTTCAAGCGAAATAACTAATTTCGCTTCAAGATCTGATTCCGCTTGAAAAGTTGAAGTAATTTGAAGCGAAATAGGTGATTCCGTTTGAAAGATCAATTGATTCCGTTTGAAAGTACTTATTCCGCTTGAAAGTAATTTCAAGCGAAATTAGTAATCCCGCTTGAAGGTTCTGTTTCCGTTTGAAACTAACTTCGTTTGAAGTGTGCTTGCAGTTAATCTCGCTTGAACTGTGTAATCTCACTTCAAAGATAATTTCGCTTGAAACTGATTGTTTGTAACTTGTCACCAAAACATGGATTCTGAAGAAGATATTGCATTGTATTACTATGTATCTCAACAAGAGAGTTATACTGAGATTAAAGAAGAACCAGTTTTCGAAGAATCAATTTCAAAAGAACCAGTTTCAGTAAAAATGGATTCAGAAACTGCTCTAGATAAGGTTGAAAATAATCCAGAAGTTGATTCAGAAAAAGCTGAGAATATTTCAGAAATTTATTCGGAGAAAGTTCCAGTGTTTAATAACTCATCAGATGAAGAGATTGATGATGACAGTAAAGAAATTAGTCAACTTGAATTTTATAGAATTTTGATGTCACCTGATTTGTATAATATGCTTGTGGCAGCAAAATTGGAATTACTCAAAAATAAACGAGCTGCAAAAATGAAAGATCAAAAGGCAACAAATGTGGAAGAAAATGTTCAAGTGATGAAAGAACAGGTTGAAGAGATTCCAGCTTTAAAGATTGAGGATGAAGCTGATGATAAACAGATTCCTAGGATGTGCTTAATTTTTGAAAAATCAAGAGTAGAAAATGTCAAACTCTTGAAGGATGTAGAGAGTTTGACATTGGAAAACAAAATTTTGAAAGAAAAAGAAAAAGAACTTGAAAATAAAATAAAATCTTCAGAAAGTGAAGATTTTTGGATAAAACTTGAAAATAAAAATTTGAAACAAAATGAAACAAAATTTCAAGAACAAAAAAAAAGTTTTGAAAATGAAAAATCTGTTCTTGAAAAGAATAAAATTGAAAATGAAAAGGTAATCAAGTCTCATCTTGAGAAAATCTCTCAGCTTGAAAAAGAAGCTGAGTGTGCAAGAAATAAAATTGATGAGCTTGAAAAGAAATTGAAAGGTTTTGTGACCTCGTCTGAATTCCTGAATCATCCATGTCCAAAACCGAGTAATTCTGTTCCAATAAGTGACAATGTCACAAACTTTGACAAAGTCAAAGTTGAAGATTGTGATGAGAAAACTGATGATGAAATTGAGAAAAGAAAACTATTTTTGAAATTAAAAGAAAAATTTCAAGAAACTAATTTACATTCTACTGAAAAAGGTGAATGCTCAACGCAAAAACCTGTAAAGAAGAATGTGAATAAAAAACAAAAGGATAAAAAACCGAAAAATTTTCAAAAAGAAAATAAAAGCTCATTAGTTCAATCATCCAATCGTGAAAAAAAATCACAAAAATTAGAAAATTAAAACTCAAAAACTGTTGGTAATAAGTGGTGCAGGTTTGACCACAGTGCTCAAAAGCCAAATCCAGCATACAAGAGGAGAGATGGATATCAACAAGCCAAACAGTGTTATGACCTGAATGTTTGGGCTGAATGTGTTGATTGGTACGATAACAGAGTGTGTTACACTTGCGGGGTGAGAGGACACATTGTTGTTAACTGCCAGAGTTGGAGTTATGAAACAAGAAGATGCTTTGAATGCCATATCAAAGGACACATTGCCAGGGATTGTCCAATGAGATCAAAAGAAAGATCAAGGGCTGAATCTCAAAAAATGGCAAAGAAACCAGTCGGTGTCAAAGCAAAGCCCAAAGAACAGAAAGTTCAAGAACATAAACTTCAAGAACAGAAAGTTGTAGAACCAAAAGTAAAGCTTTCGCAGGGGCAAAAAGACAGACTGAGGAAGAAGAGAAAGAAAGCGAGAGAATATCTCGAAAGGATTTTATCCTCGGATAAAGCTGTCAAAGTGAACAACAGTTCTGATAAATCGTCTTGCTCTCCAAAGAATGACAAGTCTAGCAAAACGGATTCATCAGATACAAATCTGAGGACGAAAGGGAAATCAAAGAAAGTGGAGAATTCACTTTCTGGTGATGAGTTTGTTTCTCAGGAAACAAAGGAGCCAGTTGTTGGAGATGAATCTGACTCATTAAAGTCAGCCAAGCCACGTTCAGGCGATGAATCTGGTATGGTAAAGCCAGAGGAGCCATGTGTTGAGGTAAAAAGTGGTGATTCCGGTTTGACAATGAATGATGAAAATTTTCCATCATTGTCAAATGGAATTTCAAAAACACCCAAGGACTATCAGGCTATGGGTGAAACTGTTTAAATGAAAAACCTGACTTGCCGGAGCTCCCAGGTTGGTAAGTGTGGAGCAGGAATCGGCACATTTCTTGAGAAATTCACTTCGGTGATATTTCAAAATTCAAAAGATTAATCAGGGACATTAAGTTGTACTTGATTTATCTTTCTTTCAAGTGATTGGTTTAGAAAATCGGGAAATGTAAAATTATACAAGTAGTTAAAGAGAACAAGGTGATGAATGATCCCCATGTTTGAGAAATGACTCACAAAACTTATTTTCCGGAAAAACCATTTTGATTAAAACAAACTTAAGTGTTTTAAAATCACTATGGGAAAATGTTTTGTTGTCAGGGGGAGTTCTGATTGTTTAAGCCAAGTGAATGGAGAATTGAAGTAATTCTCATCATGTTGTCACTTTATCTTGTACAGTTTGTTTTCAAATTTTCCCAGAAAATCAAAATTGAAACATATTTTGATTTTAGGGGGAGTAAAAATTTAAAAAAATTAGAAAATTTGAAAATTTCCAAAAACATTAAAAAATGTAAAAATGAGTTTTGTTGTGAAAAAGAGGAAATGATAGTAGATCAGTTGAACTGTCACAGCATGCTAAAGAAATGGAAAGATAAAATGTGATAAACGGTCTCACTAAAGATGTGACGGTAGGCTCAGCTAGACTAGTAGATTTGCGACAACGATACTAACTTAAATGAAAATGCCTAGTTCTAGTGGGAAACATGGTCGAAAGCATAGTACTTAGTTTTGTCCTTCTTGATTGTGTGCCTACTCGGTAATTGCTGACTGTCAAAAGACATAAAACTGGTTAAGTTCGTGAACTTTCACAACTTTACTGAAAAATCACTGTGATTGTGCATTTCATTTTGCAAAGATTTAAACTTGTTTTATTTCTTTATTTTGTTTAAGCATTGGACATCCTCTGCGTATACGTGAGTATCGACCTGGATGTTATTGCCTAAACGTTCTGCTTTATTTTCTCTGGTGTTTCATTTAAGCTTTGGATCACCTCTGCGTATACGGAAGTATCGACCTGGTGGTTAAAGCCTAAACAACTTCAACTTGTTTTATTTTTTCTTATTTTGTTTAAACATTGGACTTTCTCTTCGTATACGGAAGTATCGACCTGATTGTTAATGTTTAAACATTCTGCTTTGTTTTTGCACAATTCACAGTTGATTAAAGTTTAAAGGCATTACTTGAGTCAGTGTATTACATGATGAGGGGATATGCTGAGATCGTGGGGTCCATAAGAATTTAGTGCAAAAAGATTTTCAGTGTGTTTTAGCATAAATTTTGAAAAATACAAAAGATTTTCGACAACTGATCTTGAAAAGCTGATTTAAAAAAATTCCAAGTGCTAAACAAGATGAACGGGTTTGGGAGTGTGTGTGCTGAATTGAAAATTTTTTAATTAAGAAAGAAGTTGAGATTAGTTAATCAGGGTCATTTATTTGAACTTGATGTAACTATTATCAGTAAGTTTTTCTTATTGATTTAAGTAAAAACTTATGTTTGGTTGAGAATTGTGTAGGTGATAAGCTAATCAGATTTAAAGCCAGGATTTGATTTGAAAGGCGATAAGTAATTCTAGACTGAAAATCCCAGCTTGATGAAAGGGGGAGTCTGACGAGGTTAGAGCTAGAGAAAAGATCCAGGTACATGATTCCGGGAGAAATTCCTGAAGAAGACTGATCAAGATTGAAGAGTCGTCATGTTGAAGACTCTCACTGAAGATTCCGTCAATATTCGAGGGGGAGTCTGTTGGTGCAGTTGTCTATCGACTTCATCTTCGTTCGAGTCTTAGGCACGTTATACGAGAAAACTCAAACGAACTTAGGTTTTAAGGTAATTCCGTTTGAAATGAAAAAGTGTCATTTCAAACGAAATTAACAACCTAATTCGGCTTGAATATGTAACATTGTATAAACATGTAATTTCGCTTGAATGGGTAATTCCGCTTGAGCATGTTCAAGCGGAATCACAAATCTATAAATAGTCCCTCAAGCGAAATCAGTTGTATGATTATTGTTTCCGACGCAGAGGTGCTTTCGAAGTGTCTCCGAGTTTGTAAACGTGTTTTGAGCAATACAAGAGATAGTTAATAGTGATTCTAGTGTTATACAAGCTAAAAAAAGACAGAATCAATGAATTCCGCCTCTGATTCTATCTGAGCACTCTTCTGATCGACTCGTTAGGTCGTTTCACGATCTTACACCTGAAATCCTCACAGTTGATACTCTTACTGAAGAAGGTATCTCAGGAGTATGATTCTGGGAATGGCTTGGCACGATATTCCCCCGGTTATCCTTAGTGTAAACAGCAGAACTGAAATTCAAAGCCCTGGGTTGCAAAGGAGTGACAGTTTCTTCAGCAGGCCTACTTGGGCCGGATTTCAAGAGTTGTATCTCTCTCATCAGCATCCGATTAGTTTCCTGCTGCTGCCTCATCTGTTCCTGTACACTACCAAACAAATTCAGAATTTCATCATTTAAAGCCAAAACAGGACCAGATCCCTGGGCACTGGGAGCTGGGATAACATCCTGAGCCACATAACTCTTAGTTCCCTGTGAAGAGGCTTGCATTCTTGGAGGAGGAGGTGGAAGCACCGAACCAATTGTTGCAGAGGTTGTAGCAGACATGGTGGAAGAGCTCATGTTTAATCTCGAGGCCATTGAAAACAATGTAGCAAAAAGTTTTGACAATAGAAAACCGAGTAACGATTTTACTAAAGTTTTTAGTAAAAATAGCACCACTTGCCCCACGGTGGGTGCCAAATTGTTTTGGTCAAAAATAACCTAAGCAATTAAGTGATCAAATTAGTTTTGTGAGGTAGTGTGCTAGAAATATGTGTTGAAAATATTTTGATTAAGTAGTTTGTAAAAACAGTTTTCAGGATACGGCTCAGGATATAGAGCTGTATCTATGATTAAACAATGAGCAAAAAATGTAAGGGGTGACACAAGATATACGAGGAAAGCCCTTGATCAATCTAGATCGCCGGCACAAAACCTCGGGAGCTGACAATAACAGCTGCCTTGTTCTTCTATTGCTTCGAATATCAGGATACAATGCAGGATGTGATGCGGATCAACTAGGTGTTATAATGTAATTCGAGTACAAGTGTTTGTGTGTGATTGCTAGTAGTTAGAGAAAAAGAGTACGAGTGAAAAATTGCGTGCCTTAATCTGATCCGATCCATCTATTTATAGTAAATGAAATTTAACAAACTACCCTATTAAACCGAGATTCGGCGAATATTCCCCATGCGAACGTTGTAGACCTGGTCTTTCGGGTTCGACGTCTCTCATATAACTGGTTAGCCCGAGTCTTAAGGAGAAGAGGTCCACTTGACCGTTAGTGACCCACAGCTTCTAACCGGCACGTGGTTAACTTAATTAATACCAGGATATCGCACCAGGATTTACCAATATCCTGATCCGGTATCCTGATCACAAGTAAACAATCAAAAGCAGAATATTAGTCAGGATATATATGCTCAGAAAATGACCCATAACAATAATCACATGGGTAAAACCCAAGTTTCTTATTACATTACATTTATAGGGATAAACCCTATTTTATTGAATTTAAAACATCATCTATTAGGTAACTTTTATAGCCACATTTTTCCCAAGCCTTCAGTGCTCTCCAGCTGGCTTTTTACTAATTGGCCGTCACATTGTGTTACCTGAAACGCGTTTTAAAAACATTTGTCAATGGGAAATACTAGTGAGTGAATCCCAGTTTAATCAAGAAACATTTTATCAATTAAAACAGTATTGAGAGCGATCACATTGTTTATTTCTACACAATTACTCATTCAGTACTGTCAATCCTGACTTGTGGGTCATATTACACGTTGGCTAACTCGTTGTCCAATGGTAACGTACTGTCATCCCCGACTTACTACTCACAGTGTAGTAAATTTTGTATACAAAACCCCAACATACCGGCAGTAATTGAAGAACTACAAAGACTCAATCACCGCTTAATCACATTGTAAAACAATTAAGGTTTTGTAAAATATTCTAAAAAGGTTAACAAAAATTGGATAAACTCACATTGCTATCTTAGACTTCGCGTAAGGGTTTCGTGGATATAATCTATAATTTATACAAATGTACATTGGTTAGTATCAAAACCCTTTGAAAAATATTAATGATACCCTCCCCGAGACGGCATTCCAACAACTACGTCGGGCAGAACCACGACAGTTATTACGGAACCCTAAATCAATCGGGCAACGTATCTATTATAAAACCGGGGTTATAATACTTACAACGGAGCAGAACCTCGCTAATTAGGGTGATATAATACCCGATAATAACTTCTACTACTCAGAATTCGTTTAAGAAAGAAAAGATGTGAGCGACGGAAATGAAATCCCGACGCCTCCTTATATAGTTGCTAAATCTGGTCCTCCCGCGGCCCACGTAAGAATAGACAAAGCCTTACGCGGCCCGTGTCAACCATGGGTCAACGAGTAGCTTAGCTGGGTCAGCATGTAGGTCCGCCGGGTGTTAGGCCACGTGGCCGCATTGGGTTGCGCCACATCTTGGTCTCACACGGCCCGCGTAAGTTTTAAGGTTAGCTTACGCGGCCTGCCTTAACTTAAGATTCACCGAATTCAGCTTTGAGCCTGAATACCGCCCGCGTAAGGTTGAGGTGGGATCCTACGCGGCCCGCCTCAGCTTAAAAATCAGATTTGATACCGCCCGCGTAAGGTTGAGGTAAGGTTAAGTGAGGTAGTGTGCTAGAAACGAGTGTCAAAAATATGTTAATCAAATTAGTTGTAAAAACAGTTTCAGGATACGGCTCAGGATATAAAGCTGTATCTATGATCAAAAAATGAGCGAAAAAGTAAAGGTTGACACGTGATGTACGAGGAAAGCCCTTGATTAATCTAGATCTCCAGCATAAAACCTCGGGAGCTGACAATCGCAGTTGCCTTGTTCTTCTATTACTTCAAATTTCAGGATACAGTGCAGAATATGGTGCGGATCAACTAGGTGTTACAATGTAATTCGAATACAAGTGTTTGTGTGTTGTGTTTGCAGTGAACTAGAGAGCAAAAGTGTTCGAATGTGTGTGTATGAGTTGCGTGCCTTAATCTGATCCACCTCCATCTATTTATAGGAAAAGAAGTGTAACAAACTATCCTAATAAACTGGGATCCGGCGAATATTCCCCACTCGAACGATGTAGACCTGGTTTTTCGGATTCAACGTCTCTCACATAACAGATACCCCCGAGTATTGAGGAGAAGAAGACCATCTGACCGTTAGTAACCCACAGCCTCTAACCTGCACGTGGTTAATTCAATTAACCTCAGAATATCACCCATGATGTTGGCAATATCCCAGTCCGGTATCCTGGTCACAAATAAACAATTAAAAGCAGGATATTAGTCAAGATATGTACGCTCAGAAAATGGCCCATAACAATTGTCCCCAAATATATCTGTTGGTATACCAATCCAACGGATATATTTTAAAAATTTTAAGTCGTAGACCGAGGCAATTAAGATGAAACGACGGCTGAGGTGACCTTGTGCCATTTTCAAAGCAATATTTACTTTTTACCCCCTATACTCAGCCTATAATTAGCTGAGATATTTCTTTTTGTTATCATACTCTCCAAGCGATTTTCAGGTAACTATTATTCTCTTCATCCTCTGTTTTCTTTTCAGGGTTTCTTTTTGTTTGCTTTAACACTCTCCATGGCATCACGGACAAGATCTCGTTCGGATGAACCAACCCCAACCATCGTGAGTCAAAACCTCATACGAGAACCAGAAAAAGAAATCTGCTGCTTCAATAATGCCGATATCACTGCCCTCAAGGATTCCAGCGCCTTTTCTGCTGTAACAGTCATTCGTCCTTTTGATCGGGAGATCCGATCAGACGTGTCATCAGACGAGTGGGTCTGTTTCTTCGCCTACCCCTTTTCTTTGGGACTCCGGTACCCATTTCCACCTTTTATCTCACGTTTCTTCGACCTCACCGGCCTTAGTTATGCCCAAACTATGCCAATAGTCTAGCGAGTTTTGATGGTACTGGATCAAATCAGATCTCACCATTGCCCTGACCTGTGTATTGAAGACCTTCCTATAGCATACCAGTTGAGGTCCCATGGCGACAACCGTTTTCTTTTATTTTCCACCTCCAAAAACCCTTTAGTCCTTAAGGCCACCAAGAACGAAGACCAATGGAGGCAAAAGTTCTTTTTCGTGAAAAGAGATTCCATCGACAATGGTTTCGATCTGCCGATTAGATGGTTAACCAAGGGTAGTATCTAGGGTTTTAGGAATATCCCCAAGTGTATCCTTAAACTATATCCTAAACTTATATCCTGATGTTTTATGCAGCAAACTTCAGAGACTTAGCACCCCCAAGCGCGGAATCCGAGTCCAGGATCAAAGAAATATACCGACTTCCTGCTAGTGAAAGAACCTTTTCCCTGTCTCTTGTAGATTCAAGCCAAAAGTCAAGTTCAGAGATGTCTGGTAAGTATATTCTTAGTAATTATCTTTATCCATTAAACCGATTATCTTTCAGAGGTATTATAAGTTTAAAAATATCTTCCCTTGTGCAGTACCAGTTGTCAACCTTGAAGGCTTCCAACTCGACGAGTTGGACAGTTACTCCAGCCTTGTACCTGCCAAACAAGAATCCAAGCCGAAGTCGTCTGCCACACCAAAGCCTACCTCTTTGAAGACTACTACCGCTCCTAAAGCTCCTCCGACATCCAGGACTCGAGCCTCTAGCTCCCGGAGGAGAAAGGAAATGGATTCTCCAGCCGCCTCCGAGACATTCTCTCTCGAGAATCATGGATTTAATGAAGCCACTTCATTCCTCAAGCAGGTAAAAATTCCTTTCCGATATCCTGCACATATATGGTAATCCTTATCCTGCTTATTTTACATTGATATCTGTATCTTTAACTGCAGGGCTTGGAACGTCTCATGCACTTGTATGAAGACGCCTGTGGGCTTAACAAGATGCTGGAGATTAAGCTCGAAAAAGCTGAAGCCACCATAGCCGATCAAGGAACAATCGCAGCTGCCAAGTCCCAACATTATGAAGACAAATACAAAGCAATGACCCAGGAACACCAAGCTACCCTCCACAAAGCCAATGAGGATGCTCAGGCCAAACTACGCTTTTCTTCAATACCAGCAGGATATGAGTTCATACCGGGACAGCCTCAAAGCATCCGTTGTTATATCCCTTCTCCAAGCTAGGTTAAGGATGGCTTATGAGGCCAAGAGCCTGGGCTTCGAATGCCCCTCCTGGAATGTAAAGGCTTGGGAAGCAAAACTACAGGATCTTGGAGGTCATCCTATCGCTCATCCCGTAAAACATGCTGGTGATGAGCCTTCTAAGGCGGCAGAGGAAGTGGCCAATGCTGGTGATGATGCCAAGAAGAATCCTGAGGGGGATGCTGGTGCAGATGCTGGGAAAGAAGTTGCTGATCAAGAAGGTGTCGCTCCTTAGGCGGCGAAGTGGGCGATGATGGATATACGTGCCAAGGACGGAGTCCACTTTTTTAAATTTCATGGTTGTGGTTTGTATAAACAATTTACTTTTCTTGTCATTGAACAATCTACATTTCCTGCACTAGAACAATACGATGACCAAAGGTGGATGGGTCCTGGGTTTCAGGATGAAGCCCTTGGTCATCGGTTAGTATAACCTCTTTTGAATATTGTAACGGTTGAAGGTGGACAGGTCCCGTTTTGAGATAGAACCTTCAACTGTTACATAAGTATGGTAAAGACTAATTGTGCTTTTGGTAGATGGGCCTCGGTTTGAGGTGAATCCAAAAGCACAACTTTTGACATGTTAATAATATAACTTACTTTTGACTTATTTGTTGTTGCCCTTTAATTCCCGTCATACATTCCTTAATGCAGATTTTAGCTTTGCAAGATTTTATACAACTATTTTTCAAAAATATCCTGATCAATATACTCGGTGGCATACTATGAAAACTTTTATTAAATAGAACTTCTAAGAATTCAATCGACTTTATAGAAAACTTTTTAAAGAATAAAAGATAGCCCCCTTTCTAAAACCTGTTTTGACAATATTTGTTTGATCAAGGTTTTAATTTCAAACTAGTATCAGTTCCAAATATTTTAATCAAATATCCTGAAAAGTATTTTGAAAATATATCCCGAGAATTTATCCCAATTAGAATGTTTAAGCTTTTGTCAAACATAGTTTGAAAAACTCAAATAGCGTTTCCAAAGGAAAGATCATACCAGGAATAGAGTATACCCCTATTCTCAAACTTCAATCCCTTTGCAACTCTTCCAATGAAGATGTCTCCTGTCTGAGACACTTAGTGTATTAGGTCCGAGCTTTATCCTTTGAACTTTACACCATCGCCTCAGTAGGAATGTCCCCTGTGCATGAATACTTAGAAATTTTCTGGACATTATTTCCAATAGTATAGACAATTTTTGCGTTACAGGGGTAAAACCCAAAAATGTACTAGAGACAAATCCCTCGTATCCTGGGGGAAATCCCAAATTTTCGTGCGCTACAGGTGGGAGTGTATAAACTCCAAGACTTAGAAAGGCGAAAACCTTTAAACCTTAGAGAGTATGAAAATACCCTTTCGTGAGAGAGGGTGATCAATCCTCATATACCTTTAGGATTCAGGATATAGCCAACAGTAACGAAATTGTCAGCCAGTTTTACATGGACTGGTCCCGCCACCTTGAACTATTCCCGAGTAACTTGCGCTCCAGGCGGGGTGTTTAAACCCAATTCGGAAGAAAGGTGAATACCTTTAAACCTGTGAACGGATCAGGATCCCTTATACGTGAGAGAGGGGGCCAATCCTCTAATCTTTCAAAGTATCCTGAGTGTGTATCCTGATGCTATATCCCGAAGCATAATTTGCAAAACATTTTCAAACTAAGGTGGGTGTTAGCTTGGCTAACACCCCTCCGATGCTTAAATCAGTATTGGGTTTCAATAAATCAAATCAAACGTATTTAAAAGAGATAGAATTCATACCATCCTGAGTTAGAAATTAAAATCTAAACTCACTTGAAATAAATCTTATGGTGTATAGCATTCCAAGATCTCGGTAGCATATCCCCCTCCATATTCTTTAGTTGGTATTCACCTTTTCCTGATTCCGATTCAACCTCATATGGTCCTTCCCATTTTGGGGCCAGCTTTCCATCACCAGGATTAGTAGTACTCTGAAAAGCTTTTCTTAACACCTAATCTCCAACTTTGAACCTTCGAGTCCTTATATTCTTGGTGTATGCTCTGGATATCCTTTGTTGATATGCTGCCATTCTTATCCGTGCAGCATCTCTTGTCTCATCAATAGTATCCAGCTCCTGGCATAGGACTTCAGGATTCTACTCAGGATTCCTGAGGTTGGATCTTGCTATAGGTATCACCATTTCTGTCGGGATCAATGCTTCTGCTCCAAATACTAAGGAAAATGGGGTTTGACCAGTTGCACTTTTTACCGTCGTTCTATCAGCCCACAAAACAAAGGGTAGTTCTTCTGCCCATCTTCCTTTCTTGGCCCTTAATCTCTTCTTCAAGTTGTTGACAATTATCTTGTTTGAGGATTCAGCTTGTCCATTTTCTTGAGGATGTACCGGGGTAGATGTAATCATTTTGATTCCCCAACTCTTGCAGAAGTCAATAGTCCTTTTACTTATGAATTGAGATCCGTTGTCACAAATTATCTCAGCTGGTACTCCAAATCTAGTCAGGATATTCCTTTTTATGAAGGATACCACTTCCCGATCTCTAACTTGAACAAATGCTTCTGCTTCAACCCACTTGGAGAAATAATCCTTCATTGCCAGCAGGAAAACCTTTCCTCCTGGAGCCTTTGGAAGCTTTCCCACTATATCCGTACCCCACTTCATAAATGGCCAAGGGGAAACAATAGGATACAGCGGTTCAGCAGGCTGATGTAACACGTTACTATGTCTTTCACAGGCGTCACATCTTCGAGCATATTCTGTGGCATCTCTCCTCATTGTCGGCCAATAATATCCTGTCCTTAATACTTTTGAGAATAAGGACCTGCCCCCAGTATGGTTGCCACAATCCCCTTCATGTATATCCTGAAGTACTTCTTTGGTTTCGGGATCCTCCAAACACCTCAGATATGGTCCTGCAAGAAATCTCTTATACAAAACATCATTTATAATAGTGAATCGCGATACCTTCATTCTAAAGGATTTAGGATTCTCATTCTTTGGGATTTGTCATTCCTTGAGATATCTCATGATTGGAGTCGTCCAGGACTTAGGATCCTCCTCAGGATACTCCTCATCAAGATTCTGAATACTTATTACTTCTTTATCCTGAGGATTCGTCGCAGGATATAGGATATGTAATATTGGTATTCGGGTCCCTTCCGGTATCCTGATCGATGATCCCAAATTTGCTAAGGCATCAGCATCAGGATTATCCTCTCTTGGTACCTGTTCAAGTGTAAGAATATCGAAATATCCTGCTAATTTTTTGAGAATTTCGAGATACTCGATTAACTTCTCTCCTTTAACTGCATATGTTCCATTAAAATGATTAGTGATTAACAAGGAGTCAACATATACTTGCAAATTCTTGATGTTCATATTTCTAGCCAACTCTAATCCTGCAATTAAAGCCTCATATTCTGCCTCATTGTTAGTAGCAGGAAATTCACACCTAATAGCCTGGGGTAATATATCCCCCTATGGCGTTTTTAGTAGTATACCTAAACCTACGCCTCTTACGTTAGATGCACCATCAGTATATATAATGTCCAGCATTTTAAGTTTTCTCCTAGCTGCTGTACTTCTAAATCTACTTCATTTTGAATGTCACTACTGAAATCAGCCACAAAGTCAGCTAAAGCCTGAGACTTTATGGCATTTCTGGGCTTGTATACTAAGTCATAAGCACTCAGTTTTACTGACCACTTAGCCATCCTGCCCGACATCTCGGGTTTCCTAAGCACGTTTTTAACAGGATAATTGGTCTTGACATGAATCCTATGTGTCTCAAAATAATGTCTAAGTTTTGTTGATGCCATAACTAGGGCTAATATAAACTTTTCTAGATGAGAATATCTAGTTTCAGCATCTAGTAAACTTTTACTAACATAATAGACAGGATATTGCTGACCTTCATGGTCCTTTATAAGAACGACACTTAAAGCATTCCCTGATACAGCGAGGTATAGGGATAGTGGTTCACCATTTTCAGGCTTCATCAATAAGGTGCAGTTGAGAGATATCTCTTCAAATCCTGCAAGGCTGCTTCATGCTTTGCTTCCCATTAGAACTTCTTATTCTTCTTGAGGATATCAAAAAATTCCTTACATTTTTCCGAGGATCTTGAAATAAATTTGTTCAATGCTGCAACTCGCCCTGTTAGCCGTTGAACATCCTTCATATTTGAAGGTGATTTGATATCCAGGATGGCTTTAATCTGCTCCGGGCTTGCCTCTATTCCTCTTTTAGTCACCATATATCCTAGAAACTTTCCTGCCCCCACTCCAAAATGGCACTTAGCAGGATTTAGCTTCATGTTGTATTGATCCAGGATATCAAATGCTCCCTTGATATCCTGGAGGTGATCCTCAGCCTTTTTAGATTTCACCACCATATCGTCAATATATACCTCCATGGTGTCCCCTAGCTTATCTTTGAACATCATGTTCACCAATCTCTGGTATGTTGCACCTGCATTTTTCAAACCGAAAGGCATAGCAGTATAGCAATAAATACCTGTTGGTGTCATGAAGGCAGTATCCTCCTGGTCCGAAGGCTCCATTTGAATCTGCTGAAATCCTGAGGATGCGTCCATGAATGTTAACATCTCATGCCCGGCAGTAGCATCCACCATTGCATCAATATAAGGAAGAGGAAATGGGTCTTTGGGACAAGCCTTATTCAAGTCTGTGTAATCTACACAGACTCTCCATTTCCCATTTTTCTTCTGTACTACGACTACATTTGCTAGCTGTTGTGGGCTAATTTCTGAGCTCATATCCTGAGAAATATCTTGGCTTTTATCTTGATTAAATAATATCTGTTCATATCCGGGGTGCGGATTCAGGGTATTGGTAATATCCTGAATGGTATCCTCAGGATCACTAACGGATTACGTGCAGGTACGTGGGATGGAAGCTAGCAACGTTCACAAAGACTTGTTCTGCGGAAGACTCGGTCCAAACCGTTCAAAGAAAGACGTTGAAGCCTTATTACTCGGTCTACAACGTTCATGATGGAATATTCAGAGCATCCCATGTTTATAGGGATATTTGTTTGTATTTCGTTACTATAAATAGGAGGAACACCAGATCGAATAGGACACAACATTTTTCACTGCAATCATACTCACTACACACCAACACTTGCTCTCTCGCAAATTGTACTCTCTCACGAATTCATTGTAACACTTAGAGATCTGGTTGATATCCTGCACTGTATCCTGAAGTTTAAAGCAATAAGAAGAACAAGGCAGCTGCGATCGTCAGCTCCCGAGGTTTTATGCCGGCGATCTAGATTGATCAAGGGCTTTCCTCGTACATCTCGTGTCGTTTCCTTTACTTTTTGCTTATTATTTGCTCATTGTTTGATCGCAGATACAGCTCAATATCCTGAGCCGTATCCTGAATACTGATTTTCTAAATAACTCAACAAGCATATTTTTCACAAACTTTTTAGCACACTACCTCACATTACTAATTTGATCACTAAATTGCTTCGGTAATTTTTGACCAAAACAATTTGGCGCCCACCGTGGGGCAAGTGGTGCTATCTTTACTAAAAATTTTTGTTAAATCGATAATCGGTTTTTTATCTTCAAAACTTTTTGCCACATTGTCCACAATGGCCTCACGATCAAACATGAGTTCCTCTACTATGTCTGCTACGACTTCTGCTACTACAGGTTCGGTGCTTCCACCACCTCCTCCAAGAATGCCAGCCTCTACACGACCTCAGGATATTATCCCTACTCGCACTGTTCAAGAATCTGCCCCTGTTTTAGCATCTAACGACGAAATTTTAACCTTGTTTGGAAGTGTGCAGGAACAAATGAGGCAGCAGCAGGAAACAAACCAAATGCTTTTAAGGGAAATACAACTCCTGAAGTCTGGCTCGAGCAGATCCGCTGAGGATATTGTCACTCCATTACAACCCAGAGCTTTGAACTTCAGTTCAGCCGTGTATACAGAGGATAACAGGGGGAATATTGTGCCCAGCCTTCCTCAGAATCATACTCCTGAAATACCCTCCTCGGTCAGGATATCGACCATAAGGAGCTCAGGATATGCTTCAGGATATGGGCAGAATCCTCCAACGAGTAACATATTAAATAATAATAATACTCATGCTACTAACAATAGTGGATCCTTGCAGGATACAGGTGTGACGTCAGCACTTACCAGGGAACTTCAAAAGTTGAAGGAAATGATATCAAGTGTACCCGGGGTGGTCCAGCCAATCCCGGAAGTGTCTCAAGATAGCCATAAGATATCTCGCTTTGCATATCCTATATGTGATGCTGAGATTCCAAAGAGGTTCCAAACCCCCAACATGAAGCTTTACGACGGAACGACGGATCCTGAGGAGCATATTGCTCAGTATAGGGAGAGGATGGAGATCAACCCTATCCCTCCGGATCTGAAAGAAGCATGCTTGTGCAAGGGTTTTGGTTCAACCTTGACAGGATCAGCTTTGAAGTGGCTCTTGAATGTTCCTCCACATTCAATCACATCTTTTGCTCATTTAGTAAATTTATTTAATAGTCAGTTTTCTTGTAGTAGGATCTTTGAAAAATTAACAAGTGATCTCTACAGGATAACACAAGGGCCTCAGGAATCCCTTAGGGATTATGTGAACAAGTTTAGCCGAGAATCACTAGACATTCCTCATCTTGATGTTGCAACAGCTGTGCAAGCTTTCAAGATGGGGTTGCAAAAAGATTCTCAATTTTACCAAGACCTTGTAATGAACCCATGCAGGAACCTGGATGAAGCTCGGAACAGGGCCCTAAGATACATTCGGTTGGAAGATGACAGAAAGATGCAAGAAAGGATGAACTCATCCAACACTTATGAGTCAACTAACAGGAAGTCAGAATCCTCATTCAAGTCGTATCGGCCTAAGCCATATGGCAGAAATGAGAATAAGAGAGTGAATGCTGTCGAAGATGAGGATCCTGAAGAGTATCCTGAATTATCAGAATATTGCTTTTCTGTTAACATTCCTGAATTGATGTATGCCATGCAGGGTCTGAGGGACAAGGCAAGATGGCCTCGGAAGAATCAACAAAAAGCGGATTGGAAAGACAAATCAAAATGGTGTGCTTTCCACGAAGATTTCGGACATATGACCGAGGATTGCATTGCTTTGAGGAAAGAGATAAGCTATCTTCTAAGCAAGGGATATTTGAAAGATCTCTTGGGAAGAAAGAAGAATAAGGGTCAGGATACTGAGAAGGATCCTGAGCGAGCAGCCTCACCTCCCGCGGATGCCAAGATAATCAACTTCATTTCGGGAGGATCCGACATTTGTGGGACTTCGTATTCGGCAGCAAAGAGACATGCAAAAGAAGCTAAGGCCGAAAGGGGAGACAAACCTGTCAGGATGACTACACTCACAACTGACAAAGTGATCACATTTGATGCCGATGACAGGGATACCATCCAGGATCCTCACCATGATGCTCTGGTAATAACGTTATATGTGGCTAATCATTTTGTACGCAGGATATTGGTTGATAATGGCAGCTCCGTCAACATAATCCAACTAGAGACGCTTAAAAGAATGAATGTATCTCCAATGGATATCACTTCGAAGTCCACCGTGCTTGTTGGGTTCAGTGGAGAAGCCAGAAACACAGTAGGGGAGATAAAGTTGCCGGTGTACGTTGAAGGAGTCAACTCGATACAACGTTTCTGTGTAATGGACTCTCTATCCTGCTATAACATTATATTGGGAAGACCGTGGATTCACGATATGAAAGCCGTGCCATCAACATATCACCAATGCATCAAGATACCTACCCCCTGGGGAGTTGTTAAAGTTGATAGCGACCAGCAGGAGGCGAAAGAATGCTACTCATCCTCAATGAAATCCTCAACCAAACCTAGTGCAGCATAGCAATTAAAGATGCGGGTCCAGGATATCGTGGAGGATCCGGAGCAGGATGTGAAGAAAATTGTCCTGGACCAGGATAATCCCGATATTTCGGTGCTCGTGGGAACCAATATCCCTCAGGATATTGAAGAACAATTAATTAACTTTTTAAAATGCAGGATGTCGACGTTTGCATGGAAGCATGAGGATATGACAGGCATATCCAAAGATATTATTACTCACAAGCTTGGAATTGATAAAACATTCAAGCCCGTGCAACAAAAAAGAAGAAAGTTTGCTCCCGAACGCAATACCATTATTCAAGAAGAAGTTGAAAGATTGTTGAAGTCCAAGATGATTAGAGAAGTCAAATTCCCAAGGTGGCTAGCAAACGTGGTAGTGGTACAGAAGAAGAACGGAAAATGGAGAGTCTGTGTGGATTACACAGACTTGAATAAAGCTTGCCCTAAAGATCCATTTCCTCTTCCCCATATTGATGCGATGGTAGATGCCACTGCTGGGCATGAAATGCTGACTTTCATGGATGCATCCTCAGGATTTCAACAGATCCAAATGGAGCCTTCTGACCAGGAGGATACTGCCTTCATGACACCAACAGGTATTTATTGTTACACAGCTATGCCTTTTGGTTTGAAAAATGCAGGTGCAACATACCAAAGATTGGTAAACATGATGTTCAAAGACAAACTGGGGGACACCATGGAAGTGTACATTGACGATATGGTAGTAAAGTCAAAGAAAGCTCAGGATCACCTCCAGGATATTAAAGGAGCGTTTGATATCCTGGATCAGTATAATATGAAGCTGAATCCTGCTAAGTGCCATTTTGGAGTGGGGGCAGGAAAATTTCTAGGATATATGGTGACCAAAAGAGGAATAGAAGCAAGCCCGGAGCAGATCAAAGCCATCTTGGATATTAAATCACCCTCAAATATGAAAGATGTTCAACGATTAACGGGGCGAGTGGCAGCATTAAACAGATTTATCTCAAGATCCTCAGAGAAATGTAATGATTTTTATGATATCCTGAAGAAGAACAAAAAATTCGAGTGGGGTGAGAAGCACGAAGCGGCCCTACGGGAGTTAAAGCAATATCTTTCAACCGCACCTCTACTAATGAAGCCTGAGAATGGTGAACCATTATCCCTATACCTCGCGGTATCAGGGAACGTTGTAAGTGCCGTCCTTGTAAAGGACCATGAAGGTCAGCAATATCCTGTTTATTATGTTAGCAAAAGTTTGTTAGATGCTGAAACTAGGTATTCTCACTTAGAAAAATTAATACTAGCATTAGTCATGGCATCAACAAAACTTAGACATTATTTTGAACCTCATAGGATTCATGTTAAGACAAATTATCCTGTCAAGAATGTGCTTAGAAAACCAGAGATGTCAGGCAGGATGGCTAAGTGGTCGGTAAAGCTAAGTGCCTATGATTTAGTATATGAACCTAGGAATGCCATAAAGTCTCAGGCTTTAGCTGACTTTGTGGCTGATTTTAGTAGTGACATTCAGGATGAGGCAGACCTAGAAGTTCAACAATTAGGAGAATCCTCAGGATCCTGGACATTATATACTGATGGTGCATCTAATATAAGAGGAGTAGGATTGGTAATACTACTAAAATCGCCACAGGGGGACATATTACCCCAGGCTATTAGGTGTGAATTTCCTGCTACCAATAATGAGGCAGAATATGAAGCTTTAATTGCAGGATTAGAGCTGGCTAAAAGTATGAATATCAAGAATTTGCAAGTATATGTTGACTCCTTGTTAATTACTAATCATTTTAATGGATCCTATGCAGTTAAGGGTGAGAAGTTAGTCGAATACCTCGATATTCTCAAAAAATTAGCAGGATATTTCGATGTTTTTACACTTGAACAGGTACCAAGAGAGGATAATGCTGAAGCGGATGCCTTAGCAAATCTGGGATCATCAGTCAGGATACCGGAAGGGACCCAAATACCAATAATACATGTTTTATATCCTGCAACGAATCCTCGGGATAAAGAAGTAGCGGATATTCGGGATCCTGGAGTGGAATATCCTGAACAGTATCCTGAATCCTGGACAACTCCGATTCTGAAATATCTTAAAGATGGACACATCCCCGAAAATGAAAATCCTAAGGCATTTAGGATGAAGGTATCACGATTCACTATTATAAATAATATTCTATACAAGAAATCTCTTGCAGGACCATATTTAAGGTGCTTGGAGGATCATGAAGCCAAAGAAGTACTTCAGGATATACATGAAGGGGACTGTGGTAATCACACTGGGGGCAGATCATTATTCTCGAAAGTATTGAGGACAGGATACTTTTGGCCAACAATGAGAAAAGATGCTGCAGAATATGCTCGAAGATGTGATGCATGTCAAAGGCATAGTAATATACTACATCAACCAACTGAACCACTATATCCTGTAGTTTCCCCTTGGCCATTCATGAAGTGGGGGATGGATATAGTAGGGAAATTACCAAAGGCTCCGGGAGGAAAAGTATTTATGTTAGCAATGACCGATTATTTCTCTAAGTGGGTCGAGGCTGAAGCATTCGTTCAAGTAAGAGACCAAGAAGTAGTATCCTTCATAAAGAGGAATATCCTGACTAGGTTTGGAGTACCAGCTGAGATCATTTGTGATAATGGGTCCCAGTTTATAAGCAAAAGGACTACTGACTTTTGCAAAAGTTGGGGAATCAAAATGATCACATCTACTCCGGTACATCCTCAAGCGAATGGACAAGTCGAATCCTTGAACAAGATAATAGTCAATAACTTAAAGAAGAGACTTGGAGCCAAGAAAGGAAGATGGGCGGAAGAGTTACCCTTTGTTTTGTGGGCTGATAGGACAACGGTGAAGAATGCAACTGGCCAAACCCCGTTTTCCTTGGTATTTGGAGCAGAGGCAATGATTCCAACAGAAATGACGATACCTACTGCAAGATCTATGCTACAGGATCCTGAACAGAATCCTGAAGTCTTATGTCAGGATCTGGATACTGTAGATGAAAAAAGAGATGCAGCAAGGCTGAGGATAGCAGCATATCAACAAAGAATATCCAGGGCATACAATAAGAACATAAGGACTAGAAGATTTCGAGTTGGTGATTGGGTGCTGAGAAAGGCTTTTCAAAACACCACTAATCCTGCCGATGGCAAGCTAGCTCCGAAATGGGAAGGACCTTATGAAATCGAGTCAGAAGCAGGGAAAGGAGCATATCGACTCAGGAATGTGGAAGGGGATATGCTACCAAGATCCTGGAATGCAATACATTTGAAGCTCTATTTCAAGTAAGAGTAGAATTTGTTTTCTATCACGGAATGGTATGTGTTCTATCTCTTTAAAATATATTTGTTTTTTATCTTGAACCCAATACTGACTTAAGCATCGGAGGGGTGTTAGCCAAGCTAACACCCACCTTAGTTTAGAACTGTTTTGCAGGATATGTTTCAGGATATAGCTCCAGGATATATACTCAGGATAAGTCGAAAGATTAGAGGATTGGCCCCCTCTCTCACGTTTAAGGGATCCTGATCCCTTCACAGGTTTAAAGGTATTCACCTTTCTTTCGAATTGGGTTTAAACACCTCGCCTGGAGCGCAAGTTATCTAGGTGTAGTTCAAGGTAGCGGGACCAGTTCATGTAAAAGTGGCTGACAATTTCGTTACTGTTGGCTATATCCTGGATTCTAAAGGTATATGAGGATTGATCACCCTCTCTCACGAAAGAGTATTTTCATACTCTCAAAGGTTTAAAGGTTTTCACCTTTCTAAGTCTAGGAGTTTATACACTCTCGCCTGTAGCGCATGAAATTCAGGGTTTATCCCCAGATATCAGGGTTTATCCCCAATATGCTAAGGATTCTTCTCAGGATATCGGGGGTCCTGCCCTTGGGCATTCGGAATTCATTCGAGCCAAAAGGTAAACACATTTGTGTCTTTGTCAAACGCAGGGGACACACATTATTCTAATCCGAAGGATGGATCCAAGTTTATACGTATGCACTGGGGACAAATTTATTGGAACTGATTCTCTAAGAATCTCTGGTATGATCTCTCCTTTTTATTTGGACAATTTCTGGGTTATATTTCAATATCCTTTTCAAGATATCTTTCAGGATATCCCCCAGGATACATTTATGATATATGTTCAAACCAAACAATTTTCACAAGTAAAATTGGTATGACAACAATAATAAAGTCAAAAGGGTAGTCATATTATTAACATGCCAAAAGGTGTGCTCTTAGTTTCACCTCAAAACAAGGCCCATCCACTAAGAGCACTAGTAGTTCATAACCATGTTCACCCAACAGTTGAGGGCTTCATCTCAAACCGAGACCCATCCACCTTCAACTGTTGTATTGTTCAAAAAGCATGCAGGAAATATAAATTGTTCAGGTACGGAAAAGTAAAGTGCGGAAAAGTAAATTGTTTGTGGGACTACAGACCAACATTCAAATTCAAAAAGGTGGGCTCTGGCCTTGGCACGTATATCCGTCATCGCCCACCTAAATGCCCTCACACAGCGGCATCGCCTCCAACCTTCTCAGACTTCTCTGCTCCAGCATTTTTACCAGCATCCTGCGCAGCATCCTGACCAATGTCCATCTCAGCATCACCTCCAGCATCCTTCTTCTCTCCAGCTTGGACCACTACCTCCGTTGACTTGGAAGACTCACCGGCTTCAGCAGGAAGTGGCACAGCTTTGCCTCCGAGCTCCTTCAACTTGGCCACCCAGGATTCAACTGGCCAAGATGGACAAACGAGACCTGTCTCCTTGGCCTCGTAGGCCATCTTGATGCGTGCTTGTAGCAGGGAGACGATAGCAGAAGCCTTGACTCCCTCTCGAAAGCTGATTAAGGCCTGATCATGGTCCATTTGAACACTGGCAAGTTTGACCTCAGCATCTTGGGTGACCTTCTTTAGCAAGCTTTCATAGTGCCGGCTCTTTGCTTCGGCGATAGCACCTTGGTCGGCAACGGTGCTCTCAAGCTGCTTGATCCTGGCTTCATGAAGTGCCACAGTACCACAAGCGTCATTGTACAAGTGGAGCAAATGCTGGAGGCCATGTACATTGATCACAGGTATAGGGTTAGAATATATGCTGACTAAGACGTCCTACCAGGATACCCTGTTAGGATATACGTGCAGGATATATGTGCAGGATATACATGAAGGATACGCGGCAGGATATTACCTTGTTGAGGAAGGATGTCATTGGCTCTAAGGAGTCGGAAAAGATGAGCTCATCATAAGAGAACCCTTCAGAGCCTGGAGTACTGACCTCAAGGCCCTTTCTCTTTTTCGCTGCGGAAGCACGGGTTCTTGGATTGGTCTTGGGAGCCGGGAGTGGCTTGGAGCTGGTGGTAGCAGGAGTTTGCTTCTTGACTATGGCTGGAGTTGGGTAACTGTCAAGTTCATCCAGGTCTAGATAAACTGGGACTTTGCTGGAATCTGCACACAGGGAGTAAATTCTAAATCCCTCCTACAAATAACAGATAAGAAGCATATGTGTGCAGGATATCTTGCAGGATCCTTACCAGACATGTTGGCACTTGAAAGAGGGCTTGGAGTTGGTGGAGAAGGATTGAAACTTCTTTCTGCCTCTGGGAGAAGTCTAATAGCGTCTATTCTTTCTTGAGAGTTGGCAAGAGGAGGAGCAATCTTCCTGAAATCAGCTGCACAATAAAGAAGATAAGTTAGTTCAGGATATGGAACAGGATAAGCGGCAGGATCATTCTTAAACCCTAAATCCTACCCTTTCTCAACCATTGTACCGGATATTCCGTCCCACCAGGGATTGAGTCCCTTTTTACAAAGAAAAACTTGGATTGCCAACCATCCTCGTTCCTGGTGGCACGAAGTATCAATGGGTCACCGGAAGTAGAATAAAACAGAAATCTACATGATCCGTGGCATCTAAGCTTGTAAGCCAGGGGGAGATCATGGATGGAAAGATCAGGAATGTGGTTTCTTTTGATCTGGTCAAGAACAGTTAAGACACGCCAGAGCATTGGCATTGTTTGGCTAAAAGAGATTTTTGTGATATTAAAGAACTCAGTGATGAAATCCGGAAAGGGGAATCGAAGCCCTAGGGTAAAAGGGAAAGCACTAAAGCAAATCCACTCGTTGGAGACCATATCTGACCGGATTTCACGGTCAAATGGTCTAAATATGGTTCCTTCCGGGAAGATACCGGAGGATTTTAAGGCAGACAGGTGAGCACTATCAAAGGTATAGGCTTCCTTCTCCGGTTCTTGGAGAAGGTTTTGTTGGTAGAACGTAGGGGCCGAGTCACCTGAACTAGATCTTGTTTGGCGCGGCATTTGATCGATTGAATTTTTCGCCGGAGAGAAAGATGAAGATAAGTATGAAAGATAGAGAGAAAATGTACCTTTTTCCTTGACGATTATGATTAAAAAAGGGATGAGGGTGAGAAGATATAGGGCATGATGAGTAGATATAGGCTGGGTAGTTGCAGACGGTCACATCACAGGTCTTATCTCTTAATTGCCTCGGTTTGCGTAAAAAAATGTAACCGTTAGTAATGAGGATACTAAACGGTAACATTTTTGGGGACAATTGTTGTGGGCTAATTTCTGAGCTCATATCCTGAGAAATATCTTGGCTTTTATCTTGATTAAATAATATCTGTTCATATCCGGGGTGCGGATTCAGGGTATTGGTAATATCCTGAATGGTATCCTCAGGATCACTAACGGATTACGTGCAGGTACGTGGGATGGAAGCTAGCAACGTTCACAAAGACTTGTTCTGCGGAAGACTCGGTCCAAACCGTTCAAAGAAAGACGTTGAAGCCTTATTACTCGGTCTACAACGTTCATGATGGAATATTCGGAGCATCCCATGTTTATAGGGATATTTGTTTGTATTTCGTTACTATAAATAGGAGGAACACCAGATCGAATAGGACACAACATTTTTCACTGCAATCATACTCACTACACACCAACACTTACTCTCTCGCAAATTGTACTCTCTCACGAATTCATTGTAACACTTAGAGATCTGGTTGATATCCTGCACTGTATCCTGAAGTTTAAAGCAATAAGAAGAACAAGGCAGCTGCGATCGTCAGCTCCCGAGGTTTTATGCCGGCGATCTAGATTGATCAAGGGCTTTCCTCGTACATCTCGTGTCGTTTCCTTTACTTTTTGCTTATTATTTGCTCATTGTTTGATCGCAGATACAACTCAATATCCTGAGCCGTATCCTGAATACTGATTTTCTAAATAACTCAACAAGCATATTTTTCACAAACTTTTTAGCACACTACCTCACATTACTAATTTGATCACTAAATTGCTTCGGTAATTTTTGACCAAAACACTAGCCATCTTGGAAACTTGACCTCCCTGATCATTTTGGACTTCAACAATCTTTCAACTTCCTCTTGGATAATTGCATTTCGTTCAGGAGCAAACTTCCTTCTCTTTTGTTGTATGGGCTTGAACGACCTGTCAATTCCAAGCTTGTGAGTAATAATGTCTTTGGATATACCTGTCATATCCTCATGCTTCAATGCAAATGTTGACATCCTGCACTTCAAAAAGTTAGTTAATTGTTCTTCAATATCCTGAGGGATATTGGTTCCTACGAGCACCGAGATATCAGGATTATCCTGATCCAGGATAACATTCTTCACATCCTGCTCTAAAGCTTCCACGATATCCTGGCCCTGCATCTTTAATTGCTATGCTGGATTAGGCTTGGTTGAGGATTTCATTGAGGATGAGTAGCATTCCTTTGCCTCCTGCTGATCACTATCAACTTTGACGACCCCCCAAGGGGTAGGGATCTTGATGCACTGGTGATAAGTCGAAGGCACAGCCTTCATGTCATGGATCCATGGCCTGCCTAGTATGATGTTATAGCTGGACAAGGAGTCCATCACACAGAAGCGTTGTATCGAGTTGACCCCTTTAACATATACTGGTAACTTTATCTCTCCTACGGTATTCCTAGCTTCTCCACTGAAATCAACGAGCACAGTGGACTTCGAAGTAATGTCCATCGGAGATACATTCATCCTTTTCAATGTTTCCAGCTGAATTATGTTGACGGAGCTACCATTGTCCACCAATATCCTGCGTACAAAATGGTTAGCAACATATAATGTTATTACGAGAGCATCATGGTGAGGATCCTGGACAGTATCCCTGTTATCACTATCGAAAGTGATCACTTTATCGGTTGTAAGGGTAGTCATTCTAGCTGGTTTGTCTCCCCTTTCAGTCTTAGCTTCCTTTGCATGTCTCTTGGCCGCCGAATACGAAGTCCCACAAATGTCGGATCCTCCTAAAATAAAATTAATTATTTTGGTAACTGCTGGGGGCGATGCTGCTCGTTCAGGATCCTTCTCAGGATCCTGACCTTTATTCTTCTTTCTTCCCAACAAATCCTTCAGGTACCCCTTGCTTAACAGGTAACTTATTTCTTTCCTTAGAGCAATGCAATCCTCGGTCACATGTCCGAAATCTTCATGGAAGGCACACCATTTGGATTTATCCTTCCAATCAGCTTTCTGCTGATTCTTTCGAGGCCACCTAGCTTTGTTTCCTAAACCCTGCATAGCATACATTAACTCAGGTATATTAACAGAAAAGCAATATTCAGATAATTCAGGATATTCTTCAGGATCCTCGTCTTCAACAGCATTCACTTTCTTGTTATCATTTCTACCATATGGCTTGTAGCGATATGGTTTATACGAGGATTCTGATCTCCTGTTGGTTGATTCGTAGGTTGAGGTAGAATTCATCCTCTCTTGCATCTTTTTGTCATCTTCCAAGCGGATATATCTCAAAGCCCTGTTACGAGCTTCGTCGAGATTCCTGCAGGGATTCATTACAAGATCCTGATAAAACTGAGAATCCTTTTATAACCCCATCTTAAAAGCCTGCACAGCTGTTGCAACATCAAGATGTGGGATATCCAAGGATTCTCGACTAAACTTGTTCACATAATCCCTCAAGGATTCCTGAGGTCCTTGAGTTATCCTGTAAAGATCACTGGTTAGTTTCTCAAAACTCCGACTGCAAGAAAATTGACTATTAAATAAATTAACCAAATGAGAAAATGAAGTAATTGAGTGAGGAGGAACATTTAACAACCATTTTAAGGCTGATCCTGTCAAGGTAGAACCGAAACCCTTGCATAAGCATGCTTCCTTGAGTTCCGGAGGGATAGGGTTAATCTCCATTCTTTCTCTATACTGGGCAATATGCTCTTCAGGATCCGTAGTCCCATCATACAGTTTCATGTTGGGGGTCTGAAATCTCTTTGGGATTTTAGCATCACAGATAGGATATGCAAAGCGGGATATCCTGTGGCTGTCTTGAGATACTTCCGGAATTGGCTGGACCACTCCAGGTACACTGGATATCATATCCTTCAATTTCTGAAGCTCCATAGTGAACGTTGACGTCATACCTGCATCCTGCAAAGACCCGTTGTTGTTAGTAGCAAGAATATTATTATTTGACACGTTACCGGTCTGGGGATTCTGTCCATATCCTGAAGCATGTCCTGAGCTCCTCACAGTTGACATCCTGACCGAGGAAGGTATCTCAGAGGTATGATTCTGAGAATGGCTTGGGACGATGTTCCCCCGGTTATCCTCAGTGTAAACTGTAGAACTGAAGTTCAAAGCCCTAGGCTGTATAGGAGTGACAGTTTCTCCAGCAGGTCTACTTGGGCCGGATTTCAGGAGTTGTATTTCTCTCATCAGTATCCGATTAGTTTCCTGCTGCTGCCTCATCTGTTCCTGTACACTACCAAACAGATTCAGAATTTCATCATTAGATGCCAAAACAGGACCGGATCCCTGGGTACTGGGAGCGGGGATAACATCCCGAGCTACATGATTTTCAGCTCCGTGAGATGAAGCTTGCATTCTTGGAGGAGGAGGTGGAAGCACCGAACCAATTGTTGCAGAGGTTGTAGCAGACATGGTGGAAGAGCTCATGTTTGATCTCGAGACCATTGAAAACAATTTAGAACAAAGTTTTGACAAAATAAAACCGATTAATGATTTTACTACAGTTTTTAGCAAAAATAGCACCACTTGCCCCACGGTGGGCGCCAAATTATTTTGGTCAAAAATTACCGAAGCAATTAAGTGATCAAATTAGTTAAGTGAGGTAGTGTGCTAGAAACGAGTGTCAAAAATATGTTAATCAAATTAGTTGTAAAAACAGTTTCAGGATACGGCTCCGGATATAAAGTTGTATCTATGATCAAACAATGAGCGAAAAAGTAAAGGTTGACACGTGATGTACGAGGAAAGCCCTTGATCAATCTAGATCTCTGGCACAAAACCTCGGGAGCTGACAATCGCAGCTGCCTTGTTCTTCTATTACTTCAAATATCAGGATACAGTGCAGAATATGGTGCGGATCAACTAGGTGTTACAATGTAATTTGAATACAAGTGTTTGTGTGTTGTGTTTGCAGTGAACTAGAGAGCAAAAGTGTTCGAATGTGTGTGTATGAGTTGCGTGCCTTAATCTGATCCGCACCCATCTATTTATAGTAAAAGAAGTGTAACAAACTATCCTAATAAACCGGGATCCGGCGAATATTCCCCACTCGAACGTTGTAGACCTGGTCTTTCGGATTCAACGTCTCTCACATAACAGATACGCCCGAGTCTTGAGGAGAAGAAGTCCATCTGACCATTAGTAACCCACTGCCTCTAACCTGCACGTGGTTAATTCAATTAACCTCAGGATATCACCCATGATGTTGGCAATATCCCAGTCCAGCATCCTGGTCACAAATAAACAATTAAAAGCAGGATATTAGTCAAGATATGTACGCTCAGAAAATGGCCCATAACACTCCCCATGGTGATGAACTTGGCTGTACAAATCCTTTTTCCAACAATTCATCTAATTGTTTTTTAATTCCTGCATTTCTGCGGGTGCCAAACGGTAAGGTGTTTTGGCAATCGGTGCTGTTCCAGGCAGTAGGTGAATTCTGAATTCAACTTCTCTGTCTGGTGGTAGTCCTGGTAATTCTTCTAGAAAAACATCGGAAAACTGAGATACTACTGGAATACCTTTTAAATCCTTTCCTTTAGTGTTAGTGATTATAGAAATCAAATACACTATAGAACCTTTTCTTATATAACTTGCAGTTTTCATCACAGAGATGAATTTTGTGGATCTATTTGGTTTATCTCCTTTAATTGTGATCGTTCTTCCTTTTGGTGCATTTACTTGAATTGTCTTTTGATCACATAAAATATTGGCTCTATTGGCTATTAACTAATCCATTCCTAAAACAACATCGAATCATGCCAGATTCATGGGATAAAGATTTGCAATAAATTTCTGATTTAAAATTTCTATTCTTGCTCCCTGCAAGATTTCAGAAATCCTAACGGTTTCTCCATTAGCTGTCTCTACTAAACATTCTTGTGGTAGTTTAGTTAATGACTAATTTAGAAATTTGCAAATTGATGTATTAATAAAACTTTGGTTTGCACCAGAGTCAAATAATACTTTAGCAAAAATATCATTAACTAAAAACGTACCAGCTATGACATCTGGAATTATCTTGGCTTCATCTGCAGTCAGAACAAATGCTCTAGCATTTTGAGTATTCTTGTTGTTTGTAGCTGGAGCTAATTTTGGACAATTAAGCTTGATATGACCTTGTTCTCCACAGTTGTAACATATCTTGTTATTAGCTTTCTTCCTGCAGTTTTCTTCCTTGTGTCCCGAAATTTTGCAAAAGTTACAGTATATAGAGCATCTTCCTGAATGCTTTCTTTTGCAATTCTTACTGTAAGGTGCAGAGGTAGAACCTATATTTCTCCCATGGTTAGAACAAAATTCTTGTGTGAGTTTCTGGGTTAGGTACCTCCTTTGATCCTCCTCTCAGGTACAAACTAATTCATCTATCAAGGTATTTGCTAGTTCTACAGCTTCTTCTATGGTTTGAGGTCTAGCTGCCTTGACTACATGTCTTATTTCTCCAATTAATCCCCAGATATAAAGGGAGATTAACACTGGTTCAGGTGAAGCAAGAGTTGGCACTATTCTAGCATATTCGAAGAATATTTTAGTGTATCCCTTACTATCCACACCAGTCATCCTAAGGTTTAGGAATTTATTTGCTATCTGTTCCTTTTCATTGGGTGGGCAGAATTTCCTTTCTACCTTGTTCTTAAATTCTTCCCATTCCATATTGTAGGTTCTATCACTTCCTCTTGTTTGGAGGATAGTGTTTCACCATTCTAGTGCTGAATTCTTAAACAAATTGGAAGCAAACAGTATCTTATCTTCTTCAGCACACTTGCTTATTCTTAAGACTGCCTCAGTCTTCTCTATCCAGCGTAGGGTTGCAATGGCCTCTTCTTTGCCCGAGAATTCCATTGGTTTACAAGACCAGAATTCTTTATAAGAACAACCGTAAGACACAGTTCTTCTCCTTTTAGGAATGGGCATTTGAAGTACAGGTTCATTGTTCACGTTGTTTTCGTGTTCGATGGGTCGCTTACTGCTATGCTTACTTTTATTATTCGCTTCTTGAATCATTTGAATAATAAATGGCATTGCATCTATGATTCCTTGTGCCACTATATGTTGAACAACACTATTATCCATTTGGTTTCCATTGTTATTGATGCTTGGATTCTCATTAACTACGTTAATGTTACTCTGGTTATCGTTATTCAGATTTCCTTGATTTCCTTCGTCGGCCATCCGAATTTTAAACATTTACCCCATATTAATATCACAATATAATATTTATCATAGTTAATCACATGACACGTATTTTTGCCAAAAGCGTCGATCATTGCGACTTTTACTCTATTTTCATATACTATTATGCATCTATTACATTCTAGTACTGAAATAAAAATTACAATACTAACAAAAATAGAATCACACTAATAGTAATATGCATCCGTACACACATATTTTATTTTATTTTTATTTTATTATATTATATTATTATCATCTCCTTTATCCCATCACGGATATGGATTAATCCAAAAATCCATATTGCGCTCATCGTATTTCCATACGAGACGCTCTCCCACCTGTCTCATTCTCTCACTGCTTTCTAAAATTTCCTCCCCAAAAGTCCTAAGTTCTTGCACGTTTTCTGCACTCATTATGGGTGCAGGTTCTAGAACTGGGTTCGGAATCTGGGGTGCGGGATCCTGATATGGGGGTGAAAGTGCCTGAAATCGGTAAGGATCTTCTAAGATCTCCCTAATATATTCATCGTGGTAATAGGGATCTAAAGGGTCCATACCTGGATAGGCTCCTATGTTCTGTATGGGTGTGTCTTCATGTATCGGGTAACGTTCCACAAAGTCCCTATTATCGTCCCACCAGGGGTCGTAATTTGGGTCTAGAGGGTTTGGTGCAGGTACCCTAGGGATTTCTTCTGGGTTGAAGTCATGCATCTCCACCTGGTTTTCATGGTTTTCTATCTCCATGGATTGGTCAGGGATTTGCAATTATGGTTGGGGTGCTATTGTTTGCTCCAGATTAGGGTCAGCAGCAGTTGTGGCTAGGATATGGAAATTGGCTAGGCTTCTATTAAGCATATCCTGTGTATGGGCATCTGTCTCTCGCTTAATAGCTGCTAAGGCTCTTTGCTGTTGCAACTTTCGCTTTCTTTTCCTACGTGCAAAGGCTTCCTTACAGAACCATCCTCGTTTCGTATGAGGGAATGGCTCTTCTGACTGAGCTTTAAAAGCAAACATTCCCTCTTCCTGATCAGCAGAATACCCCGAAAGGGCAGGCTGTGATGAGGTACCTTCACTCCTAGGTGAATCAGACAACTGACGACACAAGTCTGAGGGTCCTTGATCACTCATACTGTAAACTAACAAATAGTCAAATAACACATAACAAATAAATACAGCTATGCACGTATTTCCGTAATTTATTTCCTAAAACAAAGTTTAAATTTTAAGTGTCAGCAGAACACTTCTTTGGCTTAGACCAGTGGCTAGGCTCTGATACCACCTCCTGTCGCAACCCCCGATCCCTGATCCCCGGGAACGGGCGGACGCGAACTCAGAATTTCGGTGGTATTAGGTTGGTTAATTTGGCAGCAGAATTTACATCAGGACCGTAGTTAGTAAATGTTTATCAGAGTAAAACCACCATATTTGATATTAATAATCACATGGGTAAAACCCAAGTTTCTTATTACAATACATTTATAGGGATAAACCCTATTTTATTGAATTTAAAACATCATTTATTAGGTAACTTTTATAGCCACATTTTCCCAAGCCTTCAGTGCTCTCCAGCTGGCTTTTTACTAATTGTCCGTCACATTGTGTTACCTGAAACACGTTTTAAAAACATTTGTAAGTGGAAAATACTGGTGAGTGAATCCCAGTTTAATCAAGAAACATTTTATCAATTAAAACAGTATTGAGAGCGATCACATTGTTTATTTCTACCCAATTACTCATTCAGTACTGTCAATCCTGACTTGTGGGTCATATTACACATTGCTAACTCGTTGTCCAATGGTAACGTACTGTCATCCCCGACTTACTACTCATAGTGTAGTAAATTTTGTATACAAACCCCCAACATACCGGCAGTAATTAAAGAACTACAAGAACTCAATCACCGCTCAATCACATTGTAAAACAATTAAGGTTTTGTAAAATATTCTAAAAAGGTTAACAAAAATTGGATAAACTCACATTGCTATCTTAGACTTCGCGTAAGGGTTTCCTGGATATAATCTATAATTTATACAAATGTACATTGGTTAGTATCATAACCCTTTGAAAAATATTAATGATACCCTCCCCGAGACGGCATTCCAACAACTACGTCGGGCAAAACCACGACAGTTATTACGGAACCCTAAATCAATCGGGCAGCGTATCTATTACAAAACCGGGGTTATACTACTTACAACGGAGCAGAACCTCGCTAATTAGGGGGATATAATACCCGATTATAACTTCTACTACTCAGAATTCGTTTAAGAAAGAAAAGATGTGAGCGACGGAAATGAAATCCCGAGGCCTCCTTATATAGTTGTTAAATCTGGTCCTCTCGCGGCCCGCGTAAAAATAGGCAAAGCCTTACGCTGCCCGCTTCAACCCTGGGTCAACGAGTAGCTTAGCTGGGTCAGCATGTAAGTCCGCCGGGGGTTAGGCCACGTGGCCGCACCGGGCTGTGCCACATCTTGGTCTCACACGGCCCGCGTAAGTGTTAAGGTTAGCTTACGCGGCCCACCTTAACTTAAGATTCACTGAATTCAGCTTTGAGCCTTGATACCGCCCGCGTAAGGTTGAGGAGTGATCCTACACGGCCTGCCTCAGCTTAAAAATCAGATTTTTAATTTATTTTTATTGCTATAAAGTATTTCGGGCTCGGTTTTCACATACGGGGTGTATTTAAAGACATATTGGGACATTTTTAAAATATTCTTGGGTATCGGTTTTTACTGAGGGTTGTTACAAAAATGGTTCAAGCACTTCATGCATGTCGGATAGAGGAAACCCAATCGGTCTCATCTTATGTCTTTAAGATGAAAAACCACATTGATCACCTCGAAAGGCTCAATATGGGTAAAACGGCTTTATCCGTTCTAACGATCAATGAAGGTGGCAACAAGAAATGGCATCACCCCGACACCAAGGCAAGTGTTGCAAATGAAAGGGGTAATTCAAAGGAAAAAGAAAAGAAAAGCTAAAGCTAAAGCGGAACCACCGAAACTAAAAGAAAAGAAGGCAAAGGTTGCCACGAACGATCCATACTTTAAGTGTGGCGAGATAGGGCATTTGAAAAGGAATTGTCCAACCTATCTCAAAGAGTTGAAAAACAAGAGGGATGCGGGGGCAAACCTCAGGTACAATCTTTATGATACATATTGACCTTACTATTATTTCTTCTAACACATGGGTATTAGATACTGGATGTGGAACTCATGTTTGCAATTTGTTGCAAGAATTCAAAAGAAATAAGCATTATAAGAAGGGAGACATTAGTCTCTTCATGGGCAATGGAACGAAAGTTCAAGTTGAAGCCCTAGGAGACTATGTTTTGAAACTTCCAAATGGTTTGGAAATTGTTTTAAAAATGTTTTGAATGGTCCTAGCTTGACTAGGAACATTATTCAAGTTTCCCTTATAAGACAATATGGTTTTGATTTAAAGTTTGTAAACAACGACATTTATATTTCGATAAATGACATGTTTTACTTTAAACCTATGCTTTCAAATGGTATTTATGAATTGGTTCATGATAATACGTCATTTGATAGTTCAATGTACCAAGCAATCACCAAGAGACTCAAAATGGATTTTAGTGAGACCTATCTTTGGCATTATTGCCTTAGTTATATAAACAGAAGTCGCATGTAAACACTTCGAAAGAATGGTCTTTTGGAGACAAATGAAGTTGGTTCATTTGATACATGTGAATCTTGTTTACAAGGTAAAATGACTAAGGAACCCTTTAGTGGAAAAGGGCAAAGGATTTATTTGGTATCATACATTAGGATGTATGTGATCCTAAGCCAATGACTAGGAATGGTGAAAGACACTTCATTACTTTTACCGACAATAATAGTAGTTATGGTTATGTGTACTTGCTGAGACACAAAGATGAAGTTTTGAAACGTTCAAAAATCTTCAAAAGTGAAGTAGAAAATCAACTCAATCAAAGTTCTTCGTTTCGATAGAGGAGGAATCGAACTCTAATGGATCTGGTTCGATCTATGATGGCTAGGAGCACATTATCTCTATCATTTTGGGGTTACGCTTTGCTCTCCATGGCCCGTATACTAAATATGGCACCAACCAAGAAAGTAGATAAGACACCTTTTGAAATATGGCATGGAAGGGCTCCATCATTATCATATTTGAAGGTATGGAGTTGTGAAGCTTAAGTGAAGCAATACACCCCAAATAAATTGGAAGTACGATCCACTAAGTGTATCTTCGTAGGATATCCTAAAGATGATATAGGATATTATTTCTACGATCCAAGAGAGCAAAAGGTTTTGTTGCTCGAAAGGTTGAGTTCTTGGAAGCTAAGTTCCTTGTGGAAGGAATTAGTAAAACAGTGGAACTTGATGAGGATCGAGAACCACAAGCCGATACACATTTGGTTGATACTATCACTCAACAAGAGGTTGTTGAAAAACGATCAAGTGGTTGATCAATACACGCAAAACGTTCACGGATCTGGTAGAATTAGTAGTCCACCTGAAAGATATGGATTTTTCATAGATGGATGCTACGTGGTAGATTCGGGTGAACCAACCACATACCATGATGCAATGTCAAAATCCAATTGTGACAAATGGCTTGAGGCCATGAACGTAGAGATGCGATCCATGTATGACAACCAAGTATAGGAATTGGTTGTGCTACCTCTTAACTCCAAAGTAGTTGGAAGTAAGTGGGTTTTCAGGAAGAAAACCGATATGCATGGTAATTTGGATACTTATAAAGAGAGAATTGTAGCAAAAGGTTTCAATCAAACTCAAGGGGTTGATTATGATGAGACCTTCTCGCCCGTGGCGATGCTAAAGTCAATTAGGATATTATTTGCCATACCTGGATAATCTGATTATGGGTTTTGGTAAATGGATGTCAAAACATCTTTCCTTAATGGATATCTTGAGGAAGATTTCTATATGGTTCAACCTGAAGGTTTTGTTGATACAAAGCATCCTAACAAAGTATGCAAGTTAAAAAAAATCAATCTATGGATTGAAATAAGCATCTACAAGTTTGAATCACCGTTTTGATGAAGAGATTAGGGAATATGGATTCATTAAGAAGGCCGATGAAGCTTGTGTGTATATGAAAGCTAGTGGGAGCGTTATTACTTTCTTATGATTATATGTCAATGACATTCTACTATTTGGAAATGACATTCCAACCATGGAAGGTGTAAAAGCCTGGCTTGGAAGTTGTTTTTCCATTACGGATCTTGGTGAAGCCGCCTATATTTTTGGAATAAAGATCTATAGGGATAGATCAAGGCGCTTGATAGGTTTAAAGCAAAGTGCATACATTGAAAAAGCCTTGAAAAGGTTTAAGATGGAGAACTCTAAGAAAGGTTTGGTACCTATTCAAGAGAGGACAATATCGTATGCGTTTCAATGTCCTTGCTCAAAGGATGAGCAAGAAAGAATGAAAGGAATCCCATCTAAGTCTGCTATAGGATCCATTATGTATGTAATGATATGCACTATACCGGACAAGTCATGCGCTTTAAGCATGATGAGAAGATACCAGGGAAATCCAAGTAACGATCATTGGATGACTGTTAAGAGCATATTGAAATACCTTAGGAGAACTAAGGATATGTTTCTAATATATGGATCTGGTGAAGAGGAACTCGTTGTAAAGGGTTACACGGATACAAGTTTCGAAAATGATCGAGATGATTCTCGATCACAATTAGGGTAGCATTGTCCACTACAGAATCAGAATACATCGCCGCTTCATTAATTGAAATGATTCATATGGATATGCCACTTGAATTATTCCGATCTAGGGGTAGTCCCTACCATTCAAGAACCCCTAGTGTGACACATGTGCCTCCGTGACCATCAAACAAATACCAAATCAATGAAATATTATGTTTCATACTTGGGATTTGTAAAAATATGTGTATCGTTTGCACATATCAAATTCTTGTTCGATTTCGGGCTTTAAATCGCTTTCTGGAAGGTTATACGCGATCTGATGCGTAAATATAACCATTTTAATGCAACAAACACTCCGGAACAGTGACATAGGCTTAACATACCTTAAATAACCTTTACAAGACTTAGAAATAAGTTTTGGATGGTTTGGTATGCCGAAATCAAGTTTATTCGCTTATAGGGGCTAAATTCGACAAACTGCGAAAGTATGTCGATTTTTACTGTAACGAACATTCCGGAACTTGATCATAAGTTAAATATGCCCTAAATATCCTTTACATAGCTTAGAAATAGGCTTTGAGGTGTTTGGTGCACAAAAATAAACTTTCTTGATCAATAGGGACTAAAAGCGTCAAAAAATGCATAAGTTTGCATTTTCTCGCATATTTTACGTTCTGAATATATCCTGACAACCAAAAATTTATGTAAGCATTAAAATATTTTATTTTAGTGTTTGGCATGATAAAAATCCATTCGTCGCGTAATTTGGATCGTTTTTGCGTCTGTTACGACTTCCGTCGTAATTAACCGAACAACGCAATCATACGACCAAACGAGCCGACATCCGAGATGTTTTTGAGCATATTTTTAGTTCCCTATACTTTAACTTCATTTTAGAGCCTTAAAATGAGGTTAACGGGGCTTAAACGTGTCAAAACGCATCAAAAATCAAGTTTGGGAACACTGGGGCCTGTTCTGCCATTTAGTGAAAGTTTCTGCAAGCAAGCCAGGTCCTTACGAACCATATGGACCTGCTTACGATCCATAAGCATGCCCAGTTCAGCATAATTGCTTTCCAGCTTGTTCCAGCTGTTTCCCTCTTGTGCAAATGGTTTTTATGATCCTATGTGCTGGTTTGGGGGCTCCCATGGTTTTAAAAATCAGTGGGTGCAAGTGTAAGGCTCAGATTGAAGCTCGGTTTTCTAGAACCGATCCTAACGGTTCTACGAAAACTATAAATATCCCCTCCATGTTGCACTTCAAACCCACACCTTTGATTCTAAATTGCTTCTCTAAGTTGATGTGATTAATCACTTCATACCAGAGAATATTCGGATCAAAGCTTCCGTTCTTGGACCCGTTGTAAGTATTCTTTCGTTCTTTTACGTTTTTAGCGTTAAAGTCAAACTTTGTTTGACTTTCTACATTAACCAGTTTATGGTCAACACGAAGTTCGTTTGAACTTCATAAAGTGAGCGTAATCACGATGGTTATAGTCCCTCGTGACTATACCTACTGATTACCACGTTATCTAGGCTTTGTAACCAAACTACTTTTAGGTATCAAAACCGTTTTTTTTTATACCAAACTTGTTTTCTAAATTCATTAAACATGTTTAACTCGTCACTTTTAGATTTGTGCTTGTATAGGGTCGTAAAGGTAAGCGATCTAAACAATCGCTTATACTTTCGAACCCGACCCGTTTGGTCGATCATTAGGATCCGAACAAACACATTAGGTGACCATAGTTGTATAGGGATTAACCTTACGAGGTTATACCTTATGGTCACTACGTTTAGTTAGTTGTATGATAGGTAGTATATATGCCTTAGGTAAATTACCAAAATACCCTTTTTACGTCAAAATTCATTTTAAGCATATGTAATCTAAATTTTGACATCTAAACTGATTAGGCAACAATATTAGAGATGTTAAGGCATATTTTACTTATCATAGGACTAGTTAGACGATCCGAACGTGTTTTACGCGAACGACGCGTTAAAGTAGCGTAAGCTACCTAAACGGGTCGTAATGGGTCGTAAGCACTTAGGTTAGGTTTCATTTTAGTATGTAGGCTTTGTTAAACCATATCATATGAGTTCCAATACTCATTTGGTTTACGAAACCTCATCCTATCCAATCTCCCGATTTAGGTCCGGTTATTAATGTAGTTACCTATATTAGGTGTCGTTTGATTCCCGTGATCCCTCTAGCTTTGCTTGGTAGTTATTCAAGACTTCTAAGTATCCTCAAGTGAGTACATAGACCCCTCTTTTGCTGTTTTCAAACTGTTTTGGGGTGGAACACATGTGCCTACTTGTTACTTTCATGTTTTCATGTTTTTACATCATATACTTGCTATGTTCATTAGTACACTATTAGTACATGATTTCATTATGTTTTTATGCTATGTATGTCCATTTAGTGCATACTTAGTACATTGTTTTACATTACATTTTGTTGCATATGCTCATCCAGCATATGGACACATTGTTTACATTTTGAACCATTTGATTATGTGAACCGTTTGTAACAATTTGATTATGTGAACCATTTGTAACCGTTGAATTATGTGAACAGTTTGTAACTGTTTGAACCATGTGAACCGTTTGTAATTGTTTGATTGATATGAACCGTTTGAAATTTTTTTGAACCGTTGGGATTGGGGAAGTGATTAGGTAACGGGACGGGTGTAATGTGCTAAAAGCATGGTGGATACGCCGCTGGTACTTCCTATATATACGTGCTTTTAACACATTATATATCGTTGCGTTATCTAGATCACTTGGGCAAGGTTATCAAAACAAAGTTATATTACAAGGTCTTTCTAACGATATATATACTATTTGAGTTTTTTATTTCAAAAATGATTTACAATCTAGGTTTAATTAAACAAATGTTTTTGGAGTTAAGAATCATGGCTACGAGATTTTATAAATTATAATCCACTTGATTTGAGTTGGTTAATTATGTCACAATACTATACTTTTCAAAACAAGGTTTTTAAATAATTGTTGCAACATGTAAAACGAGCCATGAATCTGACACTCAAATAAAACCTATGTACTCGCCGGCATTTTTATGCTGACGTATTTTCACATGTGTTTCAGGTACCATAGTTGATGATGTTTGATGATGATATTTGTGTACGCTCACATAGGACTGGACGAGGCCTTAGTGACTTAATAAGAATGAAAGTCTATTTGTTCATGTTTTGTTTCTAATTCTAATGTAATGTAATACATTTAATTTAATAAAACGATACTATTTAATCCATGGTTGTGAAACAATAATTCTGTTACAACACTCCCCGACGTTTCCGCCACGTTTTGTTGTTTTAGTGGTCGGGGTGTGACAGAAAAGTTGGTATCAGAGCCAATGGTTGTAGGGAATTAGGTTATTAGTATTGCTTTGACCTAGACTATAACCTTCCTAGGACCCTAACGCGAGTTTACTTGCGTTAGGTCAAGAAACAATACCATTGCCTATCTTTAAGCAACAACCACAATATGAACACAAAATTCGAATCTGCTTTGAAAACTAATCATCTGTTCTAGGATGATTTATTATAAGGTTTTGAACCCTCTAAGTTTTCAAAATTCCGTCAAAGTCTGGTCTAAATAATGTGAACACGTGCAAACTGGAAGGGTGGATGCCTGTATCCTGAGCTTTCTGTCTAAGGCTAGAGTGTTCGTACAAATCCGCAGCATCTGACCAGTCACTCTTACCTGGGAACTCTTGGGGTGAGTGTCCACTTATAAGCAAGCATGTCTTCGCGATACATTATGAGGACCTATTTACTTTGATTCAGCTTTTGTGTGTCGTTTGTTTGCTTCGTGGTTCAAACAAATGACCATCACTCATGCTTTTGGTCGGTAATTATAGCATCCTATTCTTACCCAATGCCATTTCATTTGTTTTCTCTCTTGTTTCCCCTTTTTAGAATGCCTCCACGACTCGAAAATCAGGTACCTATTGAAGAACTGGCAGCTGTCATTACGCAGTAAATGACTGCTGCAATCCCGAACATCGTTGCTCAATGTAACCAAGCTCTCAACAACAACAATGCCCCCTGCAACTTCAAGACGTTCAACTCAACTAAGCCTCAAAGTTTTCTGGGTCTCAAGGAGCGACTGCACTTTTGCAATGGTTCGAGAGTCTAGAGAGCACCTTCAGGCATGTTCAATGTCCAAACGAGCGAAAAGTAGATTTCGCATCTAGTGTCTTTGAGAAACGAGCTTTGACGTGGTGGAATGGTGTGATGAGAGATAGGCGTGCCGATGTGGCACTGGCTCAAACGTGGGAAGAGCTTCGAGCTCTGATCATGAAGGAATTATGTCCTCGTCACGAGATTAGGGCCTTGGAAAGGGAATTTGACGATCTTAAGCAAGATAGCGGTGAGCATCGAGCCTACACGGATCGTTATGAGGAACTAAGTCTGTTATGCCCGAATATGGTTACACCTTTGGATAAGGCAATCGAAAAGTACATTGATGGCCTCCCTGACTCAGTACAAGACATTGTGACTGGTAGTAATCCCACTACAGTTAGGCATGCCATTGAGCTATCTGCTACCTTGACTGAATCTCAAATCAGGAAAGGTAAACGTTTCCGAAAAAGTGATAAGAAACCAATCGAGGAATCAAAACCGAAGGATGAGCAGACTGAATCTTCCAAGAAATCAAAGAAGGGAAAGGCTTCTCAGAACTTTGCCGTGGTTACTCACAATGATCAAGCCGTCCCCAACCAACTAGCTCAACCCCCTGCTAGGAAGCCCTACAACGGAACTGCACCCTTGTGCAACCAATGTAGCCTTCATCAACATGCCAATGTAATGTGCCGCAAATGCCAAACCTGTGGACTCTTATGCCATACCGCAAGAGTCTGTCCAGCTGCAGCTGCACCAAATCAAGTTGGCAACAATCCTGCTCAAGGTCGTTTTCCACCAGGATCTTGCTTCAACTGTGGTGAGATGGGCCATTTTCAAAGAAATTTCCCAAGGCTTGTAGATGCAAATCCAGCGCAGGGATGAGCATCTGACCGACGGAAAGACAACACTGTTTAGAAATAATCAAGCTTTATGTATTATTTTCTTTTGTTTTCATGATCCATGAAACAGTTGTAATTGTTGTTTATAAATAAATCTTTTATTTACATTGCAATATATTGATGTGGTTGCATGTATAAACAACATATCCCCTACAATACCAACAATCAAGGAATCGTATTCCTTGAAGAACAGACTACCCCCAAATTTCTTCCATTTTATGATCTCTTGCGTTTTCCACGAAAATCCTAAGTACCCGTTTGTTCCAAAAGAACGAAGTACAAGCCGCAATTTACAACTCTGGACGAAAACCTAAAGTACCACTATAAGTCCTTAATATGGTACCTAAAGGTATTTCCATAAGTCCTAGATTGTTATGTCCCTTAATTCGAATGTTACGTTTCCTTGAAAGCGAAATCGAATTTTGGAAGATCATCCTACCTTTTCAGATATATGCTTGAGGACGTTGAAGTCCATCGACTAGGTTCTTGGTATACCTTGAATACCCATGTTCAAATCGACGTCAAGTTAATAGCAATCAATAACAAATTAAAGGTCAAGTTAGACAATTATGTGATTATGTTCTTATGTGTTCCCTTTTTTTATGTTTTTTTGTGTGATCCAAATTTTTGTTATCCAAATCCTCGTAGAATCTTCCATATCTTCTTATAAGGGATTCATAGTAGGATATCCAAAGGTACTACCTTAAATCCTTAATGGGCGTCTACGTAATAGTTAAGACCCTTGGATTATAAAGTACTATTCCATAATTAGACCCCTTGAGTGGTCTAGTTAAACAGATTGATCCAAAAATCTGGTTAGGAATATCATGTGATGATATAGCTGAAAAGAATCCTTGGTGGTCTAATTGAAAAGATCATTTGTAGATCTAATTAAAAGGACCCTATGGTAGTCTAGTCCCACTCACCACAGGTTTGATTTTCTTCCCCTACACATTATGAAATACACTGTGCGGACTGTGCAAGGAATTACGTAATTATGGACGCGTACATAATTATGGAATTTAGTGCACAGAAATCACAGCAAGTTCTGTAATGTGTCTAGAGTTAATCCTTTTCATTTCCATTTCTGATGAAGCACCCGTTGAAAATGACTCCGTCTGTTCATTTTCGTTTCTGAAGATTGTCCGTTGAGGAAATGAATATCTGTTTGATTATCCTTTTCATTTCCATTTCTGATGAAGCACCCGTTGAAAATGACTCTGTCTGTTCATTTTCGTTTCTGAAGATTGTTCGTTGAGCAAAATGAATATCCGTTTGATTATCCTTTTCATTTCCATTTCTGATGAAGCACCCGTTGAAAATGACTCCGTCTGTTCATTTTTGTTTCTGAAGATTGTCCGTTGAGGAAATGAATGTCCGTTTGATTATCCGTTTCATTTCCATTTCTAATGAAGCACCCATTGAAAATGACTCCGTTTGTTCATTTTCATTTATGAAGATTGTCCGTTGAGGAAATGAATATCCGTTTGATTATCCTTTTCATTTCCGTTTCTAAGGAAGCACCCGTTGATAATGATCCAGTCCGTTCATTTTCGTTTCTGAAGATTGTCCGTTGAGGAAATGAATCTCTGTTTGTTTATTCCTTCATTTCCGCTTCTGAAGAATACTCGTTGAGGAAAATGACTCCATCCGTTCATTTTCGTTTCTGAAGAATGTCCGTTAAGAAAATGACAGTGTTATGCCTTGCATATCTCTGGTGGTTTTTTGACACAAGGTCACAGACAGACTCCTACGAATAAATTTCGGGACGGAATTTCCTAAAGTAGGGGAGACTGTGACACCTGTGCCTCCGTGACCATCAAACAAATTCCAAATTAATGAAATAATATGTTTCATACTTGGTATTTGTAAAAATATCTGTATCGTTTGCACATATCAAATTCTTGTTCGATTTCGGGCTTTAAATCGCTTTCTTGAAGGTTATACGCGATCTGATGCGTAAATATAACCAGTTTAATGCAACAAACACTCCGGAACAGTGACATAGGCTTAACATACCTTAAATAACCTTTACATAACTTAGAAATAAGTTTTGGATGGTTTGGTATGCCGAAATCAAGTTTATTCGCTTACAGGGGCTAAATTCGACAAACTGCGAACGTATGTTGATTTGTACTGAAACGAACATTCCGGAACTTGAACATAAGTGAAATATGCCCTAAATATCCTTTACATAGCTTAGAAATAGGCTTTGAGGTGTTTGGTGCGCCAAAATAAACTTTCTTGATCAATAGGGACTAAAAGCGTCAAAGAATGCATAAGTTTGCATTTTCGCGCATATTTTACGTTTTGAATGTATCCGGACATCCAAAAATTTATGTAAGCATTAAAATATTTTATCTTAGTGTTTGGCATGATAAAAATCCATTCGTCGAGTAATTTGGATCGTTTTTGCGTCCGTTACGACTTCCCTCGTAATTAACCGAACAACGCAATCATACGACCAAACGAGCCGATATCCGAGATGTTTTTGAGCATATTTTAAGTTCCCTATACTTTAACTTCATTTTAGAGCCTTAAAATGAGGTTAACGGGGCTTAAACGTGTCAAAACGCATCAAAAGTCAAGTTTGGGAACACAGGGGCCTGTTCTGCCATTTAGTGAATGTTTCTGCCAGCAAGCCAGGTCCTTACAGACTGTATGGACCTGGTTACGGTCCGTAAGCATGCCCTACTTCAGCAGACTTCCTTTCCAGTTTGTTCCAGCTATTTCCCTCTTGTGCAAATGGTTTTTATGATCCTATGTGCTGGTTTGGGGGGTCCCATGGTTTTAAAAATCAGTGGGTGCAAGTGTAAGGCTCAGATTAAAGCTCGGTTTTCAAGAAACGATCCTAACGGTTCTACGAAAACTATAAATACCCCCTCCATGTTACACTTCAAACCCACACCTTTGAATCTGAATTGGTTCTCTAAGTTGATGTGATTATTCACTTCATACCTGAGAATATTCGGATCAAAGCTTCCGTTCTTGGACCCATTGTAAGTATTCTCTCGTTCTTTTACATTTTTAGCGTTAAAGTCAAACTTTGTTTGACTTTCTACATTGACCAGTTTACGGTCAACACGAAGTTCGTTTGAACTTCATAACGTTAGCGTAATCACGATGGTTATAGTCCCTCGTGACTATACCTTCTGATTACCACGTTATCTAGGCTTAGTGACGAGTCGTAGTTTCGGCCAAAATGCGTATTCTTGTGTATTTTGTAACCAAACTACTTTTAGGTATCAAAACCGTTTGTTTTGATACCAAACCTGTTTTCTAAATTCGTTAAACATGTTTTTACGTGTTTAACTCGTCACTTTTAGATTTGTGCTTATATAGGGTCTTAAAGGTAAGCGATCTAAACAATCGCTTATACTTTCGAACCCGACCCGTTTGGTCCATCATTAGGATCCGACCAAACACATTAGGTGACCATAGTCGTATAGGGAATAACCTTCCGAGGTTATACCTTATGGTCACTACGTTTAGTTAGTTGTATGAAAGGTAGTATATATGCCTTAGGTAAATTACCAAAATACCCTTTTTACGTCAAAATTCATTTTAAGCATATGTAATCTAAATTTTGACATCTAAACTGATTAGGCAACAATATTAGAGATGTTAAGGCATATTTTACTTATCATAGGAGTAGTTAGACGGTCCGAACGCGTTTTACGCGAACGACGCGTTAAAGTAGCGTAAGCTACCTAAACGGGTGGTAATGGGTCGTAAGCACTTAGGTTAGGTTTCATTTCAGTATGTAGGCTTTGTTAAACCATATCATATGAGTTCCAATACTCATTTGGTTTACGAAACCTCATCCTATCCAATCTCCCGATTTAGGTCCGGTTATTAATGTAGTTACCTATATTAGGTGCCGTTTGATTCCCGTGATCCCTCTAGCTTTGCTTGGTAGTTATTCAAGACTTCTAAGCATCCTCAAGTGAGTACATAGACCCCTATTTTACTGTTTTCAAGCTGTTTTGGGGTGGAACACATGTGCCTACTTCTTACTTTGATGCTTTCATGTTTTTACATCATATACTTGCTATGTTCATTAGTACACTATTAGTACATGATTTCATTATGTTTTTATGCTATGTATGTCCATTTAGTGCATACTTAGTACATTGTTTTACTTTACATTTTGTTGCATATGCTCATCCAGCATATGGACACATTGTTTACATTTTGAACCATTTGATTATGTGAACCGTTTGTAACCATTTGATTATGTGAACCGTTTGTAACCGTTGAATTATGTGAACCGTTTGTAACTGTTTGAACCGTGTGAACGATTTGTAATTGTTTGATTGATATGAACCGTTTGAAATATGTTTGAACCGTTGGGATTGGGGAAGTGATTAGGTAACGGGGCGGGTGTAATGTGCTAAAAGCATGGTGGATACACCGCTGGTACTTCCTATATATAAGTGCTTTTAACACATTATATATCGTTGCGTTATCTAGATCACTTGGGCCAGGTTATCAAAACAAAGTTATATTACAAGGTCTTTCTAACGATATATATATATATACTATTTGAGTTTTTATTTCAAAAACGATTTACAATCTGGGTTTAATTAAACGAATGTTTTTGTAGTTAAGAATCATGGCTACGAGATTTTATAAATTATAATCAACTTGATTTGAGTTGGTTAATTATGTCGCAATACTATACTTTTCAAAACAAGGTTTTTAAATAAGTGTTGCAACATGTAAAACGAGCCACGAATCTGACACTCAAATAAAACCTATGTACTCGCCGGCATTTTTATGCTGACGTATTTTCACATGTGTTTCAGGTACCATAGTTGATGATGTTTGATGATGATATTTGTGTACGCTCACATAGGACTGGACGAGGCCTTAGTGACTTAATAACAATGAAAGTCTATTTGTTCATGTTTCGTTTCTAATTCTAATGTAATGTAGTACATTTGATTTAATAAAACGAATCTATTTAATCCATGGTTGTGAAACAATGATTCTGTTACAACACTCCCCGGCGTTTCCACCACGTTTTGTTGTTTTACGTGGTCGGGGTGTGACACCTAAAGATCTTTGTGATAACGATGGTGCGACTGCTCAAATCAAGGAATCTCGTGTACAACAAAAGACTAGGCACATTGAGCAGAGTTTCAACTAAATAAGGGATGAAGTTGAAAAGGGAAAGATATGTATTCCCAAAGTTCATACTGATCAAAATATTGCGGATCCACTCACGAAGCTCCTTGAATGGGCAAAGCATGAGAGGGTCATACTTGTGCCTTAGGACTTCGATATTCTAGTGATTGGATTTGATTTATTTTGTATTTGGATATTGGAACAATTATTATTTTAACTCTTTTATGGTATGTTGAGTTATATTCCATTTTAGCATATTTAAATCCATGAATAAGTTACTTATTCTAAATGTACGTAGTCGATCATACTTGTGGGAACAAATTTGAATGTAAGACTATTATGAACTTGGATTGGTGGATATTCATTAGGTATGAATATAGAGCAAAGTGTTGCTGCCAAAGTTCATAGATAATTGTGGGATACAACTATTGGACTGACTTGCTCTCAAATGTTACTTCATGGGATCATTTGTGATTGATCATAAGTAAATTTGAGTAAAGGAGAATATCATAGTATCCTCTGACTCGAGATACATATTGGGTCTTGATATTCACCAAATATTATACCTTGACTTATTTCTTCGCTGTCAGTAATATGACAGTACATAAGGCTAAGCTCAGGTGTGGTACAAGGTGATTGTTAGAGACGTATGTAGTCAAGAAGGGATTTGTTCCTCTTATTCGTTGAAAGTAAGATGTCTAAGGCCTACTAAAGTTAAATCAACAGAGAGTGATCACTCTATGTCTCTGGATTTAACATGACATCTGTAACGAAAGGATAAATGATAGATTTTCCTAAATCAAGTTCAAGTAAAGGACTTGGAGGGTATGATGTTATTGAATGGCACACAGTCATACGTATTAGGGGTAGTAAATAGTAGTTAGGTGGTCTTTACTGCTTGCATCAATCTTCTATGTATCTTGTGCAAGTGGGAGATTATTGGACTCTGTATGCCCAAGACGCATATTAAATTGATGTGGCTAGTACATTATGATCCAAGTCGAGTCCTACCCAATAACAAGCTAGACAAACACTTATTATATTTATTTATGATATGATCAAACAAAAAAATATTAACACTTAGAATATTTAGAAATTGGTTTTCTAAATAATTTCACTTGACAAACTAATAAATTATATGGATAATCTATTTTGAGAGAATATTTTATCTTGTTATTTAATAGGTTAAATAACATTATAAAAGGTTATGATTTGTTGCATAAAAGTTAGAAAAATTCTCATTGGTTGAATATGGTGGAATATGGCCCGCCCCTATTGTTCTTCCCAAGGATTTTTCCTCCACTAAGATGACATGCAAAATCTCATAAAATTTCCAAATTTGATTTGGTTATTTTTGGATATAATTCTCTCACACTTTCAAAAGGTTTTACTAGACATAATTTTCAATAGAATGACTTGAAATTTTGCTCTCTAAAAATCGGCCATAGTGTGCCATCCTAGAAGGTTTTTGAAGTTTGCAAATCAAGTGTAAGAAATTTAGAAAAGCTCCATATTTTTGGCCATATATGGTTCTCTTGATGGAATTTTCAAATGAGTTTACAAGTGTAAAATCCTTGCTAAAATTAAAGTGTTTGTAGGAAAGCTTGGGGTATACAAGCTTGAGGTCTTCTACACTTGAAGATTACCATTCTAGAAGCATCATCTTCTTCATGTCGTTTACTCCAAGAATGTAGTATTCTAAAACACCCTATGGTTATGTTTGATAGCATGAATGTTCGTGTATGAATCCGGGGATTGGGTTTTATATATAAAATGAATTTTATATCTTGTAAATAACATGTTTTAAAATAACTTTTCCGTTGCGTTTTGATTTTATATGGATGAAATCACTTTGATAAACATGTGAAAAACCAACACAATATAAGTTCCAAAATTCGATAAACTACTAGTCAAACATGGTATTCATCATTAACTAGGTAGCTACTAAGACTTTAGCCAAGAATCATCATCCATAAAAGTAACAAGTTCGTCAACATAAAGTAAACATGTTCAAACATATGAAAAACACAAAGTTAAAGATAAATAACGAACCAACCGTTTGTTAGAGTGAAAATCACGAACCCACACTGTCAAATTGATCATGGCACCTTCTTTCCACCCAAAATCACCTATGGAACCTCTAAAATTTGTCTGGGATCAGTTCTATTCGTATCAGGGTTAATTGGGAGCTTAAATAGGGCTAAAAATAAAGTTTTTCGTGTTGATCTGGCACTCTCTTGCGTCGCACGATTGTAGGTCCCTTTAGCCGTGCGGATCCTAACAGAATCGTCGATCCAACCTAGAGTGCGGAATCCTCTAGATTAGATTTCACATAAAATTAGTAGAACCAGAATCAAGAACACGATACACTTTCAATCCGGTCTTCTATTGATTATCCAACACGAAGTTTACAATCAATTCAAGACCCACAAGAAATCTCTCAACCACTATCTGTAGATTTCTCTAACTCTCTCTCAAACTTCTCTAAGTGTGTACAATGTCCAACCTAAACCCTTATGCCAAGCCTTGTTTATATAGGACAAGGTTTGCACATGGGCTTTGGTCTGGGCCAGGCCATTCTCCAAGCCCATTACACTAAATAACTCCCTAACCAATAATGCTAAGCCCAATACAAAATATCCAAAGACTAAATAAACAAACTATTAAGTTGTTGTCACAAAACATGCACCAACAAACTCCACCTTGACAATAGCTTCATAGTGTAACTTTGTCTTCAAACATCTTGCAGTCTTTGGATAGCGTCAGCTACACAGTTTCTGATATCAACAAACTCCCCCTTAGCTGATGCTTCCAATCTCCAAAACTTTCCTTCGTTGTAGATCAGTGAACAAGAAATCTTTGGTTAAGCAAGTATCTCCAACTCTTCCATATCTCTCTCTCTCTCTTTCTGCAATGTAGTAGAAGGATCCTACCATGCATCTTCACACGTTCTTCACTTCACACTCAATCTGCACTTTACTTGTATTCTGCACTTCATTTTGATAACTGCATCAATCTGTTTAGAAACACAAGCAAGTATCTCGAAAAACCATTAGTCTTTTTCACATTTAAAGATAAACCAATATTTTATCTTAGTTTGCAAAAACAACTACCTGTCAGTTCAAAATGGAAGTCTTTTAAAAGGAAATATTTTTGGTATTTTTGATATTTTTTCAAAACAAACTAAACAAACTAAACTAAACTCAAAAATATTTACAAATTCATCCTTTTATGAGAATCACGTGCAAGAAGATTAGATTTCACAGAAAATGAGTAGAACCAGAATCAAGAACACAATACATTTTCAATCCGGTCTTCTATTGATTATCCAACACGAAGTTTACAATCAATTTAAGACCCACTAGAAATCTCCTAGCCACTCTCTATATATTTCTCCAAATGTCTCAAATGTCTAACCTCAACCCTTATGCCAAGCCTTGTTTATATAGGACAAGGTTTGCACATGGGCTTTGGTCTGAGCTAGGCCATTCTCCAAGCCCATAACACTAAATAACTTCCTAACCAATAATGTTGAGCCCAATACAAAATATCCAAAGACTAAATAAACAAACTATTAAGCTGTTGTCACAAAACATGCACCAACAAACTCCCCCTTGACAACAGCTTCATAGTGTAACTTTGTCTTCAAACATCTTGCAGTCTTTTGGTCTTTGGATAGCGTCAGCTGCACAGTTTCTGACATCAACAAACTCCCCCTTAGCTGATGCTTGCAATCTCCAAAACTTTCATTCGTTGTAGATCAGCGAACTAGCAATCTTTGGTTAGCAACTATCTTCAATTCTTTCATATCTCTTTCTGTAATGTAGTAGAAGGATCCTACCATGCATCTTCACACTTCTTCATTTCACTCTCAATCTGCACTTTACTTGTATTCTGCACTTCATTTTGATAACTGCATCAATCTGTTTAGCAACACAAGCAAGTATCTCGAAAAACCATTAGTCTTTTTCACATTTAAAGATAAACCAATATTTTATCTTAATTTGCAAAAACAACTACCTGTCAGTTCAAAATGGGAGATCTTTTAAAAAGGAAATATTTTTGGTATTTTTTATTTTTAAAACAAACTAACAAACTAAACTAAACTCAAAAATATTTACAATACTTCTTTTTGTGAGTATCATGTGCAAGAAGATCATATCAGCAAAATCAAACTGTTTTCACACTATTAGATAATTCTTTATTTAATTTTCGTGAAAAGCAGTCCAAGACGATTACCAGTATGTTCGTCCACCTAAACAAAAATGCATGAACATTTCAAGTACCATTACCGTATGATACGTTAAGGTAATATTTATTCTGATATATTAGCGTGTCCCACTTCAGGATATACCCCCGCGATCAAGGTATGCACAAAGATTCATCGTAGTAGGTGAGTATACTGAATTCATCCGTTTTGTTTTTCAACGTTTAGATAATTGGTGAACAGGTCAGTACTTCCGTACAGCAGAGAGACCAAAATATCTAATGAGGGCTAAGACAAATACCATTTTTGGTACGATTTGTGCATTTTGCACTTATTGAATGACTCTCTATGAGAGCTTCTTCATTTTCAGGGTTTTGGCATTTTTAGCTCTTTTAAGATATCCTAGGTGTGTCTAGGTCAGCATGTATCTGGATGCAGCAGAAGGACACCCATGATATCCCCAGATGAAATAACAGTATAAAGACCCAAAACTTCAGATTTTGGCAATCTATCAACGCAAGATTTAAGGTCATTAAACCATACACCACTGATGTGTTCCCCACTCATACTCAGTGCATTTATGTTTATATCACATTGGTAAGTTGATTATTTCATGCTTTTGCCTACTGGTACATCATATGATGAAGCTGCTATCACACTTAAGCAATTTAATTCAGTTCGAGTGTGACAGTCTAACCTGCTGATGTACTATCATTTCTTCTTTTTCACACCATGAAAACTCATTTTTCCAATTTTTCAATGTTTTTAGATTGTTTTTTTTTATTTTATAACTTACTCCCCCTAAACACACGCACTATCTAAACCCTTTTTGGCTTAGAGGAATGTCTCCCCCTAAATTTTTGTTTTCATGGAGTAAGTTTTTTAAAAACATAAATTTAAACACAAACAAACTCCCACTTTAACCTGACAAAAGTTTTTCAATGTTAGAGTTTAAAATCATCATAACAATCACTTTAGTAAATAGTTCGTTACCAATTTTAACTTACTATTCACCTCAGAGACTTAGCAGGAACAACCACTGTTGAACACATCAACAGTCCTTCTTGGTTATCCTGCACATTCTCAACAACTCAGTTAGACTTGAGAACCCAAGCCCTGATGGTCTTGGGTTTTCCAAATTCATCCAATACAGGAACATCCATCCAATATCCATCACTCCTCAGTGGAGTCTTGGATTGCTTCCCCATTGTTGAACAAGATTGATAATTTTCACTAGGTCTTTGATTGCGAGAGTTCTAATAAACTCTCGGATTTTCTGACCTTTGAAAATTATTACCTTGATACCTGCTTCTCCCATTATTATACCATGAATTTTGAAAAAAATTTGGATGTTGTTGAACATTCGAGTTACTAAAACCCCTATGTTCGTTTCTTCCTTGAAAAATTTGATTACCAGCAGTTTGGTATCGATTTTGATATCCAAAATTTCTATTTTGACTTTGAAATCGATTTGATTTACCATTATGATGACTAAATTGTGGAGAAATACTTCTTGGTCTATCAAATCTTTTCGAAGTTGAGGGTTTTGATTGAGATTCAGGTTTCTTTGTCTGACAACTTGTTTTTACACTATTGTTTGACCCAACCTGATTCCCGTCATTAACCTCATCAACCTTTTGTTTACCTTTCTTCAAAGGACAACAACTCGCCACATGCCCTTTGTTGTGACATTTAAACCAGGATCTTTTCTTGTAAGTTTTCTTTTTGTTTGATCCCTTTTTAAATGTTTTGGCCTTTTTGTCTTCAGTATCCTCATCCACTTTATGAGATGTACTGTTAGACCCAACAGATTCTTTCAAAGAAACTGGACTATTTGGTAAGTCCACAACTATCGGATCCACTACCTCTTATGTAGTGGTTACAAAATCAATTAGCTCTTCTTCATTAGGTAGAAAAGAGTAGTCTTGATTTTCAGAAGATGAATCTTTAGTAAACCCCACCCCTGTTTTATCATTACTCCTTTTTAAACCTTTTTAAATTTGAGTCCTGACTAACGAAGAATTTTTAAAATTGTTTAACTTCCCCTGAAGCTCTACAATTTTGGCTTGTGCATCAGCCAATTCTGTGCACTTTTCTGAAAGCTCGTTAGTCTTTTCCTTCAGAGTTTCACGAGCCAAATCAATGATCTGTAATTGTTCATTGACTTTGCTTGTTAAACTACTGATTTCTTGTTCATTTGATTTGAGTTTTTCTAAACAATCTGACTCTCGTTTAATCAAAAGAACATTTGACTCTTTTAACTTTTCTAATTCAGCTGACTGAATTTTGTTTTGCTCGATAGTCTGTCAACTTTAACCTGTAGTTCAGTGCAATTAAGACATGTATGACTTACAGATTCTGATGATACCTTTACCTCTGTTGTAAGTCCATTCACATCACTCAAGCCCTTTGAAACTTCTGCCTCAACCTTTTCAGCATTCTCCTCATCTGCTACCTTCTTCTCTTCTATCTCAGCAGCTACCTCTCCTATCTTCACCGCTGCAAGCTCAGCTACCAATGGTTGATCACAAGAATTTACTTTGGAAGAGATCTGATAACGTTTTTCCAAGGCTTCCCACAGCTCTCTAGAAGTCCCATACGTCTTGAAAGTATGTTTAACACTCTCAGGCAAGGACATCTTTATTGCTGCTAAAGCTTTCTTCTCAGCATCAACCAACTGTTTCTCAGATTCATCCATCTTGTCATAAGGAATCACCTTAGCTCTTCCTTCAACACGACGTGCAGGAGCAACATATCCATCAATCATACAACACCACATTCTCGTATCTGCATTTTTCACAAATGCCTCAAACTTCTCCTTCCAGTCAGCATATTCTTTGACGTTTTTAAGCTTTGGCCAGTTCTTAACTTCACTTCCATTGTTCATCTTAGCCATCACGCAGCGTAAAAGTTCAAATGAATTTTGGTAACCTGTGTCAAAATCCAAATCTAACTTCTCTACTGGTCCTTGTCAAGTTTTTACCGTAAGCAAACTGATAAAACACTACAAAACTTTTCTGAAAACTGTTTTTATCAAATTATACCGTTAGATTCGTCTCGAAATTACGATTCCAATGATATATAATGTCAAAAACCTGTTTTAGGATTTTCCAGAGTTTTTTTTTACCCCTAAAAATCCAAGGATTCCAACGGTGCAAACGGTTTCCTGAGATGAGTTACGGATAATTTTCTAAACACGAAACAGCGAAATTTGTCTGACGCAAGCCACGAAAAATTCCACCCCTTCCGAAATGAATAGAAATAGTTCGAAATGGTCCTAAACACGAAATGGTTATCCGAAATCAGCTGGTCTGATCCGAAATGATCACCTTTCGATCCGAAATGAACCCTTTGATCCGAAATGATACACTCTGATCCGAAATCAAGACTGAAAATCCGAAATGCAAGTCAGAAGATCCGGAATGCAGTCAGAAGATCCGTAATGGTCCGAAATTACTTGTTTCTGGTCCGAAATGCAAGCCTGTGAATCCGTAATGCTTGTTTCTAGTCCGAAATGATGGTGTATGATCCGAAATGACTGATTTTTGGTCCGAAATCCAAGCCTTTTTGGTCAGTAATGGTCCGAAATGCTTGAATTCTATCCGAAATCAGTAGCAGCACTCAAGAACAGCCTCCAAACACGTCCAAAAACGCCGATTTTCTGCAGAAACGATTCTGAACCAAGCCAATCAAGAGCCTAAAGCTCTGATACCAATTGTAGGTCCCTTTAGCCGTGCGGATCGTAACAGAATCGTCTATCCAACCTAGAGTGCGGAATCCTCTAGATTAGATTTCACAGAAAATGAGTAGAACCAGAATCATGAACACGATACACTTTCAATCCGGTCTTCTATTGATTATCCAACACGAAGTTTACAATCAATTCAAGACCCACAAGAAATCTCTCAGCCACTCTCTGTAGATTTCTCTAACTCTCTCTCAAACTTCTCTAAGTGTGTACAATGTCCAACCTAAACCCTTATGCCAAGCCTTGTTTATATAGGACAAGGTTTGCACATGGGCTTTGGTCTGGGCCAGGCCATTCTCCAAGCCCATTACACTAAATAACTCCCTAACCAATAATGTTAAGCCCAATACAAAATATCCAAAGACTAAATAAACAAACAATTAAGCTGTTGTCACAAAACATGCACCAACAACGACACGCATCAGGGTTTTCGGTCGTGCAATGCGACACACATTAGTATCAGGAAAACTATTTTCCTCATAACTTTTTCGTTTCAACTACGTTTTCTTCACCGTTTTCGCCTACGTCTTCGTAATTCAATTCTCTATCATCTCATATTCTTAAATATCCATTTCCATTCCATGAGAATACTTCACTAAGCCCAAACATTCTCCATTCTCCCGTGTGTTCGTTTCTTTTATGTTTTAACTCGTTTTGCTCCATCTGCACACGAACACCTATAAAACCACCTACAACTAAGTATAAGCCAAAAACATACAAAAAGGAATATAAATTAACTAAAATAATGTACAAAATACAAGGGAAAAGTTGTATGTTTCACACCTCGTCATCAAACGTAACGTTACTCGAGTCACTTGAAGTTCTAGACCTTGACCAATGTTAGAATAATCTTTGATTTAGCATGAGTGTTAAACCCCTATGTTAAAACCAATTCTCTAACGACAAGTTGTCACCATTCCAACTCCAAGTGGCGTATTCCAATCTTGGAAATTCCATCTATACATTAACCAATTACCCAACTCACCAACAAAAAAATTCCTTATTCTCATTCATTCGCAATTTTGGACCTATACATCAATTCTATGTTCGGATGACCATCACTTATTACGACCCACAACTTTTTCATTAAACATTTTTTTTCAAGTATTCACAACAGTCTTCTTTAACACAAATCTGGGATGAATTCTAAAAAGTAGGGAAGACTAATGACCGTAACAACCGTGAATTTCCAGCCTTGCATCCATTTTCATAAAAAAATCATTTCCAATATATTTGTAATTTCATTTATCTCAATAATACCATTTAGGATTTATTTTTATCAATTTCCATTCGCATTAATTCAATTCATGTTGTTATGACAATTTAAAAATTGCAGGAAGCGTATTTCTTATTTATAGTTTTATACAAATGCATTTACAAATTTTAGCCAAATACTACAAACATTTTCCATTTGCAAGTTTTATAAAGAAATGGGATATTCAATTAAATGACAAGTTATTTAAATAAAATCCTATTTGTTTAAAAACATTTTAATTTTAATTATTTTTATCATTTATAAAAAAACATTATAAATCATATATATAATTTAGAAAACAAACTTATAAAAGTTTAAAACATAAACTTTTAGTTTTAAAATATTTTTAAGAGAAAAATATACTTTTAAAAGAAAAATATATTTTGATTTTATGATTTTTAATCTTATAAGGTTAAATTTATAATTTTTATTATGATATTTATAGAAATATTTTTATAGAAAAGTAAAATGCCTAAATCGTCCATAGGGTTTGGACATATTTGATTATTCGATCCAAAATGACTTTTTGTTGCATTTTAGTTCTTGACGTTTTGGTTATTATTATTTTTTTTGTCATTTTAATCTAAACCACTAACTTAATTTATTTTTTCTGTTAAGGTGAATGACATTTTTGTCCCTTTGGATGAAACACGGAAATATAACCAAAACTCAAGGACGATTTTGGCTTTTTACTATTAATTTTTGTTTTATATTTTTGGGTAAACTGTCAAAAATGATCCTTAAGTTTAGCCCACTTTTGCAACTTCAGTTCAAAAATGAAAGTTTTTGTATCTGGATACTTGAAGTTTCATTTTTGTTGGCATTTTCATGTATTGAACTTGTGGCCTTTGTTACCCTTGTAACCCCTTGAAGATTGGCAGTGCTCCACAAGGTTTGCTATTGTAGAAGCTTCAACCTATTGTCTTCCTCAATAAGAAGACGAACCATAAGGTCTTCAATTGTAATTTCCTTTCGCTTAAGCTTAAGGTACTTTTTGAAGTCCACCCAACCAGGAAGTAGTTTCTCAAAAATTGCTACTACTTAGGATGTTTCACTATGATTCATTCCTTCAGATAGAATGTCATTAAGAATAATCTAAAGTTCTTGAACTTAACTCATCACAGTTTTTGAATCAATCATTTTATAGTCCAAAAACCTAGCCACAACAAACTTTTTAATACCAGCATCCTTAGTCTTGTATTTGCATTCCAATAATTCCCGTAATTCTTTGGCAGTTGAAAGCTCGAGATAAATGTTATACAAGGCATCTGAAAGGCCATTCAACACATAGTTGCGACATAGGTACTCAGAATGTTTCCAAGTATCAACAACACTCACCTAGTGGACATCAGATGTCCCTTCTGCGAGAACAGGAGGGGACTCAATCAAGGCCTCGCAAGGTTTAAGGTGGTCAGATAAAACAACATCTTTTGTTGCCATCTCTTAAATTTTAAACAAGTAAACTTTTCTGGTTCGTTAGCATGATTAGCTACAGTTTGGGCTACTTGGGTACCAACCAATGGTCCTATAGTGGTGGATGTGATGTGGTTGCAGCAACAGTAGACATTTCTGAAACAAGAGAAAAATTATAATCAGATTGTTTATGGCAAAAACGAATTGGTTTACAGAATACCAATGCAAACTACAAAAGTTTGCTAACAAATAAAACAAACAGTTTGTAATTCTTTTTAAAACCAAACAGCGAACGGGTTTTTAAATATGTTTTAAGCTTGTAGGACCATCGTTCACAAAATAAAAGAAAATACAATTTTCTTAATTCCCATTACAAATTACACCTAGTAAAATGGAATAAACTACAGAACAAAATACAATATTTTGAAATTCTAAATAGAAATAAACGAAAGATCATAAAACTGATTACAACTAAAGTAAACAAACAATAGAAGAAAGATGAGATTTTCGTTGAGGCACTTTTAAGAGACTTCTCTTAAAATAGATTTCGGGCCACCCAGGTGAACCCGTTTGTTTCCCAGGATACACCAACCTAAGCAGATTGTACTGCCAGGCTTAGCCTAGCTCGTGAATATATACCTGAAACAAGAGTGCGTAGAGATGCAAAGTTAGAGAATATGCTTGATGTTGTGTGGGATGTGTGAACCATACGATTATCAGTGCTCTGTGTGGTGTCCTAAACAAAGCACAAAACTTTGTATATAATATTGTCTAGAATTTCAAAATTAAATGGTCTAAATTGAATATAGAATTCAAAAAAAAATCTCAAATTGAATGACGTAATGAATTCTTAGAACTTAATTCGACTTGACTAGTAGGCGCCATCAAAACGCCACATTAGCCTGAGCAGATTGTACTGCCAGGATTAGCCTAGCACGTGAAAGTATGCCTGAAACAAAAGTGCATAGAGATGCAAAGTTAGGGAATACGTTTGATGTTGTGTGAGTTGTGTGAACCATATGATTTTCAGTGCTCTGTGTGGTGTCCTAAACAAAGCACAAAACTTTGTATATACAATTGTTTAGCATTCCAAAATTGAAAGGTCTAAATTGAAAATAGAATTCAATTAAAAATTAAAATCTCAAATTCAATGACGTAATGAATTCTGAGAACATAATTCAACTTGACTTGTTGACTAGTAGGCGCCATCAAAACGCCACATTACGCCCATCGCCCTCGTCCCGATCCCGGACCCGGGCTGGCGCCTATGTGGGGTAAACACCATTTCTATAGAATATTCCACTTATAAATCAACAACGGATTTATCTGTCCGCCTATGTGGGATAAACACAATTTCCCACACATTAAAGTTCCAACACACACATTAAAACTTAAGATCTTTCATTCATCTTGACTTTAATTATTAAATAATTATTATATTAATCACAAATATAATTTTATTAAACTATTTCCAACATAAACCTTGTATGGTTTGGTAAAAAAATAGTGAGAATTAGTGAAAATCTAGCAAAAAGAACCCGGTGGAAAAAATTTCTAAATTCGGCACTTCTAATAAGATCTCTATAAAACTGGTGATGGGGTTGGTTTTCTTAACTCAAAACACTAGAAAGAAGGTTTGGTTTATTTTTTGGCTTAGATTTGTTAAATGATTATGAATTCGGGTTTGACCTTAGATGTGAGGTATGGTGGTGGAATCGTGTTTAGGGTGGTTGTGGTGTCCAAACGGTGGAAATTTGAGCAGTAGTGCGAGGGCTAAGGTGGTGGTCTAATAATAATAATTACTGGTTTACACAACTGCATAATCGTGTTATATTTGCAGGTTCATCAACATTTGAAGTAAAAAAATGAAAAAGGCCTAACAATTATAAGAACATATATACAGGTTAGAGTTCATATCTGTTTTATGAACATCTGCAGCCACCTGATTCAAACTAGGGTTTCAGTTCATGGTTTTACAGGGTGAGGCTTTTTTGGGTTTCCATGGTGATCGGTCAAAATTTTATTTATCAAAAACCCGGTTCAATAAATAATGGTTAATTAATTAAGCGAGTTAATTAATAAAACGCATCGGATAAATAAACAAGTGATCAACAAAACGAAACCTGACAGGATCTGATTACATGCAAATACTAGCACAGTGAAAAATATATTTAACTACCGATGAGAAAGATATACCTTGGTTAATGACTAACCGGTTGAGACACCGAGGTTTAACGAACAAGTGCTAGTGATACGAACTAACGAATGCGAGTGCGAACCCGTATAGCGGCGGCGGTGGCCGGTTGCCGGCGGCGAGCAACAGCGACAAAAGGGTGGGCTGGCGGCGTCCGGCAGGCGGTGGCAAGGCAGCGATGGCGGCCGATCCGGCTACGGCTTCGGTGGCAGCGGCCGCCTGTCTGTCACACCCCGACCGCGTCAAAACAACGAAACCGCGGTGGAAACGTCGGGGAGTGTTGTAACAGAATCATCGTTTCACAACCATGGATACAAAAAGTTTCGTTTTATTGATGTCATTAAGTAATTTACATTGTCTTAATACAAAACAAACAAGTTACATATCGTCTATCATTGCTTTTATGTCACTAAGGCCACGTCCAGATCCTAAGTGAACATGCTTCCTATTAATCAACATCATGCAATACCACCTGGAACATATGTAAAAACAAAGTCAGCAAACAAATGCTGGCGAGCACATAGGTTTTAGGAGAGTATCAGATTCATGGCTCGTTTATATGTTGCAGTACCTTATTAGACTACAAGAGTCAAAAGTACAAACCTCGTTTTGAAAAGTGTATTGCAACATAATTAACCAACTCAAATCAAGATGGTTATAATTTATAAAATCTCGCAGCCATGATTCTTAACCCAAAACATTTGTTTTAGTAAACCAAATCATAAAAAATTTCTTAAAAACTCATTAATAAAACTCGTATGGTTTATATCATTTTGAAAACTTCGTTGTGTGACATTGTTTCGAAATCGTTTCCCAAGTGAACTAAATAATGACACGAAATGTAATATGATAAAAGCACTTATATATAAGATGTACCAGCGACGTATCTACCATGCTTTTATCATGCTACACTCATCCCATTATCTAATCACTACCCAAAACCAATCGTTTATCCAATTCGTTTATCTCGTTTAAGTCGTATCAAATCGTTAACTCGTCCCCAAAATCTTATTCGTTTTAATTGTGAAACTACTTATGGTCGTCTCACTAATAACATTCAAACCTTCGTGACTCGACTATCTCGAAACTCGCATTAACAAACCCCCAAAGGGTAAGTTAACAATCATCAGATTCGGTCGTTACCTACATAACCCCTACACATAACCATGGGTGTAGTCTGATAATGGGATTTGTCAGATCCTATGGTACCATAACCTAATACTGGTCGGTTTGGCCAAAATTAATGAATGTCATTCGTTATGTAACTACAACCAACAAGTTTGTCCACATTATCGAAATCGTTATTAGTTTAATATAAACCATCTTAATCGTTTTTGAAATCATCGTTTAAACCTCGAAATCGTTTAATACATATGAATCACCCCAAAACAATTGAAAACAGTAAAATAGGGGAACTATGTACTCACATTGAATGGAAAGGTATCCTTGATCTAAAGAACTTAGCGAAGCTCAGGCAAACCAAGGAAATTCAAGTGGTACCTAGTAATCGGATCACTAGTAAATAAGTCAACACCTAAATCGGAAGATCGGACAGAATGAGGTCTTGTAAACCAAATGAGTATTGGAACTCATGCGATATGGTTTAACAAAGCCTACATTCTAAATCGGAACCTAACCTAAGTGCTTTCGACCCGTTACGACCCATTAAGGTAGCTTATGCTACTTTAACGCGTCGTTCGCGCAAATGCACGTTCGAGATGTCTAACTAGTCCTATGACAAGTATTATATGCCTAAACATGCTTAAATATGTTGTATAATCAGTTATGTGACAAAAGTTTAAGTTACATATGCTTAAATACCAATTATTCTTGAAAAGGGGATTTTGGTCATTTACCTAAGGCATAAAAACTACCTATTATACAACTACTTAAACTAGGTGACCATAAGGTATAACATCGAAGGTTATTCCCTATACAACTATGGTCACTAAACGTGCTTGTTCGGATCCTAATGATCGACCAAACGGGTCGAGTTCAAAAGTATAAGCGGTGGTTTAGACCGCTTGACTTACGACTCTAAACAAGCACTAAACTAAAAGTGACGAGCTAAGCATGTTAGAACATGCTTAACTAAGTTAGAAAACAGGTTTTTGATATCAAAACAAAGTGTTATGATACCAAGAGTAGTTTGGTTGCAAAATACACTTAAATGCGCATTTTGACCGAAACTACGACTCGTCACTACGCCTAGTCAACGTGGTAATCAGTAGGTATAGTCACAAGGGACTATAACCATCGTGATTACGCTCACGTTGCGAAGTTCAAACAAACTTCGTGTTGACCAACTTATGGTCAAAGCTGAAAGTCAAACACTGTTTGACTTTCACGCTCGGAAAGCAATAAAAGAACGAAGGAAGCTTACAAAGGGTCCTTGCTAGGGAGAACTTGATCTTAAAATCTCAGGTATGAAGTATTGCAACTTCAACTTAGAGAAATCAGATCAAGGATGAGCAGAAATGAATGAAGAGCATGGCTTTATATAGTTTTCGCAAAACCGTTAAGATCATTCGTTGCTAAAGAGGGAAAGATCTAACCCATAGAATTGTTAAGATCATTCGTTGCTAAAGAGGGAAAGTTCATCACACAAACCAGCCCATAGCATGAAAAACCAGGGATTAAAACCATTGGAATAGGTGGAAATGACCAGATTCAATGTTTCTGCAATTCTGATGTGCTAGGGACTGCTTACGGACCGTAAGCATAGGTCCATACAGTCCGTAAGGACCTTGCAGACCAGCAACTTTCAAAACTGGCAGATTTAGTCCCTAAAGCCCCAAACTTGGTTTTCGATGCATTTTTGACACGTTTAAGCCCCGTTAACCCCATTTCAAAGCTCTAAAATGAAGTTAAAGTATAGGGAACTTAAAATATGCTCAAAAACATCTCGGATGTCGGTTCCTTTGGTCGTACGGTTGCGTTGTTCGGTTAATTATGACGGAAGTCGTAACGAACATGTGTACGACCCAAATTGAGCGACGAATGGAATTTTATCATGCCAATCACTAAAATAAAATATTTTAATAATTACATAAATTTTTGGGTGTCCGGATATATCCAGAACGTAAGATATGTGCGGAAATGGAAACTTATGCACTTTTTGACGCTTTTAGTCCCTATTGATCAATAAAGTTTGTTTTAGCATACCGAACCCCTCAAAGCCTATTTCTAAGCTATGTAAAGGATATTTAAGGTATGTTTAACTTATGATAAAGTTCCAGAATGTTCGTTACTATACAAATCGGTATAGTTTTGCAGTTTGACACAAATAGTCCCTACGATCGAACAAACTTGTTTTCGACACACCAAACCATCCAAAACTTATTTCTAAGTTATGTGAAGGTTATTTTAGATATGTTACGCCTATGTCACTATTCCGGAGTGTTTGTCGCTTTAAACTGACTGCGTTTACGCACCAGTTTGCGTATAACCTTCCAGAAAGCGATTTAAAGCTTGAAATCGGAATCGAATCAAATCGTAAAATCATCAAACTCAAATACACACATAATAACACCACAACACATTGTTTTATTGATAATTAACATTGTTTTATTGATAATTAACTTTGTTTTACATTGTATATCGATTACAGAGCACAGTTGTCACAGTCTCCCCCACTTTAGGAAATTTCGTCCCGAAATTTTAACTAGAGGAAACTTGTGAGAACAATTGTGGATATTTCACCTTCATTTGGTCCTCAGGTTCCCAAGTAAACTCTGGGCTACGTTTGGATTCCCAGCGAACCTTGACCAATCGAATCCGTTTGTTCTTCAACTGTTTGACTGCACGGTCCATTATCTCAACGGGTTTCTCGACAAAGTGCATCGTTTCATTAACTTGAATTTCGTCGTGTGGAATGTGAAGATTAGTGTCAGCTAAACACTTTCGCAAATTGGACACGTGAAAAGTCGGATGAATATTTCCAAGCTCTGTAGGTAGTTCTAGTCGATAGGCAACCTTTCCGACTCTTTCAACAATCTTAAATGGTCCAAAATATCGTGGTGTAAGTTTTCCTTTCTTTCCAAATCTCACCACTCCCTTCCAAGGTGACACATTGAGTAGGACATGGTCCCCGACTTGAAATTCCAAAGGTTTCCGTCACACATCCGCATAACTCTTTTGACGCCTTCTAGCTGTCACAAGATTATCGCGGATTTTCTTGACTTTGTCTGTCGTTTCCAGAATGAGCTCAGGTCCAGTAAGCTGAGCTTCACCGATCTCATTCCAACAGACAGGTGAACGACATTTTCGACCGTAGAGAGCTTCGAATGGTGCCATATTGATGCTAGCATGATAACTATTGTTGTAAGAGAACTCGATCAATGGCAGATTAGAGTCCCAATTACCACCAAAGTCGATCACGCATGCTCTAAGCATATCCTCCAAAGTTTGAATCGTCCTCTCAGATTGTCCATTTGTTTGGGGATGATAAGCAGTGCTTAGATTTAGTTGGGTTCCCATAGCAGATTGCATGGTCTTCCAAAAATGAGATGAAAATCGAGCATCACGATCGGATATGATATCCAAAGGAACACCATGTCGAGATACAATCTCATCAACATAAATCTTTGCAAGTTTATCAGCAGATAGATCCTCGTGAATCAGAAGAAAATGAGCTGACTTCGTTAAACGATCGATAACAACCCATATAGCATCATGACCTTTAGATGTACGCGGTAATTTAGTGATGAGATCCATAGCAATGTTCTCCCACCTCCAAACCGGTATCTCTGGTTGTACAAGCAATCCGGAAGGTCATTGATGTTCAGCCTTGACTTTGAGACAAGTTAGGCATTTCGATACATACAAGGAAATATCCTTCTTCATACCAGGCCACCAAAACTTAGTAGGAAGATCCTTGTACATTTTATCAGCACCAGGATGGATAGAATATCGAGACTTATGAGATTCGTCCATTACCAAGGTGCGAAGATCGTCTTATTTCGGAATCCACATACGATCCTTGAAATAGAGCAACCCTTCGCTTTGTGTTTCGAGCTTAAGCTCAAGTTGAAGTGGTAGCTCATATTTCAAAAAGCTTTTGATCACACAAGATCGTTGAGCTTGAAGGACACGAGATTGAAGATCAGATAGAGTTCGAACAGAATGAAGCTTGACTCGCTCCTTTCGACTAAGCGCATCAGGCTACGACATTCGCCTTACCAGGATGGTAGCGAATCTCGCAATCATAATCGTTTAAGAGCTCAACCCAACGTTGTTGCCTCATGTTCAGCTCCTTCTGATTAAGAATATGCTGGAGACTTTTGTGGTCTGTGAAAACCACACACTTCGTGCCATAAAGATAGCGTCTCCAGATTTTTAGGGCAAAAACCACAGCACCCAACTCAAGATCATGAGTGGTGTAGTTCTTCTCGTGAACTTTCAATTGTCTAGATACATATGCTATAACTTTACCTCGTTGTATAAGAACAGAACCAAGGCATAAGTTGGACGCATCACAGTGGACAACGAAATCATCATTTCCATCGGGCAAAGATAAAACAGGAGCATCACATAGCTTCTGTTTCAGCATTTGGAACGCTTCTGCTTGCTTGGGTCCCCATTCAAAAGGCTTATTCTTCTGAGTCAAAGCAGTGAGTGGAACCGCAATCTTCGAGAAGTTTGAAATAAACCGACGATAATAACCAGCGAGACCAAGAAAAGATCGAATCTCTTTGGGTGTCGTCGGTGTGTTCCAATCCTTAATAGCTGCTATTTTGGATGGATCCACATGAATACCCTGCTCGTTGACTATATGACCCAAAAATTGAACTTCTTTGAGACAAAATTCACACTTGGAAAATTTAGCAAAAAGTTGTTCCTTCTTCAGGAGTTCCGAAGTCAAACGAAAATGTTGTTCGTGATTGGCTCGAGACTTCGAATAAATAAGAATATCGTCGATGAACATAATGATGAACATATCTAAATAAGGTTTATAGACCCTATTCATTAAGTCCATGAAGATAGCTGGGGCATTCGTCAAACCAAAAGGCATGACAGTGAACTCGTAATGCCCATATCTTGTGCGGAATGCAGTTTTGGGAATATCTTCTTCGAATACACGAAGTTGATGATACCCAGAACGCAGATCGATCTTGGAAAAACATGTAGCACCTTGCAGCTGATCAAAGAGATCATCGATTCGAGGTAGGGGATATCGATTATTGATGGTAGGCTTGTTAAGCTCATGATAATCGATACACATTCGAAAAGATCCATCTTTCTTTTCACAAAGAGGACAGGAGCTCCCCAAGGTGAATAACTCGGTCGGATGAATCCTTTATCAGACAACTCTTGAAGCTATTTCGATAATTCTTGCATCTCAGATGGTGCAAGACGGTAAGGTGCTTTCGCAATCGGGTTAGCATTGGGTACAAGGTCAATATGAAACTCGACTTGACGAACTGGAAGCAAACCAGGCAGTTCATCAGGAAACACCTCTGGATAATCCCGAACACTCAGAATATCCTGAATACTCTTGCTTTTTCCTTTCTCCTCGGTGACATGTGCTAGAAAAGCAACATATCCTTTTCGTAAATAACTTTGGGCTTTCGTACACGGCATGAGTTTCAAACCAACAGATGGTTTCTCACCCCAAACCTCTAGGATATTGCCAGACGAAAGAGGAATACGGACGATCTTATCGAAACAAAGCACCTCAGCATGATGTTTAGTTAACCAATCCATCCCCACGATAATATCGAAACTCCCAAGTTGCATCGGCGTGAGGTCAATAGGAAAAAAAATGCTTATCGAGGTTTAATTGACAACCATGAAGAACAGAATCGAGTACCATAGGTTTACTAGTAGCAAGTTTGATAGATAAGGGTTTCCTTAGTTTAGTTCTAGGTATCGCAAGCAAAGGCTCAAATGACAATGAAATAAAACTCATATCGACACCAGAATCGAAAAGAACAGATGCAAGTTGATTGTTAACAAGGAACGTACCGTTAACAACCTCGTTGTCTGCCCTCGCTTCAATCTCATTCAGATTGAATGCTCGTTCATGAGCGGGATTCACATTCGCGATCGTGTTCTGATTCGCATTTGCATTAACCAACCTCGGGCAGTTGTTGCAGAAATGACCCATTTCTCCGCAATTGAAACACGAACCAGGTGGGAATCTCGCAGCATTCCCTTGAACTTGTGCTGGAACCTGAGCAGCCTGATTCTGGCCCGAACGACAAATGTTGGCCTGGTGCCCAAGTATACCACACGTAGTGCATTGCTTGCAAGCCTGTTGGGCAACATGATGACCGTTGCATCGAGCACAGTGAGGTGCAGTACCAGCGTATTGCTTCTTCGCTGGAGGTAGGGCTGGTGGGTTCTGAGGGTTCAGGTTGGTGACAGCAAAGTTCTGGGAAGCCTTGCGCTTCCTTTACTTATTAGAAGCCTCACCCTATTTCTTACCCTTACCCTTACCATTACCATTACCCTTGTCTTGAGCAAAATCGGCTGACTTCTTTTTATCACCCTTACGGGTCAATTTACCCTTTCTGACCTGAGACTCGGTCAGAGTAGCAGGAAATTCAATCGCTTGATGGACAGTGGTAGGATTACTGCCAGTCACAATATCTTGCACAAAATAGGGTAACCCATCGATATACCTCTCAATCGTTTTCTCCAATGGGGTAACCATTGTAGGACACAACAAGCTGAGCTCCTCATATCGATCCGTATACGCACGGTGTTCTCCCCCATCTTGTTTCAGATCGTCAAATTCTCGTTCTAAAGCTCGAATCTCGTGACGGGGACAAAACTCTCTCATCATGAGAGCTCGGAGCTCTTCCCAAGTTTGTGCCATCGCCACATCGGCACCCCTATCACGCATCACTCCGTTCCACCATGTAAGAGCACGCTTCTCGAACACACTAGATGCAAACTCAACCTTAGGCTCTTCAGACATTGCACATGTCTGAATGTGCTTTCCAAACTTTCAAACCATTGCAGGAGCGCGGTTGTTCCTTGCGACCCAGAAAAATTCAACGGCTTAGCAGAATTGAAATTCTTGAAACTACATTGTGCATTATTGTTGTTATTATTGTTGTATAACTCATGGATCTGGGTTACTACGCCAGAAAGTACTGCAGCCATCTGCTGAGCAACAAGGGCTGAGACTTCTTCAGCAGTAAAAGGTTGAGCATCACGTCGAGGAGGCATTGTCTAACAAGGAAACATGAGAAACGAGTGAGGTTAACAATTGGGAAAAACAAAAGAGGCATTGAAAACATCAACAAAACACAAGGAAGGCGATCATTCGTTTGTTACCTCGAACAAACAAACGACACGCAGTGACTAATCAAAGTAAATGGGTCAATAAAATGTATCACCGAAGACATGCTCACTTGTAAGTGAACACTCACCCCAAGAGTTCCCAGGTAAGAGTGACTGGTCCGATACTGCGGATTTGTACGAACACTCTAGCCTTAGACAGAAAACTCAGGGTACAGGCATTCACTCTTCCAGTTTGCACGTGTTCACATTATTTAGACCCAAACTTTGACGAGATTTTGAAACTAAGATGGATCAAAACCTTGTAATCAATCATCCAAGGATAGATGATTAATTGTCGAAGCGGATTTGTTATTGTGTTCTCGTTGTAGTTATCACCTAAGGATAGGTCACGGTATTGTTTTAAAATCTAAACGCAAGAAAACTCGCATTAGGGTCCTAGAAAGTTATAGTCTAGGTCAAAGCATTACTAATAACCTAATTCCCTATAAGCATTGGCTCTGATACCAACTCTTCTGTCACACCCCGACCGCGTCAAAACAACGAAACTGCGACGGAAACGTCGGGGAGTGTTGTAACAGAATCATCATTTCACAACCATGGATACAAAAAGTTTCGTTTTATTGATTTCATTAAGTAATTTACATTGTCTTAATACAAAACAAACAAGTTACATATCGTCTATCATTGTTTTTATGTCACTAAGGCCACGTCCAGATCCTAAGTGAACATGCTTCCTAGCAATCAACATCATGCAATACCACCTGAAACATATGTAAAAACAAAGTCAGCAAAGAAATGCTGGCTAGCACATAGGTTTTAGGAGAGTATCGGATTCATGGCTCGTTTATATGTTGCGGTACCTTATTAGACTACAAGAGTCAAAAGTACAAACCTCGTTTTGAAAAGTGTATTGCAACATAATTAACCAACTCAAATCAAGATGGTTATAATTTATAAAATCTCGCAGCCATGATTCTTAACCCAAAACATTTGTTTTAGTAAAACAAATCGTAAAAGATTTCGTAAAACCTCGTTGTGTGACATTGTTTCGAAATCGTTTCCCAAGTGAACTAAATAATGACACGAAATGTAATATGATAAAAGCACTTATATATAAGATGTACCAGCGACGTATCTACCATGCTTTTATCATGCTACACTCATCCCATTATCTAATCACTACCCGAAACCAATTGTTTATCCAATTCGTTTATCTCGTTTAAGTCGTATCAAATCGTTAACTCGTCCCCAAAATCGTATTGCTTTAATTGTGAAACTACTTATGGTCGTCTCGCAAATAACATTCAAACCTTCGTGACTCGACTATCTCGAAACTCGCATTAACAAACCACCAAAGGGTAAGTTAACAATCATCAGATTCAGTCGTTACCTACATAACCCCCACACATAACCATGGGTGTAGTCTGATAACGGGATTTGTCAGATCCTATGGTACCATAACCTAATACTGGTCGGTTCGTCCAAAATTAATGAATGTCATTCGTTATGTAACTACAACCAACAAGTTCGTCCACATTATCGAAATCGTTATTAGTTTAATATAAACCATCTTAATCATTTTTGAAATCATCATTTAAACCTCGAAATCGTTTAATACATATGAATCACCCCAAAACAATTGAAAACAGTAAAATAGGGGAACTATGTACTCACATTGAATGGAAAGGTATCCTTGATCTAAAGAACTTAGCAAAGCTCAGGAAAACCCAGGAAATTCAAGTAGTACCTAGTAATCGGATCACTAGTAAATAAGTCGACACCTAAATCGGAAGATCGGACAGAATGAGGTCTTGTAAACCAAATGAGTATTGGAAGTCATGTGATATGGTCTAACAAAGCCTACATTCTAAATCGGAACCTAACCTAAGTGCTTTCGACCCGTTACGACCCATTAAGGTAGCTTATGCTACTTTAACGCGTCGTTCGCGTAAATGCGCGTTCGAGATGTCTAACTAGTCCCATGACAAGTATTATATGCCTAAACATGCTTAAATATGTTGCATAATCAGTTATGTGACAAAAGTTTAAGTTACATATGCTTAAATACCAATTATGCATGAAAAAGGCATTTTGGTCATTTACCTAAGGCATATAAACTACCTATCATACAACTACTTAAACTAGGTGACCATAAGGTATAACCTCGGAAGGTTATTCCCTATACAACTATGGTCACTGAACGTGCTTGTCGGATCCTAATGATCGACCAAACGGGTCGAGTTCGAAAGTCTAAGCGGTGGTTTAGATCGCTTGACTTACGACTCTAAACAAGCACTAAACTAAAAGTGAGGAGCTAAGCATGTTAGAACATGCTTAACTAAGTTAGAAAACATGTTTTTGATATCAAAACAAAGTGTTTTGATACCAAGAGTAGTTTGGTTGCAAAATACGCTTAAATGCGCATTTTGACCGAAACTACGACTCGTCACTACGCCTAGTCAACGTGGTAATTAGTTGGTATAGACACAAGGGACTATAACCATCGTGTTGACCAACTTGTGGTCAAAGCTGAAAGTCAAACACTGTTTAACTTTCACGCTCGGAAAGCAATAAAAGAACGAATGAAGCTTACAAAGGGTCCTTGCTAGGGAGAACTTGGTCTTAAAATCTCAGGTATGAAGTATTGCAACTTCAACTTAGAGAAATCAGATCAAGGGTGAGCAGAAATGAATGAAGAGCATGGCTTTATATAGTGTTCGCAAAACCGTTAAGATCATTCCTTGCTAAAGAGGGAAGGATCTAAGCCATACAATTGTTAGGGAAGGATTGGAGGAATTGTTCATCACACAAACCAGCCCATAGCATGAAAAACCAGGGATTAAAACCATTGGAATAGGTGGAAATGACCAGATTCAATGTTTCTACAATTCTAATGTGTTGGGGACTGCTTACGGACCGTAATCATAGGTCCATACAGTCCGTAAGGACCTTGCAGACCATCAACTTTCAAAAATGGCAGATTTAGTCCCTGAAGCCCCAAACTTGGTTTTCGATGCATTATTTGACACATTTAAGCCCCGTTAACCCCATTTCAAAGCTCTAAAATGAAGTTAAAGTATAGGGAACTTAAAATATGCTCAAAAACATCTCGGATGTCGGTTCGTTTGGTCGTACGGTTGCGTTGTTCAGTTAATTACGACGGAAGTCGTAACGAACGCGTGTACGATCCAAATTGAGCGACGAATGGAATTTTATCATGCCAATCACTAAAATAAAATATTTTTATGATTACATAAATTTTTGGGTGTCCGGATATATCCAGAACGTAAGATATGCGCGGAAATGCAAACTTATGCACTTTTTGACGCTTTTAGTCCTATTGATCAATAAAGTTTGCTTTAGCATACCGAACCCCTCAAAGCCTATTTCTAAGCTATGTAAAGGATATTTAAGGTATGTTTAACTTATGATCAAGTTCCAGAAAGTTCGTTACTATACAAACTGGTTTAGTTTCCCAGTTTGACACAAATAGTCCCTACGATCGAACAAACTTGTTTTCGACACACCAAACCATCCAAAACTTATTTCTAAGTTATGTGAAGGTGATTTTAGGTATGTTAAGCCTATGTCACTCTTCCAGAGTGTTTGTCGCTTTAAACTGACTGCGTTTACGCACCAGTTTGCGTATAACCTTCCAGAAAGCGATTTAAAGCTTGAAATCGGAATCGAATCAAATCGTAAAATCATCAAACACAAATACACACATAATAACACCACAACACATTTTTTTATTGATAATTAACATTGTTTTATTGATAATTAACATTGTTTTACATTGTACATCGATTACAGAGCACAGTTGTCACACTGTCCGGCGACGGCTTCGGTGGCAGCGGCGGCCTGTCCGGCTGTGGCTGGTTTGGGTGTATAAGAGTTTTTAAGTTCTTGCATCCTTTTGTTTTAACTCTAGTTCAACAATGCAAGACCCAACATCTTGAAAGCCATGGAACCTTATGCATGCTTGCCAAGTGGTACACATGCATAGTGCATGTGTTGCAGTTGGCAAAAGTGTTGGTGTGTGACAAGTGGCGGCAGGTGGGTGCATGTGCGACATGTGGCGCAGCAAAGGTGCATGCGCGACAAGTGGCGTAGGTGACTATACCCGTCTCCCCCGGTCTATGTACCCGTCCCTCAGTTAATACCCGCATATCATTCGTAATTTCCAGTTAAACAGGTTAAGTGGATTTTTAGTTCGTTGCCCAAGGTGTAACTCTTACGGGTCAAGACCTGGTCTGCAGCGTTGACTTATCGAACCGAACATAACTTCCAACAGGCTTTCTATGCACCTACCATCTTCACAAAGTTGAAAAATAATCCATTCTCACATCTACAATTTTTTTGAAGACATCTGATGAAAGCTTGCTTTTGTTGAATCTTCTAGAAATATACATTACCCTTTTACCCACACCTGCTTTTTTATATCACATCCAAGGCTAGTGGTGGACAGTGGACCGTAGTAGACAATAATATTACTAATAATAGTCGTACTAAATTTAATTTAAAAATAAACTTTTCATAAATATAAAGGCATTTTTTTTTGTAAAATATAGATAATTTATAATGTTTTATTTTAATTTTTATCCGTACTATATTATAATGCATATAAGGGAAAGGTATTTTTAACATACCTAAAAGTTAAAAACTTTCTTAAGTTTAATCCACAACCCTAAAATATGGATAAATTAGTTTTTTAAACACTAATTACACCTTACTCTCTCATTTTAATTAGGATGTGCATATTTGTCACACCCCGACCACGTTGAACATACAAAACGTGGCGGAAACGTCGGGGAGTGTTGTAACAGAATTAATTGTTTCAAATCCATGGCAATTGAAGTTTCGTTTTATTAATCAAACATGAAAGTTTACATTGTTTTAAACAAAAAAACAAAGAGTATATAACAAAAATTAACTAGTTCTTGTCTCGTTTTAAGTCACTAAGGCACAGGTCCGCCTAAGTATGTCTTGATAAGTCCTATGCATCATCTCCTGAAAACACATGTGAAAATAGGTACGTCAGCATAAAAATGCCTGTGAGATACATAGGTTTTGAGAAAAATAGGATTCATGACTTATGTTTGAGAAAATGTTTAGTCATGAACCTTGTAATTTGCTTTGTCTTGTAAATCATTTGAAAAACGATAAGATCATATGATATGTATAAATAAGAGGATAATGTATGGTTAAATGAATAACCATGTAAGATGAGTTTGTATAAGATAAGTTGTTTGTAAATCAATGTCTTGTGAAAAGTATGTTATTTGTATAAAATGTTATATGTCTCAAACTGAAATGATTCAAATAACGCTACGATATTTAATACCATACAAACACTTATATATAGGAAGTACCAGCGGCATATCCACCATGCTTGTATCATATTACACACGCCTCGTTACTTAATCACTTACTCAAACCAAACTACCAAAGTAAAATGTTCATGTCTAATGTAAATCATGTAATGTGTATCCAAAATGTAAGCATGTGGTGAATAACAAATGTACTAAGTATGCAACAAAAGACATACATAGCATAAAGTGTAATGTATAACAATGTACTAAGTACGCACACAATGGGCATACATAGCATGTAATGTAAGGCAATGTACTAAGTACGCACACAATGGGCATACATAGCATGTAATGTAAGGCAATGTACTAAGTACGCACACAATGGGCATACATAGCATGAAATGTAATGAAATCATGTACTATAAATGTACTAATGAACATAGCAGGTATACGATGTGAAAGCATGAAAGTAACAAGTAGGCACATGTGTTCCTCCCCAAAACGTTTGGAAAACAGTAAAAGAGGGGTCTACGTACTCACTTGAGATTGCTTAGAAGTGCTAAGATAACCACCAAGCAATGCTAGAGATCACGGAATCAAACGGCACCTAATATAGGTAACTATGTTAATAAACCGGACCTAAATCGGAGGATCGGATAGAATGAGGGTTCGTAAACCAAACGAGTATGGAGACTCGTGTAATATGGTTTAACAAAGCCTACATACTAAATGAAACCTAACATAAGTGCTTTCGACCCATTACGACCCGTTTAGGTAGCTTATGCGACTTTAACGCGTCGTTCGCGTGAAACGCGTTCGGACCGCCTAACTAGTCCTATGACAAGTAGAATATGCCTTAACATGCCTAATATTGTTGCCAAATCAGTTTAGATGTCAAAAGTTATGTCACATATGTTTATAATAAATTTTGGCATCAAAGGGGTATTTTGGTAATTTACCTAAGGCATATAAACTACCTATCATACAACTACTCAAACGATGTGACCATAGGGTATAACCTCGGAAGGTTATTCCATATATACTATGGTCACCTAATGTATTTGGTCGGATCCTAATGATTGACCAAAATGGTTCGGGTTCGAAGGTATAAGCGATTTATCAGATCGCTTACCCTTACGACCCTAGACAACGTGGTAATCAGTAGGCATAGTCACAAAGGACTATAACCATCGTGATTACAATCACGTTGCGAAGTTCAAACGAACTTCGCATTGACCAAAATTGGTCAACGCAGAAAGTCAAACAAATTTTGACTTTCGGACTCGAAAAACAATAAAAGAACGAAGGAATACTTACGAAGGGTCCCCGAATGCTAATCTAGATCAAAATAGCTCAGGTATGAAACAAAGGTTTCAACTTAGAGCACATTAGATCAGATTCTAGTGGGTTTTGAAGTTAAGTGGGTTGGGTATTTATAGTATTCCTCGAACCGTTAAGATCGTTTCTTGGATAACGTGATCAAATCTCGTGCGTACACTTGTTGAAATGTTGTGGTGACTAAAAATGGCCCCTAATGAGCTGAAAGGGCAAGTGTGAGTGTGTGGATGAGGTTTAATCAGCTGAAATCTGCTGACTAATCAGTCTTATCTGTTCTGGGAGCCTGACGCGGGCCGCGTGAAGACGCACACCAAACTGACGCGGGCCGCATGGCCATGTCTGATCAGAACTAACTTTCAGAAATGACAGTTTTGGTCCCTGCACGTGTTTAAGGCCATTTCCGACACTTCTAAGGCCCGTAAAGCCAACTTTACGGCCCTAAAATGATGCCTAAACATTGTGGACGTGAAACACGCTCAAAAGTATCTCAGATGTCAGTTCGTTTGGCCGTACGATCGCGATGTTCGCTTAATTACGACGGAATGCGCATAAGCGCGAAAAACGATCCAAAATGCGTAACGAATGGATTTTTCTCATGCTAAACACTAAGATAAAATATTTTAGTGCTTACATAAATTTTTTGATGTCCGGATGTATTCAGAACGTAAGTTATGCGCAAAAATGCAAACTTGTGCACTTTTTGACGCTTTTAGTCCCTAAATGGCCCAAAAGTTTATTTTAGCACACCGAACCCCTCAAAGCCTATTTCTAAGCTATGTAAAGGATATTTATGGTATGTTTAACTTATGGCCATGTTCCAGAATGTCTGTTACAGTTCAAATTGGCATACTTTCACAGTTTGTCAACTTTAGTCCCTGTAGGTGAATTAACTTGTTTTTGCCATACCAAAGCCTTCAAAACTTATTTCTAAGTTATGTAAAGGTTATTTAAGGTAGGTTAAGTATATTTCACTATTCCGGAGTATTCGTTGCATTAAACTGGTTATATCTACGCATCAGAGCGCGTATAACCCTCCAGAAAGCGATTTAAAGCTTGAAATCGAACAAGAGTTGATATGTGCAAACGATACACATATGTTTACAAATCCCAAGTATGAAATACAATATTTCATTGGTTTGGCATTTGTTTGATGGTTGAAGTGACACAGGTGTCACATTCTCCCCTATTTTAGGAAATTTCGTCCCGAAATTTATTTGTAGGAGCATGTCTGTGACTTTGTGTTAAATAACCATTAAGGATAAGGCATATCCTGATATTCCTCTTTAACGAACATTTTCAGAAATGGAAATGAAGGAAGAATCAGGGATATTCATTTTCCTTCGATGGAAAATTTTCAGAAACGAAAAATACACGGGATGAGTTATTTTCCTTAATGGGTATCCTTCAGAAACGAAAATGAACGGAACGAGTCATTTTCCACAATTCCTCCAGAAACGAAAATGAACGGAATGAGTCATTTTCCACAATTTCTTCAGGAACGAAAATGAACGGAATGAGTCATTTTCCATGATTTCTTCAGGAACGAAAATGAACGGAATGAGTCATTTTCCATGATTTCTTCAGGAATGAAAATGAACTGAATGAGTCATTTTCCATGATTTCTTCAGGAATGAAAAATGAACGGAATGAGTCATTTTCCATGATTTCTTCAGAAACGAAAATGAACGGAATGAGTCATTTTCCACAATTCCTTCAGGAACGAAAATGAACGGAATGAGTCGATTTCCACAATTTCTTCAGGAACGAAAATGAACGGAATGAGTCATTTTCCACAACCTCTTCAGAAACGAAAATGAACGGAATGAGTCATTTTCCCAAATTTCTTCAGAAACGAAAATGAACGGAATGAGTCATTTTCCCAAATTTCTTCAGGAGCGAAAATGAACGAATCAACTCTAGACACATGACAAAACTCGCTGTGGTTTTTGTGCACTGAATTCCATAATTATGTATGCATCCATAATTACGTAATTCCTTGCATAGTCCGCACAGTTTGTCTTGTAATGTTTAGGGGAGGAAAAATCAAACCTGTGATGAGTGTGACTAGACTATCATAGGGTCCTTTTAATTAGATCGACAAATGATCCCTTTTAATTAGACCACCAAGGAGTCTTTTCAGCTAATTCATAACATGATATTCCTAACCAGATTTTTGGATCAATCTGTTTAACTAGACCACTCAAGGGGTCTAATTATGGAATAGTATAATATAATCCAAGGGTCTTTACTATTACGTAAAAGTCCATTAAGGATTTTAGATAGTACCTTTTGGGTATCCTACTACGAATCCCTCATATCAAGATACGAAAGGTTTTACGAGGATTTCGATAACAAAAACTTGGATTACACCAAAAACATAAAACGGAACACATAAGCACATAATCACATAGTTGTTTAACTTGGTTATTAATTTGTTATCGATTGAGAATGGATATTCAAGGTACACCAGGATACCAGTAGATGGGCTTCAATGTCCTCTGGGATCTATCTGAAAAGATTGGATGATCTCCCAAAATTTCGATTTTGTTTTCAAAGAAACGTAATATTCGAATTAAGGAACACAACAATTTTAGGATTTACGGAAATACCTTTAGGTGCCCCATTAAGAATTTATAGTGGTACTTTGGGTATTCGTCCGGTGTTGTAACTTGCGCCTTGTACTTCGTTTCCTTGGAAGAAACGGGTACTTAGAAATTTCGTGGAAAACGCAAGAGATCATAAAATAGAAAAAAATTATTTGGGGGTAGTTTGCTTTTCAAGGAATACGATTCCTTAATTGTCGGTATTGTAGGGGATATGTTGTTTATACATACAACCTCATAAATACATTGAAATGTAAATAAAAGATTTATTTATAAATAATGATAACAACTGTTTCATGGACCTTGACAACAAAAGAAAATAATACATAAGACATGATTATTTCTAAAGGGTGTTGTCTTCTAGTCAGTCAGATGCTCATCCCTGTGCTGGATTTGCATTAGCAAGCTTTGGGCAATTTCTTCGGAAATGACCCATCTCGCCACAACTGTAGCAAGAACCTGGTGGAAAGCGAGCTTGAGCAGGATTGTTGTTACCTTGATTTGGTGCAACTGCAGCTCGGCAAACTTTTGCTGTATGACCTTTACGTCCACAAATTTGGCATTCGCGGCACTTCACATTAGCATGATGATGAAGGTTACATTGGTTGCACAAGGGTGAAGTACCATTGTATGGCTTCCTGGCAGGGGGTTGAGCTGGTTGGTTGGGGACGGCTTGATCATTGTGCGTAACCATGGCGAAGTTTTGAGAAGCCTTTCGCTTCTTTGACCGCTCAAGGGATCCAGTCTGTTCATCCATGGTCTTTGATTCCTCGATTGGCTTCTTGTCACCCTTTCAAAAAAGTTTACGTTTCCTAATCTGAGATTCAGTCAAGGTTGCAGATAGCTCAATGGCCTGCCTAACCGTAGTGGGGTTACTACCAGTAACAATGTCCTAAACTGAGTCAGGGAGACCATCAATGTATTTTTCGATCGCCTTATCCAAAGGCGTAACCATGGTAGGACACAACAGGCTCAGCTCCTCATATCAATCAGTGTATGCTCGATGTTCACCGCTGTCTTGCTTAAGATCGTCGAATTCCCTTTCCAAGGCCCTGATCTCGTGACGAGGACAGAATTCCTTCATCATCAGTGCTCTAAGTTCTTCCCATGTTTGAGCCAGTGCCACATCGGCACCCCTATCTCTCACCACACTGTTCCACCACATCAAAGCTCGTTTCTCAAAGACACTAGATGCGAAATCTACCTTTCGCTCGTTTGGACATTGAACATGCCTGAAGGTGCTCTCTAGACTCTCGAACCATTGCAGAAGTGCAGTCGCTCCTTGAGACCCAGAAAACTTTGATGGCTTAGCCGAGTTGAACGTCTTGAAGTTGCAGAGAGCATTATTGTTGTTGAGAGCTTGGTGACATTGAGCAACGATGTTCGGGATTGCAGCAGTCATTTGCTGTGTAATGACAGCTGCCAGCTCTTCAATAGATACCGGATTTTCGCGTCGTGGAGGCATTCTAAAAGGGGAAACAAGAGAGAAAACAAATGAAATGGCATTGGGTAAGAATAGGATGTTACAATTACCGACCATAATCATGGTTGATGGTCATTTGTTTGAACCACGAAGCAAACAAACAACACAAGGGCTGAATCAAAGCAAATAGATCCTCATAGTGTATCGCGAAGACATGCTCGCCTATAAGTGGACACTCACCCCAAGAGTTCCCAGGTAAGAGTGACTGGTCCGATTATGTGGATTTGTACGAACACTCTAGCCTTAGACAGAAAACTCAGGGTACAGGCATTCACTCTTCCAGTTTGCACGTGTTCACACTATTTAGGACCCAAAACTTTGACGAGGTTTTGAAAACTCAATGGGGTTCAAAACCTTATAATAGAGGGTTCAAAACCTAGTAATCAATCATCCTAGAACAGATGATTAGTTTTTGAAAGTGGTTTTGAAATTTATGTTCTTGTTGTGGTCGTCGCCTAAGGATAGGTGACGGTATCGTTTTATGACTAAACGCAAGTAAACTCGCGTTAGGATCCTAGGAAGGTTATAGACTACGTCAAAGTATTACTAATAACCTAATTCCCTATAACCATTGGCTCTGATACCATCTTTTCTGTCACACCACAACCACGTAGAACATACTAAACGTGGCGGAAACGTCGGGGAGTGTTGTAACAGAATTAATTGTTTCAAATCCATGGCAATTGAAGTTTCGTTTTATTAATCAAACATGAAAGTTTACATTGTTTTAAACAAAAAAACAAAGAGTATATAACAAAAATTAACTAGTTCTTGTCTCGTTTTAAGTCACTAAGGCACAGGTCCGCCTAAGTATGTCTTGATAAGTCCTATGCATCATCTCCTGAAAACACATGTGAAAATAGGTACGTCAGCATAAAAATGCCTGTGAGATGCATAGGTTTTGAGAAAAATAGGATTCATGACTTATGTTTGAGAAAATGTTTAGTCATGAACCTTGTAATTTGCTTTGTCTTGTAAATCATTTGAAAAACGATAAGATCAGATGATATGTATAAATAAGAGGATAATGTATGGTTAAATGAATAACCATGTAAGATGAGTTTGTATAAGATAAGTTGTTTGTAAATCAATGTCTTGTGAAAAGTATGTTATTTGTATAAAATGTTATATGTCTCAAACTGAAATGATTCAAATAACGCTACGATATGTAATACCATACAAACACTTATATGTAGGAAGTACCAGCGGCGTATCCACCATGCTTGTATCATATTACACACGCCTCGTTACTTAATCACTTACTCAAACCAAACTACCAAAGTAAAATGTTCATGTCTAATGTAAATCATGTAATGTGTATCCAAAATGTAAGCGTGTGGTGAATAACAAATGTACTTAGTATGCAATAAAAGACATACATAGCATAAAGTGTAATGTATAACAATGTACTAAGTACGCACACAATGGGCATACATAGCATGTAATGTAAGGCAATGTACTAAGTACGCACACAATGGGCATACATAGCATGTAATGTAAGGCAATGTACTAAGTACGCACACAATGGGCATACATAGCATGAAATGTAATGAAATCATGTACTATAAATGTACTAATGAACATAGCAGGTATACGATGTGAAAGCATGAAAGTAACAAGTAGGCACATGTGTTCCACCCCAAAACGTTTGGAAAACAGTAAAAGAGGGGTCTATGTACTCACTTGAGATTGCTTAGAAGTCCTAAGATAACCACCAAGCAATGCTAGAGATCACGGAATCAAACGACACCTAATATAGGTAACTATGTTAATAAACCGGACCTAAATCGGAGGATCGGATAGAATGAGGGTTCGTAAACCAAATGAGTATGGAGACTCGTGTAATATGGTTTAACAAAGCCTACATACTAAATGAAACCTAACATAAGTGCTTTCGACCCATTACGACCCGTTTAGGTAGCTTATGCTACTTTAACGCGGCGTTCGCGTGAAACGCGTTCGGACCGCCTAACTAGTCCTATGACAAGTAGAATATGCCTTAACATGCCTAATATTGTTGCCAAATCAGTTTAGATGTCAAAAGTTATGTCACATATGTTTATAATAAATTTTGGCATCAAAGGGGTATTTTGGTAATTTACCTAAGGCATATAAACTACCTATCATACAACTACTCAAACGATGTGACCATAGGGTATAACCTCGGAAGGTTATTCCATATATACTATGGTCACCTAATGTATTTGGTCGGATCCTAATGATCGACCAAAATGGTTCGGGTTCGAAGGTATAAGCGATTTATCAGATCGCTTACCCTTACGACCCTAGACAACGTGGTAATCAGTAGGCATAGTCACAAAGGACTATAACCATCGTGATTACAATCACGTTGCGAAGTTCAAACGAACTTCGCATTGACCAAAATTGGTCAACGCAGAAAGTCAAACAAAGTTTGACTTTCGGACTCGAAAAACAATAAAAGAACGAAGGAATACTTACGAAGGGTCCCCGAATGCTAATCTAGATCAAAATAGCTCAGGTATGAAACAAAGGTTTCAACTTAGAGCACATTAGATCAGATTCTAGTGGGTTTTGAAGTTAAGTGGGTTGGGTATTTATAGTATTCCTCGAACCGTTAAGATCGTTTCTTGGATAACGTGATCAAATCTCGTGCGTACACTTGTTGAAATGTTGTGGTGACTAAAAATGGCCCCTAATGAGCTGAAAGGGCAAGTGTGAGTGTGTGGATGAGGTTTAATCAGCTGAAATCTGCTGACTAATCAGTCTTATCTGTTCTGGGAGCCTGACGCGGGCCGCGTGAAGATGCACACCAAACTGACGCGGGCCGCATGGCAATGTCTGATCAGAACTAACTTTCAGAAATGACAGTTTTGGTCCCTGCACGTGTTTAAGGCCATTTCCGACACTTCTAAGGCCCGTAAAGCCAACTTTAAGGCCCTAAAATGATGCCTAAACATTGTGGACATGAAACATGCTCAAAAGTATCTCAGATGTCGGTTCGTTTGGCCGTACGATCGCGATGTTCGCTTAATTACGACGGAATGCGCATAAGTGCGAAAAACGATCCAAAATGCGTAACGAATGGATTTTTCTCATGCCAAACACTAAGATAAAATATTTTAGTGCTTACATAAATTTTTTGATGTTCAGATGTATTCAGAACGTAAGTTATGCGCAAAAATGCAAACTTGTGCACTTTTTGACGCTTTTAGTCCCTAAATGGCCCAAAAGTTTATTTTAGCACACCGAACCCCTCAAAGCCTATTTCTAAGCTATGTAAAGGATATTTATGGTATGTTTAACTTATGGCCATGTTCCGGAATGTTTGTTACAGTTCAAATTGGCATACTTTCACAGTTTGTCAACTTTAGTCCCTGTAGGCGAATTAACTTGTTTTTGACAAACCAAAGCCTTCAAAACTTATTTCTAAGTTATGTAAAGGTTATTTAAGGTAGGTTAAGTATATTTCACTATTCCGGAGTGTTCGTTGCATTAAACTGGTTATATCTACGCATCAGATGGCGTATAACCCTCCAGAAAGCGATTTAAAGCTTGAAATCGAACAAGAGTTGATATGTGCAAACGATACACATATTTTTACAAATCCCAAGTATGAAATACAATATTTCATTGGTTTGGCATTTGTTTGATGGTTGAAGTGACACAGGTGTCACAATATTGGCACACTAAGTAGCCTATTTTCACACCAAACATTACATGTACCGACGCAGCGTATAGGTCTATACGCAACATAGGTAGAGGGTAGGTACACGACCAGTCAGTCAACCTCGTAAACTGTCAAATCATGCAGATATACGCTGCGTATAGAGCCATACAAAGCCAATATACGAGGCCCCTATATGATGCGTATAGAGTTATACGCAGCGTATGTCAGACAGATTTGACATTTATACGATGTTTTCTAGGCACGTGAATAAAGGTATACACTGAATATAGAGCTATACGAGGCTGATAATTGTGAATTCAAAACATTATTTAGACGTCCATCTGCCTACGAATTCAAAACAATATATCGCATTCTTCACTTCCTTATTTATTTACTTCATCGGTTATATTCGAACTGTATATTCGTTTTTCAAAAAATTTTAACGGTTATTTATTTTAAGTGATTTAACGTTGGAACCGGGTGAGAATTTATACCACAAATATACTAAAATAAGCAAAGAAAACTCTGGTACGTTATATACGCTACATATAGAGCTATATACCCTAGTTGTTTGTGCCTATGATTGCTGGGCTAGACTAGACTCTGAATTCTATGCAACCTATACGCTGCGTATTGCTCTATACGCACATATTAAAACCCTAAGTGTGAAAATAGGCAGCAGAAGTGTGCAAATAGTCTGGGCTTTAATTTTACTTTATTTCTCTCATCTTTAACTATATTATGAATAATTAATTAGTAGTTAAAGTTTATCCTGCCTATAAAAAAACTAGCTCATGTTTTTTAAACCACCAAAACTTTTACATACATTAATATTTAAAAAAAAAATATTACAACATAAAAAGGAGGATTTTATTCTCTTAAATTTGATGGTACTATTGCAATATTCTTTTTTTAATTAAAAATGATATATTACGTGATTAACGGTGTTTATGTTGATGCATATTATGCGGATGCAACTCATTTCAATTCGACTCCGTTACGAAGTGAAGATCGAGGTCAAGATATCCTCCTATCTTGACTCGGTACGACATTTATATTGTGTTTATTGTAAAATAGTTGCGCATGTGCTACTGTTACATGAGAGTGTATTGTTTGTTGTTGTTCTGCAAGTTATGTATATTATGTCTGTTTGCAGCCAATCCCACGAAGAACCTATTCTTCGTGGGAGTCCCTTTCACGAAAGATCATGCTAATGAAAGACCTTATTCGTCCATGAAGTCAACGAAGAACAAGGCATCGAAGAACCTTCTTCATAAGGTGTAGTCATTTGCACAATTGTCCACGAAGAAGCTCTAATGCTTCGTGGGCCTGGTCTTTCATGAACATCAACAAAGAACCTGCTGAATACCCACGAAGAACATTATTCATGGGCCTAGATTATTCATCCCATGATACTCATGAAAAACCCACTATTTCATGGGATTGAGTCATTCGTGGGTCTTCTTATTGGCCTATTAAGTCTTTCGTATAGGTGCTGGTGTATTTGGTTATAAATAGAACTTGTAGAACTCAATTGAGAAAGAGAACACACTAGAGAGTTTGAGAGTATTTTTCTTGTATTATCATTGTAACACAACTCTACTCTACTGGAATACATATTTGAGCTTCAATCTTTGAAATCTTTTCTTGTATTTGTGTGTTCTTTGGCCTGGTTTGCATACCCACTTGGATTCCACACTCGTGTGTGTGTTTGATAACAAGGAAGTAGGTTTATTTTGATCCTCCAAGTGGACCTACAAATGGTATCAGAGCTTTGGCTCTCTTCCTTGTTAAAACCATGCTTAGTTTGTTGTGGTTTGAGCAAATCTTTGAAGGTTTCTGCAAGTACACTTGATTTTAAAACAAGATATTCAAACTTTTGAAAGAAAAATGGGTTAAAAGTTTAGAAAAACTTGTTTGCTTAAAATTTTTACAAAAACCTTGTTAAAGCACGGAGACATGTTAAAATACGGTTTTTCTTAAAATTTCTTGCAAAAATCTAGTTCGACAATTTTTCCGGTGAGGTGCTTGGCCGGAAAAGTCACCAGAATATTCTTGATTGAAAGGATAACCTTCAAGTCTTTCAGAAAAGTTAAATATTTGAATGTCTGTCTTTTAACCGAATCTGGATATTCACCAACTTAGTTTTCATAATCAGGAACAAGATTCTTCTTTAAAAAGAAAGTCTTCACCAACTTTTCACGAAAACCGATTTCTGGGAAAAACCAAATCTCACGAAACATATCCCACCAAAAACCTTTTTCATCAAACACATTCGTCCATATCAGTTTACCCTCATGAAACATATAGTTTTTCGTCACTTGGTTTTTCGTCCATATAAGTTTACAAATTTTCACAAAGTTGACTTATTCTACGAAAAATCATTACTCACGAATAACCACACTTCACGAAACCGTTCGTGGCTCATTTTTCGTAAGATTAGGCCTGCTCATTTTTTCGTGGATTGGGTCTTTTGTGGGCTTTTGAAAATTGTTTGTTTGTCGTGGGCTTGGGATCAGGTGTTTCGTCAGGCCCACAATCATTTGTTTTACGTGGGCTTTAACTTTTGGGCTGGGGAAAGTTATTCGTGGGTTATTTAAGCAAAACAATTATCTCAAATCCATCTTTGACGAAATACCATCTATTATTTGTGGATGATATTGTTTGTGATCAATTATTCTTGAAAATCTTTTTCGTGGAAATCAATTTTCATGAATACCATTTCTCGTGAACAACTGTTTTTCATAGTCTCTTGTCTTTCACAGTAGATTCTCAGAAAGTTCACAGTGAGTTTTTAAGTTGTTTGACTTCAGTTTAACAAGAGTACGCACTTGTGGGATTGGTCAAAGAACGCGAGCCCTCCACAAAGTAAACTGAAAATGGCAACAAATCTTTATGGTTGGATTCTAGATTCAAATGCGGATAATTCTTATACGCAAAAGGGTTTAACACCTACATGGCTCCTACACCTTCAAATAACCCTCGACCATCAAAAATCAAGCTTTGGGCTAAGTCTACTGTTGATTGTGGTCCGACAGTACAGTTGGGGAACAGTACTCAAACAAGAACTGCGTTTTATGCCGAAATTGTCAAGAATGTCAACAATGGTGAGTCCTCAGGAAATGATGACAGTTCCAGAATTGGCAGTAGTTCAGATGAAGATGTTACATGTTCAAGCCAAGTTGGATCTGAATATCCATCGAGGGAGGTTGTTGATTCAGAGGCAGATGGGTCAATATCTGAGAGTGAATCCAGTCAGGTATGTGTCGATGAACCAAAATCTGATAGATGTGATAGGTGTGATAGTTGTGTTGAATTGTGTGCTAAACTGTCCGATTTGCAAAGCAAATATGATGATTTGCAAAGAAAATATGACGTGACTTTTATCCACAATCAACATTTGATCGTGGATCTTTCAAAATGCAGAGAGGCCAATACGTTTCATAAAAATCATGAAAAGGATTTTAAGAAGATAATTGACACATTAAAAGAAGATCTTTCCGAGCTAAAGATAACAGTTTCAAGAAAACAAACTGCAATAAACAATTACATCAATAGCCTCGAGGAAACACAAAAAGAATCGGCTTGTGTTCAGTGTGAAAATGAGGTGATCCAGCTTAAGTTAGATAGTTATTCAAACTTGAGGTATGTGCTGCATCACATCATTGACATACAGAAAAAGAAAGAAGATGTCACGTGCATTGGATATAATAAGTGTCCCCCACCTGTTAGTGTAGGATCGTTTTCAGACCCGAACGAGTCGATCAGAAGAGTTTATCTCAATACGAGTGGCGGAAACAAATGTATCGAGGTCAATTCAGCTAGAATATCACTTTAAACTGTCCATATATTGATTTCAGATCTGATACAAGCTTGTGGACACTTCGGCAGCACTTCATTACACTGACCGGAACTCTTATCAATGATTTCGCTTGACACCCTATTTATAGAGTCTTGATTTCGCTTGAATGTGCCAAGATGTCAGTTCAAGCGAAATCACAACATATGATTTCGCTTGAGACTACACAAGCCCCTTTTAAACATCCTAAAATCTCATATTTTCTCGTACATCGCACTCTGATCTATCATTCTATGTACAAGACTTGATACAAGACGAAGTCGACAGACGCATGCACCAACAGACTCCCCCTCGAATGTTGACGAGTCTTCAGTGTCGAGTCTTCGGTTGTCAAACCTTCAGTCTTTATCAGTCTGCTCATTCTCTTCAAAATTCTCCATTGTAAGCATCCACAATCAATCTCTTTCTCTTTCTTCCAGAATCGCAACCTAGCTCTACAATCTTCAGACTCCCTCTCGATGTCCTCGGACTCCCCCTTTCGCTAAGCTGGGATCGCAGTCTGGAATTCATTTTCCACAGGTTCTTAGATCATAACCTGGCATTCATCTAACTCAAAAATAAGTTTCACAAATTTGAAATTTTGCAAATTTAGAAACAACTTGCAGATATCATTCAAAAATGATTCAATCTTTGATAATATCTTGATAACACAATTTCTTCATACATTCTTTCCCAAACCTGTTCATCAAGTTTAGCACTCGGAATTTTGAATATTAGCTCTCCAACATCAGTTGTCGAAAATCTTTTTGGATTTTTTATAACAAAGGAATGCAGTAAAGAAATATTTACAGACACTATTTTTGTGAGTTTGTGTAAGAGGATCATATCAGTTTTTTAGACAAATCACCAACACCGTTAAGCTTTAAATATTTTAAGTTCTAAACGATTCACATAGATTGACGATATTGTTGTCCACTTAAACTCAATCTAAAAACTTTCGAAATGCTTACTGATACTTTAAGGTATATTTAGATAGCACTAAATTCTTATGGACCCCACGATCTCAGTATATCCCTTCATCATGCAATACACTGACCCAAGTAATGCCTTTAAACTTTTATAAACTGTGATATGTGCGAAAACAAAGCAGAATGTTTAAACATTAACAATCAGGTCGATACTTCCGTATACGCAGAGAAAGTCCAATGTTTAAACAAAATAAGAAAATAAAAATAAGTTGAAGTTGTTTAGGCTTTAACCACCAGGTCGATACTTCCGTATACGCAGAGGAGGTCCAAAGCTTAAACGAAACACCAAAGAAAATAAAGCAGAACGTTTAGGCAATAACATCCAGGTCGATACTCACGTATACGCAGAGGATGTCCAATGCTTAAACAAAATAAAGAAATAAAACAAGTTTAAATCTTTGTAAAATGAAATACACAATTACAGTGACTTTTCAGCAAAGTTGTGAAAGTTCACAGACTTAACCGTTTTTATGTCTTTCGACAATCAGCGATTACTGAGTAGGCACACAATCAAGAAGGACAAAACTAAGTACTATGCTTTCGACCATGTTTCCCACTAGAACTAGCCTTTTCCATTTAGTTTGTATCATTATCGCAAATCTACTAGTCTAGCTGAGCCTACCGTCACATCTTTAGTGAGACCGTTTATCACATTTTATCTATCCATTTCTTTAGCATGTAGTGACAGTCCACTGATGTACTATCATTTCCTCTTGTTGACAACAAAACTCATTTTCGCATTTTTTCATGTTTTTGAATTTTTCAAATTTTCAAATGTTTTTGGATTTTTTGAACTTCTTACTCCCCCTAAAATGCAAACACTTTTAAAAAAAATTTGAAAACAAACTGTACATAAAACTTGACAACTGATATCGAATCACTTCAAATCTCCATCCACTTGGCATAAACAATCAGAACTCCCCCTCACAACAAACTACTTTCCCATTGATTTCAAAACACTTAAGTTTGTTTTAATCAAATGGTTTTTCCGGAAAATAAGTTTTGTTGATTGATTTTACCATTTGTAGGTTAGGGGTTTGGTTCATTACATTGTCTTTCAACCATTTGTAGGAAATCAGATACAAATTAATGTTCCTGATTTACCACTTGTAAAAATAATTCAAATAAATTCAAACTAATGACCTTGCTTTTACAACTTATATGTAAAAACCTTTTTCAACCACATGGCTTACCAACCAATACCTCATGCAGGTTGAATTCTCAAAATGCCGATTCCTACTCCTCACTTACCAACCTAGGAGCTCCGGCAAGTCACAATTATCAAAATTTTCAATTTTCACAGACAATTTAAGAATAATGCCGATTCATGCTCCGCGATTACCAACTTGGGAGCTCCGGCAAGTCAGGTTTTTATTCTTTGAAAAATATAGACACCCAGGCCTGACCATCCTTGGGTGTAACCACTTCTTCGCTGTTACTTTCAACCGACCTGTGAACACTCCTTTTGGAAGCATAGAATTCTTTCACTCCTTTGGCCTTACCATCGACCATCTTTCCAAAAATGTGATTCACAGTTCCGTTGAATGTCTTTTCAACATCAAACTTATTCTTTTCAGAATAAAATTGATTTGAAATTTCCACTTTTCCAACTTTCTTTTTAAAATTTTCAGCCCTTAGTAATGGAAAATTTTCATCATTTACAATCGGGACAGATTTCTCATTTTTCTCAACAACCTGTGGCTCCTCTGTCTTTATGGAGACAAATTAATCGCCAATAGATAGCTCTTCTGATTTTGACAAATCAGATTCATTACTAGAACTACTTCCTGAACCCTTAACCACCCACTTCTGATTTTTCAGATTTTCTTTTCTTTTTAAAACATTCCTTGAACATTCACCGACTTCAAAAATTGAATTTTCAAAACGTGTAAATTTTCTGGTTTTAAGTTCAGTTTTCTCAACAACTTTTTCCTTTTGTTTACCAGAGACTCCCTATTTTGTTTGTATTGTCTTGAGACAATTTCTGGCAATATGACCAACTGTTTTACATTGAAAATAGGTTCTTGTCTCTGTCTTCTTCTGAACAACACTTTTCTTCATCTCTTCTTGCTTGTTTGCAAGGAATTCTTCATTTGTTTGTTTCCAGAATGAACTCTTCTGTTCTTTCTCAGCACTTGTTCCTGAAACAAAATAGTTTTTGGTTTATAAGTTTTCTCATTTTTATAATTTTTCGGTGGAATAAAACCCAATCCCTTCCTTTTGAAATTACCGTTATGGTTTGGTTTCTTATGAAAAAGTGAACCAGAACTGTAACCCTTTTTCTTGTTTAAACGTTGTTGATATCTTGAGGTGTATGGACTTGGTTTTTCAGAAAGACTTACATCTTTTATTTCAGAAATATTAATTTCTGTTAGTTTGAAAACTTTTTTGAACATTTCCGGTTTAACACCACTTATTGGAAAAGCCTCATCATAATATAATTTGTCAGAATCTTTCAAAATATATGCTACTTCAATCGGTTCGTCATCCAAATTAGATTTTGATAACAAAAACTCTTTATTATACTCCCGTTTTTCCTGTTTGACTTTTTGACTTGACATGTCAGACTTTGACTTGGACTCTGATTTTGACTTCGACATTGACTCCTCTGAATCATCTTTATCTAACACCTGATCAACCACCTTTTTTATTAACTCGGACTCATGATCAGTATCAGACGACGTGAAAGTGACATCTATACTTTCTGGAAAATTAACTGACGATTTAGACTCCCACTGTAAGTTCGTTGCCTTTTTTACACTTTCAGAATTAGCATTTCGCGGAGAATATGCATTTTCAACAGGAGGCGGACATTTGTTATAAACCACACTTGGTTTCTTACCAGATGTATTCACTTCATCATCTTCTTTTGTCACATATTTTCCTTTTTCTGAAGTCTTCTCTTCTTCAAATGTCTTTAATTTTTCCACTATCGGGTAAATCATGTCAACAACAAAAGTAGAACATGAGTAACTTTTTAATAATCTGTTAACTCTCTCAGTTTCAATTCTCTGAGTTTCCAGTTTCAGCTCAAGCTCAGCACACTTTTCAGTGTAATAGTTGACATTGTCAAGCTGTCTCCTGTATGCTCCTTTGAGTGTATTCATTGCTACAGCTTGTTCACTACTTGAATTGTTATACTTATTCATTTCTCTGTTCAAGGTATCATATGATTCTTTCAACCTTTTTATGTTATGTAGCAACTCATTGTTTTGCTCAATCAGAGAATCACAATTCATACACTTCTCAGGAACTTTGACTCTATCAGTATATGTTTTAATTTCAAACTCTAGAATTTCTTTGACTATTCTCACTTGAACTTCTTCTTCTCTTTTCTTTTTCTCAGCTTTAGTTTTTTTCTTTTCTTCTTCTTTTTCTCTTTCTATTTCTCCTCTTCAGCTTCCCTAATTTTTCTGTATTTTTCTGCCCAATATTCATCAGTATAATTATTAACAACATGAGCAACAAAACCTTTGGCCAGGAATTCTTTGTCTGGGCAATAATCGTCCCATCTAAAACCTTCTGCCAATTTTTCATCTTTTTGTTCTGCCACACATACTTTAGTATCTGTTGGAATGTATTTATCCCAACTGAAACCATTTCCTTTATCTTTATTAACAAGACATGCTCTCTTTGAATCTTTAATTTCCTTCCTACCATGAGCTGTTTGTGGCTGTTGTTGTGGATGTGGCTGTTGTGCAACTTGATGATATATAGCTTTTCGATAGTAGTCATTGTTTCCAAAGGGATTTTGAGCTCCACTTACTTCACGATTGGTGCACTCCCTCTTGAAATGCCCTTTCTCCCTGCAACGAAAACAAGTAACTTTAGATTTATCAAATCCTAAATTTGAAACATGTGCATCGTGAAAATCATCTCTGCCTGTAATTTCTTTAAACTTTTCAGCTCGTCTCAACACACTAGTCATACACCATTTTATATCCATCAATTCCATCTCCTCAGCTTCAATTTGATCGTAATCCTCCTTTGTGAGCATTGGATTTCCGATCTTTCCTGCAACTAAACCTCCATAAGATTCAAGCAGCGTTACCAACAAAGACATGTGGCTTTTAGCAACTTCCTCGGTATAATTTTGATCATTTTCAAGGTTCAAAGCAATGTTGCATTGAAGAACTTTGCCACTTTTTGTTGTAGAAAAATGTGGATCAAATGTTGGAAATGAAGAGAATCCAGTTTTGCTGCTTGATCCCTGAGATGATCTTTCTGAAGAATCTTTTACATTGAAAGCAGTTCCAACTTTTGGAGAAAGATATGTCTTTTCACTAAACCACTCTTGAAATACAATCTGATGTCTTGTTCTCCATCATAGTTCTTCATCCTAGCAATCTTTCTTTGCTCCATCTCTTGAGCCTCTAGATGTTTGATGAACTCACCCAGTGTCAACTTTTTATATTCCTTTCTATTATTCCTCAACATCATCAGATAAGTTCCCCAAATATCATGTGGTAAAGCATCAGCTAGTTTCTCAATCAGTTCATCTGTATCCTTTTTGATGCCTAATTTCGTCATATTTCTCACCAAGTTACAATATCTGTCAATAATCTGCTTGGTGTTTTCTGATTTCAAACCATGAAATAGATCGAATTTTTTCTTCATAAGTGACATTTTGTTCTTGAGCATATCATCACTTCCCAGAAATTTTGCTTCTAATTCATTCCAAATCGAATATGCACTTCCATCATGTTGAAGCAGAATCAAAATGTCTTCTTTAATCGCTTGCTGTAACAGACTCACCATCAATTTCTCATCTCTATACTTCTTTTTCTCATCAGCACTCATTTCTCTGATTGGCATTATCTGATTACCATTCTTTGTTGATCTTTCATATTGAACTTCAGTATGTTCCCACGCATCCAAATGATAAGCTTCAACCCAGTTACCAAAACTTTCGGACCAACCATTATAATCATCAATATCCAAAAGCTTAGGTGGTTTTTGTGATGTCCCTGTTTCATTTTCAAGCAATGTACTTTGAGTAATATTCATTGGACCAGCAAATGCATTATAAAACTCATTCTCCATGTTTCGTTTTTCAAAAGTTCACAAACAGTCAATCTCAAGCGAAATCACAAACTTCAAACTAAATCCCTATTCAAGCGAGATATATGTTCAAGCGGAATACTAACTCAAGCAAAATATCTGTTTTCGCTTGAATACACACCCTTTTCAAGCGAAATAAGGTCTTTGAAGCGAAATCAGTGATTCAAGCGAGACTACTCAAGCGAAATAGCCCTTTTGAAGCGTAATAGCAAGTTTGAAGCGGAATCAGATCGAAATTTCAAGCGGAATCCTGGTTTTCAAGCGGAATCAAACATCAGATTCAAGCGGAATCAGCATGATGTCATCAAATCAATCTGATTTTGGTCCAATTGGTCAAGTTTTAAGCCGAATAATGATCTGAAACTTTCTAGGTTTTGTTAAAACACAATTACACACACATTGTGAAAGATTTAGCCAATTTTATCCGTGAAAACTTGTTTAATTTTGAAAGAAAGTGTAGAAAATCAGAAATTGCGGCTGAATTGGTATGAACTCTTCCTCCTGAGCTCTGATACCACTTGTAGGATCGTTTTCAGACCCGAACGAGTCGATCAGAAGAGTTTATCTCAATACGAGTGGCGGAAACAAATGTATCGAGGTCAATTCAGCTAGAATATCACTTTAAACTGTCCGTATATTGATTTCAAATCAGATACAAGCCTGTGGACACTTCGGCAACACTTCGTTACACTGACCGGAACTCTTATCAATGATTTCGCTTTACTTACCTAGCATCCAAATTAGGCTTTTTCTTCATACCTTATTCGTTTGACCTGCTTCATTCCCAAGCTTCCACCTAGCTTGTCAAGCGTCAAACTATCATTGAAATTTGTAAGATGGCTAGATTAGTCATAATCATTTAAGACTATTCCATCCTACGATTCCTATGTCGAATTTATCATTCGATCATATCATTGGTCAGTTTGACTTTTTAAAGTCAACTGCCTATTAGCAAAAATAATTACACGATGTAGCTCAACTACTCGTTTAATTACTTGGTCAATTATCCGGTAAGCATCATTCTTTTGCTACCATTTTTAACCACTTTATTAACCAAGTTATTGTAATCAATTTCATTTCATTAGCACATGATGATATCAAACATCATTTTCATTTTATCATACAAACCTATTTCTTAGCAAGTATGATCATGTACTCAAATACTCAATTTGTTCAAGTATTTCCTGATTATTATCGGATATAATGATTCTAATCATAATTATATCATCAAATTCATCATATGGTTAATACCCACTTACCTAGTGTGGTAAATCACCTAATCTTTCAATTTATAGCATCATATGTATAATTTTCACTTAGGGTTTGTTTCCTAAGCAAGTATACATCACTAATTCAATCATAGCTTCAATAATTCATTCATAATTTTTGGATCGTCGTGTGACCCGAATGAGTCAATCAGAAGAGTTTATGATCTATTTCAAAGGCGGAATCAGAAAAATAGATGTGAAACAGCTTGATTTCTCTTAATAATCGTCTTATTAATGATTCCAAAGCTTTTACAGATCATTTGACAAACTGGCAGCACCTCGGCTCTGAAATCTCGAACGTTACAAATGAATCAGCAGGTTGGGTATTTATAGGGCAGGTAATTTCGCACGGACCTGTACAAGCGAAATTACTTTCAAACGAAATTACTTTCAAACGAAATTACTAATTTCGTGCGAAATTACCCTTGTGTAATTTCGTGCGAAATTACTCTTAAACTTACAAAACCCGTTTTTCGACCTGCTGAACACTAGTTTATACTATCTAGACACATAACTCGATACAACATAGTTTCAAAACTTTTTTTTTTCAAAAATTACAAGTTTCAATTTAATGAACTTGTTTTGACTTTTTTATTAATAGGTTTAACATAATAAGCTCACAACTCTTCTGTCTAGCTCAGAAACTTCCTGCATCTTCTTCAAACTGCGAATCTGAAGATCAGCTTTCCACTTTGGTTTGTCGGGAAAAATAAAGCAGAAATGAAAAATCTTTTTGGATTTTGAATGAAGTTTCTATACTAGAATGCTAAACAGAAATGAAATGCAGTAAATGTAAACTATATACAAACATATTTTTGGTGAGCGTGTTAGGGAATCATATCAGCTGTCGACAAGTCACAAGTACCGTTAAGCTTAGATTTCATACTCAGAATTAAACAATTCGCTTAGATTGTCGATATACTGATCCACTTAAATTCTCACACAAATTTCAATCTGTCCAGGATACGAATTAGGTGTATTAAGAACTTAAACCCATTCATGTGTCCCACCTCTTGAATATACTCCCGTATCCAGATCCCAATATTCAGTCTTACAGGTGAGTATACCACAGATGATATCTGTAAGGGGTTAAATGCGAGGGCCGTGAGAGCTCAGGCTATTGCTTCCGCAAAATCAGAGAGATGACGGCTTCGACTTTAAGTGGGTCCCCTTTAGAGGATCTTTTTTTACAACAGCACATGATTAGCATTTTTCAATGTTTCATCATTTTTTATGCTGAGAGTGGTGCTATATTTCAAGCAAGCAGTAAAGTATTATACGGGGACTAGGCCTTTGCTTCCGCAAAATCAGAAGTCCCGGGATAATACCCCAGATATCACTGAGTATAAAGACCTAGTATTTCAGAAAGAGTGGTCCTTCAAACAAGATTTCAGGGGTTACCTATATATCCAAGTAGTGTTCCCCACGAAATGAGCAAGTTTGAATTTAGGTTTATATCCTGAACAAACCTACTAAATGTGTAAAAACCTATCGGCACATCATCAGCGAGACTGCTTAACGCTTTTAAACTTTACAATTCTTTAGCATACTGTAACTGTCAAGCTGATGTACTATCATTTTCCCTTTTTACACAAGCTCTTTCCGATTTTCTATTGTTTTTGTATTTTGAAATATTTCATGTTTTTTGGTGTTTTAAATTTTTTTACTGTTTTTGTATTTATAGAAAATATTAACCTACCTCCCCCTAAATACCAAAACAAGTAAAAAATCGACAAACCATTGCAGATTGCTTCTCAACATCATCTACAGTGGTACCTTCATCTATGCCAATCACTCGACGTAAACATGACAACTAACTATTTTCCCATTATGATTTCAAAACACTTAAGTTTGTTTTAATCAAAATGGTTTTTCCGAAAAATTAGTTTTGTTTGTCGTTTCACAATCATGGGGTTTCATCACATTGTTTTCTGAACCTCTTGAAAAATATAACACTTGAAGGTTTATCAACAAAGTCACTTGCAGAAAAAATAAATCAAGTACAACTTAATGTCCTTGATAAATCTTGTAGATCGAAATATCACAAACGTGAATTTCTCAAGAAAGATGCCGATACCTGCTCCACACTTACCAACCTGGAAGCTCCGGCAAGTCAGGTTTTTTATTTGAAGAGATCCACCCAAGCCTGACGGTCCTTGGGTGCTTTTGAGTTTCCGTTTAACAATGGTGAACAATTTACATCATCCATTGCTAGAACAGAATTCTCACTTTTTACCTCAACAGATGGCTCATCTGATTTTAATAAATCAGATTCATTGCCTGAACGTGGCTCTTCTGACTTTGACGAGTCAGATTCATCGCCAACACATGGCTCGCTTCTTTCTGAAGAAACAAAATCATTGCCAGAAGATGCCTCTTTTGTTTTCGCAGAAACAACTTCATCGTTAATTTTTATTTGAACCCAATCTATCCAAAATTTAGGCTTTCCAAATTTGTTAACCTGTGACGTGAAATACTTTTCACAGTCCTCTTTATACTTAAAAACTTTTATAAGGACTTCATCTGAAAAATTAATTTTCTTTGATTTGTTACCAATTTGATCAGTTAATTTTTCTTTCTTCATCTTCTCTTTTGTCCTCAGATTTGTATCTGATGAATTCGTTTTACTTGACTTATCATGTTTTGTTGAGTAAGACGATTTATCAGAACTTCTATCTGATTTTCTCGTTGTACCCGAGGACAAAATCCTTTCCAGATATTCTCTTGCTTTCTTCCGTTTCTTTCTCAGTCTGTCTTTCTGCCCTTATGAAAGTTTTACTTTCGGTTCTTCAACTTTCTGTTTTCTGGGCTTTCTTTCGACTCTGACTGATTTCTTTACCATTCTCTGAGATTCAGCCCTCGATCTTCCCTTTGATCTCATTGGACAATCTCTGGCAATATGACCTTTGATTTGACAGTCATAGCATCTTCTTGTCTCAAAACTCTGATTCTGGCAGTTAACAGCAATGTGTCCTTGAAAACCACATTTGTAGCACACTCTGTTATCATACCTTTCTCCTCTTTCAAACCACACACTCAGATCGTAACATTGATTTGCTTTGTGGTAGTCATGTCTCCTCTTGTATCCTTGATTTGACTTTTGAGCATTGTGGTCAAACCTGCACCACTTATTACCAACTTTTTGTGAGTTTTGATTTTCAATTTTTTGTGATTTTTTTATATTGATTGGATGATTGAACTGATGATCTTTTATTGTTGTTTTGTAAATTTTTCGAATTTTTAACATTTTGTGTTTTTTCTACATTCTTCTTAACAGGTTTCTGCTTTAAGCATTCACCTATTTCAGTAGAATGTAAAACAGTATCTTTAAATTTTTCTTTTAATTCCAAAAATATATGCTGTTTCTCTTCTTCATCATTAGTTTTATCATCACAGTCTTTAATTATGACTTTGTCATAATTTGTGACATTGTCACTTATTGGAACTTCATTGATCGATTTTGGACATAAATGGTCTAGAATTGATGACGAAGTCACAAAACCTTTCAATTTATTTTCTAAATCATTGATTTTATTTCTAGCACACTCAACATCATTTTCAAGTTGAGTGATTTTCTCAAGATGAGAATTTATTGCATTTTCATTTTCAATTTTATTTTCATGTAAAACAGATTTTTCATTTTCTAAAACTTTTTTTTGACTTTGAAAATCTGTTTATTTTTCTTTCAAAACTTTATTTTCTAATTTTATCCAAACATCTTTATTTTCTGAAATTTTTATTTTGTTTTCAAAATCTTTTTCAATTTCTTTTATTTTTTTATTTTCCAATGTCAAACTCTCCACATCATTCAAGAGTTTGACATTGTCTGCTTCAGATTTTTCACATTTTGAGCACACAAGTTCAGATCCTGCAGTTTCATCTTTATTGGCTTCTTCATTCTTTGAAATATCCTCTGTCTTTGTCTTGTATGTACCTGTCAAAAAGATTTTAACAATATCAAGAGGATTCAAATTTTCATCTAAAAAACAACCTCTCTTGAAATCATATTTCATAACAGATCTTGAGTCAAAACATATTCTGATTCTTTTGATTATTTCAATAATCACATCCAAACTTATATTATCTAAGTTCTTTTCTATTTCTTTTATCACCTCTTTCTTTTTCTTATTAATTTCACAATTGTGTGTTCTAAGATCTCTGATGAAATCATTTGGACTAAAATTTGAGAACTTAGAAACCTTTTTCAGTTTAATCAAAAATTCATCCCATTCCGAAGGTAATGCATTTGCAAATTTAGATATCTCTTCAGCATCTGACATCTTTATCTCATACCTTTTCAAATTGTTAAGTAATTCATTATACCGTTTTTCCAAGTCATTAAACTTTTCATATTTCCGACACAAAAAATATTCAGATCTTATAACCCAAACATCCTTTTTCTCATCTTCTTTCCTGTGATCCCAATTCATATCAAACCATTCATTAATTCTTCCAAGTTTAGCATTTTACTTTTCATCAAACATTTTGACCAAACTTTAAAACAATCTGATTTGACGTGAATTGACACTTTCACACGAAACGAAAACTTTCAAACGAAATAGATTTCAAGCGAAATAAGCTTTCACACGAAATACCCTTCACTGGAAATAGACTTTTGGAGCGAAATAACAACTTTGGTGCGAAATAGATGTATTTCGTACGAAATAGAAGTTGATTTCGTACGAAATAAGGTTCCAAGATGATTTTGTGCGAAATACGATCTGATTTCGTGCGAAATAGCTTGATTTCGTACGAAATATATCACAGAGTTAATTTCGTGCGAAATAGACTGACTATTTCGTGCGAAATTAGGATGACTTCAGCATGTCGGCCACCATTTTGTCAAATTGATCCGGATTTTGTTCGCATTTTGGTCCAATTTTCTCAAGGATTCATTAAAACAGTGTTTTACATGATATATGTGAAATTCAATCCATTTTGTCCGTTAAATCTCGTTTAATTTTGAAAAGAATGAGTAGAAGTCATGAAAACAAGATGAATTGGTATAAACTCTTCTTCCTGAGCTCTGATACCACTTGTTGGATCGTCGTGTGACCCGAATGAGTCAATCAGAAGAGTTTATGATATATTTCAAAGGCGGAATCAGAAAAATAGATGTGAAACAGCTTGATTCCTCTTAATAATCTTCTTATTAATGATTCCAAAGCTTTTACAGATAGTTTGACAAACTGGCAGCACCTCGGCTCTGAAATCTCGAACGTTACAAATGAATCAGCAGGTTGGGTATTTATAGGGCAGGTAATTTCGCACGGACCTATACAAACGAAATTACTTTCAAACGAAATTACTAATTTCGTGCGAAATTACCCTTGTGTAATTTCGTGTGATATTACCCTTAAACTTACAAAACCTGTTTTCCGACCTGCTGAACACTAGTTTATACTATCTAGACACATAACTCGATACAAGACGAAGTTAACAGACATTCATGCACCAACAATAATTTGCGATTATGATGATTATTCAAATTTCACAACTTCACAAATCATCAAAATTTGACATACCTTATGATCCCCTAGCTTAGGCGATCATTAATTCACTTTCTATTTTGAATTTAGACTTCATTTTGGCCCTTCAATTGGATGATTTGATTGAAAGTTAGGGTTTTGGCTCCTGGGGAGCTCTCCTGGTCGAACGAACAAAACACACAATTGTGTGTGTTTTGTTTTAAAACCCCTTTTATTAAATAACTTTCAAGTTTATCCACTTTGGCCCCTCTTGTTTGGTTAGTTATTAAATAGGCATCAACCCATTTATTTCCAACAATATTTCCACTTATTAATTAGGTTAAATATTCCTAGTTAACTTAGTAGGTTCGGGGTATTTATAACTCAGTTTATTTTAAGTCTCGTTAACTCGGATCTTTTATAAACTTTATTTCCTCAAAGGCGTTTATACCGTTTTTATTTAATATTAGGTTTATTTATTTAAAATCCTTATATTCACCGGGTTACTTTTACCTCTAACGGTACTTTACCCGTCATTTAATATTAACATGGTTTAATTACCAAACTCGTTTTCGGGGTGTTACACATGGGCCTAGATTATTCGTCCCTTGATACTCACGAAAAACCCACTGTTTCGTGGGATTGAGTCATTCGTGGGCCTTCTTATCCCAGTAAGTATTTTGTAAAGGTTCTGATGTATTTGGTTATAAATAGAACTTACAGAACTCTGTTGAGATAGAGAACACACTAGAGAGTTTGAGAGTATTTTTCTTGTATTATCATTGTAACACAACGCTACTCTACTGGAATACATATTTGAGCTTCAATCTTTGAAATCTTTTCTTGTATTTGTGTGTTCTTTGGCATGGTTTGCATACCCACTTAGATTCCGCACTCATGTGTGTGTTTGATAACAAGAAAGGATGTTTATCTTGATCCTCCGAGTGGACCTACAGTTTATGGGTGAGCATTAATTGAATGGTTAACCAAAACCCAACTGAAAACAGAGGAAACAAACCGAAAATTGAAAACCAATTAACTGAAAACCAAATTTACCAAAAATCAATTATCGTTTTTTTGTATCCCCATTAAACCAAAATTAAACGGATTGAACTAATAAAACCTTTCATTTTTTATAGTTTAACTTTTAAGGTTAGCTTTAAGGGTTAAGTCTTTATTGTTTAGCTTTACAATTTTAGTTTTAAGGGTTTAGCTTTAGCATTAGCATTTAGATTCAAGCTTTGGGCTATAGGGTATAGGTTTTAGGGTTTGACGAGCCAGTTTCAACGGCACTAGAATAAGTTTATTAGAGTTTGTTTGAGCTAAATCTTGAGTTTTCAAAATAGTTCTCACACTACTTATGCAAAACTTGCTAGTAGAACCTTCCTCTATATTTCTGTGCAGAACTCTAAATATTGCGAGAACACGCAGAACACAATGAATCACCTATTTTTTATATCCTAAAAACCTAAAAAGTAAATGAAAATGTTACAAATATATGATTTATTGTTTCTTACGGTAGAATTCAAAACAAAATATGGAAACTTTCAATTTTTGTATAACCTATACATATGTAGGTTATATGTAGGTTATGTGTAGGTTAAATTACCAATATGTATGTAGGCTATGTGTAGGTTAAAATCTTTGGTTTTTTTTATGTATATGTAATACAGATATGAATGTAAGAAACATAATATTTAAAAAATATGTAGTTTAAATCCCAAAATTTAGTGTTTTAGAGTTGTTCTTTTTGTTCTCGCAATAGTTAGTGTTCTGTAATGATCATCATCTTAAATATATATGTATGTATTAAATACTTACACTACAAGAAAAACATAGCAATAGAAACGACACAAGTCGTCGCTAAAGCCATCATGGGGACATGTCACCGGTAATGAGGTCGATGCTAATCCTGGGCCACTATTGATCAAATTGTCATTGGGAATACATATGTCGCCGATAATGCCTCTACCGGAGTATTGCCGGAAAGTTCGCTGTATTAGGATTTCTAGATTTCAAAAGTACAAATCACCAATGTTTGTTTAAACTCAAAGATGAAACATAAAACACAATAACAAAAAAAAATTCTTATTTAGATTGGTTTAGAATCACTACATAGAAAGAAATACTACATAATTCTACAAACACTGCATAGAAACAAGTGGGCGGAGCTTTAATCATAACAGTGATCGATGGATGGTGGTGGAGCTTCAAACGTCACAACGACGGTTGAAGGTGATGAATGACGACGACTTTGTTGGGTGGTGAATGGTGGAGCTTCAAACGTCATAAGGGTTGATACGGCGGTGGTGGTTGATACGGCGGTAATTGATTGTGGCGGATGATGGTGACGTTGTGGAAGGTGAAGTGGCGGTTGGTGGCTATTGCTCATTGTCGCCCTTATTGTCATCGCAGCTAAAACAGATTTCTTGTAATGTTATACATTTGATATATTAAAAAAATATAAATAATAAAATCATTTAGTCTCTCCCGAGCCAACTCAAGCTAAATAAGTGAAGGACAAGCTTGGGCTCGTTTATTTTGCAAAATTTGTTTTATGTTTATGTATACAATTTTTTTAAGTAATTAATTGCTTTTAAAAATTTTTGTATTATATGTATTTAATAGATTACAAGATAGCTACTGATAAAAAAGTTTTATTCTATGTATAGATTTTTTTATTGTAAACTAAGGAGACATACATTATCAACTACTAATACCCTACCAATCTAATACAATTTCAACAACATTGATACTATTGCCAACATTGATACTATTACCGGTATTCAAAAATTTGGGTTTCGATTTCTATGTGAGTAGATCCGTTTAGGTGTATTTGGATTACTATTAAACGTAAAAAGTGTGGAGAAAACCTCGTGTAGGCAATCAAGTTATAGATTGGCAATATGTTAGAATGCAAATGTACAAGTACGGAATTTTGCTTGCATCGCGTTAATAGGCCAACCCCGCTAGTTATATGATAGGTTGAACGGTATGGGCGGTGTCCCCGGCACGGCGAGGCCCAGAACCACCGCCCCTCCCAATTCGTCCTGTCGTCTCCGTCGCTTGCTCGAAGATTGTGACACTCCTCCACCTTTATTTTTTTCTTTGGTTTAGTTTCCTTTTTCGTTGATTTTATGTAGGGTAGTAAAGCTAAGAAAATGAAAATGAAAAAGAAGCATAATGTAGCAAGTAAATATTTTTTTAGTTTTTACGTTTTATCTATGGGTATTTATCTAATTTAATAAAAAAGCATTCCTTTATTATTAAACAGAACACACCCAGAGAGTATTGAGAGCTTCCTATTTAAATATTGTATTGTTACTCTGCTGGTTTAATACACTTGAGCTTTAAACTTTGAATCTTGCTTGGATTTGTATGTTCTTGGCTTGGTTTGCATATACACTTGGATTCCGCACTCGTGTGTGTGTTAAACAACATGGAAGTAGTTTTATCTTGATCCTCCGAGTGGACCTACAGGGAAGGGTATTTTTAACATACCTAAAAGTTAAAAACTAAAGTTAAAAACTTTTATATGTTTAATCCACAACCCTAAAATACGGATAAATTAGTTTTTTAAACACCAATTACACTTTATTTTCTCATTTTAATTAGGGTGTGCATATTGCACACCAAGTTGCCTATTTGCACACCAAATATTACATGTACCGACGCTGCGTATAGGTCTATACGCAACGTAGGTACAAGGTAGGAACACGACCAGTCAGTGAACCTCGTAAACTGTCAAATCATGCAGATATACGCTGCCTATAGAGTCATACCAAGCCAACATATGAGGCCCTTATACGATGCGTATAGAGCTATACGCAGCACATGTCAGACAGATTTCACATTTATACGATGTTGTCTAGGCACGTGAATAAAGGTATACACAGAATATAGAGATATACGAGGCTGATAATTGTGAATTCAAAACTATATTTAAACGTCCCTCTGCCTACGAATTCAAAACAATATACCGCATTCTTCACTTCCTTAGTTATTTACTTAATCGGTTATATTCGAACCGTGTATTCGTTCTTCAAAATATTTTAACCGTGTAACATTAACGGTTATATATTTTAAGCGATTTAACGTTGGAACCGGGTGAGAATTTATACCACAAATACACCAAAATAACCAAAGAAAATTCTGATAGGTTATATACGCTGCATATAGAGTTATATACCCTAGTTGTCTGTTCCTATAATTGATGGGCCAGACTATAAATTCTATGCAACCTAAACGCTGCATAGAGCTCTATAAGCAGCATATTAAAACCCTAAGTGTACAAATAAGCAGCAGAAGTGTGCAAGTAGTATGGGCTTTAATTATACTTTAATTCTCTTATCTTTAACTATATTATAAATAATTAATAGTAGTTAGAGTTTATCCCGCATATAAAAAAACTATTTCATGTTTTTTAAATGAAAATAACTTTTACATACATTAATATTTTAAAACAAAATTTACAACATAAAAATGAGGATTTTATTCTCTGAAATTCGAGTGTACTATTGCAATAATTTTTTTAATTAGAAATTGATATATTACGTGATTAACGGTGTTTATGGGTGAGCATTAATTGAATGGTTAAACAAAACCCAACTGAAAACAGAGGAATCGAACCGAAAATTGAAAACCAATTAACTAAAAACCAAATTAACCAAAATCAGTTATCGGTGTTTTTTGTATCCCCGTTTAACCAAAATTAAACGAACTGAACTTATTAAACCTTTCATTTGTTAAAGTTTAACTTTTAAGGTTAGCTTTAAGGGTTTAGTCTTTATTGTTTAGCTTTACAATTTTACTTTCAAGGGTTTAGCTTTAGCTTTAGCATTAGCATTAGCATTAGCATTAGCATTAGCATTTAGATTCAAGCTTTGGCTATAGGGTATAGGTTTTAGGATTTGACGAGACAGTTTCAACGACACTAGAATAAGTTTATTAGAGTTTGTTTGAACTAAATATTGAGTTTTTAAAATAGTTCTCACACTACTTATGCAAAACTTGCTAGTGGAACCTTCCTCTCTCTCTATATATATATATGTGTGTGTGTGTGTTAAATACTTACACTACAAGAAAAAACGTAGCAATAGCAATGACACAAGTTGTGACTAAAGCCATTACGGCGACATGTCACCGGTAATGAGGTCGATGCTAATCCTAGGCCACTATTGATCAAATTGTCTTCGGGAATACATACGTCACAGATAATGCCTCTACCGGAGTATTGCCGGAAAGTTCGCTGCAAAAGGATTTCTGGATTTCAAAAGTACAAATCACCAATGTTTGTTTAAACTCGAAGATGAAACTTAAAACACAATAACAAAAAAAAACGCTTTATTTCTTATTTAGATTGGTTTACAAAGAAAGAAATACTACATAATTCTACAAACACTACATAGACACAAGTGGGCGGAGCTTTAATTAATCATAACAGTGATGGATGGTGGTGGAGCTTCAAACGTCACAACGGTGGTTGAAGGTAGCGGATGACGACGACTTTCCTGGGTGGTGAACGGTGGAGCTTCAAATGTCATAAGGGTGGTTGATACGGCGGTAATTGATGGTGGTGGATGATGGTGACGTTGTGAACGGTGAAGTGGCGGTTGGTGGCTATTGCTCGTTGTCGCCCTTATTGTGGTCGCAGCTAAAACAAAGATTTCTTGTAATGTTATACATTTGATATATGAAATAAAAATATAAATAATAAAATCATTTAGTCTCTCTCGAGCCAACTCAAGCTAAATAAGTGAAGCACAAGCTTGGGCTTATTTATTTTGCAAAACTATTTTTATGTTTTGTATACTAATTTTTATAGGTAATTAATTGCTTTTAAATTTTTTTGTATTATATGTATTTAATAGATTACAAGATAGCTACTGATAAAAAAGTTGTATTCTATATATAGATTTTTTTATGGTATACTAAGGAGACATACATTATCAACTATTGATACCCTACCAATCTAGTACAATTTCAACATTGATACTATTACCGGTATTCAAAAATTTGGTATGTGAGTGGATCGGTTTGGGTATTCAGTATTCAAAAATTTTGACACTCCTCCACCTTTCTTTTTTTCTTTGGTTTTTTGCCTTTTTCTTTGGTTTTATGCAGGGTAGTAAATCTGAGAAATGAAAAAGAAGCATAATGTAGCAAGTAAATATTTTAGCAAGTAAATATTTTATTTTTTTACGTTTCATCTATGGATTTTCTTTGGTTTTATGCAGGGTAGTAAAACTGAGAAAAGAAAAATGAAAAAGAAGCATAATGTAGCAAGTAAATATTTTATGTTTTTACGGTTCATCTATGGATATTTGTCTAATTTAATAAAAAACATTACTTTATTAATATTTGTGTGTAATTGAAATTATATTGGGAAATATTACTTAAAATTCTCGAATTTTGCAAAAATATTAAAAATTTATATTTTTTCTTTTCTTATTTTTTGGTGCTATGGAGATTTGTTTTTTGGTGCTATGTAGATTTGTTATTATTTGACACATGTTAGTTTCTATATTAATTTTTTTTTTTTTTGTGGTGTGTTTAAAGATTTAATGGTGTTGTGACTTGTTTTTCATCATTAATTTTTTGTGCTGTGTTTGAATATTAATTAAATGGTGCTAGGACTTATGTTTCATTATCGATTTTTTGATGGTGTGTTTGGAGATTTAATGGTACTTTTATTGAAAACATAAAATAAAGCATAAAATAAAACAACACCAACAAATTCCATTATTTGATGGTATATTTGTTGGTGCTCTTTCATAAAACATAAAATAAAGCATAAAATAAAGCACTAAAAAATTATTTTATACTAGTGAAAAAAAGGAGGTTCATCATTCACACCCGATGAGGTGGATACTTACGGGGCTCATCCACATCTTGTAGCGTAATAAATATAAAGAATGAACATACAAAACCTTATTTATAAATTAATTTTTTACTACAAAAACATTAATTATAAAAAGGTAAAAAGTCATTTAAGTAATAAAAATTCAAAGGGCATTTTCTCGAAATAATTGGTTAACATGGCTAAATTAGTAAGTTTCCTTTTTTTTAAATAATTATTGAGTCAACGTGTGGGTTACCATAAAGAAATGTCCAAAAAATCCAACAAATAAAAAACAAGTTTGATTGCCCTAATTAAAGCAGCTTTAGGAAGCTATCAAGTAAAACCCTAAATTTTCATTCTTGCGGTTCCTTTTTCACAACCCATGTGACGGGCTTAGTAAACTTTTCACATTATGAGTCTTTTCCTTGCACCAACCTTCACATAGTTTAAAACTGGCTTGTGTTGAAGTCTCCTTCGAGTAATCAGCAAGCCTGCTTGTTGCCCCAGAAGTTGACAACTAACTAGTTTTCTGCATCTAAAGAAACTGCAAATACAATGACTTCATCACATACATGCAAGCGTTTTTCTCTTGCAGAAATTCAATCTGCAACCAACAACTTTGATGATACATTGGTCATTGGACATGGTGGGTTCGGACCAGTTTACAAAGGTAAAATTTGTAGTGAAGAAGCTGGTGGTCAAGTTGTAGCCATCAAACGATTGGATTCTATGTCCAATCAAGGGGAAGCTGAGTTTAGGGTCGAAATCGATATGCTTTTCAAGTTGCGTCACTGTAACTTGGTATCTCTCATTGGTTATTGTGATGATAACAAGGAGAAGATCCTGGTATATGAATATATGCCCAATGGAACCCTCCATCAACATCTACACAAAAGTGATACTCCTTTAAGTTGGGTGATGCGGCTCAAGATAGCCATAGGTGCTGCACATGGTTTGGACTATCTTCACACTGGTGTAGGCACCCATCATGGTGTAATACATCGAGACGTGAAAAGCTCAAACATTCTTCTAGATGAAAACTGGGCAGCTATGATATCGGATTTTGGGTTGTCCAAAATTGGCCCAACCAATCAGTTGATTACTTGCGTTGATGCAAGCGTTAAAGGCACCTTCGGGTATCTTGATCCAGAGTATTTCTATACTAGGAAGTTAACAAGGAAAACAGATGTGTATGCATTTGGGGTTGTATTGTTTGAATTGTTATCTGGAAGGCTTCCAGTAGACAATGACAAAGAGGAGGACGACGAGTGTAGTTTGGTAAGGTGGGCTATAAAATGCGTGAAAGAAAGAAAGTTAGATCTGATGGTTGATTCTAATATCAAGGGAACAATTTCCACCAAATGCCTAAGACAGTTCGCTGAAATTGCAAATCGTTGCGTGCATGAGGTCCCAAAAAAACGGCCCACCATGTCTGAGGTAGTGGCCTCACTCCAGGCTATACTGGAACTTCAGGAGAAATCTAACCATTCTACCAAGTTATCGGGCAAAATGGGTTTCCCTTGGAAGATTCATAATTATTTTGTTCCTACAACTAAACCAAACACAGGTATAGACAAACTTTTCATTACTGTTGTATATGTTCATAACTATTTTACTATAAACTTTAATCCCTTTTTTTTCACATTCTTAGACCAAAGTGAAACAAGTCCACCAAAGAACCTTGAATGCAACACTAATCAACATGAGGAATTATCGATCAGAGATGTAAAAACGTTCACATATGATGAACTGAAACTTGTTACGAGGGACTTTGGAAACGACACTTGCCTAGGTGAGGGCAGTTATGGAAAGGTTTACAAAGGTTGGGTCGATAAAACAACATATTCCCCATGTAAGGATGATACAGGATTGCCTGTGGCCGTTAAGAAACTTCACCGCTACAAACTTGTAAGTTTTAAAAACCACAAGCAAAATGTAGTGTATTTTCATGATTTCTATTTGTAACTTATCGGTCTCTTTCCATACATCATTAATGATGCAGTCTAATTGGGAAATGCTGGAAGAATATCGTCATCCGAACCTTGTTAAGCTCATAGGATATTGCTTGGAAAGTGGATGCCTTTTCCTTGTGTATGAATTCATGCGAAAAGGGAATTTTGAGGATCTCCTTCGTAGCGGTAAGCACCATAACTAGTTACAGAGATAAATCAAACATTGTTGTAACCATACTATAATTTTATTTGTTGTAGGTGTTGTAGCACGTGTTCCATTGGTTACAAAGGTGAAGATTGCAGTAGGAATTGCTCGAGCAATTTTTTTCTTGCAAAAGCCACAATTAAACAAAACATGGCCAACACTTAGAGAGTCCCAGCTCCACAGACATAAAATATTGTTGGATGAGGTATGCACCATGTGCCCTTTTGCTTAACATTAAAATTTAATCTGGCCAAGGAAAAATATATACGAAAGTGGGAATGCGTAGGAAAAGTTGCATTGGAAATGCGTAGTAAAAGTTTTAAAAAATTAACAATAAAAAACTGGTCAGGAACACGCGGAGGAAAACTAGGTTTGGAAATGCATACAAAATTTTTAATAAATAAAAAGGTGGTCAGAATTGCATAGTTACTACTGATTTACATCTCTGTCAGAAATCCGTTAAGAGTTTGTTGGAAAATTTTGTTCACAAAACGTAGAAATGTGGTCGGAAAAGACTGTTTCCTACGCATTTCCGATGAATTTTTTACGTAGTAAACAACCCATTTTTCTAGTAAAGTGATCTTCTGCACACACTTTACCCAGCATAACAGATGCACACAAAGGTATATGTTTGTCACGCATATGGAACTAGCATGCATTAACATGACCTCTAATATAGTCATGATGCATTTGCAGGATTTCACCGCGAAGCTTTCAGATTATGACGTTACTTATATAGTCAACGGTCAATACGACATAACCTATCCAGATTATGATGGATTGGAATTAGTGCTACAAAGCGATCTATCTGGTTATGAAGTGGTATTCGTAGAGGTCATAACTGGAGAACGACTCAATAATTCTAATATAGTGAAGATTGATCGTTTGTTCCGTCACTATGGAAAAGAATCCTTGCATCATATTGCACAATTATGTTTTGCAATTTGCAATGAAGTGGACTCAGAAAAGAAAATGGTAACAATGTTGAAGGAGCATGACAAGTTGATAAGAAGAAAATTGAAGAGTTGGTTGTGTGATACACACTGTTAGGATTGTTATTGTGTCAACAAAGTTTTGAGTATGACAGTTTTATATAATAAGATATATAAAACTAGTTTAATTCTAACCGTTTCTATAAATAGCTTGCATCATGCAGCAGGGACGGACTTAGAGTGTTAGTAGGGGTAGCACGGGCTACCCCTCAACCCCGTCTCCGTAGTCTAAAAATACCCCTTAACTCCATTTTCGTGGTGTAAAAATACTCCTCAACTCCGTTTCCGTCATATAAAGGATACCCCTGATGCTAAAAAAAATTAGGATACCCCGAACTTTTGGGGCTAGTTCCGCCACTGTCATGCAGATTATAAAAACAACTTGTTACTTTCTCCTTAAAAGATGACGGATTTAATTGACGTCGAGCGTTGCTTCCCCACTTGTAGAAACTACCGTAGTCTTTGGTGATTCGTCACTACCAAAGAAACTGGCTTTTGTCTCTTGTATACTTGGGCTGGGATATTTTCTCGCTTTATGGCTTCTCGTCTAATTTAAGCACACGAGTGAAGGAAGGGAGGCCATAAGTAGCAATTGGATAGAGTGCTTTTAGAACACTGTAGATTCGTTGATACTGCTTTTTATGCTACCTTCTCGATTGCTTGCATAGGCCGAAAACTTTAGTCTATTAGTGAGTCAAACCCCCCGAGGGTCTTAGAGAAAGACCAATTTTGTGATACTAAAAAATAATAGAAGAAAAACGAGGTTTTGGCTGAGGCACATTTAAGATGCTTCCCTTAAAATAGATTTCGGGCCACCCAGGCGAACCCGTCTATTTCCCAGGATACACCAACCTAAGCAGACTGTACTGCCACGATTAGCCTAGCACGTGAAAGTATACCTGAAACAAGAGAGTGTCGAGATGCGAAGTTAGGGAATACGCTTGATGTTGTGTGGGTTGTGTGAACCATAAGATTATTAGTGCTCTGTGTGGCGTCCTAAACAAAGCACAAATCTTTGTATATAATATTGTTTAGAATTTCAAAATTAAAATGTCTAAATTGAATACATAATTCAATAAAAAAAATTAAATCTCAAATTCAATGACGTAATGAATTCTGAGAACATAATTCAACTTGACCAATAGGCGCCATTAAAACGCCATATTAGCCTAAGCAGATTGTACTACCAGGATTAGCCTAGCACATGAAAGTATACCTGAAACAAGAGTGCGTAGATGTGCAAAGTTAGGGAATACGTTTGATGTTGTGTGGGTTGTGTGAGCCAAAAGATTATTAGTGCTCTGTGTGGCGTCCTAATCAAAGCACAAAGCTTTGTATATAATATTGTTTAGAATTTCAAAATTAAAAGGTCTAAATTGAATACATAAAACAATAAAAAAATTAAATCTCAAATTCAATGACGTAATGAATTCTGAGAACATAATTCAACTTAACCAGTAGGCGCCATCAAAACACCATATTAGCCTAAGCAGATTGTACTGCCAGGATTAGACTAGCATGTGAAAGTATACCTGAAACAAGAGTGCGTAGAGATACAAAATTAGGGAATACATTTGATGTTGTGTGGGTTGTGTGGATTGTGTGAACCATACGACTTTCAGTGTTGTGTGGTGTCCAAAAAAACCATAAATCTTTATATAAGCTTTATATATGCTATTGTTTTGATTTCCAAAATTGAAAGGTCTAAATTGAATATAGAATTCAATAAAAAAATTAAATCTCAAATTCAATGACGTAATGAATTCTGAGAACTTATTTCAACTTGACTAGTAGGCGTCATCAAAACGCCACATTACGCTCATCGCTCTCGTCCCGATCCCGAGCACGGCTGTGCGCGTCGGGTGCTCCGCACCCCCTGGCTACTACTGGATATGCCTTGTCACATATAAATACAATCCTATAAAGTATTCTACTTGTATATCAATAACAGATTTTTCTCTCCACCTATGTGAGACAAACATAATTTCCCACACATTAAAGTTCCAACACACACATTAAAGCTAAACATCTCTTATTCATCTTGGCTTTAATTATTAAATAATTATTATATTAATCACAAATATAATTTTATTTAACTATTTCCAACATAAACCTTGTACGGTTTGGTAAAAAATAGTGAGAATTAGTGAAAATCTAGCAAAAAGAAGCCGGTGGAAAAAATTGCTAGATTTGCCACTTCTTCTTGTAAGATCTCTATAAAACTGGTGATGGGGTTGGTTTCTTAACTCAAAACACTAGAAACAAGGTTTGGATTATTTTTTGGCTTAGTTTCGTTAAATGATTATGATTTCGCGTTTGACCTTAGATGTGAGGTATGGTGGTGGAACCCTGTTTATGGTGGTTGTTGTGTCCAAACGGTGGAAATTTGAGCAGTACTGCGAGGGCTAAGGTAGTGGTTTAATAATAATAATTGCCGGTTTACACAACTGCATAATCGGGTTATATCTGCAGGTTCATCAACATTAGAAGTAAGAAACTGAAAAAGGCCCAACAATTAAAAGAACAAATACAGGTTAGTGTTCATATCTGTTTTATGACCATTTGCAGCCACCTGATTCAAACTAGGGTTTCAGTTCAAACTAGGTTAGTTGAAAAAGAATCTATTCTTGCATCTACATTTTTTTTGAAGACATCTGATGAAGCTTGCTTTTATTGAATCTTCTAGAAAAAAACATTACCCTTTACCCACACCTGCTTCTTTATATCACATCCAAGGCTAGTGGTGGACAGTGGACCATAGTAGACAATAATACTACTAATAATAATCATACTAAATTATTCCATATATAATTTGTAAGGTTTTTTTTGTGCATTATTAGTTGTAACTTGTGCTTTGTGAGATTTTCAAAAAAAACTTGATTTTTTTCTTTTAACCCCAAGGTTTTTACCTTTTTTAATTTTAACCCTACATAATTTGTTTTTTAACTTTAACCCAAAACTTTTCATTATTTGCAATTTAGCTTCGCAACTTTTGTAACTTATGCTTTTCATTTTTCGCAAAATTTTGTTTTACGTATAGTACTAAATTTTTCGAGTTAATACGACGCAACGTGCATGAGTGGTTCAACATTTTTACCTCTATTTTTCCATGTTTGACAGGTTCGTTGCAACACGCATATCCTAGGTCGAGTCATTGTTGGTGATCGATGACGGTTGTGTGACATTAGTATTATTTGACACCGTTTTATGCCCCACCGCAACGCGGGGTGTGCTTTGAGGGTTTTCAAAGAAAAAATGGTTATGCATATTGTTGTCGTAACGTTGGCTTTGGGGGGTTTCAAAAAAAAATGTTTTTTTTTTACTTTTCACCCAAAAGTATTTCATAAATTACTTTTAACCCAAAACTATTTGTTTTTTTACTTTTAACCCAAAACTTTTTATCTTTTGCAATCTATCCTTATAATTTTGTTTACTTTCAACTTTGGTCATTTATAGTTTCCATTTTTCGCAAATTTTTCGCTTTATGCTTGGTTCTAAATCTTGTGACTTAACACATCACAGCTGTGTCTTTGGTTTAACGTTTTTACGTTTAGTTCTAAATTTTTTGAGTTAACACGATGCAACGTGCGGGTGTGGGTGAACGTTTTCACATCGTCTATTTTTCTCCGTTTGACAAGTTTAACATAACATACGGGTCCTAGATCCACTTAGTTATAACTAAAGAATCCCCGCCGCATTGCGGCGGGTCGCAATCCTAGTTTAATTTAAAAAATAACTTTTTTTTATGAATATAAAGGCATTTTTTGTAAAGAGTAAACTGCCATTTTGGTGCATAAGGTTTGGTCACTTTTGCCAAATTAGTACAAAATTCAAATCTTTTGGATATGGGTCCCTGTGGTTTCAGTTTTATTGTCATTTTGGTCCAAAAGTGAAATCAGGTAATATTTGTTTTATAAAATCCTGCTATTTTGTCATTTTACTCAGGTGTAAAATGGTCATTTTAATTTTATTCTTTGTCTTTATTAAGAAATCAGCTTCTCCTCCAGCCTCACACACCGTGCCCCTCTCGTCTTCCTCATCTATCTACCCACAACCACCGGCGGCCGTCGCACACCTCCGTAATCAATCGCCGCCTGTCACCACCACTTCTAAATCACGTCTTCAACCACCGCTAGTCGTCTCCAGCCGTCGTTTCTGAACCACAACATCACCACCGTCATTCACTTCAGCACCGGGTAAGTTTCTGTCTCTGTTCTTTCACCTGATATTGACAGCCCTCCAACCCTTGAAACCCCTGATATTGTTGATACCCTCACCAAGTTACTGCTACTGAGTCAATCGGATCTGTGATTTGTAGTCATTTTTGAATTTGTGATTCTTACCTACATAAATCCATCACTGAACATTCTCTCTCTCTCCTTCTCTCTCATTCTCAAAACCACCAACACCTGCAACTTAAACCCATAATTGAACATTCCAAAGAACTGAACACACTTAAACAAATTCTTGAAGTTCTGCAACTCAAAGGTCTTCTACGTTCCACTAATCATTTAATTTCAAACACTGATAGCCACCAGAACTTTGTTTATGATCGGAATTCGCATCTCAACAAATCAAACATTGTGCTCGTAAACCCGAATCGATCCAGAGCAGTTGATCGGAGCGGAAAAAGTACGGTGAGAGTTAGCTCGCCACCATCTCCACCATTAACATCCACCACCGCCATCGTCTCCTCCATTAACATCCACCACCGCCATCGTCTCCACCATTATCATCCACCACCGCCATCGTCTCCATCATTAACATCCAGCACCACCATCGCCTCCACCACAACATCCACCACCGCCATCGTCTCCATTATTATCATCAACCACCGCCATCGTCTCTACTATTATCATACACCACCGTCTCCACCATTGAGCATGTGATAGAGAGAGACAGAGAAGAGAGAGAGAGAGAGAAAGAGACATAGTGGTGTTTAAAGAGAGAGAGTGCAGAGTTTGAGATGGGAGAAAAAGAAAAATATGTTATATAAATTTTCTATATAATTACCATTTTGCTCCTCAGGAAAAGGAAAAAAAAGCAGGATTTTATAAAGCAAATATGACCTGATTTCACTTTTGTACCAAAATGGCAATAAAACTGAAACCACGGAGACCCATATGCAAAAGGTTTGAGTTTTGGACTAAAGTGGCAAAAGTGAACAAACCTCAGGGACCAAAATGGCAGTTTACTCTTTTGTAAAATATAGATAATTTATAATGTTTTATTTTAATTTTTTATCCATACTATATTATAACACATATGAGGGAAGTGTATTTTTAACATACCCAAAAGTTAAAAACTTTTTTAAGTTTAGTCCATAAGGTTCAACCATAAAAAACGGATAAATTAGTTTTTTAACCACTAATTACACTTTAGTCTCTCATTTTAATTAGGGTGTGTATATTGGCACCACAAGTTGCCAATTTGCACACCAAACCTTACATGTACCGACGCTGCGTATAGGTCTATACGCAGCATATGTCAGACAGATTTGACATTGATACGATGTTGTCTAGGCACGTGAATAAAGACATACACCGAATTTAGAGCTATACGAGGCTGATAATTGTGAATTCAAAACAATATTTAGACATCCATCTGCCTACGAATTCAAAGCAGTATATCGCATTCTTCACTTCCTCAGTTATTTATTTCATCGGTTATATTCGAACCGTATACACGTTTTTCAAAAAAATTTAACGGTATATAATATTAATGGTATAACTTTAACGGTTATATATTTTAAGCGATTTAACGTTGGAACCGGGTGAGAATTTATACCACATAATACACCAAAATAATCAAAGAAAATTCTGATGAGTTATATACGCTACGTATAGAGTTATACGCAGCGTATATACACCCTAGTTGTCTGTGGCTATGATTGTTGGGCCAGACTCTGAATTCTATACAACACATACGCTGCGTATAGCTGTATACGCTGTGTGTTAAAACCCTAAGTGTGCAAATAGGCCGCAGAAGTGTGCTAATAGTTTGTGCATTTATATTATGAAGTAGTTAGAGTTTATCCCGCTTATAAAAAAACTATCCCATGTTTTTAAACGACCATAACTTTTACGTACATTAATATTTCTAAAAGAAAATATTACAACATAAAAATGAGGATTTTATTCTCTTAAATTTGAGTATACTAACCTACAAAAAGGACATGTCGTCTTTAAAATGTTTGAATGATTAAAAAAAATCATTTAGGAGGCAACATTTCCCACCATTCCATAAAAATTTGAAAAAAAAAAATTAACTAATCTATAGAAGGGACATGTCGTCTCTATATGAAAAAATATTTTGGTTTTGTTTTTTATTCTTTATTAATAAATAATTAAATATAAAAAAATATTCACGTGTAGAGACAACATGTCTTCCCTATATACCAAATTAACCTATAGAGACGACATGTCGTCCCTATAAGTAAAAATAGTTTTGTTTTGTTTTTATTCTTTATTAATAAATAATTAAATTTTAAAAAAAATATTCACCTATAGAGATGACATGTCGTCCCTATAAGCCAAATTAACTATTTCTTATTTTATTCATGATTTTCACCAAAAGAATAATAGACAATTATATAATTATCATTTTATTAAGTAATAAAGAATGGCAAATTGGATTTAAATAATTCCAACTCACTGTTATTGGCCAATAATAATCCCAACTCATTTAATCACCAATAATAATCCGAACTATTCACTTTTGTTTGTAAAATACTCCTAGTTAAAAAAACACTAACTAGGTTAAAAAATTGCTGACGTGGCAGGTGACGTGGAATGCCACATCAGCAATTTTGCTGACGTGGCAGTTGATGTGGCATTTTTTGATGATGTGGCAGCTGATGTGGCAGTCTACGTGGCAACTGATGTGGCAGGTGACGTGGCATGCCACATCAACAATTTTTTAACCTAGTTAGTGTTTTTTTAACTGAGAGTAATTTACAAACAAAAGTGAATAGTTCGGATTATTATTGGTGATTAAATGAGTTGAGATTATTATTATTGGCCAATAACAGTGAGTTAGGATTATTTAAATCCAATTTGCCATAAAGAATTAGGTTCTATATTAAAATTAATTTTATTTGTTTTATTATATGTATTTGCACTTATATATAGCGATCCCCTATATATATATATATATATATATATATATATATATATATATATATATATATATATATATATATATATATATATATATATATATATATATATATATATATATATGATAGGGTTCATTTGAGAACCACTCTTACTGCGAGAACCATGAGAACCAATGTGAACAAAAAAAAAAACCTAAAAACATCTAAAAATCACAAAAAAAAATATTATTTTTTTTAAATTCGCTATAATTATTCACTAAAAAATTCGAGTAACAATTATGGATGCACATGTGCATATGTCTCATTTCTTTAACAAATTCCGTAATACATTACCAGTATTAGACAATTTCACTTTCATTTACACTACCATCCGTAATGCACTACTTTTTATACTAGTAATATATAAAATGCACATGTGCATCTATATGTATTAACATGATATAAAGTGTTTTGGTTCAAAAATTTTGTGATTTTGAATGATGAAGTAGGCCAATATACATGTTTTTTGCTAGTTATATCTAGTGGTTGATGGTTTGTTTATATCTGTCACTTTATGATGTAATATGTTGTTTGGTATGGTATGAAGGGTGTTGATGTACATGTGTATAATATACATATTGGTAATGGAAGTGTATTACGGATAGTAGGAGGTAATAGTAGTGTATTATGGATAGTAGGAGGTAATGGTAGTGTATTATGGATGATATGATAGATGAAAATGAATGTGTATTCAAATTAGTGTACCAAAAACACGTTATATCATGTTCATACATATAGATGCACATGTGCATTTCCAATATTGGTAATGTAAAAAGTATTGTATTACGGATGGTAGTGTAAATGAAAGTGCAATTGTCTAATAGTGGTAATATATTACGAAATTTGTCAAAAAAAAATAATACATATGCACATGCGCATACATAATTATTACTTGAATTTTTTTTGTTAGAAACGAAAAGTAGCGATTTTTCTATAAAAATAATAGTTTGTTTTTGTGTTTTTTTAGGTATTTTTGGTTGTGTTCACATTGGTTCTCGCGGTTCTCGCAATAAAGGGTGGTTCCTAACCGATCGTTATCCTATATATATATATATACTACATAAATATAATTTTAAATAAAATACATAAACTTAAAAAGACCAGCATACTTCAACATAAAAAACACATAATATCAAACATAATAAGATATTCAATTCAATCAAACGAGCAATCTAAATTCGTTGAACTCCCGTCTTCCTATTGATATATGTATATGTTATGCGTCCATGTATATGTGTATGTGTGTATTACTGTATGTATGCATGTGGATGTGTTTTTATGTATATGTGTGTGTGTGTATGATGTTATGGATGTGTATGTGTAGTGTGTCTGTATACATGAGTGTATGTGTGAATGTATGTACGTATGTGTATGTGTATGTACGTGTGTGTGTGTGTATGTATGTATGTTTATGTGTTTGTGCTAGGGGTACAAATGAGCCGTGCGACTCACGATCTGCACGGGATCCGCTCGAGACAAAGCTTGAAACGGGTCGCGTCTTGTCGAGCCTGAGCCGAGCCTAAGCCTAAAATAAAGCTCGTTTATTTATCGATCCCGAGGTCGATCCTAACAGGTGAAGCTCATCAGGCCCGTTCTCGAGCCTTAGTGTAATATTAGCTCTCACAAATTAATTGAGCTCAACCTTTGTCCAGCTCGGGCTTACGTACGTGTGTACGTGTTTGTGTGTTTGTATATATGTGTGTGTGTATGTGTTAGTGTGCGTGTGTGTATATATATACCTGTTAGTGTGTGCATGTGTAATGTGTTTGTGTATGTGTATGTCTACACATGCGTATATGTATATGTAATTGCGTACGTGTGTGTATGTGTTATTGTACGCATGTGTGTATGTGTTATTTTACGTGTATGCGTATGCGTATGCGTATGCGTATGCGTATGCGTTTGCGTTTGCGTATGGGTATGGGTATGGGTATGGGTATGGGTATGGGTATGGGTATGGGTATGGGTATGGGTATGGGTATGGGTATGGGTATGGGTATGGGTATGTGAATGTGTATGTGTATGTGTGCACGTGTACGTGTGTGTGCATGTTAGTGTTAGTGTTAGTGTACAAGTGTACATGTATGTATGTATATATGTGTATGTATTTATGTACGTATGTGTGCAGTGGCGAAGCTTGAGATTTCCGACTGAGTGTTGGAAAACATATATACCTAAAAAAAATTATAAAACCACGGGGGGTCGAAAATGTATATACCTAAAAAATCTATATGACGTATATGTATGATGTAGTGTATGTTTGTGTGTATGATGGTGTGTATATCTATGTGTGTATATGTATGTATACGTGTGTGCATGTGTGTATGTGTGCATAGGTATGTGTATGCGTGTATGTATGTATGTGTGTGTGTGTGTGTACACGTGTGTACGTGTCGGTGCACACATGTGTATGTGTATGTGTCAGTGTATATGCTAGAAATGTTGTAAGAATGGTTAGGCGCTAGTGGGGCGGTGGGTTACCGACTAGCGATTAATCGGAACTAATTAGATTGAGATTTTTATGTGTAATTTTTAGTTATATATACACACACATATTTTTATATGTAGCTTTTTAAAGTAGACATGTTTTAACCCCTCATCGACCCATTTTTAAGCAACTGACATGAATTTATAAGGTTTGGTCGAAATTTGGCGGGATCTGACAAAATTTGGCCAGAATAGGACCGTCATTGACCGCTTAGTGATTAATCGTCTATTAATCGGTGAACCTCTGATTAGTGGTTAATCGGCTAGTCGGGATTTTTACAACCATGTGCGTTAGTGTGCACGTGTGTGTATGTATTTATGTGTACGTATACGCATGTGTATGTATGTATGTATGTGTTAGTGTACGTATGTGTATGTATGTACATGTATGTGTGTATACGTGCGTCCATATGTATACATGTTAGTGTTTTTTTTAGTTAATAAAGAAAAAAATATAATTTAACTTATCTAGACGACATTTCGTCTCTGTATATCAAAAGTAATTTATTTTAAAAGTAACCTTTTGAATCGAAATGTCTCTCTACAAAACAAAAATAACATTTTTTTTATTGGTAAAGATTTACCTTTACCTATACAAATGTTTCCCCCTTTTTCCCAAATTTTTCAGCGCCATTTCCTCTCTTTAAAGGTTTCCCTCTTTCACTTGGCCCTCCCCCCCCCCCCCCCCCCCCACACACACACACACACACAATTGCTCCCTACCGCAACCACGTACACTGTATCCCAACCACCACGTCCTCCACCGTCGATTTCAGGTTTGTTTACACCACAGCAGTGTCTCCACCGTTGCACCACTTACACCATCATTCCACCTCAAATTCAGCTCTTGTGCACACTCTTGACTGCTTTTGTCGGCTCCTCCACCGTAGATCTGCTATTAAACAAACCATCTGCCTCTTTTTCTCTTTAACCTACATCAGTGTTAATATTAACGGAGTATTCCAGTTCTTGATCTGTGTATGTTTGCTAAATTCCATTTTCAGATTTGCATCATGGCTAAAATCAGTATCAGTATTTCAGATTTGTGGCTGGTAAGTAATCCACTCCAATCCGATTATGTGTATGTGTGGGATTCAACCCGAGAATTGATTGGTTGAGTTCGTTCTTTAATTCACTTGTTATTTGTGTTAGGTTTGAAAATTTTGGAACATTTTGGAAAAAATTATGTGATTAGTCTTCGGAATATTAAAGGAAATATAAAATGGTTGTGTTTCAAAGTTAGTGTTGTTCCCAATCTTCTTAATGTTGCAAATCAACTGTAAACCCCGCCCGCGTGGCGGGCCGATTACCGAATAATTCTCAATCAATTAAAAAAATCACAACTATAATTGTGCTAGGGAAAAACTAAAACGATAATAAGACCGTAATTGTAATTTTCGACTCAGGACAAAAATGTAATTTTTCAGGGCTAATGAGCGAGTGTTAGGCAGATATTTGACACGAAAAAAAAATTAAATTGAGTAAACCAATTAAAACAAAAAACTTTTATAGTTTTACTAAAAAAATAAAACGATGGGAAAAGCATAATTTTGAACCAAGGGCGAGATGATAATTTTAATTCAGGGATGAAATCGTAAATTAAAAGGACCAATGGGGGAGTGCCAGGCACCTGCCGGCATGACTACAAATTTACACTGGAGGTAAAATTGTAATTTAACCATGAAAACAAACAAAAACGATGGAGAAAATGTAAATTTAAGTTGGGGGAAAATAATAATTTGACTGTGAGAAAAAAAAAACTAATGTCAAAACTCTAAATTTAAACGGAGCAAAATCGTAATTTTTAACCGAGGGCATGATTGAAATTTTTAGCTGGGAGCAAAAGCGTACATTTATTTTTAAGTGGGGGGTAAAAACATAATTTTGAACTGATGGCAAAATCGTAATTTTAAGGAATAAAACTAACGGTAAAAGTGTAAATTTAAATGGGGCAAAATCATAATTTTTAATTGAGGGCAAAATCGAAAATTTTAGCTGGGAGCAAAAGCGCAAATTTATTTTTAAGTGGGGGTAAAAACATAATTTTGAACTGATGGCAAAATCGTAATTCTAAGAGAAAAAAACTAATGGCAAAAGTGTAAATTTTAACGGGGCAAAATCGTAATTTTTAACCGAGGGCAAAATCAAAGTTTTTAACTGGGAGTAAAAGTGCAAATTTATTTTTAAGTGGGGGCAAAAACATAATTTTATACCGATGGCAAAATCGTAATTTTAAGACAGGATAAAATCGTAAATTTGCTAGACCAATAAGGGAGTGACAGACAGCTGCCTGACACTGTTGAGTCTGCCGCCCATTTAAACCAATAGGGGGCAGGAACTATTCCTACCGACACTTTCATTTGTAGTTGTTGAAAATTGAATTGTAGTTGATGCTACTTCTGCCACACTCCCAAAATACCATATATGGAATCCATCGCGAGGCGTGTGACATACCAGGATCTAGCCACTAATCACATTGCACTAACAATAGAATAATAAACACATATTCTTATTCAATATGAAAAGTGCATTTCAAAACATTAAAATCAAACAAGTATTCGTTCAGCGGAAGCATGAATTATCGTTCAACAATTCAACATTATATTGATTAGAAACGTAAGCAAACGTTAGGTGTTTTCGCAAGTGACACGACCCATGACGACACCGGCTTCCCAGACTGCAAGTTTCATTCCGTGATATATCTAACGACCTTCTAGTATGCATAAAAATTGTATCAGTATAAAGCTATAAAGCTGGCGAGTTCACAATTTTGTTTACTGAAAATCATGTAGGTGTTTAATTTAACATGTTACGAATAATAAACTCTGTACCGATTGACTGTTCATTTTTGGTGCCTTCATCAATGTCTATCATCATTGATCAAATGTTTAAGGTCATTAGTTCACACCCGTCCTCCCAGGTATGGTGTAAGGTTTGTAAAGCCGAATAGCGCTATCAACTAATACCCCGTTGCCTCCCAGGCAACTAGCTCGGTATGTAAGTAGGGACTTTCGTGATAGAGTTCGAGTTTATTAACCAACATCGTAATTAAACCAAACCGTTTACAAGTATTCCTCCCAGTAATATTAGTTTGTTTGTCCCCTCGGGACGCAACCTTGTGAAAGAGTAGTGAACTTACCTTAGTTTTGCTCGGTTTGTAAGAACGTGCTTCTAGCGTAAAGGTAAACGTTAGGTCCGTTACACGCGACCTAATGTACAGTAAATGTAAGTACGTATGTGTGTAGGGTTTTGCAATACCCTAATGTCCAAACATCAAGTGTTTATTATTTACAGGTTAACAAGTTTCGCATACAGTGTATAGTATAAATTGTGCCTCTGTTTATCAATAGATTTGATGTCTATGTGTGAGAGTTATGTTTGATACATTTTATAAGCATAGTTCCGGTCGGGTTTTTTTAATACCCGGTGCGGGTTTTTTCCCAACCCGATGCATACCCGAACCCTACCCGATGAATACCCGAACCCTACCCGAACCCGGGTATATAGGGTATACATTTTTGGTAGAGAACACGGACCCGGACCCGACCCGGTTTTTAAAAAAACCCGATTTGTTAAAACCCGATCCTATCCGAACCCGATCCTACCCGAAACCCGGTTTTTAAAAAAACCCGATTTGTGCACCACTAGTGTATACCGTAACACAGAGTTGGCCCACATATCAAAACCTTCGGCCCAAATAGTAAACATTAAAGTTGGACTTTTGAGCTTTATGCAAACAATTAAAGTTGACAATTTGACCTAGAAAAATATATATTATTAAAAAAAAAATTGCAAACAATCCTCTCCAATTAACGACATGCTTGGCCATTAATTCGGACACATCATTATCCCCCAAACTCAGATTTCAATATTGTAATTAAGTTCGGACCCTTTGGTGACACTACATCAGATGTGGACCAGCCTATGTATATCTCTAGGTTCCGACCCTTTGTAGATTAGTTTGTGAACATGTAAAGAAAATGATATAAGTTCGGACATGGTTAATATAATTAAGTGCGGACCCTTTAATATCCAAATATGTGCGGACATAGTGGGTCACTCAAGTGCGGACATCATAAATCTCTTAAGTGCGGACCGTATGTTGAATATTATGTGTGGACTTATATAGATACATTATGTGCGGACAATATAATATGTATTAAGTTCGGACTTATGTGAATATCAAGGGCGGACAATATGGGAAACTCTAAGTGTGGACCATACATAACTATGTGCAGACTTCTTTGTGTGATTATGTGCGGATCCTTTACACATAACTATGCGCAGACCCTATAGAACAAATAGATTCGGACATCCAAAGGTGTGTATAAGTGTTGACTGACTCCAACAAGCATGTACGGACCATATATAGAACTTATAAGTGTGGATGACTTTAAAATACATAATAGACATTAAGTTCGAACATTGAATAATTAACAAGTGCGGACTGACTAAGGATAGTTAAGTGCAGATTGCAGATTATGTGTGTATGTGAGGACCACTTAAAACCCACAAGTGCGGACAAGGTGTTTTTGATTAAATGAGGACTTTATTAAAAACAGTTAAGTGCGGACACTCATAGGGTTTTACAATTACGAACGTTATATTTATTTAACAAATACGGACAAGCTTTGTGACTTCACAAAGTCTGACATTTCAGGGATTTCATTCTTCAAGATTTCTACGAATAGAAACCCCCAAATGCACAGAAATCAACAATGTCAGGCATCGAATCAATCAATCTAACAGTTCTATCATGCCCTAATACCATTAACATCAATCAATCATTGCACAATCATTCATTCTAAGCAATTTCGTATTCACTAGCATAATCAATCACACACAATCAATTGTTTGGATCATCTAGGGTTTTTACGAATCAAATGAACAAGATTAACAACGTATCATGTAATCATAAACACTTACCTCTCGATTAAATCTAGATGGATTGAAGATCAAGGATTGATGTGTGTGAAGTTGAGGAAACAACTGCCGTATTGTGAAGTTGTAGGGAGATTAGGGTTTTGAGTAGTTATTACATTTCACAAATAACTCTAAACACCCCCTAATAATATAACTTTTACATAAATACCACATAATACCATGGAATTTACAATTAAACATATAATTCACGTATTTGTCATGCACCACATAAGTTTCGTATAAACCATCTGTTTATAATTATTATACGCGTTAGTTGCCAATGTTCGAGATTTATCATGTATGTGTTCCGGTAATTCCCCGAATTACCAACGTAGACTCATTTAACTAACACTAGTTAAACGCAGTGCTATGAATGTATGATTAAATTAACTGTGGTTAGGTTAAAGTAGTAACCTGAAGTTGCGTGTTGTCACAACTTCCATATGGTTAGTGAATATAACTTACATGTTTTCTGTGCTATAAAATGATTGAAACAAAGCAGCCTGGGTGATTAATTAGAATAGAACTGATATAATATAATAGAAACAAATGGTTATTAAATGTTGTTGCAGTTGTCTTCATCTCTATGTCAGTCAATTTAAGTGTTCTTATGGATATGCATAACTAATAAAAAAGAATCAGTTTTACTTTTCATCGGGTCGGTTTTTTTCATTTCGGTTTTCTTTGGTCTGGGACAGAGAACCGACCCGAAATTGAAATTGTTAATAAATAGGAACCGAGGAGTGACCATCTGTATTATATCGTTCTCGGTTTGGTTAATTTCAGTCAAGTTTTCGGGTAATTTCGGGTCGGACCGATATCTTCTTACCCTACTAAGAATGTTAATTTAGTGTTCATTGTCATACCGTTCTCATTGACAATTAAAAAATGTTGAATTAAGTAGGCTTTATTATGTTGGATGTGTCCTTTTATTATCTCTTTTGATATTGTTTTTTCCTAATTGTGTTAGGATCAACCTGACACACATTTGATTTTCGTTACCATCTAATAGCGTCCATCATATATGTTTTGCCTTCTTTGGCAGCCAACTTGTGAAATCTTAGATGGAACTATACCCCCTCTTATGACAACATGTTTATATAGGTAATACTACAATGTAAAGTCATGTAATATGCATAAAATGTGTGCTAAAGCACTACAATGTTGCCGTTTCTTATAACTCTGGACCAATGCAACATATTAATTGCCTATTATGGTGGATAGGAAATGTAGTCGTGGAAATTTCGGACCATTTTTTGCGAATGGGTCGATCTGGGTCGTGTTTTATTCCAAATATGATACAGTTTTAGCTAAACAGGGAACAATTTTACTGTGTAGTCATATCTTTTTATTTAAAGACTCAGATTATTTGTTGTAACTGTGTTGTTTTCAATCATAATTAAGGCATTTGTAATATATAAGTTGGAAGAAAAATAACAGGTCAATCGTTTGACTGGTAACCGTACTTGCCAATGTTGCCACCTCTAAAGTAACGTGTTGTTCGGTCTAGCTAATATATGACCTTTTGATCTAATTTCAGTTTACTTTCAGATCTGAATAAAAGGTAGACATATAAAGTTTTGGCAGGCTTGTGAATATTTTGGTTTTGTTTTTTGTTGTCTTTGCAAGGAGGTTAAGGAATTTTACCTTGCAAGGACCGATCCCCAATCTTAGAAGGATACCAAATCTTGCTAATATGTAAGTATGCAATGATATTCTTGGATATTTTGAGTGTCATCTATAAAAACTCCTTGTTATTTTATCATTATATGGTTGTTATCTATCAGTGGCCTCAGTAATAACAATCTTAATGGATCAGTTGATGCCATCAAAACAATGTAAGAACACTAGATGATTATAGGATCTATTACTCTATTGTATTCAGTAGTTTTGTGATAAAAGAGTGTAATAAAGGTAGCTAATTGTATCGACAAAAACTATAATAGAATACTATTAAAAAGGGGTAAAACTAATATTAGATGAATACTAGTCTTTAAAATCTGTTACAGAAATCTAGTAGGATACCATGATAAACTTTATAATATAGAAATCTATAGCTACATGTTAGAGAATGCATGTTCAATTGAAATAAGAAAATATAAAAGAACATATAAATAAATATCTATTAGAATGAGCTTTAGTTTGAATTTGTAGTTCAGGAGCGAGTGGTAGCGAGAACAGAGGAAAATTTCCGACGACCACAACAGATTTCTTGCGATTTTTCAGCTCAAAACGCAAGTTGGTTTTTTGATGCAGTTTCGCACGTTTGCTTTATGTGCACATAATTTTTTAACAAGGTTGGTCTTGTTATGCAATTGGTTGGATATTAGTTATGTTTTTTGGAATTTCTAAGTCATCTGCTAATTTGAATCATATGTTTACTATTTTTATGACGTGAAGTTGTTTTTTATATTTATTCTAATTAAAAGTTTAAAATGCTTATTGTAGATGCCATTGATGATTGATCCCATCTTCAATCTCTGAAACTTTGGAGCTTTACACACATACTAAGGTATTTATTTCTTTTAGAATATACCCCCCGGGTTTGACTCAAACATAGTCTGTTAATTTAAACAGGTTCACGGGTGATGTAAATGACTTGCTAATATACCGTTTAGAATATACCGGTCTGATATTTGGGTTTGTAGTTTTGTTTAACATGTTTAATAAGTTTGAATTTGTTTGATTGTTGTGATTTTTTGGTTTAAAAACCTGGAAAAACATTTTTATTTTATTTTATAGGACCTATGTCGTCTCTATAGGTGAAAATGTGTTTTTCAAAATTTTTAAAAGTAAACATATAGAGACGACATGTAGTTTCTATAGGTGAAAATGGTTTTGTATATTTTTAAAAGAAAATCCTATAGAGATGACATGTCGTCTCTATATGGCTTAAATGTTTTTTTTTTTAATTTCTTCCAACATGGCTTAAAAATATTTTAAGAAAATGTTTTTTTAGTAAATATTAATTTTTTTATTATTATTTAGCAAAGACTTTTAGAGAAAACATGTTGCCTCTATGTAGGACCCTAATATGTATTTGACAAAAGTCGCAGCGGAAATACGTACCATAAAATTTCTTTCTTAAAATGTTCCTTTATACTTGAAAATTATTTAAAAACATCTTTATGTAAGGAACTACATCGTTTACCTTTCATTAATGTACTGATTATAGTATACTAATACGGATTACATGACCGCTCATTCCGTACAATCCATGTCTCTTTAACTCGATCTTCAATCACTTGCTCTTAATAATATTGATCCAAAATTCTGTACAACCTGCACTCACCACATGCATTCGTAACATTAGCACATATTATATATAAACAAAATTCATAATTATGGAGTCTCGTTACGTCATGTCCTCGTATACTTTCCGTTCCGATATCTTTCTAAATTCACGCATTTCATCTAGGTGTCAAATTTCTAGTGAGACTTCAATAATGTACAAGTGTTACATATTATTCTCAAGGCATACTATTAGTAATCGTCAATACTCAAACGTATTGAAACTATGCGTACATACATACATTCCCCATTCCTTCATGGGCAATAAATCCTACTTCGTGCATAAGTACATTCACACGTATATTCATACACATATACATACCTACATGAATACATACAAGTCCCATTCCATTGTGTACATTCAATCCCATTTAATACATACGTACATATATGTATACTCATACATCTATTTACACATGCACTATACTTATTTCGTTCCATTTTATACTTGCGTACACGCTCATCGCATCTCATAAACACTTCTACAATGAGTTTAGAATACATTTTGGGTCTCCTTATAGGTTACAGGACTGATTTCAGATGAATTCTGCACATTTGGTTGAACTGGCAGCTGACGCACGGTCATGCGTCCCAACCGCACGACTGTGCGGATCCTACGACGTCGGGGGCACTGGTAGTGCACAAGCCACTGCACTAGTTTACTCGGAACCGCACGACCGTGCAGCCCAGGCGCACGACCGTGCGTCACCTCGCGTCGGGTCAACTTGCGTAGACAGCGACTTAAGGCGTCGGGCAAAACGGAGGCTATAGAGGGCGTCGGCGACGGCCCATCAGGGCGTCGGCCCCTCTAAATGTTGTTTTACTGCAGTTTCGTTCCGTCGTCCGTTATCGCTAAAACTTGCGTAACTTTTGAACCGTGTACCCATTTAACCTCCCGTTTCTTCCTACGTGATTATAATTTGACCCTCTATCAAATGGACTTGTAATCCCATATCCGACTTAAGGAGATTCCAACCTTACGCGCATTCGGCTTATTATCATTTTCTAATTATTGACCCGTTCGTGCATTTATCCACATAATCTGTTTATTTGACCCCAATTTCATATGAACTTAATAATTTCATTGACGACTATCATAAGAGATTTAATTCTTGGATGCCTTGCATCTTTTTAACCCATTTTCGTTCAAAAGCTTATTTTGACTCGTTATGGGTGTTTGTGCATTAAATGGTCTATGACATACAAAACCATACTCTTTGCTTTCACACACGACCAAAACATTACTCTAATCTATTAGCTTGTTTCCAATAGACATTTAAGGTCGTTTGCCCGATATACTTATCAAGGGCGTTTTTGTCAACATTGCTCCATCCTTTACAACTAAGGACTTCATTGCATATTTAACCAATCCTACCACTTAACTACAATTCTAACGCACATACCTTGCTCGGATCAAAGGTAAGATCCGTTTAATACTTCATCGATTTCATACAACTCATTCCTATTTGACCTCAATTATCATACTTAATTAAGTCGCACACAACTTTACATAAACAACTAAAAAGTGATTACGGAAATCACTTACCTTATGCGTCCGTTCTCGTATCCGATCTCTTGCCTCCTCTTGGCCCATTAACACCTCGTGCTTGAGCTCGTCTCGACGTGATTCCTATACTTCCATTTCATCGAAATCACGCTCTTACTAGCATACTCATTTGTACATGTTAACGATCATATCATTAGTCATTCAATTTGATGGATTAGATGAAGTTAGGGTTAGAGCTCCTTGGAGCTCCTGAACGTTCTTGAACACACACGAAGTGTGTGTTTGTGTGTGATGGTGATCTTTCATTTAATAAACTTCAACTTATCCCTCTTTAGTCCCTTATGTTTGCCACTGAAACATAATTGGCATAACTTTCATCTTTTAATTGTTTTTCACCATACCCCTTTAACTAGGTTAAATAGCCTAATTATTTATTTCATGTCGTGTTATATAGGAACACACGGCAAATATAAACATTCGGATTTTGGGGCGTTACAAGTCTACCCACCTTAAATGAGGTTTCGTCCCCGAAACCTTTCTTACCTTTATTTAACACTAATTATTCCTTCTCTACGTCCCCTCGACACGACCGCGAGCCCATCACAATGACTATCCTCCATTTTCAAGAACCTGTCCCACAGTTCTTATTAATGTTTCTTTCACTAAATAATGCTTGCTGCTAATGCACTTCATACCTAGCAGTTCATTCATCATTTTGTTTGCTTGAAACAATTGCAACTTCCCATTACTAACATTCCTTTATGTTTATTTCATTATTCATATCATTTTCGTCGACTATATGATCTTACTTTGTAATTTGTACATACTCATCTATAGCTAACTTTGATAGATCCATCATAATAATATGTAACTATCCATTCTCGATTCATAAATTATTCATATAATTTACTTCTTCCTAACAATTCCATACTTTCCCTTTCATACTTTCACATATCATTTTCATTTCCTTGACATGTCAATAACGGGTCAATACACATACTCCTTCAACCTGTAATATGATCTGTTTTTAACGGATCTAACATCTCCATCTCATCTTTTAAAAATTACATTCTCTACATGCTCTGTATAACATTTAACTTTTGTTTTGTTACCATAACAAAACTACTATTTCATAGTCACCCTACGTGCTTAACTCTAACGTTAACCTTATTCTACGTTTTCTACAGTTACTTGTACCTTGCATACCTTTACGTTACCTTTAAATCATTTCGTTCATTTCACATTACTATTGCTTTCCCTTCATGCATTACTTAATTTACATATATAAATGTGTCATACTAGTTCATATCTATCCAACATGAGTTAAACATTTTACTAACCTCTTCTTTATTTCCCAAACCAACGACCCGCAACCCAGATCAACCATCTTCTCCTCGAGTAATAGCCGCAACAGGCCAGGTTTCATTCATCCGTGTAATGAGCTTCCGCTCTTGCACATCCTTTCACCAATACGATTGGCTTCATCACATCAATAGTTCTAACATTATTATCAACGACATCGGCGGTTAGCACATGTCATTCAAACATTCATTACACTAGGTGATTATCCACCTATAACTCTTCTATAATTTCCTACGTACCTGCTATAACATACCACACATTCTATTTCTTACATGCAATCCTTTCATTTTATTAATCATTTCACCAACTGAAGTACACGCTAGTACTTCCTTCCATTCATGCTTACTTGCAAAGACCTTATTACATCGTTTCAGTATTTCTTGCCAAACTTACTCTTCCCGCCCATACTCAAGTTATTGTCCGGGTCGTAGCCCGTGATCCATTCTGACTCCCACGAGTCGATTACTAACACATCTAACACGTATCTTATACAAAACTTCTTTCTTTCAACTAACATTTATGTTTGCGTGCTAATTACGGTCATTCCTTTATTATGCTATCGCCACTTACTTTATACTTACTTACACGACCAGTTTGACCCAATCATGGTCGAACTGTCAACACCTTCTTATGTAGGTCAAGTTCATCATTTTTATATTTTTAATCCATTTTACGGATTCATACACATCATTCATACTTTTCATCCTTTCTATGTTTTGAATCTGTCTCGCAGATTCAAACATTTCATTCATGCCGTTCATTCCTTGAATCCGTCTCGCGGATTCAAACATTGCATTCATACATTCCATTACTTCTATGTTTGAATCCGTCTCGCGGGTTCAAACATATCATTCAGACATTCCATTACTTCTATGTTTGAATCCGTCTCGCGGGTTCAAACATATCATTCATACTTTCCATTTATATAAGGGGCTTTAAATTTTCTTGAGAGTCTTATTATTGACACCCACACGTCCACCTAATACCCAATCCTTTCAGACATACCTGTAACAATTATCATGGTCTCACAAACGTCATATGTTTCTCGCGTACTGGCCCGGTACGCAATCCACATACTGGTTTCGTGCCTTCATGTAATCATCACCTTATGTCCGAAGGATTAGGTTTCGGCACGTGCAACATTTCAAAACTTTATCACCATTTCATCATTATTCTTCCGTTAATAGGTTTTACCATTACATGTACCCACATATGAATTTACGTACCTGGGTTCAAATTTCTCTTATTACACGCCTGGGTGTCGGTCCTAGACCGCATTCGCAGATCATCCTTTCTAACTAATCATGGTTACCTTACACACAACATATTGTTAGTTTTCTTTATATGCATATTCGAGTACATACTTACATTCGCTTCTACCTTTAGATCTTGGTCGAGTCTTGGATTGTACGGGCTCCTGGTCACAAGAGCACACGAGTTTGAGTTCAAGTATTTACCTCCTCATACTTGATTTCTCTTAAACCAGGGCTCTGATACCAACTTGTAAGACCCTAATATGTATTTGACAAAAGTCGCAGCGGAAATACGTGCCATAAAATTTCTTTCTTAAAATGTTCCTTTATACTTGAAAATCATTTAAAAACATCTTTATGTAAGGAACTACATCGTTTACCTTTCATTAATGTACTGATTATAGTATACTAATACGGATTACATGACCACTCATTCCGTACAATCCATGTCTCTTTAACTCGATCTTCAATCACTTGCTCTTAATAATATTGATCCAAAATTCTGTACAACCTGCACTCACCACATGCATTCGTAACATTAGCACATATTATATATAAACAAAATACATAATTATGGAGTCTCGTTACATCTTGTCCTCGTATACTTTCCGTTCCGATATCTTTCTAAATTCACGCATTTCATCTAGGTGTCAAATTTCTGGTGAGACTTCAATAATGTACCTGTGTTACATATTATTCTCAAGGCACACTATTAGTAATCGTCAATACTCAAACGTATTGAAACTATGCGTACATACATACATTCCCCATTCCTTCATGGGCAATAAATCCTACTTCGTGCATAAGTACATTCACACGTATATTCATACACACATACATACCTACATGAATACATACAAGTCCCATTCCATTGTGTACATTCAATCCCATTTAATACATACGTACATATATGTATACTCATACATCTATTTACACATGCACTATACTTATTTCGTTCCATTTTATACTTGCGTACACGCTCATCGCATCTCATAAACACTTCTACAATGAGTTTAGAATACATTTTGGGACTCCTTATAGGTTACAGGACTGATTTCGGATGAATTCTGCACATTTGGTTGAACTGGCAGCTGACGCACGGTCATGCGTCCCAACCGCACGACCGTGCGGATCCTACGACGTCGGGGGCACTGGTAGTGCACAAGCCAGTGCACTAGTTTAGTCGGAACTGCACGACCGTGCAGCCCAAGCGCACGACCATGAGCCACCTCGCGTCGGGTCAACTTGCGTAGACAGCAACTTAAGGCGTCGGGCAAAACGGATGCCATAGAGGGCGTCGGCGACGGCCCATCAGGGCATCGGCGACGGCCCCTCTAAATGTTGTTTTACTGCAGTTTCGTTCCGTCGTCCGTTATCGCTAAAACTTGCGTAACTTTTGAACCGTTTACCCGTTTAACCTCCCGTTTCCGACTTAAGGAGATTCCTACCTTACGCGCATTCGGCTTATTATCATTTTCTAATTATTGACCCGTTCGTGCATTTATCAACATAATCTGTTTATTTGACCCCAATTTCATATGAACTTAATAATTTCATTGACGACTATCATAAGAGATTAAATTCTCGGATGCCTTGCATCTTTTTAACCCATTTTCCCTCAAAAGGTTATTTTGACCCGTTATAGATATTTGCGCATTAAATGGTCTATGACATACAAAACCATACTCTTCGCTTTCACACACGACCAAAACATTACTCTAATCGATTAGCTTGTTTCCAATAGACATTTAAGGTCGTTTGCCCGATATACCTATCAAGGGCATTTTTGTCAACATTGCCTCATCCTTTACAACTAAGGACTTCATTGCATATTTAACCAATCCTACCACTTAACTACAATTCTAACGCACATACCTTGCTCGGATCAAAGGTAAGATCTGTTTAATACTTCATCGATTTCATACAACTCATTCCTATTTGACCTCAACTATCATACTTAATTAAGTCGCACATAACTTTACATAAACAACTAAAAAGTGATTACGGAAATCACTTACCTTATGCGTCTGTGGTCGTATCCGATATCTTGCCTCATCTTGGCCCATTAACACCTCGTGCTTTAGTTTGTCTCGACGTGATTCCTATACTTCCATTTCATCGAAATCACGCTCTTACTAGCATACTCATTTGTACATGTTAACGATCATATCATTAGTCATTTCTAACAAACATAACGTATATAGTCATATCCATATCCGTTTGCACTCATGTAATTCATCATGTCATTACATTTAACACATATTGCTATAACATGTACCATACGACTTCCTATAATCTTACCTTTTCGACAATGAGTCAAATCATGTTTCTTATAATTAGTTGACTTTCGAGAGTCACTAATAACCATATTTAGTTGACTTATCATCATATACTCGTGACATCATAATCAACTATACGGATGACACTATATACATTTTATCATACGATTGGTGTGCGTACCACCTTTTAAGCATAACGTACAACTAGTTCATGCACAATCTTCTAAATTCATACATAGTTCATCAAATCCTTCTACTAATCATCATGTAGTATTTACAATTAAACTTCAAACATATTATCATCACATTTTATTCAATTCATCTATCAACAATTCATCATACCCACATAATACATCAATCTTTCAACAAGAATTGGATATAGATGGTGATTAAGGCATCATCATCACCATGACTAATGGGTTTCACCTCTAAACATCAAATTAACAAAAACCATACATAACCTATGTTCTATATGATGATTCTAACCCTTATACATCATCAATTTCATATTAACTCACGGATTAAAACATAACCCACTTCCTACATGATCACCAATCTTAGTTTTGAGACATACCTTATGATCCCCTCGTGTTGGTGATCATTATTCCATGCTCGGTTGTGAATTCAGGCTTCAATTAGCCTTTCAATTTGATGGATTAGATGAAGTTAGGGTTAGAGCTCCTTGGAGCTCCTGAACATTCTTGAACACACACGAAGTGTGTGTTTGTGTGTGATGGTGATCTTTCATTTAATGAACTTCAACTTATCCCACTTTAGTCCCTTGTGTTAGCCACTGAAACATAACTGGCATAACTTTCATCTTTTAATAGTTTTTCACCATACCCCTTTAACTAGGTTAAATAGCCTAATTATTTATTTCATGTCGTGTTATATAGGAACACACGGCAAATATAAACATTCAGATTTTGGGGCGTTACACTCTACAAACTTATCTATAGGAACGATCCTTATAGAAACCACTTGTGTGACCTATAGGGACGGAGCTGTAGAGACAATTTGTTGTAAAGACATGTATCCTATAGGTGAAAAAGGCCTATAGAGAGGACATGTCGTCCTTCCTACAGGCCAAAAAAATGTTGTCCTTATAGGGTATTTTTCTTGTAGTGCGATCAGAGACATAAAAACGTTCAAATATGATGAACTAAAAAATGTTACGAGGGACTTTGGAAACGACCCATGCCTAGGTGAGGTGGCAAATAACTCTAAACGCCTCATAATAATTTAACTTTTACATAAAAACCACATAATACCATGTAATTTACAATTAAAGCATATAGTTCACGTATTTGTCATGCAGCACATAAGTTTCGTATAAATCATCCGTTTATAATTATTATACGCGTTAGTTGCCAATGTTCGAGAGTTATCATGTATGTTTTCCGGTAATTCCCCGAATTACCAACGTAGAATCATTTAACTAATCCTAGTTAAATGCAGTGCTATAAACGTATGATTAAATTAACTATGGTTAGGTTAAAGTAGTAACCTGAAGTTGCGGGTTGTCACATCATCCCCAACTTGAGAGAAATTTCGTCCCGAAATTTGATAAGCAATCTCGGAGAAATGAAACGATAAGTTGAGATGACTGTGGGTTTTCCTTAGGTACCACATCATCCCCAACTTGAAAGGGAATTTCGTCCTGAAATTCACTATTTGCATCAGGGTTAGGTTCAACAGTTTTGAATAAGTGAGGATACTTGAGCATAATCTGATCCTCGCGTTCCCACGTGAACTCCAGTCCACATCTTGAGTTCCAACAAACACTCACGATAGGTATACGACTGTGTTTATGGACCTTAACTTCCCGGTCCATGATTTCGACAGGTTCCTCGATAAAATGCAGCTTACATCAATCTTCAGTTCTTTTAAAGGAACCATAAGTGTTTCATTAGATAAACACTTCTTTATATTAGTGACGTGAAAAACGTCGTGAACATTACCAACTTCGTCAGGCAACTCAAACCGGTAAGCAACCTTACTGATTCTTTCTAGAATGTTGAACGGCCCAACATAACGCGGACTGAGCTTACCTCATTTCCCAAAACGAACCACACCCTTCTAGGGTGAGACTTTCAATAAAACACGATCGCCCACGGCGAATTCCAAGGGTTTCCTATGCTTGTCGGCATAGATTTTCTGGTGATCACTTGCTGCCGACATACGATTTCTGATTTGAAAAATCTTCTAAGAAGTTTCGAGTACGAGTTCTGGACCAGTGATTTGGCTGTCACCTACCTCAACCCAACAAAGAGGAGATCGACATTTTCATCCGTACAACACCTCGAACGGAGCTGCCTGAGTGCTAGAGCGGTAGCAATTATTGTACGAAAACTCCACCAAAGGTAAATGTCTTTCCTAACCTTTACTGAAATTGATCACACATGCTCGCAGCATGTCTTCGTGTGTCTGGATGGTTCGTTCGCTTTGACCATCCGTCTGAGGGTGATAAGCGGGGCTCATGTCTAGCGCGTGAGCTGAATGATTTGTGCATTGCTTGCCACCAATCGGATGCAAAACGCGGATCACGATCTGAAATGATGAAAGTTGGCACCCCATGCCTAGAAACTACTTCCTTCAAGTAAATACTAGCAAGTTGTGAAAACTTGCCAGTTTCGTTGATCGCAAGGAAGTGGGTAGATTTTGTCAGACGGTCAATGATCACCCAAATAGTATCATTTCCGTTTTGAGTTCTTGGCAAGCCGGTGATAAAATCAATGGAAATCTGTTCCGATTTCCACATAGGTAGTTCTGGTTGCTGAAGCAATCCAAGCGGTAATTGATATTCTACGTTGACTTTCACGCAAGTCAAGCATTTGCTCACATACGTCGCTATGTTCGTTCTCATGTTCGGCCACCAGTACAAGTTTTTCAGATCCTGATACATCTTATCAGAACCCAGATGAACCGAGTATCGAGACTTATGTGCTTCATCCATCACAAGCTCTCTTAGATAACTGTAACACCCCAAAATTTCGTATGACATAGAATAATAATTTAATTGTGATGCTTTAATGATAAGGAATGGTAAACGTAGATTTTTACGAATTTGAAAGTTTTATAATTAATAGTAAGTTTAAAACCCCTTATGTAAATAGAAGTAACTAAGTTAGTATGGGAAATAAACATTGGACACCCTTTAAAAGACAAGGGACTAAAAGTTTAATTTTGTAATGAAAATTGATAAAAAAAAAAGGAAGAAGAAGCCAGTATTGCTCCTGGCTGTGTGTGCGATCGAGAAAGAGAGGGCAGGGGAGACTTTCCCCTCAAAACCCTACCAAAATATCACCAAATTGCGAGGCTTAAAGGCTGAAATTGTTATGCATGGGCTAGGAACTTTGATTACTTAAGTGTTCTTGACATCAAGTAAGTCTAATTTCATGATTTGGTAATGTTTGATGAAGTGGCTTATGTGTAATTGTGATTTTCTATGAAATCAGACATGAATGTAAGATGATATGAACATGTAGGAGTTGAAATTATGCTTGAATTTATCTATGATGATGAATTATGGTAAAATCCACTTGTATGTCAAAAGATGATTAAACTTTTGTGAAATCCTACATGCTAATTTGATTAATGTTGATGATATTTTGATGAATAGATGATTTAGAACGATATGTATATGGGTTGGGTTGCAAATTATGAAGTTGGGGATGCTTATGTTAATCAATAGATGAACTATGGAAAATATGCTTTGAATACTTGTACTTCATGCTTTATAGATTGTAGGCACGCCATGTGTTTGATTAAATGCCTAAGAATGATTTAGTTGAAGTTTGACATGAATTCTTGATTTAATGATGATGTAAATGAAAATGGATATATAGGTAATTATGTTAAGTCATGATGAATAAATCAAGATGAATATGTGAAGAAATGTTTGTGAAAGCTAAAAGCATGAAGTTATAATGTATAGGCATGAAGAAGGAAGAAGGTACGAGTCAGTTGAAGTCGCAAGCTTCACAAGATCACGGTGAGTTCTTATGAACTTCGCTTATGTAGAAAGTAGAATTTTATGTTAGTTCTCTTGTAAATAATTATTTGATGTTTTATGTGGGAATCATTAGTAAAAAAAATGCCTTATTACGAATTGATAGTAGAAAAAGGAGAAAAAGTATGTTGACGACCCGTGCAAATGGGTCGAAAGTATGAAAATGATGTTATTCTGGATGATGTATTAAACCCGTAGTTAAACGGGTCAAAAAGGATGAATTTGTTATGAAGTTAAGGTAACTAGATGTTGACTTTTGTAAGTCAAACTAGTGGAGAATAATAAACAAGAAAGTAAAAATATGCATGATCCGTGAGAACGGGTCGGATGAAATATGATGATTTTATGGTGATGGAAGTTAAATGGCATGATATTCGTTAAAGCGGAATTGTAGTATGAAAGATTCAAGTAAGATGATGTAAAGATGAAGTGACTCGGTAAAGGGTCAAATAATGCGGTAAAAAGCTTAATAAAAAAATGTATTAGTAATAATGTTTTATCCGAACTAACATGCAAGTTTATGTTATGGATGTAGGTAAATCTCATGCTTAGAATAGCGAGCTTGGATTCGAACACACCACATCGTCCATATATGCGCTTCCGGTTCAAGTTATCTTTTGAAATGGGTCAAATAATTTTTGTAATGTAAATGTAAATTTTATGTTTTAGGATGTTCGTAAGTAGTTTAAATTTTAAAACCTTTTTGGGTAGTTCGGACATAACCCTTGTATTAGGTCTTGTATGGTCACTACTTTTATTTCTTTTGAAAAAATGTCGTAGAAGTTTATTTAAATGATGTTTGTTAAAAGTAGGGGAAATGTTTATAGTACGAACGGGTCATGCCAAAATTTTGTCAAAAATTAGTGTGTTAATTTTAATCTATTTGAATGTTCAAAAAGTGGGCGTCTTAAGTTGGTATCAGAGCCGAGGTTTGAGGGATTCAAGTATTAGAGTTAAAATGCTTGAACTCAAACTGAAAGCTCGTATGAAGGTGCGTTCATTCCGAAGCGCTATGCAAGTAAGTAAATCGTAAATTTGATTGTGTTTACAGTTAGAAATAAAAGAGGATTTATGGGCTATCATCTTATAATCCAAATTTTTGATGCAAATGAATATGATAAATGGATGCGTATTTTTATTACGAACGCGTAGGAAAAAGAATCACCTAAAACGGACTTGCGAAATAAAAGTTATGACAATTTTAAGTTGGATTTTTGTTTAAAATTGGAGTTGGGCAACTGCAACAGCAAACAAGCAAACCTTATGTCGAAAACGGGGCGTAGCGTCGCGCGACGCCCACCCCTTATACCCGTCTCATACGGCGACGCCCTTAATTTCCGAAATTCGTTCGAATTTTGTTGTTTTAACTCATGAAACTTGTTTTAACTAGTTTTTAAGGCCTAATAATCAATGTTTAAGATAATTTTTGTATTAAGAGTGATGAGGGAAAGTACATACGAAGGGCAAAAAGGCAAATCGTTGCGATCAAAGATTTTGATCTACACGATACGACATGATCGTCGATGACGATAATGCATGAAGTATGAAATGTATAATTTATTGTAGTATGATAAAATGAGTTAAATATGATGAAGGAGAGTATGAAAAGAAATTTAATGAATGAAATGAATGTTTTATGTAGATGGCGGACAATGTAAACGTGAATGATAATGAAACCATGAATATAAGTTGACTAACACGAAGGCAATTAGTTAAAGAACGAAGGAATAAGAAGTAAGTGTAAGAATGAATGTATGTTTTGATTAACATGTCTAAAATGTTCGTAATGAAGGATAGTATGGTTTTATGACCTGCGAAAATGAATTATTGAAAGCAAAATAATGCATGAATGATAGAGAAATGAATGATGAATGGTATGCGATAAGGTCACGAAGTGAACGTTAACACCAAGAATGATGAATAGTATGCGGTGTGGGCACGAAGTAGCCGTTAACACCGAGGATGATGAAAGGAATGCGGTATGGTCACTAAGTGGCTATTAACACCCAGAATTATGAAATAAAAGCATGATAACCATAATTGAAAAGGATAAAGGTCAATAAGACTTAAGCCTGATGGCATGAAGTAACATATAACGAAGTGAAAAGTTATATATAAAATTAACGAATGTCTAATAAATAAGAGAATGAAAGTCATTGAAATATGTTAGGCATATTAACATATTTCCTAAACTATGTGGTAGAATATTTCTTAAGGCAAATCCAAAAGTTTCGTTAAGTTTCCGAAAATGAAACCTATGATATTAGGATCCTCTAAATGTCAACCGGGTCATGTTGAAATGTTTAGAAGTAAGAAGGTATATGCTTGGAAGGTTGTGAATGAAGTTCTAGTTGGGTTTATCAACCCTATAATGAGAGATAGGTGGTCTAGTCATAAAGGACCGTTAACACCTAGCATGAGAGAAAGGAAAATATATAAAAAATTTAAATGATAGAATGGAATGGAATGAACATGACCAAAGAATAAATTTTAATAATGATCTCGAATGATATAGTAGATGGCTGATGAAAACGAAGAAATTGTTAATAAAATATGTTCCGAGTAGCGGGTGGTGAGAGAAAGTAAGTAAGAAGGATGAGGGATTCTATTCCCCTATGAACGAAAGGCATGTGAGATGTGGCCTATCGTGACCGACGTTGATGATAATGTACAAGTGGAATGAAAGTTATTGAAATGTGATTATGAATGCATCAATGTAACTTGAGATGACATGGAAAGTATATGAAGTAATGAATGTGGAAAATGCTTAATTGTAGATGACGGACGAAGGAAACATAAACGATAACAAATGACATGGTGGGAAGGAATAAAAGCAATGATTACGAAAGAGGATGGTATGGTCCTAGAATGTAATGAAAGGTAGGAATGATAATTACGATTAAGCTTAGAAAATATTGAACATGAAAGGATGATGGAATTTTGAGAATAGTATGGTCCTAAGGATAAAAAAAAATTTGTCAAACAAAAAGTAAATGTTAGTAGAATTAAAATTTTAAGGGAAGATATTTATGTGGTAAGCATAGATAGAGCCTTAAGAAAGGGTCGTAGACGGATGAAAGTTAGAGTCGTTAGGTGGGAAGGAAAGTATGAAAGCAAATAAGGAGATGTTTTTTTCTCCACCTAACTAAAGATAAGTATAAACATAACAAGTAAATGGCACAGATGGCCTGGTTGGTCAAGCATAATGTAGGACTAAAAGAACACATAATATATATATATATATATATATATATATATATATGATGTGTATGTGAACGTATGTGAGATATGTTGCCGCTAGTTGTGGGAATATGAGTAGGGATATGTTGATAGTTAATCATCGTAGACCTAAACGAGATAGACGAGTAAGAGTAAAACATATGACAAATGTGGTAACATATGATGGTGTAAGTAATTACATGTATACATAGAAAGATGTTGAGGTAATAAGATTATGATGAAAGAAGTATGCTCCGAACACGTTGCGTATTAAGCATGTGATGAGCGACTTATGAGGACTAAAATGAATAATGGGCTAAGACCTAGATGGATGATTTAAGTACCGACGAGGATAGAAATTTTGTAAGAAATGGTAAAGAGATAACAAGTATGTCTAAAATCAATAAGGAAGTACAAATGTGCAAATTAGTTCATACTGTAGGAATGGATTAATAAGCAACTAATAGTAACAGAATTACTAAATGTTTGAGGCCAGTATATGTATATGTATATATATATACACACACACATTCATTAGTAGTCAAAGTTCTCACGTCACATTAGGGGGTGACTAGGAAGAATGATGATGTTAATAATAGAGGAACCAAGTAGTAGGCTCATGGTGGGCATTATTGATTCAAACAGCATGGTGAAGGAAAAATGTATGGTTAGTAACTTGGAAGGCAGAAGTAAATGACTCATAATGCTAGTAACTAAATTATAATCTTCATATCAAGATAGGAAATAATGACTGCGCTAAATTTTTGTTTATCGTAGAGTAAGATTATTAGATGTCTTGAAATGTCATGATGGAAAGATAGTAAGAGTCAATCTGCATATCGGTAAATTGGTAGTAGAAAGAAAGGAAAAGAGAGGAACTGTTAAGAAAGCGGGGTACACACTTAGTATGCCAAATTTATAATAATTAGAAAGAACTGTATGGAAAATGTAAAAGGTTAACGTCGAAGGAAGCTAGAATGAAAATATAAGAATACGTAACTGTTAGAGGAGGAATGTTACATATAGAGGGGTTGAGTGGAATGTAAAATATGGTGGATATTTGAATGGATATTTGAATAAATCTTACCCTCTGTCGAGCTCCCTAGCGTATGTGAGGACTTATTAGAAGGTAAACCTCTAAAGAAATGTTCACGAGTTAGAGTTTGTATACCTAAGATTCATGGTTCGTATTATAAGACCACCTTACGAGGTAGAGTGCAATCTATATTATCGAATGAATGGTCGTACCAAGTTTTATGTAACTCATACGTGGAATGGAATGGCATGCGTAATAAGCTTATAATCTCGTATATAACGAAACCTTAGTAAGTATATATGTAAGAATTAATCCATTTTGGTACAATGTTAGGCAATTGCCTTGGTATTACAATTGCTAGAAGGAATGACGTATGTATGACGGCTATGGAATGTGATGGCAAGTATAGCTGAGTGTGACACCTCGAGTGTAACATGAGTTGCTCAAATGTAAGTATTGATTACACGATCCTATTGATAGTGTGATTAGAAACTTATGTTAGCCCTTGTAACCTAGGGATAGACGGTAAAGAGGTTAGAGCATGATAGTATGTACACGATTTGTATAAATGTATACATTAAGTTGTGGTTAACCATGTAGTTATGATAGATTATCAATGGAAGAAATATTAGTCTCGGGTAAAGATTATACGAAGGTATTGCAAAAAAAGTATGAAAAGAACTATCAAGCAAATGACATGAAAGAAATTTTGCTTGATATTGGCCTTGGAAGGATGGAGAGTATGTAGAGACTAAATAGTTAGAAACTATTGAATGATGTTTAATTTGTGAATTAATATGAATGAATACGAATGAACAAGTATGAATATTATGATAATTATTTCCCCTAAGTAGATGTTAGATGTATGCGGGAATGAATAATCTGACAGATAAGTTTTAAGAAATCAGCTTGACCAAATGAATGGTAATCATGAAATAATGTAACAAGATCGCTTTGATTCATACAAGATTGAATTACCAATTGTATTAGAAAAATTTAGAGTAGTAACGACCGATTCATCACGAGGGATGATCCAATGAAAGCATGTTAACGAAGTACGAGGTATGTAACATGAAGGGATACAGATAAACTCGTCAGAATGTATGTATTCGGGTTTCAGCGACGAAACCTTCTTTTAGGGGGTAGACTTGTAACACCCCAAAATTTCGTATGACTTAGAATAATAATTTAATCGTGATGCTTTAATAATAAGGAATGGTAAACGTAGATTTTTACCAATTTGAAAGTTTTATAATTAATAGTAAGTTTAAAACCCCTTATGTAAATAGAAGTAACTAAGTTAGTATGGGAAATAACCATTGGACACCCTTTAAAAGACAAGGGACTAAAAATGTAATTTTGTAATGAAAATTGATAAAAAAAAAGAAGCCAGTATTGCTCCTGGCTGTGTGTGCGATCGAGAAGGAGAGGGCAGGGGAGACTTTCCCCTCAAAACCCTAGCAAAATATCACCAAATTGAGAGGCTTAAAGGCTAAAATTGTTATGCATGGGCTAGGAACTTTGATTACGTAAGTGTTCTTGACATCAAGTAAGTCTAATTTCATGATTTGGTAATGTTTGATGAAGTGGCTTATGTGTAATTGTGATTTTCTATGAAATCAGACATAAATGTAAGATGATATGAACATGTAGGAGTTGAAATTATGCTTGAATTTATCTATGATAATGAATTATGGTAAAACCCACTTGTATGACAAAAGATGATTAAACTTTTGTGAAATCCTACATGCTTATTAGATTAATGTTGATGATATTTTGATGAATAGATGATTTAGAACGATATGTATATGGTTTGGGTTGCAAATTGTGAAGTTGGGGATGCTTATGTTAATCAATAGATGAACTATGGAAAAATATGCTTTGAATACTTGTACTTCATGCTTTATAGATTGTAGGCACGCCATGTGTTCGATGAAATGCCTAAGAATGATTTAGTTGAAGTTTGACATGAATTCTTGATTTAATGATGATGTAAACGAAAATGGATATATGGGTAATTATGTTAAGTCATGATGAATAAATCAAGATGCATATGTGAAGAAATGTTTGTGAAAGCTAAAAGCATGAAGTTATAATGTGTAGGCATGAAGAAGGAAGAAGGTACGAGTCACTTGAAGTCGCAAGCTTCACAAGATCACGGTAAGTTCTTATGAACTTCGCTAATGTAGAAAGTAGAATTTTATGTTAGTTCTCTTGTAAATAATTATTTGATGTTTTATGTGAGAATCATTAGTAAAAAATGCCTTATTACAAATTGATAGTAGAAAAGGATAAAAAGTATGTTGACGACCCGTGCAAATGGGTCTAAAGTATGAAAATGATGTTATTCTGGATGATGTATTAAACCCGTAGTTAAACGGGTCAAAAAGGATGAATTTGTTATGAAGTTAAGGTAACTAGATGTTGACTTTTGTAAGTCAAACTAGTGGAGAATAATAAACAAGAAAGTAAAAATATGCATGATCCGTGAGAGCGGGTCGGATGAAATATGATGATTTTATGGTGATGGAAGTTAAATGGCATGATATTCGTTAAAGCGGAATTGTAGTATGAAAGATTCAAGTAAGATGATGTAAAGATGAAGTGACTCGGTAAAGGGTCAAATAATGTGGTAAAAAGCTTAATAAAAATGTATTAGTAATAATGTTTTATCCGAACTAACATGCAAGTTTATGTTATGGATGTAGGTAAATCTCATGCTTAGAATAGCGAGCTCGGATTCGAACACACCACATTGTCCATATATGCACTTCCGGTTCAAGTTATCTTTTGAAATGGGTCAAATAATTTTTGTAATGTAAATGTAAATTTTATGTTTTATGATGTTCGTAAGTAGTTTAAATTTTAAAACCTTTTTGGGTAGTTCGGACATAACCCTTGTATTAGGTCTTGTATGGTCACTACTTTTATTTCTTTTGAAAAAATGTCGTAGAAGTTTATTTGAATGATGTTTGTTAAAAGTAAGGGAAATGTTTATAGTACGAATGGGTTATGCCAAAATTTTGTCAAAAATTAGTGTGTTATTTTTAATCTATTTGAATGTTCAAAAAGTGGGCGTCTCAATTACCGTACAAAGGGACCCATATTCGCTCCATGAAGTACCGAATACTGTTAGATTTGGTTACGAATTGTGTCTCCATGCCCCACATGGATTTAGCTTGAATGTTCTTGTCCTTCAACGCTTCGGTTTGGGCAGAACGAATCTGGTTGGGAAGGTTAGACTGGATTGTGAGTTGTAAGGCTCGAACACGTTTAGGTTTAGTTTCCATCCGACTGAGGGCGTCATCTATAACATTAGCTTTGCCTAGATGATACTTAATTGCATAGTCGTAATCGTTTAGGAGTTCCACCCAGCAACGCTGTCGCATGTTAAACTCCTTCTGATCGAAAATGTGCTGAAGGCTCTTGTGATTGGTATAAATAGTGCATTTAGTACCGTACAAGTAATGCCTCCAGATTTTAAGTGCAAAGACCATGGCTCCCAACTCTAAGTTGTGAGTCGTGTAATTCTTCTCATGAACCTTCAACTATCGAGACATGTAGGCTATCACTTTCTCGCGTTGCATTAAAACACAATCGAGACCTTGAATAGAAGCATCACAGTACATCACCAAGTCATCCGTACCTTCGGGTAAAGACAATATCGGTGGACTACAGAGTTTTTGTTTCAAAAGCTGAAAGGCCTTCTCCCGATTCGCTCCCCACGAATAAGCGACACCTTTCTGAGCTAAAGCGGCAAGAGGTTGAGCGATTTTTGAGAATCCCTCAATAAATCTGTGATAGTACCCCGCGAGACCAATAAATTGTCGCACCTCCGTATGAGTCTTAGGTGCCGTCCAATTCTTGATAGAGTCGATCTTTGTTGGATCTACGTGTATTCCTGACTCGTTGACCACTTGACCAAGGAAGTGGACTTCTCGAATCCAGAAATCACACTTGGAGAATTTCACATAAAGCTACTCCTTGCTCAGGAGTTCCAAGATAAAACGCAAGTGTCGCTCATGGTCCTCCTTGCTCTTAGAATAGATCAGAATGTCATCGATAAACACCATGATGAAGTCATCAAGATACGGTTTGCACACACGGTTCATGAGATCCATGAAGACCGTTGGTGCGTTGGTTAACCCGAATGGCATGACCAAAAACTCGTAATGGTCGTACCGCGTTCTGAAAGCTGTTTTGGGAACATCTTCCTCTCGGACTCTCATCTGATGATAGCCTGATCATAAATCGATTTTTGAATAGAAGCTTGACCCTTGAAGTTGGTCAAACAGGTCGTCAATATGAGGAAGAGGATAATGATTCCTGACCGTCACCTTATTGACTTCACGAAAGTCGATACACATGCGGAAAGACCTGTCACACCCTGACTTTTGCGGAAGCGTGATGTGGTATGACTTGCTTAATATCATTGCATTCAACCATAACAAACAACTATATGATAAATCCAAGATGTTCATCCATTGATTAAGTTTTGAAATATTACAACAACATTGATTTAACCCCAAAAACACAGACTTCGTATTCAGAATACAACACCAACAGGTTTTAAGTTCCATAAGGACTTTTCAATAGACACTAAAGATAACCAAGCTTTGAAACATGTATCCTATCCAGGATAGGATACACACTCTAAACCATTCGACACCGGATGACATCTTTATTCCAGACAACACTTGAAACTTTAACGCCCGCCAGATCCATACTTAGTTTCCTGAAATACATGTAGTTTGAAAACATCAACAAAAGTTGAGCGAGTTCATGTGTGTGTTTATGAATAAACCTTTGAAACCTTTGTAAGTATGTTTGTATGTAATTGAAATCCGGTATGAAAGCAACAAGGAAAAAGATCAATTAATGTGTAGCTAATACATTAATATACGTGACATGGTGCAGGAAGACTCAAACCTAGCAGATTTTGCACCGGGCCGCCGGCCGTAAGACATAGTCACCTCATGGTCCACTCGACGGACTCATGGGTGGGGCTCGCTACACCCAAATAGATCTATCTCTCATGCCCCTCGGTCCTAGAACGAGGATTAAAGGTCCTACGTTAATCGCCAACCCATTCACATGATCTAGCAGTTCATTCCTTAGCTAACCATACCATTTGTAATCATTTTGTAAAATGTACTTCACCCCCGAATTTATAAAACAAAAACAGTTTACAGAAAAGGGGGACATGAACTCACAGTTTTGCATTCCTTGTATCCGATGTAACTCAAAGCTTCCTCTAGAACGCACGACTACCTACATGCGTACTATGGTCCATTAGACGAGCGGGTCGTGCCTTGTCTTAGTATTGATTAGTGTTTTTGAGTTACGTTTCAAAGTGTCTTCATTATTATTCCAAGTATATAATTATTTGTTATAATAATTAATATTTTAACTTAAATTATATTTATTAAATTTTGGAATAATTGTTATAACAATATATATTAACTTAATACTTCCCAAGTATTTATGCTTGTATTTCCTTCCCAAGGATGGGGTATCTTATACTTGTATATTTTTTCATGTATTAGGGTCGTATTCAAGTGTGAATTTATACGTACGAGAATACGTATTTTTTTATTGTATTCATTAAGTATCTTTATACTCAATTTCATATTATTTGCTCCGGAATATTATCTTTAATACAGATTCAATATATAAATATATTTCCTAAAATATATATTTTAAGGAATGTTACTTAGAAAAATTATTTATAATTTTTCTTTGGCAAAAATATTTGTATTTCTTCATAAGTTCAAAAATTAATATATTTTTTCAAGTCCCACTTGGAAAATATATATATAAACTCATTTTTCTCCGAAAATGATATATTTCATATTTATTTGAGAAAATGTATATTTCTCCCAAGGATATTGTATTTCATGTTTGTGTAAGAAAATACATAGTTTCTTAAAAATACTATATATCTTCTAAAAATTTCAAGAAAAATATATATTTCATGCTTGCCAAAAATAATATATCTTCCTTGTCAAAAATATGATATATTTTTGTAGTAATTGTAAAAATCATATTTTTGTTTCCTTGGTGTCCAAAATATTATTTACCAAAATATACTTTGTGAATAAATTCCGGAATATTTCTGTAAGTCTTATTCCATAGTTCGGTTTCTCCAATATTTTTTGTGTAAATGTGTATATTTATTCTTTGGAATTTTGGTATTATTTCGGATTGTGATTCTTGGTATTTTAATGTGTTATATTATTTCATGTCCTAAAATAATATCTCTAATACACAAAATATACAAATAATCACACACATGGTTTCTTCTAAATATATATTTCCTAAATACATACTTAGTCACTTTTATTTATGAAAATCAACCTCCAATATTTTTATTTTTGTAACAAAAATTATGGCAAAGTTTATGTAGGAAATTCATGGTTTAAAACACACTTGTAAATATTTGTTTAAAAATATTTTTCTAAGTGTTTATATTTTTAGAAAATTTTGCCATAGTTTCCCCTAAAAATGGAGGTTTCCATGCTTTCAAACATATCATTTTCTTTTGTAAAAATCATCACAATCAATTCACAATCATCAACTAACAACCTTTACTTACCAATTTTGCCAAAATCATGCATTTTCTACTACTTCATGAACTTGAATATTTGTAAACATTTGTAGTAACTCACTAGTGTTCTTAGTAAGTCTTGTTACCCTTTAAAATGTGATTAGTTCTTTAAAAACTTCATTTTTAAAGAAGTTAGATGTTTACAATTTCTAAAAATGTTTCTTTATGAAATTTTCTTGTTTTCACAAGTGTTTCTACACTTGTTTAACCACTAAAAATACAGTTTGTTTATGTAAGAACCAAGTTTTAACAAAACTTATATTTTTAACTTGGTTTCTTTGAAAAACCATTCATAAATCTTTAGATCTACAAGTGTTACTACTCACTTTGATCATTATTTTTCAAGAAATCAAAGTATTCTTTCAAGTTCATGATTCATGTGTGGATGATCTATCATCCTACAACATTCCTACTTTCTCATCTTGCTAGATTATGTTTTTAATCATGGTCTAGCAAGATCTTATGATGATCAACATCATTTCTACAAATAATCAATGATCAACAAGCATAACAATTCATATTCATCGAGATTACAAGCTTATGTTCATGTTTACTTCTTATGATCTTTAGTGTTCTTTAAGTTTTTGATTATGATTCTTCTTTTAACCACTTAAAATGGAAGCAAAATAGCAAGATCAAGGTTCTTACCACTAGCACAAGGCTAGGGAGGATCAAGTGAAGAAAACAAGTGGATAAAAGCACTAGATAGAGGTCCTTCAACTTTCAAGAGCTCCAAGCTTCCTAACTTAGCTCCTTACACCCTTGAGTATGCATGGATTTAGTGAAAAATGAAAGATGAAGATGATGATGGTGTAGGGGTGTTTGGCCGTGAACCATGGAAGGAGGAAGAATGAGGAGTTTGTTGGTGTTATGTGATGATCACGGAGCTATGGACTTGATGTGTTTATTTATAACCCATTTAGAAGCTTTATCTCATGTTTAATGTGTCTTTAAAGTAGCAACAAGATCACTTATTATATGCAAGGAAAATCACATGTGGGGGCCACATGTGATCCGCCAATAGGTTGGGGGGGGGGGTAGTAGGCTAGGTCATAAACATTATTTAGTTATTTAGGTTGAAATCCAAGTATTAGTTAGGGGTTTAGTTACTAGATATTTATGTAGTGTGTGTTATGATATTTGGGGACCATAACTAGCTTGGTAATGTTAAAACAGTGCTTCTAGTGTAAATTTGGGGTTTCAGGTAGTGTCCGGTTGTTCAGTTGGTGACTGGTTCGTTAAAGTGCTAAACCTTGCAATTTAGTCTGCTTTATGTATCTTTTTGTGCCAGTTTTAATTCCCGACACTTAGGAAAGCATTCAGGACCATTTAATTATATTTCTGCATGATATTCGTTTGTTTAAATGCTGATTCTGCTGATTTTCTGTAGAATTCTACAGTTTATGTAAGTTTTGGGCACTTTCCGGCACTTAAACTATCTCTAGGAAGGCAGTTTTATGATCCTTAATTTCCTACACACTATACTAGTGTAGTACTTAGTTTCTGGCTCATTTTGTCTAAATGCACTGTCTGTCTATGTGCTGAGTTCTGTCAGCATTTTCCTGATTTATCAGATAACTGTGCTAACTACACTTGATGCATCATTTAAGGCAATACAGCTTTCATGTAATACTGGTATGACAATAAACAATGTATGATGTAATAATCAGAAAATAGTTAATTGAAATTCAGCACAATCATTAAGCACTAATCATGATTAATTAATTGTACGGATACCTGGATTTTTGACAGTTGTCACATTCTCCCCCTGTTAAAAAAATTTCGTCCTCGAAATTTATATTACCTTAACTCCTTAGGGTTACGTCATGCATTTATAGATATGGATAACACCACATTAACTAACCACAATACCGAATCAAGACCTATTGTATCAGGTGAATCCAAGGACATCTTTCTATACTAAGAATCCAATGGTTAAAAGGTATGTCTCTCAGAATTTGACATCAAGGGATACGAGTGGTATAGATGTAACATCTGGTGTCACTTTCATCACAAGGGTCCAATAAAAGAGGAGTTCTGACCAATGGAATTTCAACAGATTGTTTACAATATGCAAATGAATTTTAGAAACAATATCATCCGCTAGACGAACTCAAAATCAGCAAGCTCAAATGTAACTGTAACATGAAAATGATCCGTCAACTTTCGAACAATTAAATGAATGAAATTAGGATGTTGATATTATTGAATTGCGGGAAGACATCGAAATGGAATATAATCGAATCTGATGTATCAATGTCTTAATTCGTAGTTGCATTAAGAATGTTTAAATGGCAAGTCAAACGAAAAGTATATGCAAGTTCGTATGAAACGGTTGACCATGATTAGCACAAGCTACAAGTTCATACCGACACCACAAAGTGTCGTAATGACATAATCCAATAATAGCGGTGACCGATCGAGTTCACCGTGTTTGAAATCAAATGAAGGTGTACTGGAACAAATCGGAAATTTGATTTAAACAACGTCGTAGGGTTTTTAATTGAATATAGAATACCAAAGAGCTACTGTTTTCGATTGATAATGAAAGAACCGTTAGGAGGTACACTGGGATATAAATTTATGTACCATTGTCTTAACACACGATTGTGTTAAGACTGCTTTAATCATGATAAAACAAAACGGATTTAGAGCAAGTCAATAAATAAACAATTAAATCCGTGTATGAGATGCGTAAACGAGATTAGCGCAAGCTTCAATTTTAGTGAAAACATCACTACGAGGTGTCGAAATCAACAAATGTTTTAAGCGAGCCGTAGACCAAGCAAGTCTACTGCGACTTAGATAAAATGAAATGCTTGCAAAAACAAATTTGAATATGATGCTCTCAATACATCATATGGTGTCTTGAATTGAAGATGCGAAATGGACAAGTTCAAGCAATTGAACTTGTTTCTAGCGAAATCTGACAACAAACGTATGTATCAACAAGGGAATTTCGGCATGGTTACAAGGATAAACCATGTATATAACTTGAAAGGAAAGAAGTTTTTAGGAAAGTGTGTTTGACTTAAAAGCAAAGGAGCCAACAATTTCAATAATAGTGGTCATTCGAACCATAAATCAACAATTAACTTTTAGCAAAAATAACATTTTAACTTGGAGGAGACGCTCATTCGAAACGAAACCACATGCATAACAAATGGTGCATGCGTAACATATGAACTTCCAAGAAATGAAACAATGAGCATTTGTTAAAACGAAGAAATAATCAAGTATCAAGACAAAAGGGTGTTTACTTTAATGAAGGGAATTGATGTGACGCAACTACCATTAAGAGGAGTAGAGACGCAAGAATCTGCTCGCTAGAAGCAAAAGTGGGAATTTCAATGAAAGAAATTTGAGTACTTTACCCGTTTGGTTAACTAAAATATCTTACACGACGAAATGATAGGGGTTTCCTGAGTTAATAGACGTGGTTTCCTAAGCGTTATCCTTTAATGAGTTCCGACCTACGCTCCTGGTAGTCGATGCACATACGAAAGCTATCGTCCTTCTTCTTGACAAGCAAAACCGGAGTTTCCCAAAATGAGAAACTTGGTCTGTTAACTTCCTTCTCTAGCAACTCCTGAAGCTACGCTGACAATCCTTGCATTTCCGAAGGTGTAAGTCAATAAGGTGTCTTGGCTACAGGCGCGGCGCCTAAAACCAAGGCAATGCGAAATTCGACTTGTTATTGAGGGAATATTTCTGGCAAGTATTTGGGGAAGACTTCAGGATATTCCCTTCCACAGGGATATCTTCGAGCTTCGGTTCTTCGGCTTCTTTGTCCACGACATGAGCCAAGAAGGCAATACACCTTTTATGCAAAACTTCCGTGCCTTCAAACAACTAATAATCCGAAGTGGTGTATCCCGCTTCTCTCCATGAATCACGATCGTCTCTTCACTCGCCATCGGGCTGCGGAAATCTTCTCATGACATACGATCTCAGCTTGGTTACTCAACAACCAATCCATTCCAACTACCATGTCGAAACTTCCCAACTCGACTGACAGCAGTTCAAGCGTAAACCCACGCTCTCCCTGCCCTATCACACAACCTCAAATCACTTCACTAGCTTCTACTAGCCTCTCACTAGCTAGTCCTATCGTATAATGGATGTCTAAATTACTTGCTACTAAACCAAGGATACTCTTAAACTCTAGAGATGCGAAGCTAAAATTGGCATCAGTACTTAACAGCACAGATGCATAACGTTGACTAATATGGGCCGTACCGATGACCATGTTTGGATCCTAGCGTGCTTCCCTAGCTCCGTTGTTGAGCTTTCATCCACGTGCCTGAATGTTTTTAGGGCAGTATTTCCTGAAATGCTTTTTGCTTCCACAGTTAAAGCAACCTTGAGCACGCTTTTATTTGTCACTCGTCCTGCCTTGATAGTTGTTGTTGTAAATTGTTTCCTTCATGATTCTTGCTGCCATCTTGGCCTTCATTTCCACGTTCAGTATCATGCCTACAAGTCTCCTTGGGATGCCCCCTCTTGCCGCAGTTATCACATTTTCCATATTTACATCGCCCGACATGGTAACGTAGACAATTGTCGCACTTAGGTAGGAGTCCCATATACTCTTTTCCCTTTTTGGCCTTCTTTTTGTTATTCGCCCGAGTACCCTTCTTGAAATTTGCGAGCTTCCTCTTGTTATCTCTAGATGGCTCCACATGAATCTCCTTTTTCTCCTCCGAGGTGGAAAATTTTCCTAGTCTAACCGCTTCTTCAGTGAGCGCCACACTTAAGTCGATAGCATCGGTGATTGTTGGAGGTTTAGATGTTATCACCAGGCTTAGAATCTGAGGTGCCAATCCCCCGATAAAGCATTCGATCCTCTTAAACTCTGGTTCCACCAGGTATGGAACAACTTGCGATAAATCATGAAATCTATGCACATACTCGGCTATCTTTGGACCTTCCATTTTCATGTTCCAAAGTTCAGTCTCCAACTTCTGGACTTCTGCCCTCGAGCAGTATCTCTTACGCATCAGCTCTTTCAGTTCGTCCCACGTTAAAGCATACGAAGCAGTCTCGTCCAACGTCTGAACCTGAAGGTTCCACCATGACAAAGCTCCATCCAAAAACAATCCAGCTATGTACGTGACCTGATGCTCGGGGGCGCATTTACTTAATCGCAAAACATAATCCGTCTTCTCAACCCAACGCACAAAAGCTATGGCACCCCCAGTGCCGTCGAAATCTCGGGGCTTGCAGCTCAAGAACTGCTTGTAGGTGTAGTCTGCGACATAAGCAACATCACCCACATAAGGCATTAGCAAGCACTCTTGGAAATGTCCAAACGTTTTGTAATGTGTCTTAAGTGACTAAACATTACCATTGGGTGGGTTATTTCCTGAGGTACCTCCGCTGCGTTCGGAGCGAAGGGACTTGTGCTGTGCGATGGCCTGTGAGATGCGCTCTTGTAATTCCGCCTCTGTCGTTGGCAGAGGGTTGTTGGTATCGATGTTCACTTGAATCGACATCTTCTAACTAGAAGATTGGCTAGGTCAGGTCTTATTAAGGACACAAGCACATAAGCCTCTACTTAAAGAATAAGACCTAGGAGGTGTGTATACATATGTATATAAGCAATCGTCATAGTAAGCAATCATATAACATCACAATTATAGCACAATCGTGTAGATGGGAACATATTTACTGAGAACATAACAAGAAAACACGCAGCATCATAATTATAGCACACACATGCAGATCAACAACGTGCTTAGTGAAGACATAGCGACTGAGCTCTCATTATTTACCGACCACAATCACATTGTCTACAAAGTGTATCACATCAAAAGGGACACAGGGTCAACCTACCCTTGTCCAATAAGTCTATTAGTGTATCAAAATCACGTGGTCAAAAGTGGTCTTCAAAAGTCTCCACAATCTTGGCTCATTAGTAGTGTCTTTACCCCAAAGTAATGCAATCCGCATAAAACCAAACGCCAACTATACTGATGACCGGGGTGGAGAAGGGAAGAAAAGCAAGCTGCTAACGTGTGCGAGCTCCTCCTCGAGCTTGTACACACGTCGAGGTAATTAACTGATCTGCTGCTCGATAGTAAAGAAACGAGCATCAAAACCTGGGAAAAGTGTAATAGCAGCAGGTGAGAGTGCAAAAAGAGACAGTGATGAATGTGGAGGATCATAGTATACTGGTATAGACAGGGTGGAGGACGTGGTGTCAGCTCAAGCTCCAAAACTCTGCGACTCATAACCTCAAACTATAGCTGACGTGACAGGAGCAACTCCTTCCGTGTGTAGCCTCCATAATGTGAGGGATGGTAGGGGTCTGAAGTCAGCATAGTGTATGGTAGGAACCATCGGAATGGCTCGTCCACCGGTGAAGTATTGAAAGGAGCAAACGGTGTGGCCTGTGAGGTCGGGCAAAATGTTGCTGTAGCAAAAGGATCGTCATGCGGGTGCTGACCTGGAGTACCTTCCCGGGGTGCGGGCATGTCCTGAAAGAAAGCGATAGGTATGTCGGTGCAATGGACGTCGGTCTCCATAGGGGGAAAAGGAGCAACATCGGCGGGTGCGGGTGCAGGAACAAACATCTCAACAAAAGAGAAGATAATCAGATGCAGGTACTGGGTCAGGTATAAGGGGTGCAATATCTGGTAAACCAAAAGAAATAGGGTTATGATCAAGCAAGGGCTTAGGATCAGCAGGTGTAACATCAGGCTGACCCCAAAAGGAACAGGAGCTGGCTCTGGGTCGTGTGGAGGTGTAGGATCTCGAGCGGGTGATAATGCGGCAGACATAGCAGCATCGTCATTTATCTCAATAGCAAAAAGTTGCAGTCGGGTCGTCTGTAAGGCTGAAGATGTCACAGACTCAAAGGAGTCAGAAACAGAGTGTAAAATGGAAGCAGAGGATACTTCATTGGCAGGAATCTCAGGAGGTAGAATAGCAACGTCATTCTCAGCTATCTCTCCATCACCCTGTGCATCAACAGGAGGATCATCAACTAACAAATGAACATCATCATCCAACAAATCGTCAAAAGGTAATTCCTCGAGAGGAATGGCCACTAAAGGAATGGGAGCGAGGATCGGTGCCATGACATGCTCAGCATCGGGACGATCGATGACAAGATGATCATGGACAAGAGTGGGAGTAACGAAAGGATCCTCGTCCGGAATGCCATCAGTAGTCGGTAAATCATTTCCAAAGTCGGGCAACGCGAACGGCTCCAAGTCGTCGTCGGACATCATTTCCGGGTCACTCTCATCGTCGGAGACTATTGCCATGGGATCATGGTCGTCGGGCAATCCGCTATCAGATGAAGACATAGTGTCCGTAACAAAACATTCACAACATATGCATATATATCAACCACTAACATTAAGTATGCAGGCAAAGTCAATGCATCATAAAATCATGTAATCGTGTATCCTTATCAGTCCTCACTAATCCTTTCTATCCTTCCTAGTCTCCCAGACTAGATCACCTAGTCTCCTAGACTAAACCACCTAGTCTCCCAGACTAACCTCCTAGTCTCCCAGACTGAACTACCTAGTCTCCCAGACTGAACCACCAAGTCTCCCAGACTGAACTACCTAGTCTCCCAGACTAAACACCCAGTCTCCCAGACTGAACTACCTAGTCTCCCAGACTAAACACCCAGTCTCTCAGACTAAAACACCCAGTCTCTCAGATAAAACACCCAGCCTCTCAGACTGAAACACCCAGCCTCCCAGACTGAACCACAAACATAGACCTTGAAATGTGTTTCGTGTATTTTCTTTTAGAAAAATGTTTGTTTTCTTGGATCTTGACTTTTCGTGTATGCAATGAAAACATGTTGGAAAAATATTTCCGTGGGAGCCCTAATGATTGTAGTCTAGACTCGAGAAGGAATCCTAGTTCGCTACAATCGAAGCTCTGATACCAAATTGTCACACCCGGACTTTTGCGGAAGTGTGACTTGGTGTGACTTGCTTAATATCATTGCATTCAACCATAACAAACAACTATATGATAAATCCAAGATGTTCATCCATTGATTAAGTTTTGAAATATTACAACAACATTGATTTAACCCCAAAAACACAGACTTCATATTCAGAATACAACACCAACAAGTTTTAAGTTCCATAAGGACTTTTCAAAAGACACTAAAGATAACCAAGCTTTGAAACATGTATCCCATCCAGTATAGGATACACACTCTAAATCATTCGACACCGGATGACATCTTTATTCCAGACAACACTTGAAACTTTAACGCCCGCCAGATCCATACTTAGTTTCCTGAAATACATGTAGTTTGAAAACATCAATAAAAGTTGAGCGAGTTCATGTGTGTGTTTGTGAATAAAACTTTGAAACCTTTGTAAGTATGTTTGTATGTAATTGAAATCCGGTATGAAAGCAACAAGGAAAAAGATCAATTAATGTGTAGCTAATACATTAATATACGTGACATGGTGCAGGAAGACTCAAACCTAGCAGATTTTGCACTGGGCCTCCGGCCGTAAGACATAGTCACCTCATGGTCCACTCGACGGACTCACGGGTGGGGCTCGCTACACCCAAATAGATCTATCTCTCATGCCCCTCGGTCCTAGAACGAGGATTAAAGGTCCTACGTTAATCGCCAACCCATTCACATGATCTAGCAGTTCATTCCTTAGCTAACCATACCATTTGTAATCATTTTGTAACATGTACTTCACCCCCGAAGTTATAAAACAAAAACAGTTTAAAGAAAAGTGGGACATGAACTCACAGTTTTGCGTTCCTTGTATCCGATGTAACTCAAAGCTTCCTCTAGAACACACGACTACCTACATGCGTACTACGGTCCATTAGACGAGCGGGTCGTGCCTTGTCTTAGTATTGATTAGTGTCTTTGAGTTACATTTCAAAGTGTCTTCATTATTATTCCAAGTATATAATTATTTGGTAAAATAATTAATATTTTAACTTAAATTATATTTATTAAATTTTGAAAAAATTGTTATAACAATATATATTAACTTAATACTTCCCAAGTATTTATGCTTGTATTTCCTTCCCAAGGATGGGGTATCTTATATTTGTATATTTTTCCATGTATTAGGGTCGTATTCCAGTGTGAATTTATACGTACGAGAATACGTATTTTTTTATTGTATTCATTAAGTATCTTTATACTCAATTTCGTATTATTTGCTCCGGAATATTATCTTTAATAAAGATTCAATATATATATTTCCTAAAATATATATTTTAAGGAATGTTACTTAGAAAAATTATTTATAAGTTTTCTTTAGCAAAAATATTTGTATTTCTTCATAAGTTCAAAAATTAATATATTTTCAAGTCCACTTGGAAAATATATATATATAAACTCATTTTTCTCCGAAAATGATATATTTCATATTTATTTGAGAAAATGTATATTTCTCCCAAGGATATTGTATTTCATGTTTGTGTAAGAAAATACATATTTTCTTAAAATTACTATATATCTTCTAAAAATTTCAAGAAAAAATGTGTATTTCATGCTTGCCAAAAATAATATATCTTCCTTGTCAAAAATATGATATATTTTTGTAGTAATTGTAAAAATCGTATTTTTGTTTCCTTGGTGTCCAATATATTATTTACTAAAATATACTTTGTGAATAAATTCCGGAATATTTTTGTAAGTCTTATTCCATAGTTCGGTTTCTCCAATATTTTTGTGTAAATGTGTATATTTATTCTTTGGAATTTTGGTATTATTTCGGATTGTGATTCTTGGTATTTTAATGTGTTATATTATTTCATGTCCTAAAATAATATCACTAATACACAAAGTATACAAATAATCACACACATGGTGTCTTCTAAATATATATTTCCTAAATACATATCTAGTAAATTTTATTTATGAAAATCAACCTCCAATATTTGTATTTTTGTAACAAAAATTATGGCAAAGTTTATGTAGGAAATTCATGGTTTAAAATACACTTTTAAATATTTGTTTTAAAATATTTTCCTAAGTGTTTATATTTTTAGAAAATTTTGCCATAGTTTCCCCTAAAAATAGAGGTTTCGATGCTTTCAAGCATATCATTTTCTTTTCTAAAAATCATCACAATCATCAACTAACAACCTTTACTTACCAATTTTGCCAAAATCATGCATTTTCTATTACTTCATGAACTTGAATATTTGTAAAAATTTGTAGTAACTCACTAGTGTTCTTAGTAAGTCTTGTTACCCTTTAAAATGTGATTAGTTCTTTAAAAAATTCATTTTTAAAGAAGTTAGATGTTTACAACTTCAATCAATGATCAACAAGCATAACAATTCATATTCATCAAGATTACAAGCTTATGTTCATTTTTACTTCTTATGATCTTTAGTGTTCTTTAAGTTTTTTATTATGATTCTTCTTTTAACCACTTAAAATGGAAGTAAAATAGCAAGATCAAGGTTCTTACCACTAGCACAAGGCTAGGGAGGATCAAGTGAAGAAAACAAGTGGATAAAAGCACTAGATAGAGGTCCTTCAACTTTCAAGAGCTCCAAGCTTCCTAACTTAGCTCCTTACACCCTTGAGTATGCATGGATTTAGGGAAAAATGAAAGATGAAGATGATGATGGTGTAGGGGTGTTTGGTCGTGAACCATGGAAGGAGGAAGAAGGAGGAGTTTGTTGGTGTTATGTGATGATCATGGAGCTATGGACTTGATGTGTTTATTTATAACCCATTTAGAAGCTTTATCTCATGTGTAATGTGTCTTTAAAGTAGCAACAAGATCACTTATTATATGCAAGGAAAATCACATGTGGGGGCCACATGTGATCCGCCAATAGGTGGGGGGGGGGGGGTAGTAGGCTAGGTCTTAAACATTAGTTAGTTATTTAGGTTGAAATCCAAGTATTAGTTAGGGGTTTAGTTACTAGATATTTATGTAGTGTGTGCTATGATGTTTGGGGACCATAACTAGCTTGGTAATGTTAAAACAGTGCTTCTATTGTAAATTTGGGGTTTCAGGTAGTGTCCGGTTGTTCGGTTGGTGACTAGTTCGTTAAAGTGCTAAACCTTGCAATTTAGTGTGCTTTATGTATCTTTTTGTGACAGTTTTAATTCCCGATACTTAGGAAAGCATTCAGGACCATTTAATCATATTTCTGCATGATATTAGATTGTTTAAATGCTGATTCTGCTGATTTTCTGCAGAATTCTGCAGTTTATGTAAGTTTTAGGCACTTTCCGGCACTTAAACTATCTCTAGGATGGCAATTTTATGATCCTTACTTTCCTACACACTATACTAGTGAAGTACTTAGTTTCTGGCTCATTCTGTGTCTAAATGCACTGTCTGTCTATGTGCTGAGTTCTGTCAGCATTTTCCTGATTTATCAGATAATTGTGCTAACTACACTTGATGCATCATTTAAGGTAATACAGCTTTCATGTAATGCTGGCATGACATTAAACAATGTATGATGCAGTAATCAGAAAACATTTAATTGAAATTCAGCACAGTCATTAAGCACTAATCATGATTAATTAATTGTACGGATACCTGAATTTTTGACAGTTGTCACAAGAACCGTCTTTCTTCTTCATGAATAGGACTAGGGCTCCCTATGGCGAAGAACTAGGTCAGATAAAACCTCTATCCAACAGTTCTTGGAGTTGATTCGACAGTTCTTGCAACTCTCCCGGTGAAAGACGAGAAGGAGCACGAGCAACCGGAGCTCCTCCTGGCTTGAGTTCGATCTGGAATTCCACCTGTCGATGTGGAAGTAATCCTGGAAGTTCCCCGTGAAATACATCGATAAATTCACGAACGACTGGAATGTCTTCGATCTTCTTTTCTTCAGATTGAGTATCGGTAACGAGAGCTAGAATGGCTTGGTAGCCCTTCCGTATGCACTTCTGGGATTTCATAGCTGAGATGATGCCAACCGTGGCACCACTCCGGTGACCATGAACAGACAGTGAATCTCCACTAGGGAGAGGAATACGGACGATCTCCTCTTACAGAGAATTTCAGCTTGGTGTTAGGACAAACAGTCCATACCGACGACTATGTCAAAGCTACCAAGAGTGACGGGAAGAAAGTCAATGTCAAGCAGTTGGTCTAGAAGGTCGAGTTTGCACCCAACGTGAACATGAGACGCTTCTATTGGCTTACCATCAGCCAGTTCTATAATGTGTTTGCTTTCGAGAGGTGTCGGGGTCGATCCTAACAGTCTACTGAATTTCAAGGACACGTAACTCCAATCGGCACCAAAATCGATTAAAACAAAGGTGAAAAGATTATTCACGGAAAACGTACCTGTCACGACGTTGCCATCGTTCCTTGCGTCACCGGCGCCAATAGTGAATGCCCTACATGAGCACCATTTCCGCTGTTGTTACCATTATTGTTGTTGTGATATCCGGCATTGTTGTTATTGTTGTTCCCGTTGTTGTTGTTGTTCTGGTTCAATTGTGGGCAATCTTTCTTAAAGTTGCCCTCATTTCCATACTGGAAGCATCCCTTCCGATTACCCTGATTCTGTTGTGGTTGTTGCCTCTGTTGTTACTGCGGCTGTTGCTGTTGCTGCTGTTACTGTTGCTGTTGTTGTTGTTTCGAGAATGGGGCCATGCAGTATTTCACCATATGGCCCATCTTGTCACACCTCTGACAGGGTCAGGTGCACTAGCCGTAGAGATAGTAGTTGCACTTATTGCACTTTGGTTGCTTACCCACGTAAGAACCCTGATTCTGATTGTTGCCCTGGTTCTGATTTGCAGCCGTAGTCTGGTTGAAGCTGCGATTGTTGATGTTGTCAGCCTTCTTCTGTTGTTGGCTTGAGTTGGAAGCTTTGTCCGAATTATTCCACTTACGTTTGTTGTCGGTAGCAGGAGTAGTTGCAGCACCACGCTCTGGTAGTGAGCCAAGTTCGACTTCTTGATCCGTAATTTTGTGGGCTAGAGGGATAATTCGTGGGAAGTTATTGAGATTCGCCACAGTAACCATACTCTTGATCTGTGGCACCAAACCATTGATAGACAGCTTAATCCTCTTGTAGGGCGGGTTCGATAAGTTAGGGTACATGTTTGTAAGCTCATGCGATCGCTTCGTATAAGCTTCGATTTTCGATCCCACCATCTTCAGATGATAGTACTCATTCTCCAACTTTTTAATTTGATCACGAGGACAATACTCCTCTCGCATCAATTCTTTGAAATCATCCCAAGTAGTAACATTTGCCATTTCAATCCCAAGCATCTGAACTTGGGCGTTCCACCAAGTTAAGGCACCACCCTCCAAAGTGCCTGAAGCATACATCACCATGTCCCCAACCGGACAGTTACACATAGCAAAATTCGATTCGGCTTTCTCAAACCAGCGGAGGAGTCCCACTGCACCTTCAGTTCCATTGAAAGTTTGTGGCTTGCAATCCATGAATGCCTTGAAAGTACAGACTGGCGGATTGTTCTGTTTCTGATTCACGTGTTGACCTGGAGGTGAAAGAATTTACAACGTACGAATGAGAGCTTGAGTTTACGAATAAAGAACAATAATCGTCTTGTTGTAAGTGTCATACCAGCTTGCTGAGCTGCTAGAGCCTTAGCCACACGCGTATTGATGAGTTCTATCAACAACGCCTGAGTCATGACGATGTTGCCACATCCACCGTCTCGGCCACTACCGCGTCCACCACATCCACTCATGATTCTTCATCCACAAGAAGAGTGGAAAGAGTAAGGATCACGATTGAATAAAAGTCAATTATCGCTGTGACTCCTATAGATTGTTGAATCCCCAATTATGTCGGATAATGGGTCAGAACCCTTTTACACTTGTTAAGCCTCGCTGGGACTCATATGTTTTGTTACCATCTAATAGCATCCTTCATACATGTTTTACTTTCTTTGGCAGCCAACTTGTGAAATCTTTGATGTAAAGTTATGTAATATGCATAAAATGTGTGCTATAGCACTACAATGTTGTAGTTTCTTATAACTCTGGACTAATGCAACATATTAATTGCCTATTATGGTGGGTATGAAATGTAGTCGTGGAAATTTCGGACCATTTTTTGCGAATGGGTCGATCTGGGTCGTATTTTATTGCAAATATGATACAGTGTTAGCTAAACGGGGAACAATTTTACTGTGTAGTCATATCTTTTTATTTAAAGACTCAGATTATTTGTTGTAACTGTGTTGTTTTCAATCATAATTAAGGAATTTGTAATATATAAGTTGGAAGAAAAATAACAGGTCAACCCAAACCTACCCGTTTGACTTGTAACCGTACTTGCCAATGTTGCCACCTCTAAAGTCTAAAGTAACATGTTTTTCTGTCTAGCCAATATATGACCTTTTGATCTAATTCCAGTTTACTTTCATATCTGAGTAACATGTAGACATATAAAGTTTTGGCAGGCTGTGATTGTTTTGGTTTTGTGTTTTGTTGTCTTTGCAAGGAGGTTAAGGAATTTTACCTAGCAAGGACCAATCCCCAATCTTAGCAGGATACCAAATCTTGCCTATATGTAAGTATGCAATAATATTCTTGGATATTTTGAGTGTCATCTATAAAAACTCCTTGTTATTTTATCATTATATGGTTGTTATCTTTAAGTGGCCTCAATAATAACAATCGTAATGGATTAGTTGATGCCATCAAAACAATGTAAGAACACTTGATGATTATAGGATCTATTACTCTATTTTATTCAGTTTTGTGATAAAAGAGTGTAATAAAGGTAATAAAGGTAGCTAGTTGTACGGATAAAAGCTATAATAGAATACTGTTAAAAAAGGGGTAAAACCAATATTAGATGAATACTAGTCTTTAAATTAGTTATAGAAATCTCGTAGGATATGATGATAAACTTTATAATATAGAAATCTATAGCTATAGGTTAGAGAATGCATTGTCTATTTAAATTAGGAAATATAAAAGAACATATACATAAATATCTATTAGAATGAGCTTTGGTTTGAATTTGCAGTTCAGGAGCGAGTGGTAGCCAAAACAGAGGAAAATTTCCGACGACACAACTGATTTCTTAAGATTTTCCAGGTTAAAACGCAAGTTGGTTTTTTGATGCAGTTTCGGATGTTCGCTTTATGTGCACATAGTTTTTTAACAAGGTTGATTCGGTTATGCAATTTATCTTTGAATTTCTTGGATATTAATTATGTTGGTTGGACTTTCTATGTCATTTGCTAATTTGATTCATATGTTTGCTGTTTTTATGAGGTGAAGTTGTTTGTTTATATTTATTCTAATTTAATGTTTACAATGCTTGTTGTAGATGCCATTGATGATTGATCCCATCTTGAATCTCTGAGATTTTGAAGCTTTACACACATACTAAGGTACATATACCTTTTAGAATATACCCGTTGGGTTTGACTCGAACTCGATCTGTTAATTTAAACAGGTTCACGGGTGATGTAAATGAGTTGCTAATATACCTTTTAGAATATACCGGTCCGATATTTTGGTTTGTAGTTTTGTTAAACATGTTTAATAAGTTTGAATTTGTTTGATTGTTGGGACGACATGCCTTCACTATAGGTGAAAATATTTTTATTTTTAATTTTTTAAAGAAAAACCTATAGGGACGACATGTCGTCTCTATATGGCGTAAATGTTTTTTTAATTTCTTTCAAATAAAAACTTATAGAGCAGAGCTTAAAAAAACTTTAAGAAATTTTTTTTTAGTAAATATTAATTTTTTTATTATTTTTTAGCAAAGAGTTTTAGAGAAAACATGTTGCCTCTACAAACTCATCTATAGGAACGACCCTTAAAGAAACGACTTGTGTGACCTATAGGGAAGGGTTTGTGGAGACAATATGTTGTAGAGACATGTCTCTATAGGTGAAAAGACCTATAGAGAGGACATGTCCTCCCTACAGGCCAAAAAAATGTCGTCCCTATAGGGTCATTTTCTTGTAGTGCGATCAGAGACTTAAAAATGTTCACATATGATGAACTGATCGCCCATATAGGGTCATTTTCTTGTAGTGCAATCAGAGACGTAAAAATGTCACATATGATGAACTGAAACATGTTACAAGGGACTTTGGAAACGACACTTGCTTAGGTGAGGTGGCGTCCCCGGCACTGCAAGGCCTGGCACCACCGCCCCCTTCCAATCCGTCCCGTCGTCTCCGTCGCTTGCCCGACGATTGTGACGCTCCGTCACCTTTCTTTTTTCTTTGGTTTTTTGCCTTTTTCTTTGGTTTTATGCGGGGCATTAAAACGGAGAAAAAAAATTGAAAAAGAAGCATAACATGGTAAGAAAATATTTTATATTTTTACGTTTCATCTATGGATATTTTTCTAATTTAATAAAAATATTACTTTATTAATATTTTAAGTTATGTAACTTAAAAAAAAACAAAAATAAAAATAAAAAAAGGATGTTCATCCTTCACACCCGATGAGGTGGATACCCGGCTACGGGGCTCCACCTTATAACCTTAATAAAAGTAATAAATATAAACAATGAATATAAAAACTATTATTTATAAATTAAATTTTTTAATACAAAAACATTAATTATAAAAAAAAGTAAAAAATCATTTAAGTAATAAAAATTCACAGGTCATTTTCTCGAAATAATTGGTTAACATGGCTAAATTAGTAAGTTTCTTTTTTTTTTTAAATAATTATTTAGTCAACGTGTGGGTTTCCATAAAGAAATGTCCAAAAAATCCAACAAATAAAAAACAAGTTTGATTGCCCTAATTAAAGCAGATTTAGGAGGCTATCAAGTAAAACCCAAAATTTTCATTCTTGCGGTTCCTTTTTCACAACAACCCATGTGACGGGCTTAGTAAACTTTTCACATTGTTAGTCTTTTCCTTGCACCAACCTTCACCTAAAGGGTTATAAACAAACCGAACGAACACGAATAAAGCTATGTTCGTGTTCGTTCGTTAAGGAAATTAAAATGTTCGCGAATTGTTCACGAACGCATATCGAGCATAAGTTTATCTTCAAGTTCGTTCTTTAAGGAAATTCAATTGTTAACGAACAGTTCGTGAACACTGGTCTCGAACACAAACGAATGCAAGCGAACACAAACTAACGGAAGCAAATAAAAAAGAACGCAAACGAATATTTAACTTGAAAATAAAAAAATAAAAATAGTGTTATCATGAAACATTGGATATAAGTAGTTAAATACAACTATCAAATGATAAATCAAAACATAAGAAGTCTAATACACCACCAAACGATGAATCAACTTTAACTAACATAGACATAATTATCCCCAAAAATGTCTTAGCATGTCCAAATTTTAGCTAACTTAGAAAAAAATAGGGTTTCAAGTTTTCAATATGTTTACATAAAAGGTTTGTTATTTATTATTTTTTAATATAATCAAACGAACACGAACGAACGTAACCGAACATATTACTGAACATTCACGAACACAGTCAAACGAACGAGACATGTGTTCGTGTTCATTTGCTAAGCTACCCGAAAAAAAATATTATTCGTGTTCGTTCGTTAAGCTTATCGAACGAACATAAACGAACTTCTCGCCGAATGGTTCATGAACTGTTCCCTGAACGTTCGGTTCATTTACAGCCCTACTTCACATAGTTTAAAACTGGCTTGTGTTGAAGTCTCCTTCAAATAATCAGCAAGCCTGCTTGTTGCCCTAGAAGTTGACAACTAACTAGTTTTCTACATCTAAAGAAACACCCTTTTTCATACACGGAAGAGACACCGTCTACTGTTATCCGCGCGCTCCCACGCGATCACAGTCCATGACTATATCGTTTTCTGTTCGGATAACTCTTTCGCTTCTATGACTTCAGATGTCATTTATGCGTCGATTTGTCTCACATTTCCCGTTACCCGACTTGCGTTTATGTTTATCTCCAATTGCGTCCCATTACCTGGGCTCATTATTCTAATGTATCACGCTCCCGTTACCCGGTTTGCGCTTACATTTTCGCTACAACCCATCACTTGACTCCTTTATTCAAATGCTTTAACGCTCCCGTTACCCGGTTTGTGTTTTCATTTATATTAATCAATGTCCCATTATCCGGGCTCGTTATTCTAATGTAATACGCTTCCGTTACCTGGCTTGCGTTTACATTTTATATTGATCCATGTCCCATTACCCAGGCTCGTTATTCTAATCTAATATGCTTCCGTTACCCGGCTTGCGTTTACATTTACTATCAAACATTATACTTTATTTGACCCGGTTGACTTGTTCGGGCGAAATCCATGACTTATAAACAATCACAACTTATTCTTTATTTGGCCCATTTGGGCTCCTTTTTAATTCGTCCCATTAGCCTCGTCTTTACTACATCAGACGTAAATGTGCTCATTATAAGAAGTTTATGGTATCATGTGTTTACTAGTTACTTGGCCAGGGTAAGCAATGAACACATGATATACATGACCTTATTCTAACTATCACATTACTTCCCATGTAAGTTAATCCTCGATTCATGTCCATATTTCTGATTTTATTTGGTAAAACCTTGTTTAATTATTACTTAACAATTATTAGTTTTACCCTTTTTATCTCAAAACATATAGAATGTTTTCCTTTTTATAAAACGTTTTACGCAATCACATTCGTTAATGTGATTGTTACCTATTCTCAATAGGATTTTATTAATAATGTCTACTTGGATGGTCACTCCCATTCAAGTTTCTAAATCTGAATTCTTTTATTGTTTGTTATTCACGATTGTGAATAATGCATATTTCTACCCAATTTCTCTTGTAAAGATCATCCTGGATAGGTATTCTATCCAGGTTTCCTAAGTTTTTATATTTCTTTATGCAACTATCATTCACTACTTGAATGTTGCATAATACGGTTCATATAATAATATAAGGTGTGCACCTGGTAGATACTCACCCTAATGGGCTTTCATTGTCGTTTGACCTTTATTCGATATCGTTACATGATTTAGGTCCTTGGTGATCATGCTCTACTTGTCATACTTTGGACCGTTCCATAGTCATATCAGTAAATCATTAAACTCTCGCCGTCTTCGGATGCGAGCGTTCTTCAACTAAAACTTTCACAAAATATTAGTAACATTGAAATTAATAAGCACCAGTACTAGAATACAAAGTTTTCTACAATACTTAATAACACAAGTAATTCACTATTTATAACGGTCCTTTACCAATTTATTTGAGGTAACGTGCGTTCACACGATAACTCCATGTGTTGTTTACAACACTTTTAACCATTCAAGACCGTTAATATTCGCAATAACTTACCGGATGTCTTGATCATGCGTTGTACCGAACACATTTAATCTTTAACCTTGGGCTCTGATTACCAACTTTTAAGACCCACACTTACATAACTGAGAATTTATAAAAAAAATTGGCATTTACACATAAGTAATGCAATTAATCGTACATACCATATTTCGGATTTACTAAAAGTTCATAAGTATTTAGACACTTTAACACTTTAGACATGTTAATACGTTAATAAAATATAAAACACTTATAAAGTTCATAATTGTTTCGGTTCATAAAATAACGAAACTAAGCGGAAGCTTGAACTTCGGTTGTGTTCGGTTCGTCCATCATGCTTGATTATCATCCGTAAGGTCCTAGCTATCACCTATACGCCAACAACAACTCATATGATAGTTATATGGTACTTAGACATGGATTTGTAACAAAAAAATATCAACAAACAAACAAAATTATTTTGGGCAGAAGGTGTCAACCCTAGCTTATGGATGCCAACCGTAGCTTATGGTTGAGCTGATCTGTAGCTTTATTCCAGTTTTGACCTTAACTAAGTTTTCCATATCTTTCCGTTTACTCGTCCGTTTCACACGAAACTTTTTCCTACGTGTTCGTAAATATTTGCCCACATTTCAAACTTGTAAACCCATGATCCGGATTTACGAAATTACGTTTTACGCTTGAATTTACATCTCTTCGTAAGAGCATTATTTTTACAATTGTACCCCATAACCTGCAGTATTATTCTTGCGTTTTATGTGACCATTACCCAGTTCGCAGACATACCAATTGACCCGTTCGTTGTCACATCTGTGCTTGTGTAATCATTGTAAAACTCCGAACAGTTCAATTACCAATGAAACAATCTGTTTTGATCCCAAGATTTGTTTATTTATGTTTGACGTTTGCACGTTTTGATTTTTGTTCGATTTCAAACTCTTAAACAATTTCTGGAAAGTTATACGCAAACGTAATCAGTTTAACGTGACGTACACTCTGGAACAGTAACATAAGCTAAACATACCCTAAATATCCTTTACATAGCTTAGAAATAAGTTTTGAAGGATTCGTGTAGGATCGTTTTCAGACCCACACGAGTCGATCAGAAGAGTTTTACTCAGAATGAAAAGCGGAAACATACATTCTGAGGTCAATTCAGCAAGATATACACTTTAAACTGTCGTATTATTGATTATCCGACATTTTACAGCGAGACGACACTTCGGCAGCACTTCGTTGCACAAACTGGAATGAATGCAAATGATTTGGCTTGGACACATATATATAGGGTTCTGATTTCGCTTGAACAAGCTTCAAGCGGAATCAAGATTCAAGCGAGATAGCTTCAAGCAGAATTACATGAGTGATTTCGCTTGAACTGAACATGATCATTTCAAGCGGAATTACCATATTTGATTTCGCTTGAAACTGCTACTCACCCTATATTTGACATTTTCTCGTATTTCGTACCCTGATCTAACATTCTACGTATAAGACTCGATACAAGACGAAGTCGACAGACGCATGCACCAACAGACTCCCCTCGAATGTTGACGAGTCATAAAGTGTCGAGTCTTCGCATCTTCAGTCTTTATCAGTCCTCTCGAACTCTTTGAAGTACCTGACACTATAAGCATCCTCAAATCTCTCTCTTCTCTTGATCTCCAGGATCTCTGGCTCTTTCCATCAGCACCAACAGATTCCTCTCCTCGAATATTTATAACCTTCAGAATCAGAGTCTTGCTCTTGAGCTTTTTAATTCTCTTGATCAGATCTCTTGATTCCTTAAGTTCATCAGCATCAGCAGTTCCAGAATCATAACATGGCTCAATTCCTGCCCAGGATCGAAACTTGGCTTACCTGCACAATCTCTACCTCACAATAAATTTTACAATTTGATAAATTTATACTCCGTTTACCACTTTGTAGAGTAAATCTTAGAATGATCTAACATTTAGTCTCTGATGAACCACTTGTATGAATAACTTATTATCTTTTCAAAGATTTTTCTCAATTTATTTCAAACAGACTCCCCCTCACTAAACGCTCAATTCTTTCCCAAACCAGTTGTCATCATGTTTAGCACTCGGAATTTTGAAAATCAGCTCTTCAACACCAGTTGTCGAAAATCTTTTTGAATTTTTCAAAATTTATGCTAAAACACACTGAAAATCTTTTTGGATTTTTGAAATGGAATGAAATGCAGTGCAGTAAAAAAATATTTACAAACAATATTTTTGTGAGTTTGTGTAAGAGGATCATATCAGTTTTTTTTACAAGTCACAAGTACCGTTGAGATTAGTTACACATTAAGAATTAAACAATTCACTTAGATTGCCGATATACTGATCCACTTAAATTTTCACACAAATTTCAATTAATTCAAGATACGAATTAGGTGTTTTAAGGACTTAAACTCATTCATGTGTCCCACCTCTTGAATATACTCCCGTATCCAGATCCCAATATTCAGTCTTACAGGTGAGTATACCACGGATGATATCTGTAATAGATTGCGAAACCGTGAGAGCTCAGGTCAGAACTTCCGTTCAGCAGAGAGATGACGGCTCGACTTTTGGTGTGTCCCCTTTAGAGGATCTTTTTTACAACAGCATTGATTAGCAATTTTATTGTCTCATCATTTTATGCTGAGGGCGGCGCTATATTTCAAGCAAGCAGTAAAGTATTCTCCGGGGACTAGGCCATTGCTTCCGCATTATCAGAAGTCCCGGGATAATACCCCAGATATCACTGAGCATAAAGACCTAGTATCTCAGAAAGAGGGACCTTTCAAACGAGATTTCAGGGGTTACCTATATATCCAAGTAGTGTTCCCCACAAAATAACAAGTTTGAATTTAAGTTTATATCCCGAAAAAGTTTACTAAATGTGTAAAAACCTATCGGCATATCATCAGTGAGACTGTTTAACACTATTTAAACATGACATTTCTTTAGCATACTGTAACTGTCTACTGATGTACTATCATTTCCTCTTCTTGACACAAAAACTCATTTTAAATTTTATCATGTTTTTTACTTTTTCAAATTTTCTAATGTTTTTGGATTTTCTGAAATTCTTACTCCCCCTAAAATGCAAACACATTTAAAAGTGAATTTGAAAACAAACTGTACAAGAAAATTGACAACCGATATTGAATCGCTTTAAATCGCCATCCACTTGGCATAAACAATCAGAACTCCCCCTTACACAAAACTATTTTCTCATTATGATTTCAAAACACTTAAGTTTGTTTTAACCAAAATGATTTTTCCGGAAAATAAGTTTTGTTGATTTTACCACTTGTAAAGTTAGGGGTTCATCATATTGTTTTCCAAACAATCACTTGTAAGTATGATCCAATCAAGTTCAACCTAATGACCTTGATTAATCATTTGTAACACAAACTCTTATTCAACCACATGGCTTACCAACCAATACCACATGTAGGTTGAATTCTCAATATGCCGATACCTACTCCTCACTTACCAACCTGGGAGTTCCGGCAAGTCATACTAGTGACAAATTTTCAAACAAACAATATAAGAATGATGCCGATTCATGCTCCGCGATTACCAACTTGGGAGCTCCGGCAAATCCAGGATTTTACTGTTCATAGTAGGTACCATCCCAGTCACCAACCAGGGATGATACTTTTCCTTGCTTCTTTGTTTTCTTCTCGTAAAACTCCTTGACTCCCTTGACCTTCCTGTCAACCATTTTTCCAAAAATATGTTTAACTTTGGATTGAAGGCTTTTTCAATATCAAAATCTTTCTTTTCTGAAATTAATTGACTTGAAATCTCAATTTTACCAACTTTTTGTTTAAAGTTTTGAGCCTTTAATGGTGAAAAATTGTCATCATCCATTGGAGGAACTGAACTTTCACATTTAACTCCAACTTGTGGCTCCTCTGACTTTTTGGAATCAGATTCATCGCCAGAAGATAGCTCCTCTGATTTTGCCGAATCAGAATCATTTCTAGAACTATCATCAGATTTCTTAACAACCCATTTCTGGTTGTCAAGGTTTGCTCTTTTCTTGTAAAACCTGTTTGAACATTCACCAATTTCAAAAATTGAATTTTTGAAAAGTTTTTTTCTATCAATTGGTGATTCAAACTCAACCTCTTTATCTTTCAGTTTACGAGAAACTCCCTGTTTTGATTTTATTGCCTTGGAACAATTCTTGGCAATATGACCAACATTATTGCATTGGAAACAGGTTCTCGTTTCTTTCATCTGATCAGCAATCTTCATCTCCTCTTGCTTCTTCGCAAGGAATTCTTTGTTTGATTGATTCCTGAACAGATTTTCTTTTTCCTCTTTAGTAGATGTACCAGAATCATTCACTTTAGTATCCTTCTTCTTTTGTTCTTTCTTCTTTTCAGGAGTCTTTTCTTCAGAAACCTTTTGTTCTTCAGTTACTTCATCATCTTCAAATGCCTTCATACCTTCAACAAATGGATAAATCCTGTCAGTGACATAAGAAGTACATGAGTAACTTTTTAACAAACGGTTTACTCTTTCTGTTTCAATTCTTTGAGTTTCCAAATTTTGTTCCAGCACAGCACACTTCTCAATGTAGTTGTTCACACTTTTCTGCTTTATCATGAAAGCTCCTTGAAGTGTTTTCATGGCTGTTGCTTGTTCTTCACTTGATTGATTATATTGATTCATGGCCTTGTTCAGAACATCATAAGATTCTTTCAGCCTATTCATGTTATTCATTAATTCACTATTTTTCTTCTTGATAATCTCACAATTCTCACAAATCACCGGAACATTCTTAGCATTAGCTTCTGCATCAACTTTCAACTTTGGATTATCTTTCACCTTTTTTCTTATCACTGGAACAGCTTCATCATCACTGCTGACCGGTGTTTTGATTTTTTTTTTCTTTTTCTTTTTAGCTTTTTCATCTTCACTATCACTTTCTGCCATCATTTTGAAATGAGTTGCCAAACTTCTTGCATGATACTCTCTATCATCATCACTATCTTCTTCAACTCGAGCAACAAAAGCTTTTTGATGTGAAGTTTTGTTTGGATCATAATCATCCCAACTAAAACCTTCCCAGTTAAACCCTTCTAGTAACTTTTCATCATCTTGGTTTATCAGGCATGCTTTGCTATCAGCTGAGATATATTTGTCCCAATTGAAATCTTCCGTTGGCTTATTGTCATCCTGATTCACCATACAAGCTCTGTTTGAAGATTCTTCAATCACTTTTCTTCCATGTGCCACTTGTGGTTCTAGTTGTTGTTGTGCAACTTGATGATAAATGGCCTTCCGGTAGTAATCATTGTTGTTGTTGAACGGATTTTGAGCTCCACTTGCTTCTCGGTTTTTGCACTCCCTCTTGAAGTGTCATTTTTCCCTGCAACGAAAACAAGTGACTTTAGATTTATCAAAACCCAAAGTAGAAACATTAGCTTCACGTAAATCATCTCTTCCTGTGATTTGCTTAAATTTCTCAGCTCGTCTTAACACACTTGCCAAACACCACTTTATGTCCATCAATTCCATCTCTTCAGCATCAATCTGATCGTAATCCTCTTTAGTAAGCATTGGATTCCCGATCCGACCTGTAACAAAACTACCATATGATTCCAACACTGTTCCCAACAAAGACATGTGACTTTTAGCAACTTCTGCTGAATAATCCTCATCATTCTCCAGATTTAGTACAATGTTGCATTGTAACTTCTTGCCATTCTTTGTTGCTGAAATGTTCGGATCAAATGATGGATATAATGAAAAACTTGTATTGCTGCTTGATCCTTTGGATGAACTTCCTGATGAACTCTTAGCATTGAAAGCTGTCTCAATTTTTTGTGACATGTTGGTGGTTTTGTCACTGACACCACCTTTGTAATAAAGACCAATGTCTTGTTCACCATCGAAATCTTTCATTCTCGAGATCTTCCTATGTTCCATTTCCTGAGCTTCAATCTTTTCTATAAACTTGCTCAGTGTTAAACTGCTAAACCCTTTCTTGTTCCTCAACATCATGAGATATGTACCCCAAGTCACATATGGCAATGCATCAGCTAGCTTTTCAATCAACTCCTCATTATCTTTCTCGATGCTCAACCTCTTCATGTTAGCTAGCAAATTGTAGTATCTCTCAATGATTTGCTTTGTACTTTCATTTTTCAAACCTCTAAACAGATCAAACTCTTTCTTCAGAAGTGACTTTTTGTTTTTAACCATCTCTTGACTTCCAACAAACTTTGATCTTAATGCTTTCCAGATTGAATAAGAAGTTCCATTGTGTTGCAATAAAACCAAAATATCTTCTTTCACAGCTTGTTGTAGTAGACTTAACATCATTTTCTCATCTTTGTATTTCTTTCTATTATCAGCACTCAAATCTTTAATCGCAATAATCTCTTCGTCATCATTCATCGGTCTAACGTATTTCATCTCGACACATTCCCAAGCATCCAGATAATTTGCTTGCACCCAGTTCTCGAAACGTCCTTCCCAACCCCTATACTCCTCGATTTTCAAGAGCTTAGGTGGTTTATGCATAGTCCCCGTTTCATTTTCTAACATCGTGTTCTGTGCGAGAGTAATCGGGGTAGCAAATGTGTTGTAGAATTCCTCTTCCATGTTTCAGTTTTTTTTTTTTTTAAATTATCAAACAATCAGTTCAAGGGAAATTACAATCTCCAAATGGAATTCCCTCAAGCAAAATCACCCAGTTCAAGCGGAATACCGACTTTCAAGTGGGATTACTTTGAAGCAAAATACCTACTCAAGCGGAATATCTAATTACGTTTGAACCGTTCAAGCGGAATAACCTGTTGAAGCGGAATTACTAGAACTTTCAAGCGGAATATGGGGTTCAAGCGGAATCAACCCAAAAACTCAAGCGAAATATCCAATTCAAGCGGAATAAGAGACTAATTCCGTTTGAAGAGCTGTTGATGTCATCATCTTGCGTTGGTTTTTCAACCGGAATTAAGTTTTTTACTTGTTTTAGATCGAATTTGATTCTGAAACTTTCTAGGGTTTGTTAAAACACTAATGCGCACATTCTGTGAGAAATTTGGCTGATTTTAACCATCAAAAATATTAAATTTTGAAAAAGAAGGTGTAGAAATCAGAATTTGCAGCTGAATTGGTAAGAACTCTTCTTCCTGAGCTCTGATACCACTTGTATGATCGTTTCCAGACCCAAACGAGTCGATCAGAAGAGTTTTACTCAGAATGAAAGGCGGAAACAGACATTCTGAGGTGAATTCAGCAAGATATACACTTTAAACTGTCGTATTATTGATTATCCAACGTTTTACAGCGAGACGACACTTCGGCAGCACTTCGTTGCACAAACCGGAATGAATGCAAATGATTTCGCTTGCACACATATATATAGGGTTCTGATTTCGCTTGAACAAGCTTCAAGCGGAATCAAGATTCAAGCGAGATAGCTTCAAGCGGAATTACATGAGTGATTTCTCTTGAACTGAACATGATCATTTCAAGCGGAATTACCATATCTGATTTCGCTTGAAACTGCTACTCACCCTATATTTGACATTTTCTCGTATTTTGTGCCCTGATCTAACATTCTACGTATAAGACTCGATACAAGACGAAGTCGACAGGCGCATGCACCAACAATTCGGTATGGCAAACACAAGTTTATTCAATCAAAGGGACTATTTGCGACAAACTACGAAAGTCTGCCAATTCTCGTAGCGATGTACTCTCCGGAATAGTGACATAAGCTAAACATACCCAAAATACCCTTTACATAAATTAGAAATAAATTTTGAGGGGTTCGGTATGTGAAAATATGCTTATTTGGTCACAGGGACTAAAAGCGTCAAAACTGCGAAAGTATGCAAATTCGCGCATATTCTGCATTCAGACCATATACGCACATCAAAAAAATTTTGTAATCATTAAAATATTGTATTTTAGTGATGTGAATGCAAAAATGTCCTTCGTTGCGTAATTTGGATCGTTTTCGCGTCCGTTCGAACGTTCGTCGTAATTAACCAAAAAACGCGACCGTACGACCGAACGAACCGACATCCACAATATTTCCAAGCATATTTCAAGTCCCCTATGTTTTAAAATCCTTGTAAATCCATGAAATTGGGTTAACAGGGTTAAATGTGTCGAAAAACAAGTTTGGAGGCTGTAGGGACTAAAACATCCAAAATCAGAAACTTCTGGTTTGGACTGGCTCGCCTGGCGTGACTGGGAGACTCATCTGGGTCGCGGGGCGTGAGAACCTTTAGTTCACAGAAACTTCCAAATAGCTTCCCAGTTGTTTCCTGCTGTTTTCAAGCCTGTTTTTTTTGTAATCTTGTGGGTGTTTTATGTATCCTCCAAGGCTCTCATTCCTGTCCACACACTTGTAGGGCCATGATTCTTCCTTGGGCAACACATAAACACATGGTATGATCTTGTTAATTCAAGAATACCATATATAGCCAACTCGATTTCACTTCTAACGTGCTCATTCATTCTTTTCTTCCGCTATGCTCCGAGTTTGGAGTTGCTACCACTTGTGGATGCCTCCCAATTGAGCTATCTTCTTCCTAGAACACAAGTAAGTGTTCTTATTAGTCTTGTTTATTTATTTTTTGCTATTTCAAGCTAAAAGTCAAACAGTGTTTGACTTTCGGTTTTGACCGTTGATGCGTGTGTAGCGTTATATAATTTTATGTATATTTTTTGCCCTTTTTACACTTTAGTCAAGTTTTAAATTTATAAAACACGATATTTTACTAGCACTAAACACACATATGGGCAAGTGCACCCATCGTGAGCGTAGTATAGCATTGGTAAGATACCGAGGTCATCCAAGGACACAAGAGCTTTTAGTACCGGTTTATCCTCAACGTCTAATCAAATCAAAATTTTAGAAAAAGGTTTAAATATGAAAATAAAAACTAAAAAAGCCGAAAATAAAAATAAAAATAAAACAGATAGACAAGATGAATCACTTGGATCCGACTCGACTTTAGTGTAACCTTTGATTATTTCCGCACTTTTGCATTTTTTAAGAGATTATCTTAGTTATAGTAGTATGCCCCTCTTTTGAAGGTGACGTTACCCTCAACCCAGTAGTTTGAGTCAGCAAGGATACAATCCTAAAGGGTTGGATTATTGAAAGATAATTAATTAAGTTATTAATGTGTAATGTGGTAGGCCCCTCTTTTGAAGGTGACGTTACCCTCGGCTAAGTAGTTTGAGTCAGCAGGGATACAATCCTAAATAGCCGGGTTAATGTTTTAATAGTAGTTTACATATGAGGGGATCAAGAAATTCGAACCCCCGCCATCCAATACCAGTGGGTATTGAAGGAGGTCCTACTAAGCTTAACCCAGGTCCTTGCAGGATCTATACACTGAACAAGGCAAGACGCTTACCAAACCATTCCCTTAACCCCCGACCAGGTAGCCAACATATCTCCATATAGACCGTGGAGATAAGAATGGTGTAAATCTTTTATTTTATATAGACAGTAAAATAACACCAAGACACCACGGACAAATGATAAGGAAGTTTCACCTTCAACATAAGAAACTAGTTATTAAAGTCATTAATACATAACCAAATAAAAAGTGCGAAAAGATTAAAAAATAAAAAGTATTACTATCAATCTTGGATCCCGAGACTACTACACACACTCTATGATGGATGATGGATGATGGTGGTGGATGTGGGTTGTGATGGTGGTGGTGGGTGGGTGAAGTGTGAGAGAGGTGGTTTGCCAAGGTATGCCTTTGAAGTGAACCAAGCACCTCTATTTATAGCCTGCACAGAAGCCCGGACATGGCCCCGTGTCCATTGGGCACGGCCCCGTGTCCATCCATCTTCTCTTTCTTCATTTAATGCAGTTTGTCTGCATTAGTTGACCGCGGCCCCGTGTCCGCTGGGCACGCCCCCGTGTTGGGAAATAGAAGCTTCTACAACTTTGTCTTTTCTGCAGACACTTGGGCACGCCCCCGTGTTCATTGAACACGGGGCGTGTTCAGCCTTCTGATCTCTTGTTTTTGCTTGGGAAGATGCTGTTGAGGGGTCGGGCATGCCACGTTTATTCCTTTTCTTGTATTATTGTTAGATTTGGCTACATTTTTGCTTCTTTTGTTCATTTAAGCTCATTTAACCCTGAAAATACAAAAGGAAGATAAAAGCACACTTTTTCCAACATTAGTACTAAAAAAGGGTTAGTTTTGTGCCACATTGGATGTAATTTATATGTTGCATTTTACACACATCAACCATTAATTGGTCAAGACAAAGTTCAAATGAACTTTGCAACGTGATCGTAATCACGATGGTTATAATCCCTAGCGATTATACCTACTGATTACCGCATTTACTAGTCGTAGTGACGAGTCAAAGTTTCGGTCAAAATGCACGTTTATGTTATTTTACGACATAACTATTTTCGGGTATTAAAACACTTTGTTTTGATACCAAATCAGTTTTCTAACTTAGTTAAACATGTTTTAACATGTTTAACTCGTCACTTCTAGTATAGTGCTTATTTAGGGTCGTAAGTCAAGCGGTCTTAACCACCGCTTAGACTTTCGAACCCGACCCGTTTGGTCGATTATTAGGATCCGACCAAACACATATTTATGACCATAGTTGTATAGGGAATAACCTCTTGAGGTTATACCTTATGGTCACTTAGTTTGGTTAGTTATTTCTTAAGTTGTTTATATGCCCATTAAATTTGATCAAAATGCCCTTTTTAAGCAAAAATTCATTTTTAACATATGTAATCAAACTTTTGACATCTAAACTGATGTAATAACATTTTTAAACATGTTTGGGCATATAGGACTTATCATATGACATATAAAACCATCCGAGCTTATATTTACGCAAACGACACGTTAAAGTAGCATAAACTACTTTAAAGAGTCGTAACGGGTCATAAGCACTTAGGATAACTTTCTAATCAGAATGTTAGGCTTATTAAATCATGGGTTATTGGATTTTATCACCCCCAACTATCGGCCTTTGGCCGTTACCACCCCCAACTAACACTTTGACACCCGGCACCCCCAACTTGACTTTTAGTTTGTGCTGGCACCACTCAGTTAAATATTTACTAACTGAGTTTGTTTCTGATTCTACGTGGCACAGACTTGATGAGATGGACATATTATGTGAAGAATACGTGTCACTCTCCCTCCCTCCCTCCACACCTCCACCTCATCTTCCCCTTTATTTATATCATTTCCCACCGAAAAACCCTACCCATCCACACTCTCATCTCAACAACACTCATCACAATTGAACTTTTAACACCGGCATTATTCTTACGTTACCGGAATACGATCTCTCCATTTCTCTATGCTTAAATCTAATGCCACCATTTAAGCTACTAGGACTACTTGAACTACTTTCTAAGCCATGAAAAACTATTTTTCCTAACGAGTTTATTCATGGACTGTCCACAGATAAGCAGTGGTTTGTGCCGATTGTAGCTTCCATCGAACGACGACGCGTGGTTCTTCCGTCACGTGTGGTGGTGAGTGTACTGTCAGTTGAGTGGGTTTTTGTTTGTGTTCTGTCTAATAGATCTGGAACCGTTTTGAGATTGAGAAGACGCTAACGACGTCGTTCTTTTGTTATTAGTTGGTTTAATAGTGTTGCTATTGGTTTGATGAAGCTTTCCGAATCCGAGAAGCTCTTTCCACCGGCTTGAACACCTTGTTTCCCTAGGTGAATAGTATATGTCAAGGCCCCAGCCCCGGTTTGACCCGGTCAGGAGCCGCGGGACAGGAACCCGTGGTATCTGTGATGCGACAGCGGAAGATTTTTAACAAGATCTTTTAAAACTCAAAATGCCCAATTATTTTATTCCATAATTTTGGGATAAACCCCGTAATTTACAATAGAGGAATTTAACTAGGAAATTCCCTGATTTATTAAAACATGTTTATTTATTTTTAACTGAGCCACCTCTTCAAGCTTGTTAGTGCTCCGTAGCAGGTTTCCTTGATTTACAGCAGGTCGCCTGAAACATGTTTTAAAAATATTTTATCAGCGGGGAAAATGTTAGCGAGTCACTCAATTTTGATAAAACGACACATAGTTATCAATTACAGCATAAGAGCGATTACAATGGCTTCTATCTTATTTTTATCTGGCGCCGTGTCACATTGCGTGACAATGGTCATACCACTATTGGGTCCTGTCACCCAAATAGTGACGATCACTGTTAGGATTTATTAGCCTAACCAGTGAAAATTAGTAATGTGCACAATACCCCACTAGCCAGTGATTCAAGATATCCACGACTTACTCCCTGTAATTATAACTTTTGAAAATAATTTGAGGTATTGTAAAACAGTTGATAAAAAGAGAATGACTCACATTGTAGATTTATACGGGCAGAGTTTAGCCTGCTGATTAGCCTTTTAACCTAAATTTAAACAACATGCACACGAACTAGGTCAGTAACTAAGACAACATTTACGATAACTCACGAGATTAAACCCTCACAATGAATGACAAAGTGCGATACTTAAACATCCATCGAATTCACGACGAATAACAAAGCATAACCCTATTGTGGGCAGCACTTAAACATCCATTGGATAGTTTCAATCGATCGGACATTGAATCGTAGCAGCGATCGAGTTATTACCCTATTATAGCGGCAGCGTTTCGTGATCGTGTGTGTTTTAGGACTGTTTCTACAATATCTCAGTGTACGAATTGAATTTCTACGTCGAACCAACGCGAAATTGCAAGTGCCAAAGTCTACTACTTATAGCTGAAAAACCGACCCCCTCGCGTGGCGCGAGGGGTCGTCGCGTGGCGCGAGGGGTACTACCCTATCATAGGGTAGCCCCGTGTCCCAGTAGCTCAGGTGAGTTGGTTTTGCGTTAAAATTCGTTTTACACATAAAACTGTCAAGATAATACCAACTAGGGTTTACCCCCCTGAGTTTTAGGGGCCCTGATCCTGATTCCGATTGTTCTGAAAATTTTAGGGTTTATGCAGGATCACTTGGGGGTCTCAATTAGGGTTTCCTATTTGACAAAATAAAATAATAAATAGTACTTTTGATAAGAGTTGTTACATCCTCCCCACCTTATTTAAAATCTCGTCCTCGAGATTTACTGGAATAAGTGAGGATACTCTCGCTTCATTTTCGATTCCAGCTCCCAAGTGTATTCGGGTCCTCTTTTCAAATCCCACTTGACTTTGACCAGCACTAGTCGCTTGTGCTTGAGAAATTTGATCTTTCTATCTTCTATTTGAAGCAGTTTCTCTACGAATTTTAACTTTTCGTTTACCTCTATATCTTGGAGAGGTACTACCAGAGATTCATCAGATAGACATTTCTTGAGGTTGGATACATGAAACACATCATGTACTCCAGCTAGTTCTTCTGGTAGTTGTAAACGATAGGCAACTGGTCCTATACGTTGGATTACTGAAAATGGTCCTATGTATCGTGGACTTAGCTTTCCTTTCTTACCGAACCGTACTACTCCTTTCCAAGGAGATACTTTAAAAAGTACTTTGTCTCCAACTTGAAACTTGAGTGGCTTACGTCGATTATCAGCATAGCTTTTCTGGCGATCTCGAGCCGTCTTCAATCTTCCTTTGATTTGAGTAATCTTGTCGGTAGTTTCTTGCACAATTTCTGGTCCTGATAATTGACTTTCTCCTATTTCTGCCCAACATACTGGAGTTCTGCACTTTCGTCCATACAGTGCTTCGAACAGGGCAGCTTCAATACTTGAATGATAACTATTGTTATAGGAGAATTCAATTAAAGGTAGGTGGTCATCCCAGTTTCCACCAAAATCTATTACACATGCTCGGAGCATGTCTTCCAGTGTTTGTATCGTCCTTTCACTTTGCCCGTCTGTTTTTGGATGATATGCCATACTTCAATTTAATCGGGTTCCCATTGCTTCTTGGAAACTTTTCCAGAAGTGAGAAGTGAAACGACTATCTCTATCCGATACAATGGAAAGTGGAACTCCATGTAAGGATACTACTTCGTCTACATACAATTTTGCTAACCTTTCCATGCTAAAGGTTTCTTTCATAGGTAGAAAGTGAGCTGATTTGGTTAATCGATCCACAATTACCCAAATCGCATCATTACCTTTTCTGGTTTTAGGCAACTTAGTAAAAAAGTCAATTGTTATGAGTTCCCATTTCCATACAGGCATTTCTAATTGTTGTAGTAGACCTGAAGGTTTCGGGTGTTCTGCGTTAACTTGCGAACAAGTAAGACACTTAGAAACATATCTAGCTATGTCCTTTTTCATACCAATCCACCAGAAGTTATTTCTTAAATCTTGGTACATCTTGTTGTTACCAGGATCATGGAATACCTAGATTTATGGGCTTCCTCTAGGATTTTTTTTCTTAATTCTTCCTGCTTAGGTACCCAAATACGTTTCTTATGGAATCTCCAAATTCCATCACTTCCTTGCTCTAATTCTTTTATTCTTCCTTTCATTCCTTCAGCATCATCCTTGATTGCTGTCTCTTGAATGCTTTTCAATTGATCCATTAAGTTTAAATGTAAACTTAATCTAAGAGCACGAACTCGCTTTTTCTTTTCAAGATACTTACGACTTAAGGCATCTGCAACTACGTTTGCCTTTCCTTCGTGATACTGAATATCACAATCGTAATCACTTAGGATTTCTATCCATCTCCTTTGCCTCATGTTCAATTCTTTTTGCCCAAATATGTATTTTAAACTCTTATGATCTGTATAGATAGTAAACTTACTTCCGTATAGATAATGTCTCCAAATCTTAAGGGCAAAAATTATGGCTCCTAACTCTAAATCATGAGTCGTATAGTTCTCCTCATGCTTTTTCAATTGCCGTGAGGCATACGCAATTACCTTCTTGCGTTGCATTAACACACATCCTAATCCTAGCTTTGAAGCATCACAATATACTTCAAAATCTTTTATTCCTTCTGGTAAGGCTAGAATTGGAGCATTTGTTAATTTCTACTTTAAAATCTTAAAGGCTTCTTCTTGTTTAGGTCCCCACTCAAATTTTGTTGCGTTACAGGTTAGCTTAGTTAATGGTACAGCTATCTTGGAAAAATCCTTAATAAACCGTCTATAATATCCGGCTAAACCTATAAAACTTCTAATTTCCATTGCTGATTGCGGAACCTTCCATTTGGTGATCGCTTCTATCTTAGCAGGATCTACGTGAATGCCTTCGTGATTCACCATATGTCCTAAAAATTGCACTTCTTGTAGCCAAAATTCACACTTCGAGAATTTGGCGTAAAGCTTCTCCTTTCTTAACAAAGTTAAGAGTACATGCAGGTGCTCACAATGTTCCTCTTGACTTTTGGAATAAATAAGTATATCATCGATGAAGACAGTTACAAATTTATCCAAATATGGTTTACAGATTCTATTCATCATGTCCATAAATGCTGCAGGTGCATTTGTTAACCCAAAGGGCATGACTGTAAACTCGTAGTGACCATAACTAGTTCTGATAGCTGTTTTAGGTATGTCTTCTTCCTGTACCTTTAACTGATGATATCCGGAATGCAATTCGATCTTAGAAAAGTATCTAGCTCTTTGAAGTTGATAAAAAAGATCATCGATTCTAGGTAATGGGTATCGATTCTTAATTGTAACCTTATTCAATTCCCTATAATCGATACACATTCGCATCGAACCATCCTTCTTTTTCACAAACAACACTGGAGCTCCCCAAGGGGATGAGCTAGGTTGTATGAATCCTTTGCTTAGTAATTCATCTAACTGCTTTTTCAATTCTAACATTTCGGTGGGTGCTAACCGATAAGGTGCTTTAACTATCGGTGTAGTTCCAGGAATTAGATGAATTCTAAATTCTACCTCCCTATCAGGTGGTAATCCAGGTAGTTCTTCTGGGAATACTTCCGAGTATTCTGATACTACTGGAATGTCCTTAAGTTCTTTTCCTTTAGTGTTAATGATTACTGAAATCATATATACTATTCCTTGTTTTCGTTCATAACTAGCAACTTTCATTACTGAAATGAACTTCATTGGTTTCCGTGGCTTATTTCCTGTAATCACCACTAATTCCCCTGTGGGTGTATGAATTTCTATTGAATTCTTATCACAAAGAATTCGAGCATGGTTGGCTACTAGCCAATCCATTCCTAACACCACATCGAATCCGGCTAATTCCATAGGTAACAGGTTTGCAGAAAATTTATGTCCTAAGAGTTCTATCTTTCCTTCTTGCAAAACCTTATCTATATTAACAGAATTTCCGTCTGCCGTTTCGACTGTAAAAATATGCCTAAGTTGGGTTAAGGGTAACTTAAGTGCTTGGCAGAATGAAGTATTTATAAAACTTTGGTTTGCACCAGAGTCAAATAATACTTTTGCATAAACGTTATGAACTAGGAACGTACCAGCTATCACATTAGGAATCAATTCGGCTTTCTGAGTCGTCAGTTGAAAGGCTCTTACATTCTTCTTGGTAGTTCCTTCTGCAGGTTTGACTTTATTATCAGCTGGTTTAGCTAATTTAGGGCAGTTTGGCCTAATATGTCCAGCTTCTCCACAATTATAGCAAACTGTGAATTTCTTCTTCCTGCAGTCTTCCTCTTGATGCCCCGTAATTTTGCAAAAATTGCAATATCCCTTGCATCTTCCAAAATGCTTCCTTTTGCAAGAATTGCAAAATGGACCAGTGGAAGATTGCCTAGTCCCCCTTCTTTTGAAATTGTTACGGTTACCCATACGAAATCCTTGGGTAATCTTCTGGGCCACTTCCATCTTTCTATTTTCTTCTCGCGTCCGTACCAGTTCGTCAGTCAGAGTATTGGCTAAATCCACAGCATCATCAATCGTGCGGGGTTTAGAAGCTTTGACGATATTACGGATTTCGCCAATCAATCCCCAAATATAGCGGGAAATAAGTACTGGTTCTGGCGAAGCCACAATTGGTACTAGTCTTGCATACTCGAAGAATGTCGAAGTATACCCTCGACAATCTACACCAATTATTCGATGATTTAGGAACTTATTTGTCATTTGTTCCTTTTCATACTCGGGACAAAATTTTCTTTCTATGAGATTTTTAAATTCTTCCCATTTCATAGCATACGCCACAGTTCTTCCTTTAGCTTGTAGAACTGTATTCCACCATTCTAAAGCCCCTTCTTTAAAAAGATTCGACGCATACATGACCTGGTCTTCTTCAGCACATTTACTTATGGAAATTACTGCCTCGGTTTTCTCTAACCAACGCAGTGCTGCAGTCGCCCCTTCGTTACCTGCAAACTCAGCTGGTTTACATGCAAGAAATTCTTTGTAAGTGCAACCAGGCGTTGCAGCTTTCATTTGAGGTTCAACTGGATGTCGAGCAGCAACAGGTATTGCTGGATTAGCATTGGCTATTCCTTGAGAAACAATATTTTCTATATCTTGCTTAGTCATAAGTTGATCCTCCTGATGTTGCTCAGATTGGTTAATCTCATTAACTGGTTCATTATTAGCGTTTTCCATCTGATAATTAATATATATATATAATTTATTAGTATAGAATAAATAACAATTATACACAAAACAATCATACACATTTCATCACACACATATATATATCCAAAATTATTGATTTCTCGATTTCCCTTTTTATATATCATATTATGCATCCGTACACACTGTTATGTTACAAAGTTTTATTTTTATTTTACAGGGTTATATTGTTATTACTATTATTATTATTATTATTATTATTATTATACAATCACACTTACGTTCTCACACTATCCCTTCTGCTGATATTTCAGATACGACCCTCCCTCTCATCGTACTTCCAAGAAATTTGCTCTCCCACCTCCCGAATCCTATTCCCTGCACCTATCAGCTCCTCGCCAAAATGGCGGAGTTCAGCTAAGTTTTCATTGCTCATTGGTGGGTTTGGTATAGGTTCTGGGTCGAACTGAGGGAAAAAGGTATAAGGATTATTAAGGAGGTTTTGAAACTGCCAGTCGTTGGTCCACCACTCGTCCATTTCTCCTAAAGGTTGGGTATGGATTAAAGGTTCTGGGATGGCTGGTTCCAAATTTATTGGAAGTTGAGTTTCAGCAGAATAAGGGTAAAGGTTGGTTTTGATAGGGCTAATGGTATCACAGCCTGCCAATATGCGATCCAATTCTTCCTGTAAAGGCAACTCATCGACTTTCTTAGAACTTTCCCCAATTTCCATTTCTGCTTGCCTGGAATCTTCCCCGATTGCAATTCCTTTTCCTTTATCTATGGGATTCTCTATTTTGGGAATTCTCTTAGTTGCTGGTTTCCTTCTGCGTACACGCCTCCATCCTACAAATCTTATCCTTTTCTTAGGTTTTGGTTTCTCAGGTGGTGAAGCGTTGAATTCCATAGGTTCTTCTATATCGGGTATGTAACCAGTAAAGTCTTTGGAAACTTCTATTTTCACCGGATAAAGATTGAGATTCTGAGGGCTTACTCATTCATGCTGTTTAGCATATATGCAAAATGCACACAAAATGCTAAGTTAAAATTTCATAGATAAACATTCAAGTATTATTACACATCGTGTGACTAATTTAATACAAAAGACAACTAATAATTAAAACATACTAGGGTTTATTGTAACTTATTTATTTACTGGGAAAAGTTTTCCTTTAGAGTTTCTGGATTGTAGATGATATGGGTGCTACTACTAGGTCAAAGCATTTAAAATTTAGCATTCACTGCTACAGTGGCTAACATATAAAGATCAGCCCATTTTTCATCTAATTCGTCTTCCCAAGGTGGGTGATTATCTAGTTTCTGGGTTTCCTGGTTAACCCTCACTTCTTTTGGTTGTGATTTCTTTCTTTTCTCCTGACTTTTCCTAATAATCAAACTTCTTTTATTAGGAGAAAGTGGTTCCTCATACTGTGCCTTTCGAATAAATATTCCTTCCTTAGTATTTGTTGGGCATTTTGAGGATGAGGTTCCTTTTTCTTTCGGTGAAGTATCTAATTTATGGTAGATATCTGAAAGTCTTTGCTTACCCATACTGTAAACAAATATTCAAACAATAAAACACGAAATCACAAATAGCAATTAGTAAAATTAAGTATTTTCTAAATACTTAATTGGCTTAAATCAGTGGCTCAATCAGTAGCTCTGATACCACCTTTTTCCTGTCACCCAGCCCCGGTTTAACCCGGTCAGGAGCCGCGGGACAGGAACCCATGGTATCTGTGATGCGACAGCGGAAGATTTTTAACAGGATCTTTTAAAACTCAAAATGCCCAATTATTTTATTCCATAATTTTGGGATAAACCCCGTAATTTACAATAGAGGAATTTAACTAGGAAATTCCCTGATTTATTAAAACATGTTTATTTATTTTTAACTGGGCCACCTCTTCAAGCTTGTTAGTGCTCCGTAGCAGGTTTCCTTGATTTACAGCAGGTCGTCTGAAACATGTTTTAAAAATATTTTATCAGCGGGAAAAATGCTGGCGAGTCACTCAATTTTGATAAAACGACACATAGTTATCAATTACAGCATAAGAGCGATTACAATGGCTTCTATCTTATTTTTATTTGGCGCCGTGTCACATTGCGTGACGATGGTCATACCACTATTGGGTCTTGTCACCCAAATAGTGACGATCACTGTTAGGATATATTAGCCTAACCAGTGAAAATTAGTAATGTGCACAATACCCCACTAGCTAGTGATTCAAGATATCCACGACTTACTCCCTGTAATTTTAACTTTTGAAAATAATTTGAGGTATTGTAAAACAGTTGATAAAAAGAGAATGACTCCCATTGCAGATTTATACGGGCAGAGTTTAGCCTACTGATTAGCCTTTTAACCTAAATTTAAACAACATGCACATGAACTAGGTCAGTAAATAAGACAGCATTTACGATAACTCACGAGATTAAACCCTCACAATGAATGACAAAGTGCGATACTTAAACATCCATCGAATTCACGACGAATAACAAAGCATAACCCTAATATGGGCAGCACTTAAACATCCATTGGATAGTTTCAATCGATCGGACATGAATCGTAGCAGCGATCGAGTTATTACCCTGTTATAGCGGCAGCGTTTCGTGATCGTGTGTGTTTTAGGACTGTTTCTACAATATCTTAGTGTACGAATTGAATTTCTACGTCGAACCAACGCGAAATTGCAAGTGCCAAAGTCTACTACTTATAGCTGAAAAACCGACCCCCTCGCGTGGCGCGAGGGGTCGTCGCGTGGCGCGAGGGGTACTACCCTATCATAGGGTAGCCCCGTGTCCCAGTAGCTCAGGTGAGTTGGTTTTGCGTTAAAATTTGTTTTACACAAAAAACTGTCAAGATAATACCAACTAGGGTTGATCCTGATTCCGATTGTTCTGAAAATTTTAGGGTTTATGCAGGATCACTTGGGGGTCTCAATTAGGGTTTCCTATTTGACAAAATAAAATAATAAATAGGACTTTTGATAAGAGTTGTTACAGTACAGATCATCAACGTCAATTATCCGGCGATAATAAGGTGTTAACCGGAAATTGAAGCGGAACAAGCTTACCGTCGGAGAACAGTTCGTCGGCTAGAAGCATCAACGCCGGATCTTCAAGTCGGAACTCAAAGCCATCAAACTCCTTTATATCCGATTCATTTTTCAAATCTAAAATAAGGGGGAAGATGAGGTGGAGGTGTGGAGGGAGGGAGATTGACACGTATTCGCCACATAATCCTGTCCATCTCATCAAGTCTGTACCACGTAGGATTAGAAACAAACTCAGTTAGTAAAGATTTAACTGAGTGGTGCCAGCATAAACTAAAAGTCAAGTTGGGGGTGACGGGTGTCAAAGTGTTAGTTGGGGATGGCAACAGCCAAAGGCCGATAGTTGGGGGTGATAAAATCCAAAAACCCTTAAATCATTTATATACGAGTTCCAACACTCATTTGATTTATGAGACCTCATTCTATCCTATCTCCCGTTTAGTGTCCCGATTATTAACATAGTTATCCATATTAGGTGTCATTTGATTCCTTGATTCCTCGAGCTATATTTGATCTTTGTTCCAAGACTTATAAGCAATCCAAAGTGAGTACATAGACCCCTCTTTTACTTTTTGCAAATATTTTGGGATGAAACACTTGTGCCTATTGTTACTTTCATGCTTTTCATGCTTTCAATACATATACATGCTATATTCATCTAGTACACATATAGTACATGATTTCAATTATGTTTTGCTATGTATGTTGACTTAGCATGCTAGCACATTGATTTCAAGAATACATTTTGCGGCATTTGTTGAGTTGGCATATGAGCACATTGATTTTCATAGACATTTCTACTTCGTATGTTCACTTAGCATAGTTAGTATATGGTTTCAAAGACATTTTACATGATATGCTTACATTGATTATGACATTTGGTATGTTTAACAGGACATGATGCATTCATTAACGTTGATCACGCCGCTCGGTAGTATGTAATGGTACCATAGAACTTGACAAATCCCGTTCCCCGCTTCCTAGGTTTGTTTGGAAGTAGGGAATGACAGAATCCAAATACATTTTTGATAAACCTTTGACTTGATAAGGGTTTATCCGACAGTCTCAAGGCTTGAGTGTATGCGATAAACGAACCACATAAATGTTCATATTGATAAAAGCAATGGTTTTCAAAACATAACTTTTGATTTAAACATTTGTTTATTCAAAGACATTATTTTGTACACGACATTTGGTTAAACAAGACATATGGTTATACATGACATTATTACATATGGTTTGAGTAAAGACTTTTTATTCACCATACAAGACATTGGTTGTTACTTGACATTTGCTATACAAGACATGATTTATTCATGACATTGAAACATTAGACATTGTTATACATGACGTTTGACATTTGTTTAAACAAGACATTTGTGATTGCATTTATGTCTATCGCCTCCGTCAATCCAAACAACAGCAAGAAACTGAGCATAACAAGGTTTTATAGTGTAATTATAGGGGAATGGCATTATTGTAAATAAGGAAAACTTCCTTATTGCCATGGCCTATAAATAGGAGTGTTATGTTTAGTTTTAAAGACTTTGCTCATTTTGTGACTTTGGAGCTTTGGAGATTAGAGAGAGAGAGTCTAGAGAGAGAAAGTTGCAAAGGAGAAGATTCAAGGTGTAAATATTGTCATATCTTTCTATAGAATCATAGTTTATTATGTTCTTGTGTTCGGTCCACGCACGTGCACGGATTCCGCACGTCGCACGTGTCGTTTCGTAATCGTTCGGGAGTCGTTTACGGTACTACAATGCGTTCACAAGTGGTATTAGAGCAGGAGCTCGATTGCACGGACCAGATACGTAAGAATTCACGAGATTTCATCAGTTTCAGATTCGAATTCGCATCAGATTTGTTAAATCTCTTCTTCTACTCATTTTCTTCACTTTTTGTCACAAAAACGCAAAATTAACGAGGTTTTCACGGTTAAAAATTGCTGAAATTTTGATATTTTGTGCGAAAATCATTGCTTTACAATCATACAAATTTTCAAAAATTAATTCCAAGTAGTTTGTGAGAAATCGAGGTTTTTCGGTCCGAAAATCATGAACTTTGCTGCTGGATATTGTTCACCCGGATGGCCATCCGTTCGGATGACTATCCGGACATAAGTCCATTTGATAAATTGTCATTGCAGCTCTCGGATAGTCATTCGATCAAGAAAAATAGTCATCCAATCGGATGACATGAAATTACATAACATCAAACGGATAGTCATCCGACCGACTTATCATCCGAACCAATAACATTTCTTGGTCCATTAAGGTATCACGTGTCTTTCATCGGTCCAATAAAAATCAAATCTTTCAATTCTCGGTCCTTTTAATTACAGTTCACTACATTGTCGCTCCAAGTTAAAGTGCATTTAATATAGTGTTTGATATCAAGTGATAAGTGGCAGCCCAGTTATTACAATTAGTGTTCAGCGGCCCAATTGAATTCTTTGATCAGAAACTTCACATGTGACTGTTTGAGATAAGTATTGTGTGCATTTCAAGGGAATTAAATGCATATCAGAATTCACGTGAACACATGATAGTAAATGAAATAGTGAAGGATCAGTGGGTTTCAAATTGGAGGTCCAATAGCATATTAGGGGCACAATTTTTTTTTAAGAGAACTTCATTAAAAACCACTTTCGACCCAAACGGGTAAAAGACCAAACAAAACACACCCCCGACCCAAACGGGTAAAGAGCAGACAATTACAACATATACAACGGATATTTACACCATTCCTCCCATCTAATATATTTACAAGAAGATCCATTTCTAACCCAATTGAAACCCCTCGACTTAATTTCCCCTAAGATCTCTTGCGTACCCCTTTTAACTTGATTGAAAACCAACTTGTTCCTTTGCTTTCTTGCTAAACTGAGAGCCATAATGTCTTTGAAATCGAAGATAAAAATAGGAGGGATGTTGCACCACGCACTAAGACCCGACCAAACCCAGTTAGAACCACGCAAGCTGAAAAAAGATGGTCCACGGTTTCCTCATAGATGTCACAGAACAGGCACATAACCGAGGTTATGTTAACATTCCTTCTTCTTAGATTGACTCTCGTAGCGAGTCTATCCAGGTTGCATCTCCAAGCCATAATGTTACATTCTAGGGGCACCCATTTGCACCACACAAAATTCGGGAAAAAACTTTCCCCTCTGTCTTCAACTAAAGCCTTTTTAACAACCTTCACCGAAAAACTCCCTGATTCTCCATCGTTCCAAAACCAAGAGTCTTTTTCGTTGGAAAGCGTTACTAGGTTGAGAACATATTTACACTCCTGCCATTTCTTAAGCTCGTTGTCCGACTCAGGATGTCTAGACCAATTCCAAGTAAAATCGCCATTTTCCTGGTATGTTTGAAGTCTGTCCGCCACCCTGCACAGTTTAAACAATTCTAGACAAAACAAGTGAGGCCATCTTTCCATTAATGGAATATCGCCCACCCAGGTGTCAATCCAAAACCGCATCTCATTACCGTTCCCCACCTTACCCGAAATCATCCATCATCCTATTTAAACGACCCTTCCCATTTAACTTACATTTCGAAAACAGTTTCACAATATTTTTCCAACATCCCGAAATGTTTCCATTGAGAGGAAGGAAGTTCCTTTGGTTATTATTAAAATGACAAGCGTCCACCACTTTTCTCCATAAACTATGACTTTCCACCCTGTACCTCCATCCCCACTTAATAAGAAGAGATTCGTTCACCTCTTTGAGTTTGTTTATACCCAACCCCCCATTTTCTTAGGCCAAGAAACCCATTCCCATGCCACCCAATTGATTTTGTTAGAAACACTAGACCCTGCCCAAAAGAATTTTCTCATTTTAGCTTCTAAAATCTTTATAATACCTTCAGGAGCCTTGTATAAGGAGAAAAAATAAATAGGAAGACTTTCCAATACCGAGTTAAATCAAAGTAAGCCTCCCCCCGATCGATAGAGTTTTAGCTTTCCAAATTGACAACCTCTTATCGAAAACCTCAATTATCGGATTCCAGTTGACTATTCTGTTCATATTAGCCCCCAACGTAATCCCCAAATAAGTAAGGGGAATACTGTCAGTTTTACACCCGATCACCTCTGCCATCTCAGATATCTCGATATCATTTACTCCCAGCCCGTAAATATAAGATTTATGAAGATTTATTTTTAAGCCAGAGCATAAATAAAAAATCCTCAAACATCTTGCCACGTTAACCACATTACCCCTATCCCAATCCCCCATTATGAGAGCGTCGTCAGCATAAAAGAGATGTGAGATAGACTGGCCGTTATTTGGAGATTGAATCCCCAATAACAACCCTTCTTCTCCAGCCTTACTAAAAATGCATGACAACGCTTCCATAACCAAAAGAAACAAAAACGGAAAAAGTGGATCGCCTTGCCTAATGCCCTTGGAGCATTTAAATTCGAAAGTAGGGGACCCATTCACCAGAACCGCAGACCTAGCCGACACTAAGATCCCTTGAATCCATTTGCACCAAAACCATAACGTCCAAAAGAAACATCCATGAAACATTGTCATAAGCCTTTTCAAAATCAAATTTTAATAGGAATGCCTTTTTTTATAACTTTTTTGGTTCATGCTATTAACTCATTTAACATCAAGGGGCTGTCAAGAATATACCTCCCTTTTAGAAAAGCCGTCTGATTTTCTGAAATGATGGCACCAATAACCTTCTTGAGGCGATTTTTAATTAATTGATTCAAGTTTGTCGACCAATTTCATATAATCAAGATTCAATAGTTGAGTATAATTGCCATATGATCGGATATTCATTCGATCAGTTGATATTTGCATGATTATCGAATGGTTATTCGATCCAATAATAGGCCCATTTGATACAATCAACCCGTTCAACACATTCATGTCAGTTGAACGAATGGTCATTCGATCGTATATTCATTCGATCGAGTGAACTTTTGATTCAAACATTAATACTCATCCGATAATATATCAAGTGTAGCGGCCCATTAAAGATACTCGGTCCAATCATATTGTGCAGTGGTAATATTATCGGCCCAATCAAGAAATAGAGTGTTCAGAATCCATTAACTGTTGCCGGCCCATGTGATTATTTTGATTACATTCAAGTGACTATCCTGTTACCAGCCCATGTGGTCTTGAGTAGTTGTTGGCCATTAATCTCTTTTGGTCCAATTATATGGTTCAAATCATTTGGGTATAACAGTCATCATGTGCCATTTAATCGAATGAAGTGAAGCCATTTATCATAATTTAAGTCCATCCGATCGAATAGACATTCGATCCAAAAGGTGACTTCATCCGATCGAATAGAGTTGACCTCATCCGATCAACATTCCAACAAATAAGTTTTGACCTCATCCGATTAACATTTCTTCGGACAAGTCTCAAGGATTGAAACAAGAGTCTTTGATCGAAAGCATCAGTCGTATTCGTTGTCTGTTGCATGAGCCTTAGATCGATTCCACAGTCACACATTTCACTGACTTTCACGTATTCGGTTCATTTAGACTGATCGTTTGTTTCTTTTGCTTGCAGGTGATAAACGAAAGGTGAAAAATTCAAGGAACGATAAATCAAAGCGAAAAATCAAGACGCGATTCGAAGATGTCGGACATTGGCGAAGAGTTTTATAACACGTTTTACAACGCGTTTACAACTAAAGAAAATCTAGTGACCCCAAAGAATGCTATAACTATGATTACTGAGAGTTTGAGTCATGATAACGTGTACGGAAATCATCAGAGACCACCAAAGCTTATGAATATCGAAGATTATCACTGGTGGTGTACAAGATTTGAAAACTGGGTTCAAGCCTATGCGTATGAAAGCTGGATCACGTTAACTATGGGATATGAAAAACCAAGAAATGAAAAACATGAATTAATCACACTTAAACAATTCACAGCTGATGATAAAAAGGAACATTTAAGTGAATTAAGAATGATAACTCTAATTCAACAATCTGTCAGAGAGGATATTCTTTCACTACTTCAGCATGGTGAAACGTCTAAGTCGATTTGGGAAGCGTTAAAGTTGAAAGCTGAAGGTGGGAAGGATATCAAGAAGAACAAGATATCATTGTTGAAGAAGGAGTTTGACTTGTTTGGTTTTATGAAGAGTGAAACAGTTCGTCAAATGATTGAAAGGTTTTGTCATTTGAAGATTGAAATGGAAAGGTTTAGAATCTACAAAGACAGAGAAGAGATGGTGGATAAACTTGTCGAAGCATTGCCACACGAGGAAGATTGGAAAACCTATGTGATTGTGTTGAAAAATTATGCTAAATTCGATGAGATGACGTTAGAAAGTTTGATTGAGAAAATAGAGGGACATGATTTGCTGCTACAAAAACAAAACAAGATGTCTAGCTCTAGTTATCAACAGAATGTTGATTTGTACTATCGCAGAGGAATGCCACAAAACAGTGAATCTACAAAGATCAGAACCGCTTTAAGTGCAGATAAGACTGGTGACTCGTCAAACAACAAATCGTCAAGCTATGATCCAGGATATCATTCTTCATCTGCATCGCCTAAATCTAATCCAAATCATGATTGTAAAAATTCTCCACATTTGAACAATGAGTTTGCTCAACAACACATGAGTTTCTTAGCATCTATTCTGGTATCTTTCGAAGGTTTAATTGCAGGTAAGATCGGGAATCCAAACATGATGAAGGAGGATTACGATCAAGTCGATCCAGAAGAGATGGAGCTCATGGACATTCGCTGGAGTATGGCAAGCGTCATCCGAAGAGCTCAAAGGTTCATGGAGATAATTGGTAGAAAGTTCTTGGAAGGCCCAGACATGAAGATTGGTTTTGATAAGAACAAAGTCACTTGCTTCAAGTGTAAACAAAAGGGGCACTTCAAGAGAGAATGCTCGAACAACAAAGTTGATGATAGCATGAATCTTTTTTATGAGGATTACTACAAAAAGGTTATTTATCATCACAATAACGAGCAACCAACAAGAAAGGAGATTGATGAAGGACCATCTAAAGAAAATAAACATGTTGTATTGATGATTCGTGATCGTAGTGAATCCAGTATACAAGATGAAAAATTTGATTGGGATAAATTTAATTGGGATGATTACTTCAAAGATGAGGAAGGAGTCAGAATTGTAATTCATGATGATGAAGGGTATGATTGGAGTCAACATGACAAAGAAGATGAAAAAGTCAAGGCAATGGTTGCTGAGATCAAACAAAGTCGAGAAGAAACACATGCTCGCATGAGGTTGGATGACGTGTATGATGCTTACAAGGAAGCAACACGAGCAGGCAGGTGTAGTAAAGAAAATGAATGCTTTGTTGATCCTCAAGGAAACCCGACGGTTGATCCTGATAAAGTTGATTTTGAAGCATTAGTTGCTGCAATACCGATAGTGGGGGTTTGGTGCAAAGGCCTTGAAGAGATTCCAAGATATAGAGAAAAGGTTGAAGAAGGCATTAGGAAGAAAATATATGCCAGTCTGGAAAAGAAGAAGAAGACGGTTGAGGAGATTGTGGATGAGAGTGAGAAGCTGGTGAAGGAAGTAAAGAAGGTTGATGAGAAATCTGAGGAAGTTGTTGCTGAGAAACAGCAGGTGCTTGAGGAGGATCAGAATCAAAATGCAGAAGCTGATGTGTCAAACACTGAGGTAACAACTCAAACTGATTCTTCTGATCAATCAATTGATAATAAAGCTGAACAACAGTGCAAGAAATGCATGGAAACATGCAGTGCTTGTACTGAAAAAGATGAAAAACTTAACATTAGAGACATTGAGTTTACTAAAATAGAAAGAATTTTTAAAGAAAAGTGTCATGAAATTCATTAAAATGAAAGAGTTTTGAAAGAAAAAGAAAAAGAGCTGACACAGAAATGTGAAGATCTTGAAAAAGAAAACAAAATTATAAAGAAAAGTGTTCAGCTGTTTGCAACGAATGTGTTCCAAAAGATAAAACAATTCATGTCACACCCCGACTTTCCACGTGTCACCGGTGGGCCCGGTGGGGAATATCGTGACGTAGTTGATATCATCATAGTCAAACAACACAATATATAAATGCACAGCGGAAGCAAAAGATAAATATATTACAATCCGAATATAAAGTAATATCCAGTATTACAACGGAAAGTAAAGGATCCACAGGCGGATCTTAAAAACATAAATTCTATTCAACAGACTTTAGACGCCTAGAACTTGAAAGATTCCTTATTAACGTCCTGAGCAGCTTCCAGCCTATTACGTACTTGTACCTGTCACTTAGACTTTTGAAAATACGTCAGTTTTCACTGGTAAATACACTCAACTGACTCATTTGAAAAGAGTTTAAGAAAATTGATTTAGATGCACCAGGCACAACACATTTTGACACTTTGATTAAAATGCACAGAGGCAAAATTTAATCTTTTACACTTGGGACAACTATATTTATAATCTTGTATACAGATTTACATGTTCGTTGTACGTTCAGGGCCCCATGTAGAAACCGAGTCAGATTAACAGACACGCCGCAAATATAGGCCCACAAGAGAGTGAGATACCGTTATTCCTTAAGCAACTGCCAGGTGTATGCTACACCCCGTGCTTAAGACGTGGCCATTTTATAATACAATGATGTCAGGGATATCCGGGACATGGTCATTAACCCCTAAAGGCTTTTATTTCAAACAATACAGATTAAACCGGGTTACTTCAATAATTTAATCACAATCCGATTAAACATTCAATACCCGACCAAGCGGTATCATTATACCGTATCCCAAGCCCGTATAGGGAAAATAAGTTAAAGGGTATTTACCTGAGCTAGCTCCTGTCTGAAATAGCAAGAATTAATAACGCAGCCGTATTCACTTAAGTAAGCGTAGGTACAATTTACCGGAAGGCTCTAGTCTGGAATGATGGTATAACTAACCAATTAGAATGCTAACGGGTCTTTAATTAAGCCTAAGCTTAGACCGGTTAGTCTTAAGGAAATATATGGTTCAAACACATGATTAAGCGAAGACCGGAATAGAATGTGTTTTAGACCTGACAAGTTTGAAGACTTGTATAATATGGGTATTTCTTACACATTCTGGATATTGAGAAAAAACCAATAAGGTTTGACCCGTTTCGGCTAATTTATGTAACTTGTTACACAAACCGAACCGTACGCGTAATAGGCGTGACGGGTATTCATGAGAGCCATATACAGGTTTCCTAAGTTAATTATGCTGCAAATATGTTGTGACATCAGTAAGATGTCTTTCATTATGCCCAAAACATATTTAAACACAAACTAGGCCCCGTAGGGGTAGTTTGGTCATTTAAAAGGTTATAAAAGGGTTTAAGTATTTACCTGAGTTACAGGTCTGATATAATCAGCAAAAATACTTATTTTACTAAGTTATAACAGTAGGGTAAAGTATATATGTGAATTTACCAATTATAATCAAACTATGCACCGTAGGGGCATTTTGGTAATTTCACATAAGCTGTAAAGCTCAAAACGGAAGTCTGAGTTAAACAACTTTTGCTTACTGTTAAAATATTATAATTTGCTTCAAATATCAGTAGGTATAACCCTTGTATGTTTAAAATAGTCTTAGTACATACTATGCGTTAAAAACACTTAAAAAGGCGATTAGAAGCCGTTTCCGGGTTCTATATAGAAATCTGATATTTTTATTATTCCAGAAGGCTTAAAATAATTTATTTATCATTTAAGTTCAGTAGCAAAAGGTTTGGAGTCAATTGGATGTGTAAAACTCATTTTATAGCCCGTAAGGGCAAAACCGACAATTACCGAATTAAGCCTACGACTCTAAGTTATGCTCAGCCTAAAATTAGTTAAAAATCTTCAAAAATCCCAAAATAATATATTACATCAGTGGGTAAATATTTTGATATCAAAAAGTATGTTTAAATAGACTATACGCTAATTATGTCGTTTAATTAACATAAAGCTTTCATTTTACGCTAACAAGCATAACTCTTAATCTACACCTCAAACTGATGTCAAATTTTGTATGCAAGTTTAAATATCAGTAAGTAAAGTTTCTAATCCTTTACATTTCCAAAAATCACGTTTTAAGGTGAAAAGGGCATAATGGTCAACATATGAGCAATTAACGGAATCATGCATATTAATTAGATAACTAATGATCCGAGGTGTATAATCACAGAGGGTTATACTAGCATATAACCTGGTCCAAATAAAGCTCTAAGGTATTTCTAAAACATACCATAACGGGTCAGGACTGAAAGTCAAAGCGAAAGTCAAACTATGCGACTTTCGGTCCCGAACCGGGTCTCTACTGAAAATTGTCGGGTTGAACATGTTTAGACATGTTCTTACACTTATTACCAAGTTATATTAATGATCAAACAGGTTGTATATGTTCTACATTGCTAATTATGCATAAATTAGAATTTAAGTATCCTGTTGACTTTTTCTTAACAAGTTTGACCCGACATTTGACCTAGTTAGAGTGGGAATCAGGGGGAACCCTTTTAAGGATTTATTACCCACATAATTACCAACTTATAACTACTTTTGATTCGACTAATCACTGGACCATTAGTGATAAATCTTAAAGTCAACCGTTAATTACGACGGTTTGACTTTTAAGCAATAACTAAGCTAAAACTTAACTAAGGGAGGTTTAGCAAACTTACCAAGGTCCTATGCACGAAATGTGATCACTTAAGAGAAGTCCTTGGCTCTAGAAATGCTCCAAATGTGCAGATGAAGGTGTGAGGGACTTGTTGCAACTCATGGCCTTTATATAGTGTTTTAAACACCACAAATTGTTGACAAGCAAGTCTAGCACTGACCACAAATCACTAACATGTGTCCCTAGTGCTTAGGGGGTACCTAGGGGTCGCCCACAATGCAAAAAGATCGATTAAAGGTCGGATATGTGCGAAAACAGGAAGCTGTTCGCATTTTCTGCATCTGACGTCTTGACGCGGCCCGCGTAAGGTTTCATTAACCTTTACGCGGCCCGCCTGACCCCTGTAAACAGATTTTTCATTTTCTGTTTTCCACATCTTGCCCCTTGGCTCTTCGAAAGGTCAACCAAGCTTATATTTTGCAATTTGACCCCTTATTATTTACCTACAAGGGCTTTAGGACTTATACCCACGTTGCCAAGTCCCTGGACACTTCTGGTTAACCCGAAAAGTCATAACTTTCAACGTTAACGCTTTAACCCCTCGCTTACGAATTTGATCATAACTTTCTCATACGATAACGAAACTTTATGAAATTTATTTCGTGCATTCTAGTGAGCATACTTAACAGTTACAAAGCTTCGGGTTTGTCAAAAGGTCACTCAGAGGTATAACTTAAACATGTTGACACATTTAACCCTTGTAGTTTGTAATCTCTCACTTTTAGCTTCGTATGATCCATGATTTATTCGTTTGATGGTATAAACATTATGTAGGGTTAATGTACAATATATTTATTCACTGTTGACATTTAGAACTCGTATTTCATATACTTTTCAAGTTTTTCAACTTTAGTCCCTTCAGAACATTCTTTCACACGTTCAAACATATGACACATGTCAACGCATTATAGGACGTGAATTTTCGAGGTGTTACATCCTCACCCCCTTAAAAGAAATCTCGACCTCGAGATTTGTTAAGGTAAGGAAGTATTTTCTGCCTTAAATTGGGCTTAATCTTCCCCAGTACCTTTGAGCCTCTAAGGCACTACAATTGACCTTTATAATAGGCACATGTATCTTTTTGGAGCTTCTAATCCTGTCGATCCTTAATCGACACAGGTTGCTCATACTATCATAGTTCTGCATATCATTATGTGATAGTGCTTTTCGACTTATTGGTGACACGTCGCTAAATCATTAGTGCGGGTCACATTGCGCGCTCCACCAAGCCCCTTGATTAGGTCTTGGCTCGTAAGTTATTTGATCTTGATACATTCGATTTCCTTCGAATGATTCTATATTCTCGAAGCTTAACTAGCCCGATAATTTTAACAAATTTAGCACACCCTTCCAGGGTGATATCTATTGTTGAACCTTATTCCTTAACAAGAATTTAGGAGGTTTGCTATTTTCATTAATCCTTAATTTTCTTCCGAATACTGGCATCTTACAGATGATTATGAATTTGCGTGATCTTATTGGTCGTTTCTAATGCAACTTTCAGGTCCTGATGATTGGACTTACCAATCTATTGTCCTATCAATGGACGTTTAACATTCCATCAATACAAGGTCTTCAAAGGAGCAGCCTTGTTGCTTATACATCATTATTATAGAAAAGCTTATCTTAAGGTGAGATGGTTATTCTAACCACTGTTTAACTAATCTTACGAAGTAGCTAATCCTTACAGTTAGTCGAACGAATCGACTATCCTGGCAGGTAATAGCGATTCTTAATTGTTGCCTAAGTAGGGTTGCGGTAACAATGCCTAATCAAAATGAACTGTCTTTTATATTTAACTATACCGAATTCTCCGGATATTGAGTCAGGCTATATGAATCTATATCTTAAAATTTACTTAATCAGGGTTTCGGTTAATCCATAATCAACATGAGTTCTCACAACACTTCAACCCAAAGCGGGATGTTAGTCTTAACTCTACTTGCCTCTTGGAAGGTAAACAGGGCAGTCTTAGGAGAAGATAATCAAGATACAAGGAGGTTACAGAGATTTTCTCAATCTCAGGCTCCAGTTCATCCATCCTTGCTCGTGCCAAATGAGTGACACTTTTATGATACTAGTCCACAAATTCCTTAATTGAGAACAATTACTTGGACAATTCCAAGCTGGATATCTCCTGTGAATACCATTAGTTGACTTTAGTACCATATGACCATCGGAATATCTTTGTGGTCCCATGCATTAAACCTCCATACTGATCAGGCATGGAAGTAATCTATGGAATATTTTAAGATATACCAATCCTCATATGGCGCTTTTTATCATAGTGTTTGGTATTCGCAATCAATAAGGATTAAAGAGATGTCAAATACATGCAAATGTCCTTTATAGAGAGGGTACATTAAAATTTTTGTGACTTAAAGATTTCTGACGGGAACAGAAGAAATGGTTCTTATTACTATATGAATCAATTTCTTGGTTGCGATCCGACCACTGCTATTCCTCATCCTCATGGCCTTATATACTAACCATGGTTTCGTTAAACCATACAGGCCAATATAGCATTAACATTCTTCATTAACGTTATTTAACATATATAAATTATACTTAGCCTAGGTCACAAAAGACCATTAATGGCATTTAAAGTTTGGTCCTAATCCATCATCTTTTTGACAGGGAATCAAAATGTCACATCTGTCTTTATTATAGTGATGAATTTGGATAGTTTGAAAGCTTGCCATAAGGATATCAGAAAGAGTGATTCCTAATAGATATAAAATATCAGTCTAAGATTTGTTGGAGTATTTTCTATGGTGTCATCGGCCAATTTCTACCTCGCAATAAATGACCGGAGTCCTAATCAGCTGAGACAACAGTTCTCAATATTTATCGTTCCTTATAGAATCATAATTGCCAGTATCAAATAGATTTCTGTATAAACTGCTGGTTAAGGAAAAGTACCTGCTATATAGTCGTCATTCTGCACCATCTCCTGGGCGTTCATCTGAAAAGCTCAGGCGTTTTTTCTCTTGGCCTCTTCGGGCTTCTTCTGATTCCTAGGGCAGTTGGTCTTGATATGCCCCTTCTCGTTGCAACCATAACAGGTTGCATCTTTTAGCTTCTTGCAATCCAGGGTTTTATGTTCCTGAGACTTGCAGATTCCACACGGTAGAGGCTGAGATTCAAATCTGCATTTCCCGAGGTGGTATTTCCTACAGGTTTCGCACCTGGTCTTCTCAACCGACTGCTGGCTGTCTCTTTTAAACCCGGAACTCTTCTTATCGGAGCGATGAGAATTCTCATCCTCCCTTTTACGCTTTCCATCTTCAGAGGCTTTGGCAGCCTTGTTTCTAATCACATCGAGTGTGAGAGATAGCGACAGATCTGCCGCTGACCTGAATGTAGTAGGTCTTGAAGCCTAAACACTGGCTTTGATTTCTGGGGCTAAACCCCTAATGAAGCGAGCAATTCTCTTGGGTTCTGGTGTTACTAAGTAAGGAACCAGTCTGGACAGGGTATTGAAACTGGTGAGGTAAGATTGACAATCTAAGTTTGTCATCACCAATGATAAGAAATCTGATTCAATTCTTTCGACCTCTTGTTGAGGGCAGTAGTTCTCCATAATGAGAGTAACAAATTGTTCCCATGACATGTTGTAAAGGGGGATCTTCCCAGCAGCTTGAATGAGAGCCTTCCACCATGCTAGTGCCTCTCCCTTAAACGATTGGGATACATACTTTACTACATCCCTTTCTGCACAACCGCTGATGTCAACCACCGTGTCCATTTCGTCCAACCAGGTCATACAATCTACTGCTCCTTTCTCCCCAGTGAAGTCCCGAGGTTTGCAGGAAACAAAGTATTTATAGGTACAGGACTTGGTATGCGGTTCATTACCGAACACTATCCTTTTGGATGGAACACTGTGTTGACCAGATGAATGTCGATCATCATCCTTCTTTGGTTCTTCTTTCTTAGCGGGCGGTGGCTTGCTGTGAGCCTCCGAATAAGTCTTAGGGCCAGACTTAGAGTGGGGTACAGATGAGGCTTTACTATTAGTCTCACTATACTCCCTAAATTGCTCCTCTACAGCTTTAGATACAGCTGAATCAATCAATGTACGAAGCTCTCCTCTGGTTATATTAATCCTTTCATCATCACGGTTTTCCAGAGGGTGACTGTTCTCTTCCTTTGACCTAGCCATGTAGCTTTAAATGCTACATAAAAATCAAACAAGGGCAAGGTTTATACGGAAGCTTTTACAGTTTTATCGTTTTAAACGATTTATTAACCATGGTAATATAAACCACATTGGTTAATTTGTTAGTTATATTTAATTAGCATTTTCATTATAATTTATCCTAGTTATAAAACATTAAGGATATTAAGGTGGCGCAAAGGGCCTAGTCACAAGGATAGTTTTAAATTTACAAGCCATGATTTCAGAGAATCGAGGCATTTAGGTTTGTATCAAAGTTCATTACCTTTTTCTTGACAGAGAGGCAAAGGCTACTACTGTCTTTAGTCCCTTAGGACAATAAGTATGGCCCGTAGGCATTTCATCACTCATGGATGTTTATAATATGATCATCTTCATTTGATGATATTAGTCAGGATCGCATTGATCATACAAACTATTATGCTTGGACGTAGTCCAACATCTTTATACGGGGGTCAGAGACCACCACGATCGTTGTCTTATCGGACAACAAGTTTGGCCCGTAGGCATTTCATCACTAATGGATGAATATTTCAAATAAGGGAATTTAGATTAACCCCTTTTTTTTAAAAGATGGCCTGTGTGACTTTAACGTTTCACAGTTTACCAAAAATGTTAACGTACTTACAGATGTTAACAGGGATTGGAATCCTTTGGATAGGTTTTACCATCTTGGCCATGTCTGCAATGACATTTAGGCTAGGTTTTACCCTCTTAGCCATGTCTGCATTGACATTTAGGCTAGGTTTTACCATCTTGGCCATGTTTGCATTGACATTTAGGCTAGGTTTTACCTTTAAGATTCCTTTAATATTTAACGCAGAATAATCCTAAATTGAAATGTTTAACAAGGATCTGAATCTAATTGTGGAACTACCGTCTTGGCCCTGTCTTAAAATGACACATGAGCTAGGTCTTGTCCTTTTTAGATATTGCCATTTTATTATAATGGTAGATTTTATAATATAGGAATGATATTTTTAATATAATCGTTCCTTTAAAATTTAAACAAGTATATGGTTGCCCTAAACGGGACTCCTACAAAAATGAGTTGCCCATTCAAGAGCTAATCAGAAAATAACAAAGGAACCAAATAAGGACAAAAAAAAAAAAACGAATTATAATTTGTCCTATGTTCTCGTCTAGACTCAAGAATGTGCAACTGTGTAACTGAGATTAACACAAAAGCTAGTGTTTAATTCACTCAGTGTTGGCTCTGATACCAACCTGTCACACCACGACTTTCCACGTGTCACCGGGCCCCCGGTGGGGAATATCGTGACGTAGTTGATATCATCATAGTCAAACAACACAATATATAAATGCACAGCGGAAGCAAAAGATAAATATATTACAATCCGAATATAAAGTAATATCCAGTATTACAACGGAAAGTAAAGGATCCACAGGCGGATCTTAAAAACATAAATTCTATTCAACAGACTTTAGACGCCTAGAACTTGAAAGATTCCTTATTAACGTCCTGAGCAGCTTCCAGCCTATTACGTACTTGTACCTGTCACTTAGACTTTTGAAAATACGTCAGTTTTCACTGGTAAATACACTCAACTGACTCATTTGAAAAGAGTTTAAGAAAATTGATTTAGATGCACCAGGCACAACACATTTTGACACTTTGATTAAAATGCACAGAGGCAAAATTTAATCTTTTACACTTGGGACAACTATATTTATAATCTTGTATACAGATTTACATGTTCGTTGTACGTTCAGGGCCCCATGTAGAAACCGAGTCAGATTAACAGACACGCTTGCAAATATAGGCCCACAAGAGAGTGAGATACCGTTATTCCTTAAGCAACTGCCAGGTGTATGCTACACCCCGTGCTTAAGACGTGGCCATTTTATAATACAATGATGTCAGGGATATCCAGGACATGGTCATTAACCCCTAAAGGCTTTTATTTCAAACAATACAGATTAAACCGGGTTACTTCAATAATTTAATCACAATCTGATTAAACATTCAATACCCGACCAAGTGGTATCATTATACCGTATCCCAAGCCCGTATAGGGAAAATAAGTTAAAGGGTATTTACCTGAGCTAGCTCCTGTCTGAAATAGCAAGAATTAATAACGCAGCCGTATTCACTTAAGTAAGCGTAGGTACAATTTACCGGAAGGCTCTAGTCTGGAATGATGGTATAACTAACCAATTAGAATGCTAACGGGTCTTTAATTAAGCCTAAGCTTAGACCGGTTAGTCTTAAGGAAATATATGGTTCAAACACATGATTAAGCGAAGACCGGAATAGAATGTGTTTTAGACCCGACAAGTTTGAAGACTTGTATAATATGGGTATTTCTTACACATTCTGGATATTGAGAAAAAACCAATAAGGTTTGACCCGTTTCGGCTAATTTATGTAACTTGTTACACAAACCGAACCGTACGCGTAATAGGCGTGACGGGTATTCATGAGAGCCATATACAGGTTTCCTAAGTTAATTATGCCGCAAATATGTTGTGACATCAGTAAGATGTCTTTCATTATGCCCAAAACGTATTTAAACACAAACTAGGCCCCGTAGGGGTAGTTTGGTCATTTAAAAGGTTATAAAAGGGTTTAAGTATTTACCTGAGTTACAGGTCTGATATAATCAGCAAAAATACTTATTTTACTAAGTTATAACAGTAGGGTAAAGTATATATGTGAATTTACCAATTATAATCAAACTATGCACCGTAGGGGCATTTTGGTAATTTCACATAAGCTGTAAAGCTCAAAATGGAAGTCTGAGTTAAACAACTTTTGCTTACTGTTAAAATATTATAATTTGCTTCAAATATCAGTAGGTATAACCCTTGTATGTTTAAAATAGTCTTAGTACATACTATGCGTTAAAAACACTTAAAAAGGCGATTAGAAGTCGTTTCCGGGTTCTATATAGAAATCTGATATTTTTATTATTCCAGAAGGCTTAAAATAATTTATTTATCATTTAAGTTCAGTAGCAAAAGGTTTGGAGTCAATTGGATGTGTAAAACTCATTTTATAGCCCGTATGGGCAAAACCGACAATTACCGAATTAAGCCTACGACTCTAAGTTATGCTCAGCCTAAAATTAGTTAAAAATCTTCAAAAATCCCAAAATAATATATTACATCAGTGGGTAAAGATTTTGATATCAAAAAGTATGTTTAAATAGACTATACGCTAATTATGTCGTTTAATTAACATAAAGCTTTCATTTTACGCTAACGAGCATAACTCTTAATCTACACCTCAAACTGATGTCAAATTTTGTATGCAAGTTTAAATATCAGTAAGTAAAGTTTCTAATCCTTTACATTTCCAAAAATCATGTTTTAAGGTGAAAAGGGCATAATGGTCAACATATGAGCAATTAACAGAATCATGCATATTAATTAGATAACTAATGATCCGAGGTGTATAATCACAGAGGGTTATACTAGCATATAACCTGGTCCAAATAAAGCTCTAAGGTATTTCTAAAACATACCATAACGGGTCAGGACTGAAAGTCAAAGCGAAAGTCAAACTATGCGACTTTCGGTCCCGAACCGGGTCTCTACTGAAAATTGTCGGTTTGAACATGTTTAGACATGTTCTTACACTTATTACCAAGTTATATTAATGATCAAATAGGTTGTATATGTTCTACATTGCTAATTATGCATAAATTAGAATTTAAGTATCCTGTTGACTTTTTCTTACCAAGTTTGACCCGACATTTGACCTAGTTAGAGTGGGAATCAGGGGGAACTCTTTTAAGGGTTTATTACCCACTTAATTACCAACTTATAACTACTTTTGATTCGACTAATCACTGGACCATTAGTGATAAATCTTAAAGTCAACCGTTAATTACGACGGTTTGACTTTTAAGCTATAACTAAGCTAAAACTTAACTAAGGAAGGTTTAGCAAACTTACCAAGGTCCTATGCATGAAATGTGATCACTTAAGAGAAGTCCTTGGCTCCAGAAATGCTCCAAATGTGTAGATGAAGGTGTGAGGGACTTGTTGCAACTCATGGCCTTTATATAGTGTTTTAAACACCACAAATTGTTGACAAGCAAGTCTAGCACTGACCCACAAATCACTAACATGTGTCCCTAGTGCTTAGGGGGTGCCTAGGGGTCGCCCACAATGCAAAAGGATCGATTAAAGGTCGGATATGTGCGAAAACAGGAAGCTGTTCGCATTTTCTGCATCTGACGTCCTGACGCGGCCCGCGTAAGGTTTCATTAACCTTTACGCGGCCCGCCTGACCCCTGTAAACATATTTTTCATTTTCTGTTTTCCACATCTTGCCCCTTGGCTCTTCGAAAGGTCAACCAAGCTTATATTTTGCAATTTGACCCCTTATTATTTACCTACAAGGGCTTTAGGACTTATACCCACGTTGCCAAGTCCCTGGACACTTCTGGTTAACCCGAAAAGTCATAACTTTCAACGTTAACGCTTTAACCCCTCGCTTACGAATTTGATCATAACTTTCTCATACGATAACGAAACTTTATGAAATTTATTTCGTGCATTCTAGTGAGCATACTTAACAGTTACAAAGCTTCGGGTTTGTCAAAAGGTCACTCAGAGGTATAACTTAAACATGTTGACACATTTAACCCCTGTAGTTTGTAATCTCTCACTTTTAGCTTCGTAAGATCCATGATTTATTCGTTTGATGGTATAAACATTATGTAGGGTTAATGTACAATATATTTATTCACTGTTGACATTTAGAACTCGTATTTTCATATACTTTTCAAGTTTGTCAACTTTAGTCCCTTCAGAACATTCTTTCACACGTTCAAACATATGACACGTGTCAACGCATTATAGGACGTGAATTTTCAAGGTGTTACAATTCAAGAGTTGCAAAAAGAATATGATGGAATGAAATTGTCATATCATACTGTAAAAGAAGCCTATGAAACTTTGAAAAGTAGAGTTAAAAGTTTATATGATAGATTGTCTGCGTGTCAGAAAACAACTAAATTTCTTGAAGCCAGATATGAAGGAAAACAAATGGTTTTAAATCAATATATTGATGATGTTGCTAAGCTTAAACAAGAATTGGAAGATAAAGAAAAGTTGGTCAATAAATTTCAAAGTTATCATGCGTCTTCATACATTCTGGAACGTATTTTCAACATCACACCCGTTGGGAAAGACTCAGAAAAGAACAAAAAGGGAATTGGGTCTGAATACCATCAGGTTCCACCACCGTTGGAGAATAATTATACATTCTATGATGGCGGGAGTGTGGAAAAAGCAATGAACAAGGTTGACCAATTACCCGACAACATCGATGTGACTTACACCAAATCTGATGACCTTGATGATTCAGAGGTGGTAGGTAAGGTCGTTGAAAGTGTTTTAGCAGAGGAATCTACCAAAATAGATAAGTCTGAATCACAAGATGAAAATGAGGGAAGTTTTCATGATAGTTATCTTAAATATTCAAAAGCTGAGAAAGTTGTGAATGATGATTCAAAAGGATTGGTTTATACCATGATTGGATCGGGCAAATTGTTCTCAGATGTTGAATTCCTGATGCAAATTGTGATTTCAGATAAAATCAAAAAGTTTTCAAACTTGTAGAGATTGAAAAGTCTGAAATTTCAAAATTCGCTGGAAAGAGTAAGAAAACTTTTTATAACAAACCTAGTTACAAAAAGAAAAACATGAAGGCTGGGTTGGGTTATAAGAAGAAACAAAATCAGAAACGATTTGAAAAGCCAAATTATCAGAAAAAAGATGAACTTTGTTCGCGGAACAAGTTCTGAAGAAGAGAAAGAACTCCAATTTAGACGACAGTCTAATGAAGAGTTCTATGGTCAAAAGAAAAAGTATCAACAACTGGTTAAAGATGTTTCCAAGAGAACATGCTTTAAGTGTGATCAAATTGGACATCTCAGTCGAAAGTGTCCAAATCTTAAACCTGTTGACGTTGAGAAAAGAAAGTTTGATGGTGTGAATCAGAATTCAACCAAGGCTGAATCACAACAAACTGGGAAACTAGTGGCACCCAGATTTAGAACGACACAAAGTTGGAAAACATCGGTTGATGCAACAAAACCCCACCAGTTTTGGAAACCAAAAGTTGTTGAAACAAATCAGAACATTCAAAATGAATCAAGATTTTATAAAAGGAATGTTTTACACGGTCAAAGATGGGTGGTCAAAGAACAAAAGGTTTCAATTGAAGAAAAAGTTATAGAAGATGTTTTTGAAAAGAATGAACGAAATTATCTAGTTCTACCTAGAAAGATTTGTGTTGAATTGCCTAAGGTCAAACAGACCTGGGCTGAATTGTTCAAGTAATTGAGTAATGTGAATGTGAAGGTGCTCCTGAAGACTGTCGATTGTCCAAATGAAGAACGAAGCAGACTGGCACGAGAGAAGGTTGCTAGTCCCTACGTATGAAAACAGGGAGTGTTTGTTTCTATACATAAATAAACAATATTTCAAAAATCATAAAAACTGAAAAATTTAAAAACCAAAAATATGTTTTTATTTTGTCAAAAATTTGAAAAATGAAAAAAAATATGTTTGTGTTTTTAAATTTTGTCAAAAAAATCAAAAATTTACAAAAATATCTTGATTGAATATGCCGAAACGTCGCCTGGGGGCTTTACCAGGGTTAACTAATAAAAGGCCCAGAGCTGGAAGTGATCTTAGAAACCAATCGCGTTCCGGGAAAAATCCCAATATCGTATTCGCCTAGAAGAAAAACAAAAATTGCGTTTTCATTATGGTCTTACAGAACAACAATTACTTAAATACGTTCGTATCGCCGGAAAGGCAAAGGGGTCAACAGGTCAGGTTTTACTACAATTACTTGAAATGCGCCTGGATAACATCCTTTTTCGGTTGGGTATGGCTCCGACTATTCCGGGAGCTCGCCAATTAGTTAACCATAGACATATTTTAGTCAATGGTCGTATAGTAGATATACCAAGTTATCGCTGCAAACCCCGAGATACTATTGCGGCGAGGGATGAACAAAAATCTAGAGCTCTAATTCAAAATTCTCTCGATTCATCCCCTCCTGAGGAATTGCCAAACCATTTGACTCTTCAACCATTCCAATATAAAGGATTAGTCAATCAAAACCCTCACGGCTGAACAAACATGATTAATTTCACAAGATTGAAAAACGGTTTTCAAACTGTCAAATATCAACATGTTGTAGATCTTGGGGGTATATTTTCTGCAACAGAGCATGAGAAGCAGAAAGTTGATGGCGAGACAAAGCTATCTACATCGGGTTGTCAAATTTTCGTACATATTTTGAATTTTAGGGGGAGTAAATTTGTAGAAAATCCAAAAACATTTGAAAATTTGAAAAGGCCAAAAACAATAGAAAATTCAAAAAGAGTTTTGTGTAAAAAGAGGAAATGATAGTACATCAGTAGACAATCACAGTACGCTAAAGAAATGGAAAGTAAAATGTGATAAACGGTCTCACTGATGATATGCCAGTAGGTTTTTACACGCTTAGTAGATTGTTTTCGAGATATAAACCTAAATATCAAATACTTACTTATCTGGTGGGGAACATCTCTCGGATATAAGGGTAACCCCCAAAATCTTGTTTGAGAGATTGCTTGATTCTGAGATACTAGGTCTTTATACTGTTTGATATATGGGGTATTATACCTGGTCTTCTGATATTGCGGAAGCAATGACCTAGACCTCGTATAATACTTTATGCGCTTAAAGCTTACCCTCTGCATAAAAATTGAAAAATATCGAAAGACGTAATTCAAGTGCAGTTGTAAAGAAGATCCCCAAAAGGGGGCACACCTTAAGTCGAGCCTTCATCTCTTTGACTGAATGGTAGTTCATACCTGAGCTCTCAAGGCCTCGCACTAACCCAGAGTTCAGATATCATTATGGTATATTCACCTGTAAGACTGAATCTAGGGAATTTTGATATGGGAGTATATTCTGAGGTGGGACACACGAATAAGTTTAAGTGCTTAAAACACTAATATCGTATCTCGAATTAGTTGAACTTTGTGTGAAAATTTAAGTGGACCAGTATACTAACAATCTAAGTCAATCGTTTAGAACTTAAAGTGTTTATAGTTCAACAGTGCTAGTGATTTGTCATAAACTGATATGGTCCTCTAACGCGAACTCAAACAAAAATATTGTCTGTAAATATTTGTTTATTGCTTTATGATGAAAAATATAAAAAGATTTTGTTTTCACTTTATTTTCGACAACCGATGTCTGAAGGCAGAGTTTCAAAATCTAAGTATGCTGAACATGTTTCTGAATATAAAACGAGTTCATTAATTTGGACTTGGAAGATTATTCGTGAGGTTTTGGATGCTTAAAACTGTCAAATTCATAAAGTTTTTTGATAGGGGGAGAGAGTCAAGCTAATCCTGGATATATTCATATTGTTACATTTGTGTAATAGAGCCAGGTTTTCAATCCAAAAAGAGTTTAAAGAACCAGGTTATCATTCCTGGAAAAATTGAAAAAGCTTTCACTGTTACATATTTGAAATGCTCCAGCTTATGCTGAGAGTAAGGTTTTGAATCTTAAATTGTCATATTTCATACAAATATTTGAGATTTGCTGATGTTATGCTAGATTACGATCCCGATAGCCGAGTCTAAGGAGGAGTCTGAAGACGAGCTCATCGCAAGGGGGAGCTTGTAACCGAAAAACCAGGTGTCGATCCCAAAAGCACGGAAGCTTAACGAAAGGAGGAGCCTGAAGGAAGAGTCAAACGATAAGGGGAGAAACTGAAGCTGAAGACAGATCCACGAGGAGTTTGTTCGAACAAGAGGGAGTATGTGGTTGCTGAAGATGTCAAACCTTCAAGAAGACTCAGAGAGAAATAAAAGACAAGATGCTACGAGATTGACTGCGGCAATATCCAAGGGGGAGTCTGTGAGTGCATTTATGTCTATCGCCTCCGTCAATCCAATCCGTAGCAAGAAACTGAGCATAACAAGGTTTTATATTGTAATTATATGGGAATGGCATTATTGTAAATAAGGAAAACTTCCTTATTGCCATGGCCTATAAATAGGAGTGTTATGTTTAGCTTTAAAGACTTTCGCTCATTTTGTGACTTTGGAGCTTTGGAAATTAGAGAGAGTGTCTAGAGAGAGAAAGTTTCAAAGGAGAAGATTCAAGGTGTAAACATTGTCATATCTTTCTACAGAATCATAGTTTATTACGTTCTTGTGTTCGGCCCACGCACGTGCACGGATTTCGCACGTCGCACGTGTCGTTTTGCAATTGTTCGGGAGTTGTTTACGGTCTTACAACGCGTTCACAACATTTTTGGTGGTTATTGGTAAGTGATTTCAATAACGAGGCGTGTGTAATATGATAAAAGCATGGTGGATACGCCACTGGTACTTCCTATATATAAGTGCTTTTATTATATTACATATCATGGCGTTATCTAAACCACTTCGACAAGGACAAGACATGACATTTTTATACAATACATGACATCTTTTATACAAGACATGATACTTTTATTTCAAGACATGACATATTTTATACGAATTATTTTCATTTGGTTATTTATTTAACCATACAACATTCTTTTATATCATCTGATTTTCATATTGATTTTCATATGAATTTATAAAAGAAAACTCTTTATAAGGTTCATGACTACTTTTTGTTAAACATTTATTTTAACTTTCAAGTAATGAATCCTCAATAACAAAACCTATGTATCTCACAGGCATTTTTATGCTGACGTACCTATTTTCACATGTGTTTCAGGAGCTAATGTTTGAGGTTGATCATGCTACACTTAGGCCGACTTGGGCCTTAGTGACTTAAAATCATGCAAAACAATATAATTTATCTTATGCTTTCTGTTTAAATCAAGACAATGTAAACATTAATTCTAATAAACCTAAACTTTAAATACCATGTGTTATGAAACAATAATTCTGTTACTCGACTCCCCGACGTTTCCGCCGCGGTTTGTTGTTTTACGCGGTCGGGGTGTGACAGAAGAGTTGGTATCAGAGCTCATGGTTATAGGGAATTAAGTTACTAGTAATGCATAGACCTAGACTATAACCTTTCTAGGACCCTAACACAAGTTATCTTGTGTTTAGATCTTAAAACAGTACCATCACCTATCCTTAGGTGATTACCAAAACAAGTACAAAATTTTCCAAAACGATTTTGAAAAATAATCATCTATTTTTGGATGATTCGTTTTTGGCTTAAAGCCTTCCAAGTTTTCAAAATCTCATCAAAGTTTGGGTCTTATTAATGTGAACACATGCAATCTGGAAGGGTGGGCGCCTTTACCTCAAGTTTTCTGTCTAGGCTAGAGTATTCGTACAAATCCGAAGTATCAGACCAGTCACTCTTACCTGGGAACTCTTGGGGTGAGTGTCCACTTATAGGCTAAAGCATGTCTTCGCGATATATTATAAAGACCCATTTACTTTGATTAGTGATTGTGTGTCGTTTGTTTGTTTTGAGTAAACGAACGAATGACCACCATCCTTAATTTTTTGTCGATATTTATAACATCTCATTTTGATTATTTAACATATCATCTCACACGTTTACTCTCATGTTCTCCTCTTTTAGAATGCCTCCTCGACGAAATTGTAACACCTCGAAAATTCACGTCCTATAATGTATTGACACGTGTCATAAGCTTGACCGTGTGAAAGAATACTCTAGAGGGACTAAAGTTGACAAATAAAGAAACAATGTGAATATAAGGGTTCAAAATGTCAACAATGGATAAATATGCCTTACAATAACCCTACAAGATGTTTATACATTCACACGAATGAATCATGGATCATACGAAGCTAAATATAAAAGAAAGTGAGAGATTACAAACTATAGGGGTTAAATGTGTCAACATGTTTAAAGTATACCTCTGAGTGACCTTTTAGCAAACCCGAAGCTTTGTAACGATTAAATATGCTCACTAGAATACATGATAAAAATATCATCAAGTTTCGTTATTGTATGAGAAAGTTATGACCAAATTCATATACGAGGGGTTAAAAGCGTCAACGTAGGAAATTATGGCTTTTCGGGTGATTACAAAGTTAACCAAGGACTTAACAAAGTTTGTATAAGTCTTGGAACCCTCAAAAGTAAATTTAGAAGGCTTATAATGCAAGAAATAACGTGAAAACGACGTTTGGAAGGTCCAGGGGCCAAAATGTAAACATTTGAAAGTTGTGTTGTGCTGGCATGTTCCTTGCGCACCTCAACACTGTGGACGTTGCGGTGCGCAAGCAGGTCCCAGATGTAAAATTCTTGACAGCTGCCTGTTATTTCCGGTTGCACCGACTTAAAACGATGGTATTCGAATTCAGGGGCTTGTTTGATGGTTTTAAAAGGTCTAGGGACACTTGGAATGATCCCATATCACTTGTAGATCTTGTTGGCATGATCAAATTGAATTTAGAAACCTATATAAAGGCCATGAAGTTGTGTTCTTCAAATTGCTCATTCACTTGGAAGTCCACAACTCAACTCCTGGAGGTTGCTGGAGCTCAAGGACATTTCCTAGTGATCTCTAATCATAATTAGGACCCTTGTAAGTGTCCTTAATCCTTTCTAGTTCAGATTAACTTAGTTGTTTAGCGTAAAGTCAAACCATCGTAATTAAGATTTGACTTCGTCATTAATCTTAATCCCTTCAGTCAAAATTCAAATTGAAAGTACCTTTAAGTAGGTATTTAGGTGGGTAATAAACCCTTAAAAGGGTACTCTTTGATTCCCACTCTAACTATGTTAATTGTCGAGTCAAAGCTTACTTTAAAAAAGTCAACAAAATGTTTATTTCCAAATTAAAGCATAATTAGCAATGTAGGATACATGTAACCTGTTTGATCATTAATGTAACTTAGTAATTAATGTAAGAACATGTCCCAACATGTTCAACTCGACAATTTTCAGTTTAGGCTCGGTTCGGGACCGAAAGTCACATAGTTTGACTTATGTTTTGACTTTCAGTTCTGACCCATTTAAGCATAGTTTAGAAATTCCTTAGAGCCTTATTAGGACCAAGTTACCTATAAGTATAACCCTCTGTGATTATACAACTTGGTTCATTAGTTATCCGATTCATATGCGTGATTATGTTAAATGCTTAAATGTTGACTATTATGCCCTTTTGACCTTAAAACGTGATTTTTGAAAAAGTAAAAGTGTAGAAACCTTAGTTACTGATTTATAAACTTGCACCTAAAATTTGACATCAGTTTGAGGTCTAGATTAAGAGTTATGCTCGTTAGCGAAATTTGAAAGCTTTGTGTTAATTAAACGGCGTAATTAGCGTATAGCCTAGTTAATGTGACAACCGTCACTTTTCCGTACACAAAATGAACAGTAATTTGTGCTTAAATGACTGTGCATGATCTGGTTTACCAGACAAATAAATTTCTGAATTCCATGCAAGTGAATTCATGCACATTTTGTGCTACAAAATATTTCTTTATGCATAAACGAGAGCGTTGCGTCAAAAATAATAGTAAACTCACTGGTAAGACACTATGTGTCAACGGAACTGCAGAAAGCAGTCAGACAATAAAATTGGAGCCTAGGTGTAGGTCCGACAACAAGAATGCATTAAAACCCAAGAGTACATACAAGGGTTAATATATATACATTGCGAAAGCAAAAATAAGCACTAAAAAGCACCCGAAACGCACTTTAAGTGCAGAATTTATATAATTCAGCAATAATTCAGCATTTAAACATATGAATATTTTGCTGAAATGTCGTTTTATTATCCAGAATATTTCCCTAAGTGTTGGGAATTGGAAGAGTACAAGAAGGGTACTTAAAAGACACTAAAAAGTGTGATTTAGCACTTTAACGAACCAGTGTCTAACCGAACAACCGGATAATACCCGGAACACCAAAATAATGCTAGAAGCATTGTTTTTATTTTTCTAAGCTAGTTAGGGTCCCCGAATACACACTATATATTTAATAACACACCATAAGGCACTAACTAAACATTTGATTTCCAACTAATCACTAACTAGTAGTTAGAAATGTTACACTTACCCCCCCCCCCCCTTTTGGTTGGACGGTTGGGAGACCAAAATCCCTCATGGGATTTCTTTCTTATATTTTAATGGATTGTGTTAGTCCTTCATGGAACACATTATCCTTTGGGTATGGAAATGTTGGAAGTCATTGCTTATAAACCACAAGACCTTGCACCAATGCCATTCATCTTCTCCAACAAACAAAAAAAAACCTCCATTGGCCCTCCATACATACGGCTCCATCTCTCACACTTCACACCTCCATTTTCACTTCAATATCAAGCATTCTAAGGTGACTCCAAGGTGTAAGAAGGTCACTAACGTAGCTCGGTGCAAGCGGATCTTGAAGGACCTTCACCATTTGCTTTTATCCACCTCATTTGCACTCTTGAACTTCCCTAGCCTTGTGCTAGTAGTAAGTGTTCTAAAACACCTTCTTGATCTTGTCTAGAGTGGTTAATAAGAGATTTGTCGGTTGAAAATCATGAACATACTAAATCACCAACTAAAAGTCTATTAAAGTGATGAATATGATGGTTAATAGATGGATAATTGTGTAAAACTTGTTAAACTTGTTTTGTGATGATTATTTTGTGTTGTTTAATGCTAGTAGTAGTTCGGATCGTCATCTTACCCGGCTAGGTTATGTTCTTAGAACATGAGCTAGTGTATGTTAAAGTATAAAAAGGACTAGATGATGAACACTACTACTATTAAACATGAACTTGTGTAAAAACAATTTATCTTATGAAATGGAGTTCTAAACTAGTAGATCTAAAGATCTACAAGTGGTATTTTCGAAAGACCAACTGTAAGACAAAACCATGTTTTAAAACCGGATCTTTCATGAAGTAGATGTGTTTTTATGAACAAACAAGTGTGTCGACACTTGTGTAACAAAAGTTTTAACAAAGAAATAATTTTCGTAAAAACCGACTAGAAGTTGTGAAACTTCATATTCTTTAAAAATAAAGTTTTTAAGAAATTAAACTTATTTTTAAAGATAACAAGACTTACTAAATGTGCTAGTAAGTTACTACACATTTTTGTAAATATTCAAGTTCATGAAATTGAGAAATTAGTAATTATTGTTGATGATTATTGTTGATAATTGTTGTTGATGATTGTTGACGATTTAAAAGAAAATAAACACATGTTTTGAAAACATGGGAAACCTCCATTTTTAGGGGAAACTCTGTCAAAATTTTTATAAATTTTGACACTTAGAAAAATATAAGTTTTTGAGAAACTTATCCCCTAAAATATACCTAAAAACATTACCAAGGTTTCCCTAATTTTTTTGGTGATAAGAAATGGTGATTTCCTCAAGAATAAAAATAGATACTAAGTATGTATATTTTTGAGAAATATATATATATATTATTTGATCACCAACTTGTGTGATAAGTGTATATAGTATGTGTTATACGTGCTAGTGTATTAAGACTTAAAAATACACTAAATACTCATGAGGAGTATAAACATAAAAATGCACAAACAACATACAAGATACATAATTCGGGTGCAAAGTGCAAAACACGAGACACTTATATTAATTTTAGAGAAAATAATATAAGTAAGATACTTAGTTAAAAATATAAAATATTTTTAACACAAGAAATTATACACAAAAGAGAGTGACTGTACTTGTGCGACGCAAGTCTAGTGACTAACGTTAAGAAAACACGTATAGGTCACGACGCTAGATAAGCAAATCCGGTGAAGTTTACGACGCAGGAACGCAAAGTAGTGAGTTCATGCTCCCCCTTTTCTCTAACTGTTTTTGGTTTTATAACTCTCGGGGGTGAAATACATGTTACAAATATTATAATTTTTACAAAGGGTAAAACTACAAGAAGCACTCTTGGTGAGAACGAGAACCGAGTGCAATATGATTTGAGAATACAAAAGAATACGAGAAGCACTCGTGGTGAGTGCAATATGATGAGCTTTAAGAAAAGCCTAGAAAATACTAGATCATGTGAGCTTAAACTAAATATTGAGATGCCATTAATACTTAATTAGGGACGAGGGTTAGATCTAACGGGTACGGCCGAGCCCCACTCATGGTCCTTATGTGACCTCTTGAGTGCTTCGGTGTCCCAGTCGAGGGAAATCGACACAGTCGAGGTTAATCGACACAGTCGAGGGAAATCGACACAGTCAAGGGAAATTGACGCAGTCGAGGTTAATCGACACAGTCGAGGGTAATCGACACAGTTAAAGGAGAAAATACTAATGCTCCTATGTCCTCACATGCCTTAAGGGAGAAAACACTAATGCTCCCTATGTCCTCGCATGCCTTGAAGGAGAATATACTAATGCTCCCTATGTCCTCACGTGCCTTAATAAACAATCATTTAAAACGTGGGGTACACAAGAAAACTTGATTGATACTTGAGTACGTGGGGTACTCAAGAAAACGGGAATTATACTTGAGTACGTGGGGTACTCAAGAAAGACTTGAATTATACATGACAAATACTATGTTTTCATACAAAGTATAAAAACGTGAAATACAAAAACGCATGAACTCGCTCAACTTTATGTTGATGTTTTCTAAAATTACATGTATTTCAGGTGACAGGATGGATCTTGGGCGCAAGTGTCGTAAATAGAATTAGACTACAAGTTTAGATGTCATCCACTTTTGTTGAATTGTAACCTTGTCAAAGGTTGTGTTTTGAAAACTTAATAACAAGTGTATGTAATACTCAAATTTTCATGAACGGATGAACATCGTTTTGATCATGTAGTTGTTTATTACGATTGAATGCAATGATAACAAGCTAGTCACACATCATACGCTTCCGCAAAAGACAGGGTGTGACAGTTTGGTATCAGAGCTTCGATTGTAGTGAACTAGGATTCTTTCTCGAGTCTAGACTACAATCACTAGAGTTTTCTCACGAAAACATTTTACAAAAAGGTTTTCATTGCATTCACGAAAGCGCCAAGATCCACAAGTCAGACACTTTTCAAAAAGTGACAAGGCAAGGACATTAGTGAGGAATACCTTTAAAATAAGGTGCCAACCAAAGCATAGTCTACACAAGTTAGACTTGCGAAAAACAAAATGACCCCCCAAAAACGAGAGTTATACGTAATATAATGCATTAAATTGCTTGATTATGCTAAGTAGCATATATGTTATTGATATACATACATACAAATAAGTGTACGGAATGATTATTGACGTAAATAAGATACTTTCGACTCCGACTCCTATTACTGTACGTGACTCGCACGATGAAGCTACCGACCTCGCGTCCTTTTACAAAGCTCATGACTGGGAGTGATTACCAAACAAGATGTTGAGCTTGCTTCCGTAGGAGATGGCTGCTCTTCCCTCTAGATCGTGAAGATGCCTAACTACGGTGATGATGATGAGGCAGAGGCGGCAACCTTGAACAAATTCTTAATCGACGGGACGAGATCCCTGCGGCTTATGTGAAGCAAGATTGACGACGCACTTGACCAGAAAAGGAAGACGAAGTATTCATCTTGAGGGTGCCCCTCCAACTACTAGGAATTCTCTATTCCTACTTCATCTAATCATCGTGCCTATTCGCGCGTAACAACAACGAGTGTTAGCGCGTGGATCACTGCAATGGTCCTTTCCATGACAAGAGGTATAAGGACAGTAGTGTCCCCTCCTTGATTGATCATATGCTTGGACGAGAGAAAATTTGGAATAACTGTGCAAGACAATTTATTATTACGGGGGCCCACGTATTAACGACTTGTAGTGCACAGAAATCCTGGTGGACTCTCCGGGTCAAGCTAATGAAAACCATACAAAATTTATCTATAGGTGTCCTCACCTTCATCTAGTAGAACAACACATAGATCAGTGCTTTAGCACGTTAGAAAGTAGGAAGCCTGTCTTAGCCTACTTCGTGACTGACACTTCTACCTGCATACGAGACGTTTGAGGAAAACGATATTTGAGCGAGAGAGGTGGAATGACAATCAGAAAGAATCAGCGACGATACACTCCCTATCACCTCTACACAAACAACCCCATCAAAGGGGAAATATACGCACCAGTAAAGCTATAGACCTAAGGAAACCAATGCAGCGGGAAATAACTAAAACTTGAATGACCAAGGCGATGTAGCCTCGAGTTCATTTCAAACAATAAGCCAAGTTGGCAAGCCTATGTGAAGGCTCAATAGCTGTTTCCTCGCTTATACACTGATTATATATACGTGTGAAATTGGGTGATTACATAATGGCATATGGTGCTATGTACCTCATAGACAATTATGGAATATTGTCTAACCTACTTCATACCATTTTGGCAAAAGAGAATGCCGCCCAGGCGAGACACAAACACCAGTACGCTGCTAAGAACAGAAGCCGAGCTGCAAGAAAGCATCTCACAGGCGATTGCTCGACATGAAGCCCTCCGCTCTAAGCACAGCGATGGCACTACTGGAAATAACCCTCCGACTGGCAGCACCTATAAACAATTCCTGGACTGCAAGCCATTAAATTTTGATGGCACAGGAGGTGCCGTTGCATTTGTTCGTTGGGCAGAAAAGACTGACTCCATTCTAAGAATGAGTAACTGTTCGCCCCAACAGAGTGTTACTTATATCTCAGGGTTATTCGTAGATGGCGCACTCTCCTGGTGGAACCTTCAGGTTCAGACCCTTGGTGCAGATGCTGCTTATGCACTGAGCTGGGACGAGCTCAAGGAAATGATGGAAAAGAAATACTGTTGTAGGGCTGAAATCCAGAAGATTGAGGTGGAGTTCTGGAACATGAAAATGGATGGACCGAAGATTCCTGAATACGTCCAACGATTTCACGACTTGTCTAGGGTCATCCCCTACTTAGTCAAACCGGAATTCAAAAGGGTTGAACGATTCATTTGGGGACTTGCACCTCAGATCAGGAGCATGGTTACTACCTCAAAGCCCTCAACCATTGCAGAGGCTATCGATATGAGTGTCACCCTTACTGAAGAAGCTCTACGTGCGGGAAAATTTTCAGAATCCGAGGATAACAAGAAAGAGACTCATGTGGAGTCATCAGGCAATAAGAAGAGGAAGTCTTCGAATCTAAAGATAAGCACCCAAGTCAACTATGGAAGCTCTAAAACAGGCAAAAGAAAGAAAGTGAACCCGCCGCCTGGAAGGAAAACTGATGGAGCCACTAATAAGGCTGGTGGCAAAATATACTCGGGGACTAAGCCGAGATGCGGGGAATGAACTTTTCACCATGAAGGTCGATGTCTAAGGCCTACGTGCGGAAAGTGTGGAAAAGAAGGGCACAGCAAGGATGCCTGTTGGGCGAAGGACCCAGATGGAAGAAATAAGAGAATACCAGGTTGCTACAAATGTGGTGAAGCAGGGCACTTTAGGAAAGATTGCCCTAGGAAGAAACAAGCAAGAAAGGGTTTTCACGATCGAAACTCGTGAAGCACGCCAGGATCCAGATGCGGTTACGGGTACGTTCCCTAATAACCAACCTTATGCATCTATTTTTAATACTGGCATCAACTTCAACCTTGCATGCTTAGAACTTAAGAAACTGCTTGGCCTAGTTTCAAATAAAATAGACGTCCCATATTCTTTCGAAATAGGCATATAGAAGGCTAGTTGAAGCCGACGAAGCAAGTAAGGAATTATATTTTAGGGACTCAGAAGGCCTGAACCTTCTGTTACCCTTGACTCGCGAAGTCATAATATGATAGTCAGCATGGATCGGAAATCCAAGTATACAGCTGACGTCGTTTGATATGAGAAAATCAGTCGCATCCCTCTTGCGAATGATGAAACCCAAACTCCCTGCGATAGGTGCAAGGATGCTAGACCCCACAAGGCGGCAGAACTACGACATCCCTCATTGGTCGAAGAGGCATAGAAACGCCTCCGAGTAGACTGCAGAGCCTGAAAACATCCCCGTGATGGAAGAAGTCCCAGTAGCCTTTTCAGAAGACTTGCTAGGAACGCCTCTCTGTAGCGACGAGAGGAGTTTAGGATAAATTGCGTGCCAGGAGCAGCACCAGTGACGAATGACGCCATACCGACTAGCTTCATTAGCGAAGCATGAAACTCTGTTATAACTGCAAGAGCTGCCAGGCAGAGGAAATTAAGGACGTAGCATCCTTAGTTAAGGAGATAAGGAGAAAGTTGGTAGTCTCCACTTTGCATAAACTTCAGAAAATTGAGAATCAGAATCCTTTGCCCAGGGACTGGTGACACAAATGAGCCAATCGTAAGGTTCCAGTTACCACTCAAAGATCAACTTGAGGACAAGATGTCCTCCACTGTGAATACGAGAGGAAATATCCCTAAAACGACCTTTAGGACTCGCTTCGAGCATTACGAGATCCTTGTCGTATCATTTGGCTTAACACATGCATCGACAATATTCATGGACCTCATGAATCGAACGTGTGAGCCATACGTGGATAAGTCATATACTTATTGACTACATTCTTATATGGCCAACGACCAAGGAAGGTCGTGAGCAACAGCCGCAATTTACCTTGCAACTCTTAGAGAAAGCACAGTCACGTGCAGTGATGATGAAAAGCGGATTTCGAGTTCGCGAAGGGAGAACTTTAAGATACATGGTGGATAAGAACGAAATTCGCGCCAACCCTGCAACCAAGAGCTAAGGAGCTAGAGTTGCAATTATGTGACGTCTCTCGACAAAGTCTCGATTGTACGTCGATGCAACGAGACCACAACATTGCGTACGCGGCACATTGATTAAGGAATCATGAGAAAAGACCTTGAGATAGATACAGTAATTGCGCGCCGCAAACTGGACGTCATTACCTGAAAGAAAACGCTGCACGATCTTTACTGATCACAAGGGTTGCAGCACACCGATGATCGTAAGAACTCGAATATGAACTGAGCTGCTGAACGATGCGGACGGTATAAACACGATACGTGCTTGTGTGATAAACTTCGATGAAAAGTCGGAACACTCACTTGCCCTTAGTGGAGTTTTCCTACAACGGTATCTATCACACCGTCGTCTAAACCGCTTCGTGTAAAGCTTTAGACGGAACATAATGAGTAAATTCCCGTCATGTTGAACGGAGATGAGAAATAAACAATCAACTGGCCCGAGATGGCCCAGGAAAACTAGAGGCCAGATCCTTCAGATATGTAATCATATCAGGACAGCCCGTAGAATACAGAAAGATTACGCCGATGAGCGGCAGAAATCGTATGAATTTGAGACAAGAAGTCTGACTAAAATGAGAGCCTCGCCTAGAGAAGGCGTAGTATGTTTTGGAAAACGAAAAGGTTGAATCCCCGGTGTAGGGATCAGAACCATTGCTCAAAAGATGAAGCTCCCAGAAAAAGATCAGTAGTGATCGCGACACATTCATGTGTCTAGTCTGAAGAGGAGTCTGACTTAAGGAACAGTCATTGTTCCCACAAATAAGATTCACGTCAATGACAAACGACAAGAAATACTATAGAAACCTGTTAAGGTTTTGGACCAAGAGTCCGTGATACTATAGAAACCTGTTAAGGTTTTGGACCAAGAGTCCGTGATACTATAGAAACCTATTGAGGTTTTGGACCTAGAGTCCGTGATACTATAGAAACCTGCTGAGGTTATGGACCAAGAGTCCACAAGATACAGAAAAAGTCATGATCGACTTACTTGAGTACGATAGAATTCATGACATGGCCTAGAGAGTTCATGGGAACATAAAGAAAAATCATGAATCTAAGTGACCATATTGGTTTCACAACTCCCCTGCGACCGATGGCATCGCTTTAATTTCGGGACAAAATTCTTTTAACGGGGGGAGACTGTGACAACCGTCACTTTTCCGTACATTCCGTACACAAAATGAACAGTAATTTGTGCTTAAATGACTGTGCATGATCTGGTTTACCAGACAAATAAATTTCTGAATTCCATGCAAGTGAATTCATGCACATTTTGTGCTACAAAATATTGCTTTATGCATAAACGAGAGCGTTGCGTCAAAAATAATAGTAAACTCACCGGTAAGACACTATGTGTCAACGGAACTGCAGAAAGCAGTCAGACAATAAAATTGGAGCCTAGGTGTAGGTCCGACAACAAGAATGCATTAAAACCCAAGAGTACATACAAGGGTTAATATATATACATTGCGAAAGCAAAAATAAGCACTAAAAAGCACCCGAAACGCACTTTAAGTGCAGAATTTATATAATTCAGCAATAATTCAGCATTTAAACATATGAATATTTTGCTGAAATGTCGTTTTATTATCCAGAATATTTCCCTAAGTGTTGGGAATTGGAAGAGTACAAGAAGGGTACTTAAAAGACACTAAAAAGTGTGATTTAGCACTTTAACGAACCAGTGTCTAACCGAACAACCGGATAATACCCGGAACACCAAAATAATGCTAGAAGCATTGTTTTTATTTTTCTAAGCTAGTTAGGGTCCCCGAATACCCTAACACACTATATATTTAATAACACACCATAAGGCACTAACTAAACATTTGATTTCCAACTAATCACTAACTCTTAGTTAGAAATGTTACACTTACCCCCCCCCCCTTTTGGTTGGACGGTTGGGAGACCAAAATCCCTCATGGGATTTCTTTCTTATATTTTAATGGATTGTGTTATTCCTTCATGGAACACATTATCCTTTGGGTATGGAAATGTTGGAAGTCATTGCTTATAAACCACAAGACCTTGCACCAATGCCATTCATCTTCTCCAACAAACAAACAAAAAACCTCCATTGGCCCTCCATAGCTACGGCTCCATCTCTCACACTTCACACCTCCATTTTCACTTCAATATCAAGCATTCTAAGGTGACTCCAAGGTGTAAGAAGGTCACTAACGAAGCTCGGTGCAAGCGGATCTTGAAGGACCTTCACCATTTGCTTTTATCCACCTCATTTGCACTCTTGAACTTCCCTAGCCTTGAGCTAGTAGTAAGTGTTCTAAAACACCTTCTTGATCTTGTCTAGAGTGGTTAATAAGAGATTTGTCGGTTGAAAATCATGAACATACTAAATCACCAACTAAAAGTCTATTAAAGTGATGAATATGATGGTTAATAGATGGATAATTGTGTAAAACTTGTTAAACTTGTTTTGTGATGGTTATTTTGTGTTGTTTAATGCTAGTAGTAGTTCGGATCGTCATCTAACCCGGCTAGGTTATGTTCTTAGAACATGAGCTAGTGTATGTTAAAGTATAAAAAGGACTAGATGATGAACACTACTACTATTAAACATGAACTTGTGTAAAAACAATTTATCTTATGAAATGGAGTTCTAAACTAGTAGATCTAAAGATCTACAAGTGGTATTTTCGAAAGACCAACTGCAAGACAAAACCATGTTTTAAAACCGGATCTTTCATGAAGTAGAGGTGTTTTTATGAACAAACAAGTGTGTGGACACTTGTGTAACAAAAGTTTTAACAAAGAAATAATTTTTGTAAAAACCGACTAGAAGTTGTGAAACTTCATATTCTTTAAAAATAAAGTTTTTAAGAAATTAAACTTATTTTTAAAGATAACAAGACTTACTAAATGTGCTAGTAAGTTACTACACATTTTTGTAAATATTCAAGTTCATGAAATTGAGAAATTAGTAATTATTGTTGATGATTATTGTTGATAATTGTTGTTGATGATAATTGTTGTTGATGATTGTTGACGATTTAAAAGAAAATAAAAACATGTTTAGAAAACATGGGAAACCTCCATTTTTAGGGGAAACTCTGTCAAAATTTTTATAAATTTTGACACTTAGAAAAATATAAGTTTTTGAGAAACTTATCCCCTAAAAATATACCTAAAAACATTACCAAGGTTTCCCTAATTTTTTTGGTGATAAGAAATGGTGATTTCCTCAAGAATAAAAATAGATACTAAGTATGTATATTTTTGAGAAAAATATATATATATTATTTGATCACCAACTTGTGTGCTAAGTGTATATAGTATGTGTTATACGTGGTAGTGTATTAAGACTTAAAAATACACTAAATACTCATGAGGAGTATAAACATAAAAATGCACAAACAACATACAAGATACATAATTCGGGTGCAAAGTGCAAAACACGAGACACTTATATTAATTTTAGAGAAAATAATATAAGTAAGATACTTAGTTAAAAATATAAAATATTTTTAACACAAGAAATTATACACAAAAGAGAGTGACTGTACTTGTGCGACGCAAGTCTAGTGACTAACGTTAAGAAAACACGTATAGGTCACGACGCTAGATAAGCAAATCCGGTGAAGTTTACGACGCAGGAACGCAAAGTAGTGAGTTCATGCTCCCCCTTTTCTCTAACTGTTTTTGGTTTTATAACTCTCGGGGGTAAAATACATGTTACAAATATTATAATTTTTACAAAGGGTAAAAATACAAGAAGCACTCTTGGTGAGAACGAGAACCGAGTGCAATATGATTTGAGAATACAAAAGAATACGAGAAGCACTCGTGGTGAGTGCAATATGATGAGCTTTAAGAAAAGCCTAGAAAATACTAGATCATGTGAGCTTAAACTAAATATTGAGATGCCATTAATACTTAATTAGGGACGAGGGTTAGATCTAACGGGTACGGCCGAGCCCCACTCATGGTCCTTATGTGACCTCTTGAGTGCTTCGGTGTCCCAGTCGAGGGAAATCGACACAGTCGAGGTTAATCGACACAGTCGAGGGAAATCGACACAGTCAAGGGAAATTGACGCAGTCGAGGTTAATCGACACAGTCGAGGGTAATCGACACAGTTAAAGGAGAAAATACTAATGCTCCTATGTCCTCACATGCCTTAAGGGAGAAAACACTAATGCTCCCTATGTCCTCGCATGCCTTGAAGGAGAATATACTAATGCTCCCTATGTCCTCACGTGCCTTAATAAACAATCATTTAAAATGTGGGGTACACAAGAAAACTTGATTGATACTTGAGTACGTGGGGTACTCAAGAAAACGGGAATTATACTTGAGTACGTGGGGTACTCAAGAAAGACTTGAATTATACATGACAAATACTATGTTTTCATACAAAGTATAAAAACGTGAAATACAAAAACGCATGAACTCGCTCAACTTTATGTTGATGTTTTCCAAAATTACATGTATTTCAGGTGACAGGATGGATCTTGGGCGCAAGTGTCGTAACTAGAATTAGACTACAAGTTTAGATGTCATCCACTTTTGTTGAATTGTAACCTTGTCAAAGGTTGTGTTTTGAAAACTTAATAACAAGTGTATGTAATACTCAAATTTTCATGAACGGATGAACATCGTTTTGATCATGTAGTTGTTTATTACGATTGAATGCAATGATAACAAGCTAGTCACACATCATACGCTTCCGCAAAAGACAGGGTGTGACAGTTAAACCCACTTTTTGATATCAAACTTTTTACCCACTGTTGTAATATAATATTTTAAGATTTTTGGAGATTTTTATTTATTTTAGGCTGAGCATAACTTAGAGTTCTAAGTATGATTCGGTTAACGCCGATTTTACCCTTTTAAGCCATAAAATGAGTTTTACAAATCCTTTTGACCCCAAACCTTTTTCTACTGATCTAATATAATAAATAAAGTATTTTGAGCCTTCTAGAATTATAAAAATATCAACTTTCCTTTGAAAACCCGAAAATGGCTCCAAGTCGCCTTTTTAGGCATTTTTTACGCATAGTATGTATTAAGATTATGTTGAGCACATAAGGTTTGATACCTACTAATATTTTAAGTAAATTATTATATTTTTACAGTAAACTAAAGTCTTACACTCAGGTTTCCAGTTTTGACCTTTTAGGCCTATGTGAAATTACCAAAATACCCTTAAGAGGCATAGTTTGGTTATAAAGGATAGATTTCACATATATATGATACCCTACTATTATAACCTAGTAAATTGAGTAATTTTACTGATTTCAACAGACCCGAAACTCAGGTTCATATTTAAACTCTTTTATAACCTTTTTAATGACCAAAATACCCCTACGGGGCGTAATGTGAGTCTAAATCCGTTTTGGGCATAATATAAGATATCTTTCTGATGTCACAACATAATTAAAGCATAATAACTTAGGAAACTTGCATATGACTCATTTGGTTACTCGTTACGCACTTTTCGCGTTCGGATCGGCGTATGTAACTAGTTTGCATATATTAGCAGAAACGGGTCAAACCATATCATTTTTGTCTGGAAATCCAGAATGTGTTTAGATTACCCATATTATACAAGTCTTCAAACTTGTCGGGTCAAAACCACATTCTAATCCGGTCTTCGCCTTATCATGCGTTTGAACCGTATCTTTCTGTAAGACTAACCGGTCTAAGCTTAGGCTTAATTAAAGACCCGTTAGCATTCTAATTGGTTATTTATACCATCATTCCAGACTAGAGCCTTTCGGTAAATGGTACCTACGCTTACTTAAGTGAATACGGCTGAGTTATTAAATTCTTGCTATTTAAGTCAGGAGCTAGCTCAGGTAAATACTCTTAACTTATTTTCCCTATACGGGCTTGGGATACGGTATTATAATAATACCGCTTGGTCGGGTATTGAATATTTAATCTTATTGTGGTTAAATTATTGAGGTAACCCGGTTTAATCTTTATTGTTTGAAATAAAGACCTTTAGGGGTTAATGACCATGTCCCGGATATCCTTGACATCATTGTGTTATAAAATGGCCACGCCTTATACACGGGGTGTAGGCATACACCTGACAGTTGTTTAAGGAAAAACGGTATCTCACTCTCTTGTGGGCCTATACTTGTGGCGTGTCTGTTAATCTGACTCGGTTTCTACATCGGGCCCTGAACGTATAACGAACACGTAAATCTGTATACAAGATTATAAATATAATTGTCCCAAGTTATAAAGAGTTTGTGCCACGTGCATTCAAATCAATTTTTATTAAACCTTTTCAAAATGAGTCGGTTGAGTGTATTTACCAGTGTAAACTGACGTATTTTCCAAAAAGGTTAAGTGACAGGTACTGAACGTAATTGGCTGGAAGCTCAGGGCGTTAATAAGGAATCTTGCAAGTTCTAGGCGTCTAAAGTATGTTGAACAATGTTTATGTTTTAAGATCCACCTGTGGATCCTTTACTTTCCGTTGTAATACTGGATATTACTTTATATTCGGATTGTAATATTTTTATCTTTTGCTTCCGCTGTGCATTCATATATATTGTGTTGTTTGACTATGATGATATCAACTACGTCACGATACTCCCCTACCGGGCCCACCGATGAAACGTGGAAATATCGGGGTGTGACAGGTTGGTATCAGAGCCAACACTGAGTGAATTAAACACTAGTCTTTTGTGTTTAATCTCAGTTACACAAATTGCGCATTCTTGAGTCTAGACAAGCACATAGGACTAATCCTAATTCGTTTTATTTGTTTCTTTTGTTAATTTCTGATTAGCCCTTGCATGGGCGAGTCATTTTTATTAGGAGTCCCGTTTAGGGCAACCACATATACTTGTTTAAGTTTTAATGGAACGATTATATTTAAAAATATCATTCCTATATTATAAGATCTACCATTATAATAAAATGACAAAATCTAAAAAGGACAAGACCTAGCCATGTGTCACGTTAAGACCCGGCCAAGATGGCAGTTCCTCAATTAAGGTTCAGATCCTTATTAACATCCCAAGTTAGGATTGTTATGCGTTAATTACTAAAAAGGAATCTTAAAGGTAACCTAGCCTATATGACGAGGCCAAGATGGTAGGACCTATTCAAGAGATTCAATCCCTGTTAACATCTGTAAGTATGTTAACAATTTTTGGCAAACTGTGAATCGTTAAAGTCACACAGGCCATCGTTAAAAATGGGTTAATCTAAATTCCCTTATTTGAAATAAAAATCCCTTAAGAATGAAGTGCCTACGGGCTATAATTAGCGTCCTCTGAGACTAAAGACAGTAGTAGTCTTTGACTCTCTGTTAAGAAAAGGTAATGAACTTTGATTTAAACCTTAATGCCTTGATTCTCTGAAATCATAACTTATAAATTAAATTTGTCTACGTGACTAGGCCTTTTGTGCTATTATTAACTTATAATTTAGGATTATGATAAAGATCCTGAACAATTATATATATAGCAAATTAACTAATATATGTATTAAAAAAATGGTTAATAAATCATCAAAAACGATAGTACTATATAGGCTTCTAAATAAACCTTGTCCTTATTGATTTTATGTAGCAATTAAAGCTACATGGCTAGGTCAGAAGAAGTAAACAGTCATCCCCTGGAAAACCACGATGATGATAAGATTAATATAACCAGAGGAGAGCTCCGTACACTAATTGATACAGATGTATCTAAAGCTGTAGAGGAGCAATTCAAGGAGTATTGTGGGACGCATAGTAGAACTTCTTCAGTACCCCAATCTAAGTCTGTTCCTAAGACCCATTCAGTGGCTCATGACAAGCCACCCTCTAAGAAAGACGAACTAAAGAAGGATGATGATCGACATTCATCTAATGAACACAGTGTTCCATCCAAGAGGATAGTGTTCGATAACGAACCGCATACCAAGTCCTGTACCTATAAATACTTTGTTTCCTGCAAACCCCGGGATTTTACTGGGGAGAAAGGAGCAATAGATTGTATGACCTGGTTGGATGAGATGGACACGGTAGTTGACATCAGCGGTTGTGCTAAAAGGGATGTAGTGAAATATGTATCCCAATCGTTCAAGGGAGAGGCACTAGCATGGTGGAAGGCTCTCATTCAAGCTGCTGGGAAGATCCCACTTTACAACATGTCATGGGAACAGTTTATTGCTCTCATTATGGAAAACTACTGCCCTCAACACGAGGTTGAGAGGATTGAGTCAGATTTCTTATCATTGGTTATGACAAACCTAGATTGTCAAGCTTACCTCACCAGTTTCAATACCCTGTCCAGACTGGTTCCTTACCTGGTAACACCAGAACCCAAGAGAATTGCTCGCTTCATTGGGGGTTTAGCCCCAGAAATCAAAGCCAGTGTTAAGGCTTCAAGACCTACTACATTCAGGTCAGCGGCTGATCTGTCGCTATCCCTTACACTCGATGTAGTTAGAAACAAGGCTGCCAAAGCCTCTGAAGATGGAAAGCGTAAAAGGGAGGATGAGGATTCTCATCGCTCCGATAGGAAGAGGAACTCTGAGGATAAGAAGAGTTCCGGGTTTAAGAAAGACAACCAGCAGTCGGGTGAGAAGACCACATGCGAAACATGTAGGAAATACCATCTCGGGAAATGCAGATTTGAATCTCAGCCTCTACCATGTGGAATTTGCAAGTCTAGGGAACATAAAACCCTGGATTGCAAGAAGTTGAAAGATGCAACCTGTTACGGTTGCAACGAGAAGGGGCATATCAAGACCAACTGCCCTAGGAATCAGAAGAAGCCCGAAGAAGCCAAGAAAACAAACGCATGATGAACGCCTAGGATGCAGAATGACAACCTTATAGCAGGTACTTTTCCTCATCAAGCAGTTTATACAGAAATTTATTTGTTACCGGCACATATAATTCTATAAAGAACAATAAATGTTGTGAACTGTTGTCTCCGCTGATTAGGACTCCGGTCATTTAACGCAAGATAGAAATTGGCCGATGACACTATAGAAAATGCTCTAACAAATCTTAGATTGATATTTTATATCTATTAAGAATCACTCTTTTCTGATATCCTTATGGCAAGCTTTCAAGCTATCCAAATTCATCACTATAATAAAGACAAGATGTGACATTTTGATCCCCTGTCAAAAAGGTGATGGATTAGGACCAAACTTTAAATGCCATTAAAGGTCTTTTGTGACCTAGGCTAAGTAAAATTTATATATATTAAATAACGTTCATTAAGAATGTTAATTCTATATTGGTCGGTATGGTTTAAGGAAACCATGGTTAGTATATAAGACCATGAGGATGATGAAAAGCAGTTGTCGGATCGCAACCAAGAGATTGATTCATTTAGTAATAAGAACAAAGTCTTGAGTATGACAAACTCGGATGAGACATCAGTCAATCACGCCATTGATGATGCGACGCATGTCAATGATATTACAATTATAAACCTGAGAAAGTCCAAGGATGTTCTTCAAACTATGATAAGACGCAGCTCTAGGAAAAGCTGTGAAGAAGATCGTGAAAAAGTTCAAAGAACCGAATGCTACTTGCTCAAAATCCTTCGTAAACTATAAGTATAGAAAACTTTTAAATATTTCTTAACAACCATAGTTATTAAGTAAAGGCAGGGATCATAAGAACTATTTCTTCTGTTCTTGTCAAGAACCTTCAGTTGTAGAATTTTAGAAGTATCCTCTTTTTAGGTGTAATGCGTCAACACTTAGAGTTGATATCTCTTTGATCTCTAATGATTGCGGATACCAGACGGTATAATAAAAGCATCATATGAGGATTGGTGTATCTTAATATGTTCCATAGATTGCTTCCATGCCTGATCAGTATGGAGGTTTAATGCATGGGACCACAAGGATATCTCAATGGTCATATGGTGCTAAGGTCAACTATTGGTATTCAAAGAAGATATCCAAAATGGAATGGTCCAAGTAAATGTTCCCGATTAAGGAATTTATGGACTCGTAACATAAATGTGTCACTTATCTGATACAGAATATGATTGATGAACTGAAGCCCGAGATTTGGAAATCTCTGTAACCTCCTTGTACCTTAATTATCTTCTCCTAAGATTTCCCTGTTTACCCCTGAGAGGCAAGTAGAGTTAAGATTAACATCCCACTTTGGGTTGGAGTGTTGTAGAACTCCATGATTGATTATGGAATAATCGAAACCCAGATTAAGTAAACTTTAAGATAAAAGATTCATATAGTCTAACTCGATATTCCGAGAGTTAAATAAGAAAGACGGTTCATTCTGCTTATGCATTGATTACCGCAACCCTAATTAGGCAACAATTAAGAATTGCCATCAGCTGCCCAGGATCGTCGATTTGTTCAACTAACGGCAAGGATTAGCTATTCCTTAAGATTAGTTCTAAGCAGTGGTTAGAATAACCATCCCACCTTAAGATAAGCTTTTATATAATAATTGATATGTAAGCATTAAGGCTGCTCCTTTGGAGACCTTGTATAGATGGAATGTTAAACATCTATTGTTAGATAGAGAATTGGTGAATCCAATTATCAGGATTCGAAAGTTGCCTAGGAAACAACAAATAAGATCATACAAATCCATAATCGATTGTAAGTTGCCAATATACGGCAGGAAATCAAGGATTTATGAGAGTAGCAACCCTCCTAAGTTCTTGTTAAAGAATAAGGTTCAACAAAAGATATCACCCTGGAAGGGTGTGCCAATTTGTTAATTATTAGACTAGTTAAGCTCTGAATATATGAAATCATTCAAAGGAATCGAATGTATCAAGATCAGATAGCTTATAAGCTAAAACCTATTTAAGAAGATAGACGAAGCTCGCAATACATTTCACACTAATGATTTAAGGATGTGTTTCGCCAATAAGTCAAGAAGCACTATCACATAATGATATGCAGAATTAAAATATAATGAGCAACCTATGTCGATTAAGGATCGACAGGTGAAGAAGCTCCAAAAGGATACATGTGCCTATTATAGAGGTCAACTGTGGGAGCTTGGAAAGACTCCAGATATGTTATAGGAGTTAGGTCCATTATGCGACAAAAAGTACTTCCAGTGTTTTAACAAATCTCGAGGTCGAGATTTATTTTAAGGGGGTGAGGATGTAACACCTCGAAAATTCACGTCCTATAATGTATTGACGCGTGTCATAAGCTTGAAAGTGTGAAAGAATACTCTAGAGGGACTAAAGTTGACAAATAAAGAAACTATGTGAATATAAGGGTTCAAAATGTCAACAATGGATAAATATGCCTTACAATAACCCTACAAGATGTTTATACATTCACACGAATGAATCATGGATCATACGAAGCTAAATATAAAAGAAAGTGAGAGATTACAAACTACAGGGGTTAAATGTGTCAACATGTTTAAAGTATACCTCTGAGTGGCCTTTTAGCAAACCCGAAGCTTTGTAACGATTAAATATGCTCACTAGAATACATGATAAAAATATCATCAAGTTTCGTTATCGTATGAGAAAGTTATGACCAAATTCATATACGAGGGGTTAAAAGCGTCAACGTAGGAAATTATGGCTTTTCGGGTGATTACAAAGTTAACCTAGGACTTAAAAAAGTTTGTATAAGTCTTGGAACCCTCAAAAGTAAATTTAGAAGGCTTATAATGCAAGAAATAACGTGAAAACGACGTTTGGAAGGTCCAGGGGCCAAACTGTAAACATTTGAAAGTTGTGTTGTGCTGGCATGTTCCTTGCGCACCTCAACACTGTGGACGTTACGGTGCGCAAGCAGGTCCCAGATGTAAAATTCTTGACAGCTGCCTGTTATTTCCGGTTGCACCGACTTAAAACGAAGGTATTCGAATTCAGGGGCTTGTTTGATGGTTTTAAAAGGTCTAGGGACACTTGGAATGATCCCATATCACTTGTAGACCTTGTTGGCATGATCAAATTGAATTTAGAAACCTATATAAAGGTTATGAAGTTGTGTTCTTCAAATTGCTCATTCACTTGGAAGTCCACAAATCAACTCCTGGAGGTTGCTGGAGCTCAAGGACATTTCCTAGTGATCTCTAATCATAATTAGGACCCTTGTAAGTGTCCTTAATCCTTTCTAGTTCAGTTTAACTTAGTTGTTTAGCGTAAAGTCAAACCATCGTAATTAAGATTTGACTTCGTCATTAATCTTAATCCCTTCAGTCAAAATTCAAATTGAAAGTACCTTTAAGTAGGTATTTAGGTGGGTAATAAACCCTTAAAAGGGTACTTCTGATTCCCACTCTAACTATGTTAATTGTCGAGTCAAAGCTTACTTTAAAAAAGTCAACAGAATGTTTATTTCCAAATTAAAGCATAATTAGCAATGTAGGATACATGTAACCTGTTTGATCATTAATGTAACTTAGTAATTAATGTAAGAACATGTCCCAACATGTTCAACTCGACAATTTTCAGTTTAGGCTCGGTTCGGGACCGAAAGTCGCATAGTTTGACTTATGTTTTGACTTTCAGTTCTGACCCGTTTAAGCATAGTTTAGAAATGCCTTAGAGCCTTATTAGGACCAAGTTTCCTATAAGTATAACCCTCTGTGATTATACAACTTGGTTCATTAGTTATCCGATTCATATGAGTGATTCCGTTAAATGCTTAAATGTTGATTATTATGCCCTTTTGACCTTAAAACGTGATTTTTGAAAAAGTAAAAGAGTAGAAACCTTAGTTACTGATTTATAAACTTGCACCTAAAATTTGACATCAGTTTGAGGTCTAGATTAAGAGTTATGCTCGTTAGCGTAATTTGAAAGCTTTATGTTAATTAAACGGCGTAATTAGCGTATAGCCTAGTTAAACCCACTTTTTGATATCAAAATTTTTACCCACTGTTGTAATATAATATTTTAAGATTTTTGGAAATTTTTATTTATTTTAGGCTGAGCATAACTTAGAGTTCTAAGTATGATTCGGTTAACGCCGGTTTTACCCTTTTAAGCCATAAAATGAGTTTTACAAATCCTTTTGACCCCAAACCTTTTTCTACTGATCTAATATAATAAATAAAGTATTTTGAGCCTTCTGGAATTATAAAAATATCAGCTTTCCTTTGAAAACCCGGAAATGGCTCCAAGTAGCCTTTTTAGGCATTTTTTACGCAGAGTATGTATTAAGATTATGTTGAGAACATAAGGTTTGATACCTACTAATATTTTAAGTAAATTATTATATTTTTACAGTAAACTAAAGTCTTACACTCAGGTTTCTAGTTTTGACCTTTTAGGCCTATGTGAAATTACCAAAATGCCCTTAAGAGGCATAGTTTGGTTATAAAGGATAGATTTCACATATATATGATACCCTACTGTTATAACCTGGTAAATTGAGTAATTTTACTGATTTCATCAGACCCGAAACTCAGGTTCATATTTAAACTCTTTTATAACCTTTTTAATGACCAAAAAACCCCTACGGGGCGTAATGTGAGTCTAAATCCGTTTTGGGCATAATATAAGATATCTTTCTGATGTCACAACATAATTAAAGCATAATAACTTAGGAAACTTGCATATGACTCATTTGGTTACTCGTTACGCACTTTTCGCGTTCGGATCGGCGTATGTAACTAGTTTGCATATATTAGCCGAAACGGGTCAAACCATATCATTTTTGTCTCAAAATCCAGAATGTGTTTAGATTACCCATATTATACAAGTCTTCAAACTTATCGGGTCAAAACCACATTCTAATCCGGTCTTCGCCTTATCATGCGTTTGAACCGTATCATTCTGTAAGACTAACCGGTCTAAGCTTAGGCTTAATTAAAGACCCGTTAGCATTCTAATTGGTTATTTATACCATCATTCCAGACTAGAGCCTTCCGGTAAATGGTACCTACGCTTACTTAAGTGAATACAGCTGAGTTATTAAATTCTTGCTATTTAAGTCAGGAGCTAGCTCAGGTAAATACTCTTAACTTATTTTCCCTATACGGGCTTGGGATACGGTATTATAATAATACCGCTTGGTCGGGTATTGAATATTTAATCTTATTATGGTTAAATTATTGAGGTAACCCGGTTTAATCTGTATTGTTTGAAATAAAGAACTTTAGGGGTTAATGACCATGTCCCGGATATCCTTGACATCATTGTGTTATAAAATGGCCACTATGTATACACGGGGTGTATGCATACACCTGACAGTTGTTTAAGGAAAAACGGTATCTCACTCTCTTGTGGGCCTATACTTGTGGCGTGTCTGTTAATCTGACTCGGTTTCTACATCGGGCCCTGAACATATAACGAACATGTAAATCTGTATACAAGATTATAAATATAATTGTCCCAAGTTATAAAGAGTTTGTGCCACGTGCATTCAAATCAATTTTTATTAAACCTTTTCAAAATGAGTCGGTTGAGTGTATTTACCAGTGTAAACTGACGTATTTTCCAAAAAGGTTAAGTGACAGGTACTGAACGTAATTGGCTGGAAGCTCAGGGCGTTAATAAGGAATCTTGCAAGATCTAGGCGTCTAAAGTCTGTTGAACAATGTTTATGTTTTAAGATCCGCCTGTGGATCCTTTACTTTCCGTTGTAATACTGGATATTACTTTATATTCGGATTGTAATATTTTTATCTTTTGCTTCCGCTATGCATTCATATATATTGTGTTGTTTGACTATGATGATATCAACAACGTCATGATACTCCCCTACCGGGCCCACCGGTGAAACGTGGAAATATCGGGGTGTGACAGAAATGTACAACAACCGGACACCAAATTAGCGACTATCATAGCTCAGCAGATGGCTGCTGTACTACAAAATCTCATTACTCAAATTAACTGAGCCAACAACAATAATGCACCTTCTCCGTGCAACTTTAAACAGTTTAATTCGGCTAAACTGCTCAAGTTTAGTGGTTCTGAAGGAGCATCTGGGCTCCTACAGTGGTTCGAGAGTCTTGAGAATACTTTTCGCCATGTTCAGTGTCCAGACAATCGTAAGGTCGAGTTTGCTTCGAGCGTGTTTCAAAAGAGGGCGCTCACGTGGTAGAACAGAGTGATGAGAGATCGAGGTGCTGAAGTTGCTATGGGTCAGACATGGGAGGAACTCATGGCTCTAATAATGAAAGAGTTCCACCCTCGTCATGAGCAGAGGGTGCTGGAAAATGAGTTCCATGACCTTAAGCAAGACAGTGGTGAACACCGCGCTTTTACTGACAGATACGAGGAGTTAAGCTTACTATGCCCAACGATGGTCACGCCTTTGGAAAAGGCGGTTGAAAAGTACATTAACGGTCTACCAGATCCTGTTCAGGATATTGTCATTGGCAGCAACCCTACTACCGTCCGACAGGCCATTGAGCTAGGTGCAACCTTGAATGAATCTCAATTCAAGAAAGGTAAACTCCACCGAAAGGGTGACAAGAAACAGTCCGACAAGAATGAGAAACAAAAGGGTAAGAAAGCCGAGTCTTCTAAGAAGTCAAGGAAGCGTAAGGCTTCCAAGAACTTCGCTGTGGTGGCACAGACTAACCAGACAGCTCCTAACCAACAAGCTCAACCACCAGCTAAGAAGCAGTATGCTGGCAATGCAACCTTGTGCAACATGTGTAACAGCCACCATCAACCACGTGTATAGTGCCATATTTGTACTAACTGCGGAAAATCTAGTCATCTTACCAACACTTGTCGTTTTGCACCTACCCAGAATCAAGCAGCACAAAACCCTGCCCAACAACCTGCATGACCTAACTATCCGCCTGGATCTCGCTACAATTGTGGGGATCTAACCCACTACAGAAACAATTGCCCGAAGTTGGCAAATGCAAACCAGGCTCAGGCTCGTGGATGAGTCTTCAACATGAATGCAAATGAGGCGCGTGCAGATAACGAAGTAGTGAACGGTACGCTCTTTGTTAACAACCAACCTGCTTCTGTTCTTTTTTATTCGGGTGCCGATAAAAGTTTTGTATCCTTAGCTTTTGAGCCTTTGCTTTCCATGACTAGAACAAAACTAGGAAAGCCCTTGACAATAGAAGTAGCTAGTGGTGAACCCGTTGTACTCGATTCTGTCATTCGAAATGGCCAGTTGAACATTAATAACCATCTTTTTTTCCCATTGACCTCATGCCAATGCAACTTGGAAGCTTTGATGTTACTATAGGAATGGATTAGTTAGCTAAGTACCACGCTGTTGAAGAAAATCTTGCTATGGATGCCAAGCTTATAAGTGACATCCTTACTAACACTAAACCTAAAGCAATAACCCATGATGAGATGTGGTTAGATGAGGCACTTTTTGATGTTGACTGGGAATCATGTTTTCCCACTACACAAGTTACCCCTGTCAAACACTCTTCATGTGTAGTGCTCACTGATCCAACTAAACTAGTCAACGCCACCTAGGAGAACCCCCTACAGTTGATCCAAACGCTACCGATGATCCTGAAGATGATCCTATAAATGATGATTATTCTTGTTATTCTCTAAACACTCTTGTGTCGTGGGCCAACCACAACCCGTGGGAGAGTGAGCTTAGCCCAGAACCATTGAGCACTGAAATCGAGTATGGCACTCCAAGCTCGTATCTCAATTAAAAAGTGGTGTTTATGCGAAGTTACTACTATGTGTGTGCGAAAAAAGAATGTGCCCCACTTTTCCTTCTCTCATGCAATATAGGGGCTACTTTCCTTACGCTATGTTGTTTACCATATATATTGTGAATATTATTATGTACTGAACTATTGTGTTAAATCTATGTTCTTCCAATCTACGTGTAAAGTTCCATTCAAAAAATCGTGTCGTTATTATATGTTTTCAACAAATACTGTCTTCCAGCATAACGAAAAACTAAAAAAATAGTTGATATCCTAAAAAAGCTTACATAAGTTACACACTTTAGAAAAAAAAAATTAAAAAAGAGTCACATGATCAAACACACATACTGCCAAAATGAAAACAAAAAATGTACAACATTCTCAAAGAAAAAAATGTAACAAGGTAAGTATAAAACCAAAAAATGCATAAACATAAAAAATTGTAACAGATTCAACCAAACATCAACAAGCACATACTACCGAAAATGTCATTAACATATTAACAAGGATAATGCAGCTAAGTAGCACCTATTTCCTAATCTCAACAAACAATGCCCAAAACCTCAACAAACATTTCTAACAAGTAAGCTGCCAATCACTAACGCTAAGATTAGTAACCATATAACTCTCTTCTTCTTTCGAATTTCTTGATCACGGACAAAAAGTTCAGCTTGCAGGTTGTTGATGTTCCTCAAAAGACCTGAATAATCCTAGTTGACCGTAGGCACATCGGTGGGTCGACCCAACCAATGAAAGGGCAGTTGCTGGGCTACATTAAAAAGATGGAGATAAAACACAATTAGAACATACATTTACTTATTTAAACAGAGTTCGATTTTTTTACCTTAAACGGACATGAATAGAACCTTCTTCCTGGATTGTCATATGTCCATGATGTGCGGATGATAGCAATCCTCCCACATGAACACCTTTTCATCTTTTTTGAGAGGTAGATGAATTCTAAAGAAAAAAAGGAGATAAGAAAATGAAATATTTGAATATAGTTGGGATGATGGATCTACAAGAAGGATCTGTACCAAGGATCTGTGGGTCCCACTATAATAACATATTGTTTTGTCATTACCCACTTTCATACATTTGTTTCTTTTTTTACTTTTTATTACTTTTTTCTTTTGTTACCGTTGGGTCCTACCCCTAAAAACTGTTTTAGTACCAGTTAATTTGTGTAACTGAAAACACAAAAAAATACACCCCAAAAAAGAAGTAACAACACACAAACTAGGTGGTTTTTTTTCATTACGCATTACACCAATAAAAATTACAAAATCAGAAGACACATACATTCCTCCTTAGTTAATGTTGATAACCTGATACTACACCTGATTTCTAATTAAGCTAAATACATCCATAGAACTTCAAAAACAACATAATTAGAAAAACACAACAACAACACCTGATTTCTACTTGACCTTCTTCATGTGAACCACTTTTTACACTTGCATGGGTTTGGTGGGACGGGCGAAACTGATATATTTATTGGGAAATATGAATCCCACTCAATTTCACTCATCCACGAGACATCATCAACCCAATCGCAGATTTTGGGATCATCAACATGTCTATTTGTTGGGTATACTATAGGCTCGTCGCTAGGCATCACGTTACCGGTAGTGTATATATCAAACCTAAAAGGTTCACCCTTAGGCGTTACATTTGGCTCCGTCTTGACTGTAGGGTTAACACTAGGCTCCTTTTTCGGTATTGCTCGCGCCATAGGCTTCGCATGGGGTTCCACCTTTGGGATCGAACAAAAGTTACTTCTCTTTCCGCGGGGGTGCCCATCATTGGTAAATATCTTCCTAAGCATATATATGCATGGGCATAGGGTCTAAAGGGGTTGTTTCATGCATATCGCCGACCCTGGGTGGAGTTGATGCATACTTTCGAAGTCTCTTCCCGACATTAATAAACTCATTTTTTCCAAGCATGAGATCGATGACCTTAACATCCGGAACTTTGGAATCAGCGGATGGCCTCTTGTGCATTGTTATGCTTTGTGTGTGATAAGTAGTTAAGAATGGTTTGTGGATGTACATATTATCTATGCTGAAACTATTTATAATGAAAAAATAAACTTTGGGGGGTGGATGGTGGTGATTAGATATGAAAATTAATGACAAATTAGATGCAACACCAGATAAAAAATAAAAAGGAGAAAGTAACAAAAAGATACATCATGTTATATTTATTCTATAAAAATGTATCTACTACTTGACCGTATAAAAAGTTGTTACTTTATGTATAAGATATAAAATTTGTTACAATAATAAGTAATATTCATCCAAATATATTCTCTCTTTAAGAAAAAAACGTCTTGTGTTTTGTAAAAAAAAAACAAAAAAACAAAAAAAAAAAGACTACAAACTAGTATATGTGGTTACAATTTTTTTTGTTACTGATTTTTGTAACAAAATAGGTCATTTTCTCGGTAATTATATACATAAGATGTAACGTGCAAAAAAATACGGATAAAAACGTTTACTTTTGACACAAACATTGTGTATATCATTTCATAATGCCACTGATCAATTAAACCCTAGTCATTAGAAAGTAAAGATAGTAAACTAAACTGAAAACCAAACTACATACCAACCCTACATACATCCTAACATGCAAACATATGCATGTGCATCCATTTTCAGATAATCTACGCATGCAAACATGTGCATGTACAAAAGGCAGCCCAAGAAATACAAAAAAGATGATCAAAGTTTAGTTGCGCTCCACTAAAATGGAGACCAAAAAGCGGGCATCATAAGGTAAACCTAATTTAAAAGTTTTCAAAACACGCACAACACACGCATCAAAAGAAATACCAAATCAAGTGGACTCCTGACTCCCAGGGGTTGAGTCCTCATCCTCGTTAGCCGATTACTTCTTATTCTTCTTTTTCTTGCAATTTCTTGAATCATGTCCAGTCACGTACTTCATACATGTTCTGCAAAGCCTGGGTGTTTTGGGAGGTTTGACAACAGAGTTGCTCCTTGCGTCTTAAGCTGGTCTACACAATCGTCGACGTTTTCCGCATCCTTTGTTCCTGATCCCGTCTGGATTGTTGAGAGTTACATTCCCATCTAAAGAAACACCAAGCAATTCTTCAACAGCAGCATAGTTATCATTATTGGCTTCATCATCATCAACTGGTCCTCCATTTAGTAACTTACATTTTAGTTCCTTAATTTGCTCAGCAAAAGAAGAAAGTCCTCCAACATCACTTCTTAAGGCGTCTACACACTCGGTTACAATCTCAAGAATCTGACTTCTCGCAGCAGTTTGTGGACGGGTGTCGACGCCGTAGCGACTCTCAACAGAAAATAAAATTTTAGGAAGCACATCCCTAGTCCAACGCTTAACAACAAACTTGGCCGGGATTTTTTTCAATATTGTTTACCCGGTAAACACAAAAAATATGCCTACACAGAAATCCAATACGGATGAAGTTGTTGAATGAACAAGAAACCGACTGATTGCTTAACTCAAGCTTGACCTACAAAAAAACCAAAACACATTCTTACGCTTCTGTGAAAAAAAAAGCATAATGAAAACTTAAACAAAAAATGCCACTATAAGGATAGAGCAAGTTACCGTGAATGTGTTGGTTGCATTGTTTCGTTTGTCCAACTGATTCCCATAGTAAACACAAACATCATCACAATCCTCCGTGTTTACAATGTAACAAAATAGCTTCCCCTTGTATATCTCTTTTCTTACTTCTGTGAATATGGCATGTGTGTATAACTCAAAAGCGTGCTTCTCGATAGCTAACTCAGTAGTGTCCATGAATACACTAGATGAAGTTTTAAGCTCTGCAACACGTTGCCTGTAACGCTGATTGTCTATCCTAGTTTCATAACATAACATGAACTGAACTAGTGTGTTCGTACTAGAAGAGTTGACTTTGAAGCTTGAGTTAGAACTTTCACATCTTGATGTAGTCTTCATCAGACAACACATTGGGATATCACAGAAGTAGGCATGTACCCATTGGTCCCTAATTGAGTACATATCATTCAACCAGTCGTGATCTTGTAACCCATATTCCTCCATCAAAAGTTGCCAACGCGTCTCAAATGTAGATGGCTTCATGTGAATACTCCACACCAAACGATGCATCAATGCCCTTAGCTCAGAGTTTTGTAACATGTCTCCAGCAATCTATACATAACAGGACCCAAAACTGTTAAAAAATGTAACAAAAAAGACCTTCTTAAACGAGATTGATAAATTAATAAAACCTTGGTGGGAAGTTTCTTCATAATATGCCACATGCAAAGGCGGTGCCGAGACTCTGTGAAAACCTCAGAAATGGCAGCTTTCAATGAAGTGTCCTGGTCCGTCAGAACTAACTTTGGTTGCTTCTTGTGTGCCTTTAGAAATGATTCAAGTAATGACTTGTAAGTCTCAGTCATTTCATTAAATAGCAAGCCAGCACCGAATGTCACACATTTTTTGTGATTATCAACCCCGATGAAAGGAACAAAAATCATGTTGTACCTGCAGATAAAGAAAATAAACCAAAGTTAATACTATGTTAAAGGAAAAAAAAGAGTGCCAGTTTGCAAAACCTTACTTGTTAGTGTGATAAGTCGCATAAAAAGCTAACACATCACCAAACACCTCATAATTTATCTTAGAAATTTCGTTTGCCCAAAAAATCGACCTCAATTGCCCTTTCTCAACCACAAACTCATAGTAAAAGTCTGGTAAGCTCTCGATCTTCCTTTCAAACGATCTATAACAAGTTGCGCATCACGGTCACCAATATAAAGCCTAACCAACTGGCTCCAATTCTTAAAATCAGTTGGCGTGCCACGTACGTTGTGATGTCCACCCATCAGAGACATTAAAACTCTGTGAGAAACAATTGGACCAATTCTGTTAAAACTCATATTATGGATAAACTGTTTGGATGTAAAGGGTAGTTTCCTTGAAATCCTACTTAGCTCATGATTAAAACTCTCAACAAACGGATGATTATGATGCTCGTGGAACCCTACCATTGTGCACAAAGAGCTGTCCTCACAAAACTTAACCAGTATACTAGCCTTGCAATCTGTGACTGTGAAATTACTTTGCTTGATATTTAAGGTTGACTGCTCCAGGGTATCAGTTTTATGCTTAATCTGTGGTTTTGAATATTTAGTACACCTTATGTACCGATGAGTGAAAACCCCCTTCCATCTCTTGGTTTGCCCCTTACGAATAGAAAACCAAGAATACACAACATACTCCTTGTACATACTGAACACATCCTTTCACGTTTTGTATACATAACCAACAACAGGCCTTAAAACAGTAGGAACATAAGGACACCAAATTCTAGTGCCATTGGGTCTGTGGTTAACATAAAATTCCTTGTCCTCCTGAATACCTACAAAAAAAATAGTTATAACGACGCTGGACTTGCATATGTATATCATAAAAGTGAAACTTTAAAAAGGTTACAAGTCTTTTACAAAACATTGCATTGTTACTAAATTTTAACATGTATAAGTTAAAAAAAAATTACTTATAACACGAAACCTAACAAACTCATGGGCATTTTTTAAAAGTAGCCAAAAGTGTAACCTCAAATATTTTTAACTTCCACGAAAATATAAAAAAATTATCTCATAAAGAAAATTTTCGGGACAGAATAACAAAAATTGTATTGTCAGTACAAGTTTAACACGTCTTGCTACAATGGAAAGAAACATGGTGGTGCATTTTTTTAATGTCACCAAAAAGTGTAGATGTTGTTGCATTTTTTTTAGGTGACCCCAAAGTGTAACCTCGAATGTTTTTCCCTTCAAAAAAATATAAAAACTTAATTCAAAAAACAAACTTTTGGGTCAGAATAAAATAAATAATATTGTTAATACAAGTGTAACCACATATGTTTTTACCTTCTAAAAAATATAAAAACTTGTTTCATAAAAAAATACCCCTAAAGAAAAAAAAATACATGCTTTCAGTTAAAAACTGACCTGTGGATAGCAACTCTGTAAAAGTACAATTCCAAACACCATCCTCGTCATCATTGGTGCCATTTGGATTATGAAAAAATACCCCTAAAGAAAAAATACATGCTTTCAGTTAAAAAACTGACATGTGGATAGCAACTCTGTAAAAGTACAATTCTAAACACCATCCTCATCATCATTGGTGCCATTTGGATGCAGATCTGTGGCTACACATGAAAAAAAACACAAAAAAGGAAAAAATCAACAAGAATCCAATCAAAATCTAAACAAGAAAACCTTATTACGCACATGTACTCGTATGCATCTGGACTCACTAGAATCGCCCATGTTCTCGTTTTCAGACTGGAAAACTTCAACTGCAGCATAACACACAAAATGTCAGAAAAAATGTCATAAATCAAATCTATATGATTTATAAATTTATGTAATCTAAATGATAATGTACTCGCTGCAACTACTGCAACTGAAAAGGTGTACATATAATGAAACTGAAAAAAAAGTATGACTCACATGGAAACTCTGTAGAAATAGGTTCAGGATCTTCAACAACTCTACTCTCACCCAATGCATCTTCATCTTCGTTAAATGCAAAATCAGGTAAAAGATTACGTGGGACAACATTTAATGGTGAACCCGGATGTTCATTGAATGTCGTCGTACCACCGGCAACACTCCGTGGTAGTTGGTTGTTCAACTCAGCCATGTTAAATGAAAATCCTTCTCAATGGTGTCTCTGTTTAATTTTTTTCTCTCCACTCCTGTTTAGGAGAATTGAGATGTGAGAGATTTGAGACCATATTTAAGATATATAGAACAAAAAGAACTAAATAGATGTGATAGAAGAAGTACTAATGGTAATAAATGAAACAGAGGATAAAGGAAGCAAAGTCAGCCATCTCTCGGATCCTTATCACTTACACATTCAGTCAACATTAAGGAAAAAGACGAAAGTGCCCTTGTATCATCTTATACTTACATGTGACGTGGCTCATTCCTAGCCACATATAAGGGTTTCCTGGGTTTTCTTAACTGGGGTGAGTTTTCTCATTATAATTAGCCTATATATATATATATATAGAAAAAGTATATCATACATTATGGCTTAACGTACATCACGTACAACAATGTGTGTGATTTGTTCTATAACATGCGGGATTAATGTTTTCAATATGTGTGATTATTGTGTTTCAACATGCGTGATTTTGGATTTTTGAGTTATAACGTGCGTGATTTTAAAATGAACGTGCGTAATTACCTGTCGTACGTGATGTACGTTAAGCCGTAATGTACGTTAACCTTCCTCTCTCTCTCTCTCTCTCTCTATATATATATATATATATATATATATATAGGGTCGGGATTTAGAGAAAACGGTAGAAAGTGTGAGAACGGTGAGAACGCTTAGCGATCGTCCGATCAAAACAATCTATGGACTAGATTGGCGCGGTGGCGTTTTCGTAAATAACATCAATTTTATTACGTGGACGCGCTTCATTAAGGGTAAAAGGGTCTTTTGACTGCTCCACAAAAAACGCCATCTCATGAAATAAAACGCCAAAAACAAAAATCACAGACCATTCTAAGAAAAACGCCATTAAATATAAAACGCCAAACTTAATTATAGTAAAATCCCGCCTAAAAAAAACCGCCAAAAAATCCTATATATACAACATCTCAGACCTTCAATTAAAAACACACACAAAAGCCCAAACGCCATATTTTATATAACCCATTCGCCTTAGAAACGCCAAAAAACCCAAACATCAAATATCTTTGTAGGATCGTTTACACGACCAAAACGAGTCGTTCAGAAGAGTTCTAATCAATACGAGTGGCGGAAACAAACGTATCGAAGTCGTTTCAGCTGATTTGCACACAGATTCACTTTAAACTGTCTCTGTATTGATATCAGATCGTTTTACAATGCTGGAGACACTTCGGCAGAGCTTCGCTACCGGAATCAGAACGTTACAAATGAAATCACCAAGGCACGTATATATAGGCAGTTCATATCGCACGAAATGACTCATGCGAAATGAACATTGTCATTTCGTATGAAATGGCCAAAGCCATTTCGTGCGAAATGGACCAGTCACATATATTTCTCATTTTCTCGTATTTCGTGCTCTGATCTTTCTACACTATTACAAGACATGATACAAGATGAAGTCGACAGACATATGCACCAATAGACTCCCCCTTGGATGTCGACGAGTCTTCAGTACAAGTCTTCAGAATGACGAGTCTTCAGTCTTTATCAGTCTTCATGCTCTCTCCCAAAGAATTCTCCATTGTAAGCATCCTCAATCTTCTCTTTCTCTTTCCCTTTCAGAATCATGACCTGGCTCTATCCATTCCTTAAGTTCTTCAGCATCAGCAGCTTAAACGAACATCAGGATTTAAACCTAGCTCTCAACCATTCAAACTCCCCCTTGAATGTTGACCTCAAATCCAGAATCTGATGCTGGCTCTTACGTCTTCAGACTCCCCCTAACAATCAGCTGGGATCGTAGTCTGGAATAGCACTTCTCACAAGTTTTGGATCGAAAGCCTGGCTTTTCATATGCTTATGCGGAAAGTCCTCAGGTATCGGAACCTGGTTATCCTGCACAATCCTCAACCACTTGTAAGATAAAAAATTTTGTCATTGATAAACTTTTTGAATTTGAAACATTCAAAATTTTGATTCAGATTAATAAACCATCTAAACATTTCAAATTTATTTCACACTTCAATCAAACTTCTCCCAAATCATTGTCCATCATGTTTGGCACTCGGAATTTTGGAAATCAGCTTTCCAACATCAGTTGTTGAAAATCTTTTTGTATTTTCAAATATCTAAAACTAAACACAATCTTTTTGGATTTTTTTTAAGAGAAAGCAGTAAAGAAATATTTACACACAATATTTTTGTGAGTTTGTGTAAGAGGATCATATCAATTTATGAGACAAATCATTAACACCGTTAAGCTTTAAACATATTAAGTTCTAAACGATTCACTTAGATTGTCAGTATACTGATCCACTTAAATTTTCACACAAATTTCAATTGTTTCGAGATACAAGATTAATGTTTTAATGCACTTGAACTCATTCGCGTGTCCCACCCCAAAATATACTCCCGTATCCAGACTCCTATATTCAGTCTTACAGGTGAGTGTACACCAGTGATATCTGTAAACGGGTAAATGCGAAACCATGAGAGCTCAGGTTAGAACTTCCGTTCAGACAAAGAGATGATGGCTCGACTTTAAGGTGTGTCCCATTTAGGGATCTTTTCTTCAACAGCACATGATTAGCATTTTTCAATGTTTCATCATTTTTTGTACTGAGGGTGGGCTTTAAGAATAAAGCAAATGTAAAGTATTATACGAGGACAATGCTATTGCTCCCGCAAAATCGGAAGTCCAGGTATAATACCAAAGATATCACCACGCACAAAGACCTAGTATGTCAGAAATAGAAAGCCCTTCAAACAAGATTTCGGGGGTTACCCATATATCCGAGAGATGTTCCCCACGAGATAAGAAAGTATAGTTTTTTTTAGGTTTATATCTCGAAAACAATCTACTAAATGTGCAAAAATCTACTGGCACATCCACAATGAGACCGTTTATCACATTTGACTTTCCAATTCTTTAGTTTGCTGTGATAGTCGACTGATGTAATATCATTTCCTCTTTTCTCAACAAAACTCTTTTTGAATTTTTTCAAATGTTTTTGGCTTTTATAGATTTTATCATGTTTTTGTATTTTTCAAATTTTCTAATTTTTAAAAAAAAATTTACTCCCCCTAAAATCAAAATATGTTTCAATTTTGATTTTTCTGGGAAAATTTGAAAACAAACTGTACAAGTGAAGTGACAAACTGATATCGAATCGCTTCAATTCGCCATCCACTTGGCATAAACAATCAGAACTTCCCCTGTCAAAAAACTATTTTCCCATTAAGATTTCAAAACACTTAAGTTTGTTTTAATCAAAATGGTTTTTCTGGAAAATTAGTTTTGTTGATTTTCACAAACCACTTGTAGGTTAGGGGTTTTCATCACATTATTCTCCTTTCAACAATTTGTAGAAAAAATAAATCAAGTACAACTTAATGTCCTTGATTAACCACTTGTAGGTTTTTCACAAACACATTTACCAAGAATGATGCCGATTCCTGCTCCACGATTACCAACCTAGGAGCTCCAGCAAAGTCCAGAGTTTTAGTTATGATAAGTTCTATCCCAGTTACTGACCTGGGATGAACCATCTTCATCTGGTTTCTTTGTTTTCTTTTCATAAAACTCTTTAACCCCTTTGACCTTCCCGTCAATCATTTTACCAAAAATATTTTGAACTGTGGGGTTAAAAGCTTTTTCAACCTCAAATTCCTTCTTTTCAGAAAAGAATTGATTTGAAATCTCAACTTTTCCAACTTTTTGCTTAAAATTTTCAGCCCGCAATGGTGCAAAATTTGCGTCATCCATTGGCGGAACTGACTTTTCAACTTTTGATTCAACTAGTGGCTCATCTGACTTTGTGGAATCAGATTCATTGCCAAAACTATCATCTAATTTCTTAACAACCCACTTGTGATTGTCAAGATTAACTTTTCTCTTGTAAACCCTTTTTGAACATTCTCCAACCTCAAATGTTGAGTTTTCAAAAACTTTAAATCTTTTGGTTAGTGGTTTACTTTTCTCAACAACTTTTTCTTTAAGCTTATCAGAGACTCCCTGTTTTGTTTGGGTTGCCTTTGGACAATTCCTGGCAATGTGACCAACTGTTTTGCATTGAAAACATGTTCTTGTCTCCTTCTTCTTCTGAGCAACTTCCTTCTTCATTCCCTCTTGCTTCTTGGCAAGGAATTCTTTGTTCGTCTGCTTCCAGAATGAACTCTTTTCCTCTTCTACCGAGCTTGATCCTGAAACAAATACAGTTTTTGTTTTATAAGTTTTCTCATTTTTATGATTTTCTGGTAGAATAAAACCTAAACCTTTCTTTTTGAAATTACTGTTATGGTTTGGTTTCTTTCGATAACCTGAACCAGAACTGTAACCCTTTTTCTTGTTTAACCTTTGTTGATCTCTTGAGGTGTATTGTTTAGGTTTTCCAGAAAGATTTACATCTTTTATTTCAGAAATATTAATTTCTGTTAGTTTGAAAACCTTTTTGATCATTTCAGTTTTAACACCTCTTATTGGAAATTCTTCATCAGAAAATAATTTGTCAGAATCATTCAATGTATATGCTACTTTGAATGTTTCTTCATTCAAATTATTCTTTGACATTAGAAAATCTTTATTATAAACCCATTTGCCCTTTTTGACTGTTGGACTTGACGTGTTGGACTTGGACTCTGATTTTGACTCCGACTTTGACTCCTCGGTTTCATCTTTATCCAACACCTGATCGACCACTTTCTCTATTAACTCGGACTCATGATCAGTGTCCGGTGATGTGAAAGTGACATCAATACTTTCTGGCAAATTATCTGAAGACTCAGATTCCCACTGTAAGTTGGTTGCCTTTTTTACTCTTTCTGAATTAGCATTTCGTGGAGAATATGCATTTTCAAATGGAGGTGGACACTTGTTATAACTAACACCTTGTTTCTTACCAGAATTCTTCACTTCTGTATCCTCTTTTGTTTCGGAATTCTTCACTTCAGATATTTCTTCTTCAAATGTCTTCATACCTGCCACTATAGGATAAATTTTGTCAATCACATAAGAAGAACATGAATAACTTTTCAACAACTTGTTTACTCTCTCAGTTTCGATTCTATGGGTTTCCAATTTCTGTTCAAGCTCAGCACACATCCCGATGTAATAATTGATCATGTCTTGCTTTATCATATATGCTCCATTGAGTGTTTTCATGGTTGTAGCTTGTTCACTGCTTGACTGGTTGTACTGATTCATTGCTTTGTTTAAGACATCATACGATTCTTTCAACCTGTTCATGTTGTGAATCAACTCATTGTTTTGCTTTTTCATAGTCTCGCAGTTTTCACAATTCTCAGACACTTTTTCTGCAACAGCTTCCTTTTTAATCTCGAAAGCTGGAATTTCTATCTGCTTTATCACTCGAACCTCTTCTTCATCATTCTTACCTTTCCTTCTTTCTGCATCTCTCTCAGCTTTAAATTTTAAAAGCTCTTTCATTCTTTCTGCATCATAATTATCATCACTATCATCTTGTTTTTTAACCTCCTTTTATCTGCCCAATATGAATTATCATCATCATTGTCTTTAACAATTTGAGCAACAAAAACTTTATGATCTTCAGTTCTGTTAGGATCATAATCATCCCAACTGAACTCTTTTGGAAACCTTTCGTCATCTTGATCTGTCAGACATACTTTACTCTCGGCTGAAATATATTTGTCCCAACCGAACTCTTTTGACGATCTTTCAACATTTTGATTAACTACATACACTTTCTTTGATTCTTCAATCTCCTTTCTAGCATGAGCAGTTTGTGTTTGTTGTTGATACGGCTGTTGAGCAACTTGATGATAAATCGCTTTCCGATAATAATCATTGTTGTTGAAAGGATTTTGAGATCCACTTGCTTCTCGGTTTGTGCATTCTCGCTTAAAATGCCCTTTTTCCCGGCAACGAAAACAAGTAACTTTAGGTTTATCAAAACCTAAAGTAGAAACATTAGCATCACGGAAATCATCTCTTCCTGTGATCTGCTTGAATTTCTCAGCTCTTCTCAACACGCTCGCCAAACACCATTTTATATCCATCAATTCCATCTCCTCAGCATCAACCTGATCGTAATCCTCTTTTGTCAACATTGGATTTCCGATCCTACCTGCATTTAAACTCCCATAAGACTCTAACACAGTCACCAACAAAGATATGTGACTTTTTGCAACTTCTTCCGAGTAATTTTGATCATTCTCAAGATTTAGTGCAATGTTGCATTGTAGAACTTTGCCACTCTTGGTCGCTGAAAAATTTGGATCAAATGATGGATATGAAGAAAATACAGTTTTGCTACTTGATCCTGGAGATGAACTTTCAGAAGAACTTTTGGCATTGAAAGCAGTTTCGATCTTTTGTGCAATGTTGGTCTTATCACTAACACCACCTTTGTAATACAAACCAATGTCTTGTTCTCCATCATAGTTCTTCATTCTCGCTATATTTCTTTGTTCCATCTCTTGAGCTTCGAGTTGTTCAATGAAATCACTCAGCGATAGATTGTCAAAATCAGGTTTATTTTTTAACATCATAAGATACGTTCCCCAAACATCATGTGGCAACGCATCGGCCAACTTTTCAATCAATTCTTCTTTATCTTTTTGGATGTTCAATCTATTCATGTTTTTCACCAAATTGCAATATCTATCAATAATCTGTTTGGTGTTTTCAGTTCTTAATCCATGGAATAGATCAAATTCTCTCTTCATAAGAGATGTTTTATTCTTGATCATCTCTTTACTACCAACAAACTTCGATTTTAGTTCTTTCCATATTGACTGTGCACTTCCGTTGTGTTGTAGTAAAATCAAGATTTCATCCTTAATAGCTTGCTGCAAGAGACTAACCATCAACTTTTCATTTTTGTATTTCTGTTTTTCTTCAACACTTAAGTCTTTAATATCAACCTTCTTTCCGTCGTCCTTAACCGGTCTAATATATCGATATTCAGTATAATCCCATGCATCTAGGTAATATGCTTGAACCCAATTTTCAAAACGTTCGGCCCAACCACTATACTCCTCAATACTCATAAGCTTAGGCGGTTTTTGCGTAGTCCCTGTTTCATTTTCTAACATCGTATTACGAGTCACAGTCATCGGAGTAGCAAAGGCGTTGTAGAACTCGTTTTCCATGATTCGGTTTCCAAAGTTTCACAAACACAATCTTTCAAACGAAATGAATATCTTCAAACAAAATGATCTTTCAAGCGGAATGAACTTTCAAACGAAATGAACCGTTTTTTACAAAAGTGTATGATTCAAACGAAATGGACAAACTGGTGCGAAATGAAGTCAACTAAACCATTTCGTACGAAATGAGATGATGTTTCACACGAATTGGAACTTGGTTTGGAATGGAAGCCTTTTCGTACGAAATCAAAACACTGTCTCGTGCGAAATTCGCGTGAAATGAAGATGACGTCACACGAATCGGACAGTTTTTGAACAATTTGATCAATTTTTTCTTCGATTTAAGATCTGATTCTTTCAAGGCTTTGTTAAAACACTGTTTCGCTTATAATGTGACAAAATCAAGCCATTTTATCCGAAAAAACTCGTTTAATTTTGAAAAATGTGTAAAAGAAGGTGTAGAAATCAGAATTTTCAGCTGAAATGGTAAGAACTCTTCCTCCTGAGCTCTGATACCACTTGTAGGATCATTTGCACGACCAAAACGAGTCGTTCAGAAGAGTTCTAATCAATACGAGTGGCGGAAACAAACGTATTCGAAGTCGTTTCAGCTGATTTGCACACAGATTCTCTTTAAACTGTCTCTGTATTGTTATCAGATCATTTTACAATGCTGGAGACACTTCGGCAGAGCTTCGCTACCGAAATCAGAACGTTACAAATGAAATCACCAAGGAACATATATATAGGCAGTTCATATCGCACGAAATGACTCATGCGAAATGAACATTGTCATTTGGTACGAAATGGACAATTCCATTTCGTGCGAAATGGACCAGTCACATATATTTCTCATTTTCTTGTATTTCGTGCCCTAATCTTTCTACACTATTACAAGACATGATACAAAACGAAGTCGACAGACATATGCACCAACAATCTTCTACCCCAAAACGTTTTTTTGAAATTCAGTTTGGCTGTCAGTAAGATTTCGCTCAATGAAATAGACAAAATCCTTAAGTGAGTATATTGTCCATTTCATTGAGTAAAATCTTTTTGACTTATCCTAAACTTCCATCCAATTTATAACGCCAAAACATACAAAAACATTATTGAGTTTTGTTGTCAATAAAGTTTAGCTGTATGGGGTGGACAACATTGTCAGTTATCTTTCTTAACCGAGGATTAACAATGTTGCCCATCTCATACAGCAAAAAATTATTGATTTTAGCATGATCAAAATTTGAGGTTTAAGGTGATCTTATTTCGTGGCGTTCTTTTTATCGGTAAAACGCCAAAAAAGTTAAAAAAATCAAACATCGTTATTGTAAAAATTCAAGATTGTTGGCTGAAATGATCTAAACTCAATAACATTTTGCTGCATGAGATGGACAAATCTTTAAGAAAAAGATGCTGATGTCAGACTGTGTGCTTCCAAACAGCAACACAAAAAACTACTTGAAAAACAAAGAAAAAATGAATCATACAAAAGTCGAACCAGCCAGTTAACATGATTCAAAAAAGAAGAAAGAGACTGGTGATAGAGAAGATTTGGAAGATCAATTGTTTATGTATTCTTTTTTTATTTTCCTTTTCAGTTAATTGTTATATAATAAAACGCCATATATAATAAAAACGCCAAAACAGCCAAAATGCTTGTTTAAACGATATCATCCAGTTAAATGCCACAAAAACTCCCAAACTATAATAAAATTACTTTGAAAAATTATTATAAAAAACCTAAAAAAAATAATAATAATAATAAAAAATAAAAAGCAAACTTGAAAATGTAACTAGAAACAGTAAATACAAAATCAGTAATACTGAAGAATCTAAAACGCCAAACTTGAAAGATGGGACGTGTTACAGACTTCAGAGATAAAGCTTATCAAAAACATTAATTACAAAACAGTAACTGAAAAGACGAATACTTTATTATAATAATGCACCGCCTAATTTAGGTGCCAAAAAGACATCCTATAAAATGATACGTCTCTGCAACTTCCATTTAATCAAACCAAAAAAACAAACGCCAATACTACTAAATACCACCAACTTTAAACGTCAACAAATAAACTGAATGAATTGTTATCAGAGGGGAGTAAATCAGAAAGATTTTGCTGCATGAGATGGACAAAATTTCAAGAAAAAGATACTGATGCCAGTCATATGGCATTTTGTATTTTTTGTTCTTGAAGAAGGTTTGGATGAGGAGAAGAGATCAATGACACTGAAGAGTGAGTTCACTATAAAGATGAAGATCCAAATAAAGAAAAAGCGAAAAACCCACTCACACGCCATAGATCTATGTCCCCAAACATCCACAAAAAAGCCAGTTCAACAGACGAGCAGGCAAAAAAAAAAATCAAACCGATGGGTTTGTTAAGTTTTACATAAAACGCCATATATTTGGTGCCAGTTCTTGTACTATTAAAGAAGAGAGAGACTGATAACAATGAAGATTGAGAAAAGAGATCCGATTAGGATTTTGAATTTATTTCATTCCCTTGTATTTTTTTTCCTGTGGTTGAAATATAATTTAACAATAGTAAAACACCAAGATACCACAAACGCCAAAATGTTTATAAAAAATAATAGAACAATAGGCCATCTTGTTTAAAACCCCTTGGAAAACGCCATTCAAATAGATTTCCTGCCCCTTCGGGTTCAATGGCATACGATGTGAATAAACGCCATAAAAGCCATAAACGCCAAAATGTTGATACAATGAAACCATTAAAACGCCATTAAATATTGAATTTGGTTAACGCCAAAAATCTTAAAAACCAAAAATTAAAACAACATTGGGAAAAGCGGAACTGGAAAAGCAGAAAATGAAAGGACAACAAAGTCCCTCCGCCCTTTTCTAAGCGGCGTGACACGTGTTGGGCCAGGAAGCGTTCTCACACTTTTGAGTGTTTTCTCCCGATCCCGTTTATATGTATATATATATATAGGAGAAGGATCCGTTAGGAACCACTCTTTATTGCGAGAACCGCGAGAACCAATGTGAACACAACCAAAAATACCTAAAAATAGCTTAAAAACACAAATTTTTTTTTAATATTTTTTATAAAAAAATCGCTACTTTTAGTTAGGTTTTTCTTTTTTTTTGGGTGGGGGGGGGGGTGGGGTTTAGGTTTTTTAGCTATTTTTTGTTGTGTTCACATTGGTTCTCGCAATAAAGGTGGTTTTCGCATGAACCTTACCCTATATATATAGGACAAAGATCCGTTAGGAACCACCCCTTATTGCGAGAACCGCGAGAACCAATGTGAACACAACCAAAAATACCTAAAAATAGCTAAAAAACACACAATTTTTTTTAATATTTTTTATAAAAAAATCGCTACTTTTGGTAGGAAAAAAAAAATTATTTAAATTTTTGTCTACTAAAAGTAGCGATTTTAATTTAGGCCCGAGACAAAGCCTATGTGCCCTGACTGCACCTCGCGTCTTTGCTAACTATTGGTTAGGGTCGTTCATTTGTTACTAAACTAGTTGACGCCCCGCCCGCGTTGCAGGGCGATGGCCGAATAATTCTCAATCAATTAAAAAAAGACAACTATAATTTTGCTAGGAAAAAAACTAAAACGATGATAAGACCGTAATTTTCGGCTCAGGGCAAAACTGTAATTTTTCAGGACTAATGAGCGAGTGTTAGGCAGCTCTTTGACATGAAAAAAAAAATTAAATGGAGTGAACCAATTAAAACAAAAAACTTTTATAGTTTTGCTAAAAAAAAATAAAACGATAGGAAAAACGTAATTTTGAACCGAGGGCGAGATGATAATTTTAATTAAGGGATTAAATCGTAAATTAAAAGGACCAATGGTACGGGTCAAAACGGTTCGCGTCGAAACGGTTCGGCTCGAAACGGTACAGGTCGAAACGGTTCGCGTCGAAACGTTTCGCGTCGAAACGTTTCGCGTCGAAACGGTTCGCGTCGAAACGTTTCGCGTCGAAACGGTTCGCGTCGAAACGGTTCGCGTCGAAACGGTTCGCGTCGAAACGGTTCGCGTCGAAACGGTTCGGGCCGAAACGGTACGGGCCGAAACGGTTCGCGTCGAAACGGTACGGGCCGAAACGGTTCGCGTCGAAACGGTTCGCGTCGAAACGGTTCGCGTCGAAACGGTTCGCGTCGAAACGGTTCGCATCGAAACGGTTCGCGTCGAAGCATTTAATGAAAAATTTTGGATTTTTTAGAAATTTTTTTGATTTTTTAGAATTTTTATGATTTTTTAAAATTTTTTTGATTTTTAGATTTTTTGGAATTTTTTTGATTTTTTTGGAATTTTTTTTATTTTTAGATTTTTTAGAATTTTTTTATTACAATTTGTTAAGTTAGCAGGGGTAATTTGGTAATTTCACCCAAAGTTAACAAAATAAATGGATGGAGTTAAGTTAGTGGACTGAAATGGTTACGAAAATGAAACTAATAGACTGAAATCGCAATTTTTAAACTAATGGACTGAAACCGTTATTTTTGACAAACCTTAGGGACGAAAACAGTAATTAACTCTAATCTTTATTATCAATGACTATGCACAGATATTGTTAATGATGAAAAAAATACACTATTTACCGTGGTGGATCATGGATTTTTCGGTTGTGTGTTCCACATGGAAATGGCCATACCTTGACGGATTTTCCTTGTGCTTACCATTTTTAGGACATACCCTGATCCACAAGGGAATGGAAACGAAAAGCAATGCTCGGTCAATGCATGTATGTTTTTCCAAGCACCTGTATTCACATAGTTGAAAGATGGCTTATCTTTATATCACATCCAAGCATGACATTGTACAGTAGAGAGTAAAGGGTGACCAATCATGTGATCAGGATAGTTGGCTATAGTGGTTTACAGAAAATAACAACGAGAACAATAACAATAATAACTTGTGAAATTTCCGCAGACATTACGGCGTGAATTTGTTATGTATCGGCTCAACTCCTTATGGTACCTACATATGGTATACTAACTAGGAGAAAAAACCAACAAAAAGAATTGTGATATGTTAAAAAAAGGGTGAGGGTATTGATATATCCCCACTTTTTATGTGCACACCTCCCAGAGGTGGCGTATAGGACAATAAGGGGAGTATAGAGTGTGAAAGCATTAAATGTGTCAGAAAAGGGGTTTTTGATACACCTCTCATTGCCCTATGAGAGGCGTATAAGGTTGTGGTAGTTGGAGCATTAAATCCTATACGCCTCTCATTGAGCTATACGCGGCTTATCCGCACGACTTTCGATGAATTTAAGGTATAATTACTGACATGCAGGGAGTTCAGCCTGAAAAAGCGTGAAGGTGACCCCATACAACCCTTATCGACCAATAATGTTTATTTACCCAAGCATACGGGATTTATTTGATTTAAAATTATTCAAACTCATAAAATACCGATGAAATGATGAAAATTCTCAAATAAAAACGTTGGTTGAGACCGTGAAGCATAAAGATGTCGTTTTTGGACATTGGTAATTTTTTTGGCGAAGATTCGAACCATTCGTACGTCTCCGAAAGCGTTTGGTTATCCGGCATTGATCGAGGTGAGGAGGAGGTTCTGTCTGTGCCTCGTTGTGATGACGGGGGTGTGCGACCCGTGTTACCTGACTTGAACCAGGTGTTTGTAGATGAGGGGAACCATCTTACATTGCCCAAAGTTATCCGCGACACGAATACGAGACTTACCATTTGTATACGGAAAACCAACACAAGTTAGAGTATGAGGAAGGTGCTAAGGAGTTTGAGGAAAATGATAACGAAGTCGAAGAAGGTGCTAACGACTTTTAGGAAAATGATAACGAAGTCGAGGAATGTGCTAAGGACTTTGAGGAGAATGATAACGAAATCGAGGAAGGTGTAATGCACTTTGAGGAGGGAGTTGACGACGATGAAGGTGCTAACGAGGAAGGTGTTGACGACGACGAACGTAATAACAAGGAACGTACTAACAAGGAACGTGCTAACGAGTAAGGTGCTAATGACCAGAAAAAAAACAAAAAAGGTATGACATAACCGTCAATTACGTGTTATTCGTGTTATATAATGTTGATATAATTTTAAAGTGAAAAAAATGATTTTGTATACGTGTTATTCGTTATATATAATTTTTATTAGGTAGGAGAAATCTAGAAAATGTTTGACCTAACCCGACCTTAACCCGAACCCGACCTGAAAATTGTGACATACATATTAACCCGATTTCGTTATCATTTTGGTGAAATATTATATATGTTCTAGTGAAATATTTTGTTAAAAATAGATTACTTAGACTTGTAAATGAACCGAACGAACACGAACGATGCATGTATACTGATTAAAAGTAGAAAATGTATGACCCGAAATTTCATACAAACCCGAAAATGTGTCATACATATTAACCCAAACCCGATGTTCAACCCGAATTTTTTTTATTGTTTTTTCGACAAATTAATATATTAAATTCATTTATGTGGATTTCTAATGTACTTTTTTTTGAGGTATTTGGGTCACTTGAAGAGTTGAAGAATTGGGTTTACAAAAGAGAAGTTGCGAAAGGTTACGTCATTGTGACCCAACGAACGATAACAAAAGGCGAAGGTTCGTCAGCAAGGAGAGTGAAGATATGGTTGCAATGCAATCGTGGCGGCGAACCCAAAAGTAAAGCAACAGTTCGGCGTTCCGGTAGCAAAAAGGTTGGTTGTCCTTTTAGTCTGATAGAGAAAGTAGACTCAAGTAGTGGTAAGTGGAGCCTTGTGGAGAAGAAAAACATTCATAACCATGAGCCTGCTGAATTTCTCGAGGGCCACGCATTTGCTAGAAGGCTGACCCCGGACGAAAAATCACTGGTGGAGAGACTTTATCTGCAAAACATGAAGCCTACAAATATACATTTAACCATAAGAAAACAAAACCCACATAGCGTGTGCATTCTACAAGACGTACAAAACATGATAAAAAAGATTAAACTCAAAATGTACGGCGTTCGAACTCCAATGCAGATATTGGAGAGCGTGTTGCAAGAAGAAAGGTACGTTTATTTCACCAGGGTGAATCCCTCCACAAACGCGGTCGAGGAGGTTTTTTTCGTTCATCCGGACTCGTACAACATGTGGCATGCATTCCCACATGTGTTGATGATTGATGCTACCTACAAGACGAATGAGTATAAGCTTCCGTTTATTCAAGTTGTGGGTGTGACATCGACACACAAGTCTTTTTGTGTGGCTAATGCGTTTGTCTCTAAAGAAAAAAAAAGATAACTTCTTAAGGGTCCTGGAGAAGCTCAAAGAATTGTTGGTAGATTGTATGGAGCCACGTGTAATTGTAAGAGATAGGGATCAAGCTTTGATGAATGCTTGTGATAAAGTATTCCCAAAAGCTTCCAAATTGCTATGTTGGTGGCACCTCTCACAGAAGATTCTAAAACACTGTTGGGCAAAATTTACGGATTAAGACTGGAAAATATTCAAGCTTTCTTGGTCTCGACTGTGTAGTTCTCCCACACTGACGCTATATAATTATAACTTTGAGCGGCTTTTCACGCGACTGACTAACGACGAACGATCAGGTACATTTTATATGAGTTTACATACATTCATCCATACATATATACATACAAACATTATAAATCATTGAATTCAATTTTTTTCAGATGTCCTGGATTATTTGTATAATGTGTTGCTGAAAGATTATAAAGAAAAGTTCGTTTCAGCTTGGACTAACACAGTCCCCAATTTTGGTCAACATACAACCAACAACGTTGAAAGCCGGCATTCTAAGTTTAAGAGATACATTAAAGGGCCAAACAACTCGCTCCATAGACTTGTGTGGCTTGTTGGCAAAGTTGTAGAGTCACAACACATACAAATAAAACTTAGTTTTCAGGAGAGCAGGTCCGTGCAAATGGGGACTACAGAATACCGTTTTTTGACAACCTACACGGTAATGTTTCCCAAAAAGCCTTAGAGTTGTTGGTTGTCTAGAGGAAAAAGCTACATGCGTTGAGGGTAGGAGGGGGGACTTGTGGCCACCAGCTTTCTACAGGATGGAGTGGTAGGAAAGTACAGGTAACATAACAACTATAACATATGCTTCGATCCATAGAATATAATCATCATTATACTTCATGTTTTAACATCATTATACTTCATGTTTTAACAATGATTCTTGAAAAACAGGTTGCAAAATTCCACTTGCCGCGATAGACAAATTCTGGACAAAACTTGATTTTTTGACAGAAAAACTTAATCAAGACGATTGTAATATTCAGGCGGAAATGGATAGACTCACACAGCAACTACAGGTGCAACCACCTCTAGTGTTAAAAAGTATGTTGTCGAAGATGAAAGCGGCGTTGAATCAAAGTATGACTGACCATCAACCGCCTGAGGTACAACAAGATACCCGGGGCAGTCCAACTACGAAAGTAAAACAACAAAAGAATGAAGACCTTGCGAGACTTAAAGATAAACAACCCGAATCAGAGAGGAACGACTACACTCAAAAGCCAAATGTGCGACGTAGTCGTTCAAAGAAAAGCAAAGAAAAAAAAATACACTTCTGATTATAGATAAAGACTTTCCATTGTTGGCCGGGCACAGATACATACGTACATACATACATATTTTTAGAATTCTTTTTAATTTTTAATTTTTTAATATTTTTGACTTTTTTTATTTTTTTTTGCCAACTATAGGTACAAAAACATGATTGAGTGTTTTAAGGATTGGCTTCCATCTAGCTATCGGAGATACATAACACATATCGAAGATGCCCAGTCGGACAATCACTGTGGGTTTCGATCCATAGCTATGGGTTTGGGGTTGGACCAGAAACAGTGGAAGTGGGTCCGCCAAGAGCTACTCGACGAGATGTTCATTAATAAAAAGCGTTGGGGGCATATACTTGAATCATTGGACAAGGGATGTTATGACAATGTGTATCGATCGATAAATTGGTTAAATGTTGAACCTGCACCAAAGGCATTCTGGATGGTGTTGCCCTACACAGGGTTGTTGGTGGCTCAAAAATTTGGTGTGATTGTTCAACATTTAAGAAACGATGTTTGTCAAACTTACTTCTTGATGTTCGATGGACTGCAGGTTTACCCAAACCATTCCATTTCAACGATCACTTATGTCGAAGATTGCCATTTCATCATGGTTAAGTTAGCGGATGATAGCTCGATGCCAGTACCAAATGGACTTTGGAATATATACCGAAGTATGGAAGCTATGGAATGGGAGACAATGTACATGTCTCATATTGCACAGGGTAGGGCGTTACTACGTAGTAATAGAAGTCGACAAAAAGAAGTTATTGACTTGTATTAGGTGTAGCATCCGTGAAACATAATGTACGCAACGAATTTATTAATGTTTCTCTTTAATATAATTTAAATATATTGTAACATCCGTCAAATATAGTGTACGCAACAATTTTTTTATAAAACATTTTTAATTAAAGTGCTTCATATAAAAGAAAGGAGTACAAAATAAAAGAAAACTATTGTTTTAAAGGGATTTAAAATTATTGACTCAAAATAAAAATGAAATATGTTTTTGTTTTTTTTTAAAGAAAAGGAATTAATTTTAATATAAATAAATGAATAATAAAAAATGTCCAAAAATGCAAAACACTGGCCCTAAACCAGTTTCAACGCGGCTCGAACTCGTGACCTCTCAGTTAAATGCACCCGTCCCTTCCACTAGGACAAGTGTCTCACCCGTTGATTATCCCGGTTCTTTTTTCTCTTATACTAAGTTTCATAGATTCAAAAAGAAAGAAAAAAACAACTCCTCTACTCCGCTCATTGACCCATACGACTCTCATTGACCCCAAACACCTTTTCCAACTTCAATAAAGGGGTAAATAGATCTAAAATTCAAAACCCACACACTAAAACACCAAGAATACACACACAAACGCTCTGGACCACACGATTTTCACAAGACAAACTCTGAACTACACGATGAAGGTTAGTTTGTATTCCAAATTTTATTGCTTAATCTTTAACCTTTTTTTTATTTTTTGGTTTTATTTCCGCCGTTTGTGGTGGTGTTGGGTTTAACGGTGGTGGGGGATTAACGGTGGTGGGGGATTGACGGCGGTGGGGATTGACGGCGGTGGGGGATTGACGGTGGTGGGGATTGACGGCTGTGGTGGTGGGGATTGACGGCTGTGGTGGTGGTGGTTGTGGTGGTGGGGATTGACGGCGGTGGTGGTGGTGGTTGTGGTGGTGGTGGTTAGGCGGGTGTGGTGGTGGCTGTGGTGGTGGTGGTTAGGCGGGTGTGGTGGTGGTTGTGGTGGTTCGGGGGCTGTGGTGGTAGTTAGTCGGGTGTGGTGGTGGTGGTGAGGCGGCTGTGGTGGTGGTGGTGGTGAGGCGGCTGTGGTGCTGGTGGTGATGGTTCGGCTGTGGTGGTGGTGGTGCTTGGATATGATTTTTTTTAACAATATATTTTTGGATGCCGAGTCTAATGCTATAATTGTATGTTTTATTAACAGGATATCGAATGTCGGTGTTTTGATGGTGGTGGTAGCGTAATCCTTATGGAGAAGTACATTGCGTTCATATTTCAGATTCAAACGCTTAACTGCATTCGTATTCCAGATTCATGCACTGGAACGTCCACCAACGACAATGCTTCTGCGTCACCAACCTCGAGGGAGAACTCCTTCTGTATGGATTGGTTCTTCATGCTGTGGAAGCGGTTACCAAGAATGCTTCTGCAACAACGAGGGAGCGCTAGATCAGGTCGGAGGTTCTTCATGTGGTAATTGGGAAGCGGAAAGCACGTTTACCGTGGAATGCATCCTTAAACTTGATAGCAACAATATGGTGACCGAATAGAGATCTGAATAACCGATATAGTTTGCAAGAATTTAAGAATATGTAACAGTTAGCGATTTAGGGTTTAGGGTTTAGTCGTTACATATTGTATTAAAGTGACATGTTTAGTGTATTAATATAAAACGATGTTTCGTGTATTTATTGCGTTATGGTTAATAAATGACAAGTGAAAAACATAATAATAATTGATAAATAAAAAAATTGACATTTTATAATACACACAATTCATTTCATAAAATATGAAGTTTTAAATAATAATAATAATAATAATAATAATAATATTAAATAATAATATTACTTAATAAAAAACCATATGCACATTTAAAAAAAACGATGATATAACTAGACCCGGCAAACGGGTCGGGCCGGGGGTCGGGTAGGGTCATGGACCCCCGGCCCGATCCGTTTGCCGGGTCTAGTTATAACATCGTTTTTTTTAAATGTGCATATGTTTTTTATTATTATTATTATTATTATTATTATTTAAAACTTCATATTTTATTAAATGAATTGTGTGTATTATAAAATGTCAAATTCTTTATTTATCAATTTTTATTATAAAAATTGATATATACAAAACTTGACATTTTATAATACACACAATTCATTTCATAAAATATGAAGTTTTAAATAATAATAATAATAATAATAATAATAATAATAATAATAATAACATATGAACATTTAAAAAAAACGATGTTATAACTAGACTCGGCAAACGGGTTGGGCCGGGGGTCGGGTAGGGTCATGGGTCAAAACGGGTTCGGATCAAAGCGGGTTCAGGCCAAAACGTATTTAAGCAATGGTGTTTGTCAAACTTACTTCCCGTTTGTTCGATGGTCCGGAGGTTTACCCGAACTATTCCATTTTATCGATCGCTTATGTCGAAGGTGTCTATTTCATCATGGCTAAGTTAACGAAATGATTGCCCGATGCCGGTACGAAATGGACTTTGAAATACCTCACCGAAGTATAGAAGCTATGGAATGGGTGACAATGTACATGTCTCGTCTCGTATTACACAGGGTAGGGCGTTACTAGGTAGTAATAGAACTCCACAAAAAAGAATTTGTTAACTTGGCAAAGATGTAACATCCGTGAAATATTGTGTACGCAACAATTTTTTATAAAAAAAAATATTAATTAGGGTGTTTTATAACATAAAAACCCTTAATTACCACACAATTTTTTTTAAAAAATTAATAGCATATGAGTCGTATAGGGCAATAAGACCTGTACACAACTCCAATAAGGTGCTCATTAACCAATAAGTCTTCCCTGATGGACACATTATGAGTGTCTCATTGACCAATAAGTCTCTCCTGGTGGTTTCCACTTTTATCAAAGGTGGAATGGTTCAACTAGGGGAGGCTTATTGGTCAATGAGACACTCATAATGTGTCCACCAGAGGAGGCTTATTGGTCAATGAGCAACTCAATATGTGCATATGCTTTATTATTATTATTATTATTATTATTTATTATTATTATTATTATTATTATTATTATTATTATTATTATTATTCAAAACTATTCAAAACTTCTTATTTAAAACTTCATTAATATTAACCACATCAATTGTGTTTAATTAATTTTTTTATTTTAATTGTTTAATTAATTTTTCAGTTTTGATTGATTTAAAAAAATTTCCTTTTTAACTTATAAATAAACAGTAAAGGAAATTTATTTAATTAATAAATTTCTATTAATGTTTAATTAATTTTTCTGTTTTAATTATTTAATTAATTTTTCTGTTTTAATTAATTTAATAAATTTTGTGTTATAACCTATAAATAAACATTAACGGAAATTTATTTAATTAATAAACTTCCTTTAATGTTTAATTAATATATTAAGATAATTATTCATTTAATAATTTTTTGTTATAACTAATAAATAAACATTAAAGGAAATTTATTTAATTAAGATTAAAAAAGAAAAAAAAAACTCCTATACGCCTCTCATAGATCTACACGCCACAAACCAGTTGTCCGCCCGGATCGAACTCGTGACCTCTCCGTTAAATGCACCCATCCCTTCCACTGGGAAAAGTGTCTCACCCATTGATTATCCCGATTGTTAATTCTCTTATACTAGGTTCCAAAGATTAAAAAGGAAAAAAACCTACTATATGCCTCTCATAGACCCATACGCCTCTCATTGATCCACAAACTGCTTTTCAAGTTTGACTAAAGGGAGAATAGATCTAAAAGTTCAAAACCCACACACTAAAACACCAAGAACACACACACAAACGCTCTCTCTCGTATCGTTCGATCTCTCTCGTATAAAGCTATACGCTCCAGATTTTCATAAAAGGTTAGTGTATTATTTCATCTTTCCTTTGTCTATTTTTGATTTTTTTTTTAACTTTTGGCCGATGGTGGGTGGTGTTTGATGGTTTTCGTGGTGGTGTTTGACGGTGAGGGTTAGTTTTTGACGGTGGCAGTTAGTGTTTGACGGTGAGGGTTAGTTTTTAACGGTGGCGATTAGTGTTTGACGGTGAGGGTTAGTTTTTGACGGTGGAGGTTTGGGTTTTGACGGTGGCAGTTAGTGTTTGACGGTGGCGGTTTTGGTTTTGACGGTGGCAGTTAGTGTTTGACGGTGAGGGTTAGTTTTTGGGGTCAGTTGTGGGGGTGGTGGTTGGGGGTCGGCTGTGGTGGTGGTGGCGGCGGGTCAGGTTTGGTGGTGGTGGCGGCGGGTCGGGTTTGGTGGTGGTGGCGGCGGTTTGGGTGTGGTGGTGATGGCGGCGGGTCGGGTGTGGTGGTGGCGGCGGGTGAGGTTTGGTGGTGGTGGTGGCGGGTCGGGTTTGGTGGTGGTGGCGGCGGGTCAGGTGTGGTGGTGGTGGTGGCGGGTCGGGTGTGGTGGTGGTGGTGGGTCGGCTATAAAATTCGTTACTAAAATTATTACAAGTTCATAAAAATTGTAAAAAGTTTATAATATGACACGTGTTATATATTAATTTTTGGAGATATGTCGTCAGACGAGGAGGAGTTTGGTGCGGGACAGGTGTTTGGATTCGATGAGATGGTCGGGGGTGATTATTTGGGTGTTCCCTATATGGACTACCCGAACGATTCTAGGGAGTATAGACATTTTATCAGGTTGCGACAAATGAAGGTGGGGCGCCAGAGGTCGTTGTCATGGGATGCTTTACGGGAGGTCGGGGAGGCGGAGAGGGCCCGGGACATCTATACCATCGTGATCACGGCTATGCCTGATGAACAGTTGTTTGCTTGGTGGCCCACCCTATGTCTTGAACCCTTCGGTAAGAGGGCCCGAGTATCGGCGATTCCTGACCCACTCGTTCGCTACATACACCGCTGCATTGTCACGTGGATCTCTACGCGTGGCAAAAGCAACAAGTGGGTCACGAAGGTGGATCTGTTCTTTCTGTACTGCTTATATACGGGTACGCCGTGCGGCCTCCATCGCTGTATGGCGGAGTATTTCGCCTCGTACGAAAAATGGCAGAGGCGTAGCCGTTTGATTGGAGGGGCGTTTATCACACGTATTGCCCAGCATTGCAGCCGGTATTTCCCATTCCTTGAGGATATGCCGGCCCCAGCACCTTCCGAGCCCTTATATCTTAGGACGATGAAAGGGATGAAGATTGTGGTGAACTTTCCGGATCTCGGGCATCAGTTTGTTGACAATGACGGCCAGATTTTTATACCCGACCCGATAGTCCACCAGGCACAGCTCAATGCTGGGGAGGTGGAGATGCCGCATGTTGCTAACGTGCCTGTTATGGAAGGAGACGTGGAGCCTCAGGTTGACCAGGTGCATCCGCAGGAGCCGCCACAGATTCCACGATGCGTTTATCATGCAGTGAGGTTGCCTTAGTCCACCCAACGTCTCCTTGAGAGGCTGGTGGCGGGTCAGGACGGTATGATGGCAAGTTGGACACAGCAGTTTCAGCGGATGGACAGGCGGATGGAGGATTTGATGGAGTGGGTGATGGCTAGTGAGGACGAGAGACGTACCCAGGCAGGGTTGGCGGTTCGACCCCCACCACATCCACGAGTGTATCTAGGTACCGACATGGAGGCAGGCCCGTCCGGGACGCAGGCAGGCACGTTCGCTACGCAGATCCATATGACAGGTGGTGGGGATGATTCTGACGACACCGGTGAGGACATGGAGGATTAGTATTTCTATTTATTGGGTGAACTTTATTTGTTAAACATTTGTGGGCATGTATGAACAAATATTTATTTCTGTTTGTTTATTTTGGTTGTGTTGGGCATCTATGGACAAGTATTTTTTTCGTTTTGGTATGTTTAAACATTTGTAACTTGATGATTGTTTGTTTGTTTTGTTATTTATGCTTAGTCGACTTATTATAAAAAACAACATTAACCTATCTATTAAAAAACAAAGCTTGTGAATAGTGTTTTTTTACACTTGTCAGTAATGTATTTATTGGTTTGAATTTCATAGTTTGATATGTTTGGAGCTTTGGTTTAGTGGTTTATAGGCTATTGATGTCTGTCATTGGCACTGGTTCGAATCTCCCACATTCGTTTTTCTCCCCTTTTTTACTTTTTTGCAGCCTGGTGAAGCTCGTTCAATGGAGTCGCTGTCGTCACTGCAACCGCCAACTCTCTCCACCTGCAAAGCACCCTAATCGAACTTTTTCTTTGTCAACCCTAAATCAATAATCAGTCTAATCTAATGTGTCGATTTTAGGGTTTCTGGTTTAAGGGTGTCTTTTTGGCGGATCGTTGTTGGTTTGGGTTTTAAACTGAAGGTCTGTTTATACTAGGCTGCATATAATTTTGTATTTTGATGAAAATAGTTAACTGAGAAGTTTGATTCTGAAACACTTGTGCAGACGCGATTGAATTGTATTGGTACATAGGAGAGATGGCTCACAAGCTTGTGTATTGTGTTCCTGGTAATACTTGAGGTAATACTTGACTTTGAGTTCTATATAATCAAGTCATCAACATGACTCTTAATTTAATTATCATTTTGTGCATATTCAATTACTTTAGTCATGACTTGGTTTAATAATATCAATATGTTTTTATTTTAGAAGTTGGATTGAAGTGTTCGTAATTGTTTAGTTATTCATTTATTTTAATGTGTTAGGTGATTTTGGACAAGCACAAGTATCAAACAAAACCTTGGAGCATAACTTAGCTTGCGCGAAAGGTCAAACTATGTTGTTCCTTGGTGGCTTTTCGTATTATGTCCATCCATTCTATAATAACGAAAAGTGGGATACATTCGGTCGCTTCATCGAGAAGAGTAGTGCATACGAGCCAGACCGGATATATAGCGCTGGAAATCATAAATTCAACTTTGCTTCTGAAATTGTAAGACTAATATACATGTATAACCTGAATAATGCAGACCGCAAAACATAATTACAGTGCCTCATGAATTGGTTATAAAAATTAATGCAATATGTCGCCATGGCGCGACAGCTATGGAGGATGGCAGCATAGTAGCTGCAACCCCTATTGCAGCCAATGTGCCATAGTCCTTTTGCATTCTCTGGGCCTCATGAATAAGTTCATGTCTCTAATTATGCATTTGTAGATCAAACCTTGAGTCTGGCTTCTTGAGTAGTCGGTAACCGTCAAAATTTGTTCACATAAATACTTTGTTTCCCGCGAAGAGTTTTTATTGCTTGCGCATCGCCTTTGTTCTACCACGTGTTTTAACTTTTTCACCTCACCACTGGTGATTGGGAGTTAAATTGAAGTTGGTACTGCGGTTGTTCGTACAGTTTGTTGAAGCTTTGGTGTGCAGGTGTTTGTTGCCATTTACCACAACTGTAAGATCAAATGGGTATGTGGTATCATATTCTATTCATTTGCTGCTTATTGTGTTGGTATGTTGTATATGTTCTATACTTTCACTTATTCGGTGTCTTATTCTCTTCCGACTGTTTGTATATGAGTTTATTACGAGTAAATGATGATTCGAACAGGGGAGATGGATCTGAAAGCGGGTTTGGTGGAAGTGATAATGTAGAAGGTGCATTTGGTGGTGAGCAAGATATCCCCACCGACTCATCTTCGACTTCGCGTTGGAGACAAAAATATCACCAGCAAACTCCTCGGCTCTCTATAAGATGGGTTGGAATATTTTAGGCGACTCAGATATTATTCCACCTCATCACTGGGTTAATTTGTCATACATTTTCATCTCAAGTGTAATAAAAGGTCAAATAAAGAATGATAAAAGGGATATGGGTTGAACAGAAACAAGCATGTTGATAGTGTCCCAAAATGTTTTTAATGCGTACAACTTTCAAAATCTCTTTATTTAGAAATTGGGATTATTATTACATTAGTATAGTGCTGGTAATCGCATTTTCATTATTTATTTATAATTATTAAGTATATATTGTTCTTCAAAAGGATGTTAAGTACCTATTTATTGTGAAACTGCATATGATGTAATTCAAACAAATGGTCAAGCAAAGGAACTCGGTAAAATGTAATATACATATAGATCAAATTGTTGTAGGATATTGCATATAGTTTACACATTCACCTTTTGATATCGGATTTAACTTCTTTCTTTGACTATTTTTTTAATAGATTGACTGGATGAAGTCTTCAAAGTTGCTCAGGTTGAACCACCATAGACACCTGTTTCAGATTTGTTTTTGCGATTGTGGAAATGGTGGTGGTGCACTAAATGCTAAACAGAACGGCTATGTGCAGCAACATGCAGATCGCTAAAACGCCAACCCGACAAGAAGGTCCAAAAAACACAACTTTTTGTAATATGGTTGTTAAAACAACAAACCAAAGTCATATTTTGCATTGTTCCTATATGTGTATGTGTCTCTTAGGCCACCTAATAGAACTATAAATTGCCAAATCCGTTCTTTTGTAATACGACTACTATTGCCGCTGATTTTTATAACATATGAAAATACATACTAAAAAAGAAAAAGTGATCACTGCAACGCAACGACGGTGATAAACCTAGTTTTTTTAAAAACTTAATATTTATAATAATATTAAAAAACGACATTTATAACTAATATTCGATTACATGTCTTGCATAAACTTACATACTAACAATGAAAAATAACAAGACAAACAACACAAAAAATCCAACTGATTATCAAACAACTTTCCCTCTTACGAACAACCCTTGAATGATTATCTTCAAATTCCGCTTCTTGCAATTTATATATTCGAACCTCCTCTCTCAAATACTTGACTTCGTTTGCAAGCACAACCTTCGTATCCACCAGTCCTTTGATGACCACACATGCCCGATGAGACATGGGAGGATCGACCCACACAAAGAAGTTGCACTTAGAACGCTGACACGGAAGAGGAATTAGTGTTTCAAAGTAAGGATGACAAAAATACCCGACTACAAACCCAATTTTTTTTAATTTATATTTTATAACCAGGTATGGGTATGGGATTAAAAACATACCATACCGTGGCAAGTGTAAAATTGACTTCCGGGATTAGCTTCAGTCCAAGACGTTCTTACTGCAGCAGTCCTACTACATTTGCAAACAACCATTGTGAATTTGTGATTGTGAAGATGGTGCATATTTCATTTGCAACTTCTGATACGTATACAAGCTTTTAAAAAAGCCAACTCGATAAGCCACTCATAGGGCCATACGCGCGTATGGGGGTACGAAAACTGAAAACTTTTCAGTGGATACGCCTCGTATAGCCCGATGAGCCCCGTATACGTCTACCTTTTTCTGAAAAGTTGACAGACATTTATTACACTTCACTTCCATACGCATCTCATTGAAGTTCAGTTTCCTTTTATAGTTAAAACGAACAAAGTTGGTCACAAGTACATACGCGTCTCATTGAAGTTCAGTTTCCTTTTATAGTTAAAACGAACAAAGTTGGTCTACTTTTTCTGAAAATTTGACAGACATTTATTACACTTCACTTCCATACGCGTCTCATTGAAGTTCGGGACCACACGATGACAATCCTGCAGGTGGTCTCTCGTATAGTTTTCGCCCTCGTATCGCTCTATACGATCGGAATATTCAAGGTTTGTTTTTTTGTGGTTTTAGTTTGGCCGTTTGTGGTGGTGTTGGGGTTGTGGCTGTGGTGGTGGTGGTGGTGGAGGTGGTGGTGGTGGTGGTGGTGGTGTTGGCTGTGGTGGTGGTGGTGGTTCGGCTGTGGTGGTGGTGGTGGTGGGTTGGCTGTGGTGGTGGTGGTGGTGATGGTGGTGGGTCTGCTATGGTGGTGGTTGAATTTGTTTTGTTTTTTTTATTTTTACAATATATTTTCGAATGCCGAGTCTAATGCTAAATTGTATTTTTTATTAACAGGATATCGAAAGTCGGTGTTTTGACGGTGGTGGTAGCGTAATCCTTATGGAGAAACTACGTTCGTATTTCAGATTCATGCACTAGAACGCCGATCTAGGATTACGTGTTATTGGAGTAGCCTGTTGCCTCATCAGCTCCCAGTGATAGTGATGCTAGCCAACCCGGTCTGCCCTTTAACATGTCCTTCCAAGAGAGGAGTTCATTAGTGTTCTCATAAGCCTTCCACCAACGGGAATGCCACTGCACTCACCTTCCCGAGGGGACGCGGAAGACTGGACGGTGGTTAATAAACAAAATGCCGACTCCACTACTCCAACCTCCTGATCCCTTGTGCCATCTCAGTGTGGTAGATGTGAAGCAGAAATCCTGTTGGAAGGTAGGGTTCGGTACGCAATTTCAAGACAGCCGGCCTGTCTTTAAATTGTGTATGCTGCACCCATCGTTTTCTTGTACAACAATTCAATAATAGGGTTTAAGGTTTAGGGTTTAGTCGTTACATTTTGTATCAAAGTTACTTGTTTGTGTATTAATATAAAAGAATGTTTAATTACATTTTGAATTATGTTTCTTGTTTCGTTATGGTTAATAAACCACAAGTGAAAAACAATTAAAGACATAAAAATTTGACATTTTATAACATACACATTGCGTTATGGAAACAATTAAACACATAATAATAATTGATAAATAAAAAAGTTGACATTTAATAAAACGTTATAATATACCCATTTAATAAAAATTGACATTTAAAAGTTTGACAATTAAAGACGTAATAATACTCATTTTGTAATATTAAATAAAAGTCGTTTAATAAAAATTTGACAATTAAAGACATAATAATAATTCATAAATAAAAAACTTTGTTATAATATATACAATTCTTTTTATAAAAAATTGACATTTAATAATACTTATAAAAATTTGACATTTTATAACATACATAATTCATTTTCATAAAAATATGAAGTTTTTAATAATAATACTTAATAAGAAAACATATGCACATTTTTTTATTAAAAATATACACAATTCATTTCATAAAAATATGAAGTTTTATCATACTAACACAATTTTTTATAAAAAAAATATTAATTTTCTTATATAAATATTTCACAACTTCCCCATACAAAAAACAGAAATACCACTATTTGCATGGCGGAATCACACAAACAGTTTGAATCAAAGAGAATGGAGTAGAAATAGACAGAATATCATTTTAAACACTGTTTCTCATTAATTGATCACAGAAAAATTTGGCAGCAGTTCAGCTTGAAAATCGAAGAATAAGGGGTTTCGCTCAAATCGCCGGAGACAAACACTCAGGAGCGAAATAGGGAAAAATGATTTGGAGCGGAATCAGATAGCTATTTATATCTAGTCTGATTTCGCTCGAAATGACCTTCGATGCAATACGAGCGGAATCACTATAAAGTAACTTCGAGCGGAATCAGCCATTTAAGTGTGAACATTGTGTTTTCAAGCGAAATCAGTTTCAACTTTACGAAATTTTTAACTTTTTAACATTTTCTGATTTGTTACCGACACACCCAGTTAACCAAGTCCTAGTTAATGACTTTGGTCAACTGATCAGCCTACCAAGTCCAACTTAATGACCTTGGTTGACCAGATTATGAAGTATACTGACTTTTTAAAACTGAAAACAGTTCAAATTAATGAACTTATGAACTTTTTGAACTTTCAAATACTTTTTCATTCTTTCAAACATGTACCAGTCACTTTCCAGAATCTCCTGCTTACCCAACCTTCATGAATCAAACATGTTCTGCACAAGACTTTGATCATTAGATCCCCAACGTCCGTTGTCGAAAATAAGATGAAAATAAAATATTTTTGGTTTTTTTTAACAAGATAAACAGAAATATGTACACACAATCTTTTTATGAGCGTGTTAGGGGATCATATCAGCATTTGACAAGACACAAGCACCGTTAAGCTTTTATTTCATACCAAGCCTTAAACAGTTCACGTAGATTGTCGATATACTGATCCTCTTAAATTTTCACATAACTTTCATTCTGTTCGGGATACGAATTAAGTGTTTTAGGACTTAAACTTTCACATGTGTCCCACCTCAGTATATACTCTCGTATCCAGATCCCAATATTCAGTCTTACAGGTGAGTATACCTAGATGATATCTGTAATGGGATGAATTGCGAGGGCGGTGAGAGCTTAGGTCGATACTTCTGTATACTCAGAGAGATGACGGCTTCGACTTTTCGGTGGGTTCCCTTTAGGGAATCTTATTTTTTTACAACAGCACATGATTAACATTTTGCAATGTGTCATCATTTTTTATGCTGAGAGGAGGCTTTACAAGTAAAGCATTGCGTAAAGTATTATACGGGGACTAGGTCAGAATTTCCATTCAGCAGAAGTCCCGGGATAATACCCCAGATATCACTAAGCATAAAGACCTAGTATCTCAGAAAGAGGGACCTTTCAAACAAGATTTCGGGGGTTACCCATATATCCTGGAGATGTTCCCCACGTAAAAGCAAGTAATTTTTATGTTTATATCCCAGAAAAATCTACTAATTTTGTAAAAACCTATCGGCACATCATCAGCGAGACTGCTTAACGCATACTAAACATTACATTTCTTTAGCGTACTGTATCTGTCTAGCTGATGTACTATCATTTCCCCTATTATACATAAACTCTTTTTCAGGTTTTCTATTATTTTTGGAATTTTGTAATTTTATCATGTTTTTGTATTTTTCTGCGACTTACTCCCCCTAAAAAGAAAAACATATTTTTGAGTTTTTGTTTTTAACAAAAAGCAGAAAACAAACTATACAAACAAAGTTGACAACACGACGTAGTTCACATCTGATCGCCGCCCTCCTCGGCTTCACATTCTTCAACCCTCCCAGAACGCAGATTTTTCATTCCATTTAATTTTAAAAGATAATAAAATCTCTTTTTGTCAATTGGTTTTGTATAGAAATCAGCCTTCTGATCATCGGTGTGTATATGTTCAATACGTATCAACTTCTTTTCGTGACAATCACGGATGAAGTGATGACGAATCTCTATATGTTTGGTTTTAGAATGGTGAACCGGATTTTTAGTTATATTAATGGCTGCTTCATTGTCTACGAAAATCGGTGTATCCAAGAATTGCAAACCAAAGTCGCGCATTTGCTGCTGGATCCAAAGGATCTGAGAGCAGCAGCTGGAAGCTGAAACGTATTCAGCCTCACAAGTAGAAAGCGCCACAGAGGTTTGTTTCTTGCACTGCCAGGTAACGAGTCTAGTTCCGAAGAACTGACACCCAACAGTGGTGGACTTAGCGTTCTGCTTGCAGGTTCCAAAGTCAGAATCCGCGAAACCTGTTAAGGAGAAATCACCCGCACGAGGATACCACAAGCCGATGCTTGGGCAGCCTTTCAAATACCGTAATATCCTTTTGACAATCGTCAGATGTGACTGCTTCGGACTCGACTGATATCTGGCGCAAAGACATGTAGGGTACATGATGTCTGGTCGGGAAGCAGTGAGATACATTAAGGATCCGATGATTGACCGGTACAATGTCTCCTCCACCTTGACGCCACTCTCGTCAGGACAAAGACCATGATTCTGTGAAAGGGGGTTTGCTGTTGGACTGCATTGAGCCATATCAAACTTTTCAAGCACGTCCTTCACATATTTTTGTTTGGTGAATGAAAATTCCATCGGGCATCTGTTCTACCTGCAGCCCGAGGAAGAACTTCATCTCCCCCATCGAACTCATTTCGAATTTCTTCTTCATAACATTCTCGAACTCTTTGCACAACTCGTCGTTGGTCGAACCGAAAATGATGTCATCAACGTAGATCTGCACAATTAGGAGATGGCCTGCAACTTCCTTTGTGAACAATGTGCTATTGACTGTCCCTCTGGTGAACCCGTTGGCCAGCAGATGTTGGGAAAGCGTCTCATACCAGGCTCTCGGGGCCTGGTGTAAACCGTAGAGCGCCTTATCCAGCAGATAGACCTTGTTCTTGTGTTGTGGATCAGTAAACCCCGGTGGTTATCCCACATACACCTCTTCTTTAATCTTTCCGTACAGGAAGGCAGATTTAACATCCAGCTGGTACACTTTGAAGTCTTTCCATGACGCAAACGCCAGAAAGATCCGTATAGCTTCTAGTCTTGCAACAGGCGCGTAAACTTCATCATAGTCGATGCCTTCTTGCTGACTAAAGCCTTGTACCACTAATCGTGCTTTGTTCCTCACCACGACTCCTCTATCGTCTCTCTACTAGTCTCCACACTCCCAACTTCTCAAATTGTTGCAGCTCCTCCTGCATCGCATTTACCCAGCTATCTTCAGTCAAGGCTTCTTTATATGTTTTGGGTTCAATCTGCAAAATAAAACATTTCAGTGAGAATTCCTCCTGTAAAGGAGCAACAGATGAATAAAAACATGTAAGAGCATGGTTGATTTGATCTCTTGTTTTAACACCACTTTGCAGGTCACCGATGATTTGCTCTGACGGATGATAAGACAAGGTTCGAGGCATGACGGTGTCAGGTACATAAACTTCCGATTGCAAGCTCGTTATGTCTAGATCACCGGTGTGATCCTCAGCTTTCGTCGTATTAACGTTTGGTTCCTCGTCAAAAGTAGGAGCAGGTTCCTCTTCTGAGTCGTCAGAGTTGTCAAACGTTGGAGCTGATTCCTCTGGTGGTTCGTGAGCTGTTCCACTTGGACCGGCTTCATGATCGTTTGTGCCACCTGTAGGAATACTTGTATCCACTTCAGGTTGTGAAACTACCAAAGGCCTTGGCACTTGATCTTGTGAACTAGATTGTTGCTGTTGGTATAGCAAAATTAGTTCTTCAATAGTTGGCTCGGTCGGAAGATGTAAAGACTCCCAGAGTTTATCATAATCGAACAGGAATCTTTGTCCGGGAAGTTGTGGTGAAGCAGTGTGCTTCTGACAATCCACATGCAGAACTTGTATTACTTTCCCCTGGCAAGGTACGAACACCCTTTTCAACGGGCTCGCATAACCTACAAAGAAACCATCATTCGACTTAGCACCGAATTTACCGTTTTCATCAACAAAAGTACATGGAGACCCAAATGGCTCCAAAAACTATAGATTTGGCTTGTAACGGTGTAGCAACTCAAAACTTGTTTTCTTGTACTTCTTGACGGTGAGCACACGGTTCAAAGTGTAACAAGCTACAGCCACTGCTTCACTCCAGAAGAAGATTGGTAACTTGGAATCTGCTAACATCGTTCGAGCAGTTTCTATGAGGGTCCGATTCTTTCTTTCAGCAACGCCGTTCTGCTGCGGTGTGTATGGCGTACTGAATTCATGTAGAATCCCCTTTTCATTGCAGAACTCGAGCATCTTGTTATTCTTGAATTCCGTTCTGTTATCACTCCGTATTCCTCGGATAGGCAACTTATACAGTGTCTCCATCTTTTTGAACAGAACCATCAGCGACTCAAACGTCTGATCTTTTCTTTCCAAGCACACAACCCACGAAAATCTTGTATAATCATCAGTGACTACCAAGCAGTACAAATCACCACTGATGCTCTTCACATTGACCGGCCCGAAGAGATCCATGTGGAGTCTCTCAAGCGGTACTCTGATTGAATTCAGTAACTTCTGTGGGTGTGACTTCCTCGTCTGCTTTCCCTTCTTACAAGCTACACAATCATCAGACAAATGAAAATTCTTTAAGTTTACACCTTCCACTAAATCATTATGCACCACAAAATTCATTTTTCTAACATGAATGTGGCCCATCTTTCGATGCCACATAATAGACTCCTTTTCTGTTGCTTTCGATTTCGACACAAAACATTGTTTTTGATGATTTGCTGGCGTTGCGACACTCATATCTAGAATATACAAGTCGTTTTCCCGTGGGGCGCGCAACAACACCATATCATCAGGGATTTTAAACCCAAGTTTTAAAACCAAACATTCGTTTTTCGTGAAATGTACAGTAAACGACTTATCACATATTTGAGAAATACTAAGTAAATTGTTTTCTAATTCTATGATGTAGTTCACTTTCTCAAACGAAATGATCCCATTTGTCAGGGTTCCTTGGCCCACAATCCTGCCACCCTGATTTCCTGCAAAACCCACGTAACCTCCGTTGATTGATTTTACGTCGTAAAGAAGTGCAAGCATCCCCGTCATATGTATAGAGGCCCCACTGTCCATGATCAATTTTGAAATTATTGACTTGGGAAGCCCCTGCAAACATTTCATCAACTCATTCAAACAATGATACCCAAGACTTCTTGACTGGTGACACACTTCCAAACACTAAATCACACAGTACATCAATCTTTGAAAAGTTAAACGTGACATTCGGAACATCAGTTTTTACTTTTGGTTTTACTTCAATTGTGATCGGGGGAAACTCTGCAAGAAACTTGTCAAGTTCAAACTCAAACTCAACTACATCATTTTTCAAACCTTTTGTTTCATTTTTTAAAATATTTTCCATCTTTTTCTCCTCGACCGATGGTTTAGTTTTCTCAACCCATGATTGGTTTTCAAAAACTTTTGTCTTTGGATAAATCTTTGAAGTCTTTTGAGTCTTTGAAGATTCGCCAATCTCGAATGTTGATTTCGGCTTATCTTCTGACTTCAACGATTCACCCCTCTTCAAGATGCGGATTGGTGAAACCATTGGTTTTTTATCCATTTTGTCAATTGGTGACTTAGGTCGAAGTTTTTGAACAACAGGTTTTACGACAACAGGTTTTTCAAACATTTTCTTGCATTGTTTTGCCATGTGTCCGATCTCATTGCATCGATAGCAAATTCTTTTGTCATACTCGACAAAAGTTGATTTAAACGATTTTTCTTTTAGTTTCTTTGCCGCATTGAAATCATTCATTTTATCTTTTTGTTTTACAACCTTCTTATCCATCTTTTTCTCAAAACCAATTCCTTTGTTTTTAAAGTTGTTACCATTTTTCTTGTTACCATTCCCTTCCCACACCTTTTTGCCCGAGTTGTTGGAATGTGATGTAACAAATGACTTTTTCGGTTTCAAAAAGAATTCTTTGTTGTTAACTTCAGCAATATCAATTTCAACAAGTTTGAAAACCTTTTCAACATTTTCAATCTTAACATTCTGAAGCGGATACTCGAAATCAGAGTAAAGCGTGTCAGTTCCAATCATAGTGTAAACCACCATGATCGGATCATCATTCGCACTCTTGTCTAATTTCGGTATGAAACGATCTAAAAAGTTACCCTCATTTTCAGAATCAGTAACAGACTTCTCAGAATGAGATTTCATGACTTCAATCTCAGAGTTATCACTCTCTTCATCTAACACCTGGTCGACAACAGTCTTGATGACCTGAGACTCGTCGTTTGTGTCGGATGCAGAGAATGTAACATCAATGCTCTCTGGCAATTCTTCCTCAAATGTCCTTAACTTGAGGTTCAATGCAGCATCCACCCCATCTGGATACTTTTGAGTGTAATGACTCCACATTGGGGGTGGAACGCTGTTAAAGACTGGTGTTGCATTGGGCTGTTTTGGAACAATCTGCTCAAGGACATAAGACGATGCAACATAGCTCATCAATTTCTTATCGATTCGCTCATTCTCAATTTTAGTTAATTCTAACTCTTTCTTCAATGATGCGATTGTGTCAAGATGAAAATTAACTTCCACTTGTGTGTCAAAAAGTGTTGCTTTTGCTAGTTTCGTGGCTTTATCATTTTCAACACTTTCTTTTTTAATCATTTTAATTGATCTGGCCAGTGTATCATATGCCTTTTTAACCTGTCCTAGATCAAATTTTAACATGTCAGCATTATGTTTCAATTCCTGAAACTTAGCGTCTTTTTCAAGACACTCCATGCAAGGTTCTAAACACTTTTGGCATGGGGTTTCAGAAATTGAATCCAATTTTTCAACAACCTCTGCTTCATTAACTGTTTTCACTTCCTGTTTACCGACATCTTTTGACTCTGACTCAGACACTTTCTCAGATTTGACTTCCTTAATTCCTGACTCCTGATCCGACTCCTTTTGAACTGACTCGGTACTGACAGACTCGGGTTTCACAAGTTCTGTGTCTACCTCTTTCAGTTTCGCCATGAGAGCCCTGTCAGCAATTTCCTTCAAAGTGTCTTTGGTCATTTCTTTGGTTACATCAATCATTTCTTCGACAGACTCTTTCTTCTCCTCATATCTTGGACACAATCCAGTTTTTGGTTCTTCAAAGAAACCTGCAAAAGATTCAAAAACTTTAGGAGGCATGATAGATCTCAAAGAACTGGCTAATATCTCATTCTCAGATTGATAGTAGTGAACTTCTGCATCTAACTCCTCAATATCAGCCACATTATCCACAGAAATATCTTCAATAACCACTTCAGGTTCAACAACACTTTCGGTCACTTCAACTATCTCAGCCATCATAGCCTGTCCATCACTTCCAGGGATGTATTTATCCCAGCTGAATCCCTCAGCAACTTTTTCATCATCCTGGTTCACAATGAGAGCTTTCTCTGGTTTGTTCTCGATTTGTGGTCTTTGAACTACAGGTTGTTGATTCGGTCGGTGGTAGATTGCCTGTCTGTAATAATCATTCGTGAACGGATTCTGATGATTATTCACTTCTCTGTTCGGGCATTCTCTTTTGAAGTGGCCTCTCTCTTTGCACTTGAAGCAGGTTACTTTAGACTTGTCGAAACCTAGCTTCTGATCAGGTCCAGAAAGGCTGTTTCTGCCAGTGATCTCAATAAAGCGCTGTGCCCTCCTCACAAGACTAGCCATTCCCCACTTAATATCTATCAACTCAAGCTCCTCCGGATCTATCTGATCGTAATCTTCTTTGGTCATGTCTGGATTTCGGATCTTACCTGCTACCAGAGACTCATATGATTCTAACACGGAAGCCAACAATGCAATGTGCTGCTTCGCAGCCGATTCAGTGAACTCATTCCCGTTCTTGATATTGACTGCAATGTTGCATTGGATCCCAGAAACATACGCCTGATTGTTTGAGCTAGTCGAGCTTTGAGGTGATGTCTGTTAAGAAGCATTGAAGTTTGGATCAACACTAACAAACGGTGAAGGTTTTTTTGTTTGTGGAGTATTTGACGAAGCACTTGATGTTGTGTCAGCACTAAAACCAGTTTGTATCTTCGGACTCATATTTGTTTGGGCTGGAATACCGCCTTTGTAGTACAGAGATACATCCTGTTGAACATTTGCTGAGTTCATCTTTTTGATCTTTAGTAACTCCAACTCATGAGCTTCAATTTTCTCTATGAATGCACTCAGATTCAGATTAGCAAAATCTGAATTGTTCTTCAGCATCATCAGATAAGTGCCCCACTCGTCATAAGGCAATGCATCAGACAACTTATCAATCCATTCCTCATTAGTCTTTGTGATTTCCAATCTTTTCATCTCAAGTACTAAATGGCAATATCTTTCGATCAGCTGCCTTGTAGTTTCACCCTTCATACCGGTAAAAATATCAAACTCCTTCTTGATCAAAGCCTTCTTGCTCTTGATCATGGACACACTACCTTGAAACTTTACTTTCAATGAATTCCAAATAGATTGAGCATCGTCCTCATGTTGCAACAACACTAAAATATTCTCTTTGATAGCCTGCTGAAGGATACTAATCATCTTTTTCTCGGCTTTGAAATCATTCTGTTCTGTCTCTATCAGACTTCCAATACCCTTCACCATACCTCTTCCATCAACAGGTGGAACATACTTAGACTCTATCTTCATCCAGCATTCAAAGTGATTAGCCTGGACCCATCCTGCATATTCATCCAGGTTCATTAACTTTGGAGGCTTTTGCATCGTTCCCAATTCGTTTTCCATGTTGAGATTCTGAACGATACTTGCTGGACTCTGACCTGCTGTCATACCGCTGCCCGCGAAGAAGTTGTAGAAATCTTGATTTTCCATTTTAGGTGACAATTACTGAAAACTTTTTAACCTTTTGAAAAACAGATGACTTTACTGAAAACACGTTCTACACAAACTGAACTTCCAACGAGATAACACGAACGAAATGGACTTTAACCCTCAAACCATGATTTTTAATGCTGAAAATGTTTTCAAGCGAAATCAGAATTTTAAAGTTCAAGCGAAATCACAGTTTAACACTTCAAGGGGAATCAATGATCTTTGGAGCGGAATCAGAAAGTTCACTCGAGCGGAATCAAGATGATTCACTCGAGCGGAATCAGATAGTCTTTCGAGCGGAATCACAAATTCAGTCTAACACTTTGATTTCGCTCCAAATTTTCGAGCGGAATAAGAACTTATCAGATCAAAAACCTGATTTCGCTCAGACTTCAAGAGGAATCAACCAAAAGCTAGTTCAAGCGGAATCAGGTTTCGAGCCATTTTTTACCACTTTTAAGTTGAATTTTAAGCTGATATTCTCAAGGGTTTGTTAAATGTCACTTTTACACAATTTGTCAAAAATTCAGTCCATTTTGTCCGTGGCAATGTCCAGAAATCCAAAAAATGTAGTAAAAAAACTTTGATTCAGGTATTTTAGCTCATAACTGGCTCTGATACCAACTGTAGGATCGATATTGACAATCAAATGAGTCAATCAGAGTCAAAATACCACTATTTGCATGGCGGAATCACACAAACAGTTTGAATCAAAGAGAATGGAGTAGAAATAGACAGAATATCACTTTAAACACTGTTTCTCATTAATTGATCACAGAAAAATTTGGCAGCAGTTCGGCTACAACTTGGACATTCGATACCAAATGAGAAACTGACACAACTATATATAGTGGGTCTAATTCCGCTCCAAATGACACTTTGTCATTTCGGGTGGAATCAACATCTTCTGATTTCGCTCTAAATGACAACATGTCATTTCGAGCGGAATCACCACATTACAACATAACATTTACATTCAGCCCTCTACACTATACATAACTGACATATGTGACCCCTAAACCCTATACAAACTTGACTAAGACTAAGACGTAGGCTTTAGACATTCGTGCATCAACAAAAAACCCTATCAAAATAAACTTCCTTACATCCCAATCATTGGGTAATCATTGGCTGACACCCAATGATTGGCATTAATTAGATGGTAGGGACCATTTTCAAATGTATTGGGCAATGAGGGGCGTATTGGTGGGGCCAGTTTGAGGCGTATTGGGCAATGAGGGGCGTATAGGGTTAGGGGATGTGTAGATACTTTTGGGGGGATGTATGGATACCTCCACCGTAAAAAAAATATTGACATGTGTTTTACATAATGAAGAAACATAATAGTGAATATCTGTAATGGTTCTGATAGCATCAATACATAACCGATGTTGTTTGATTGGAATCGGTTCAGTTTTTCGTGACATTGGTACATTACTGGGACTCGTTATAGCTAACAATACTTATCTAATACAACACCATGTTATATATTGCTACGGAAATTCAGTTTTCATCGGTTTGGTTCTTTACAACATCCACACATGCTATAACAACCAAAAGAGAAAACTCAAAAAAAGGTTTCTGATATGCCTAAAAGGATATTGACACGCATTATACTTCATTCAAAAAACATAAAAACGAATATCTTTTACAGCTATTATAATACATATACAATACCGAAGTTGATTGATCGGAATCGGTTCAGAATGTCGGGACACCGTTACTTTACCGGCACTCGTTATAGCTTACTTTTTTAATACAACTTCATTGTAAATATTTTTTGGCCGAAAACGAAAGAAACTATGTTAGAAACCATATAAAGGAATGTTGGTACCAATACTAAAGATGTTTGGATGGTATCGGTTGGTTCATCACACTAAAGAACAAAAATATTAATTGAATTGTACCCCTTGATTTTGAAGAATAACTTATTTTTATCAAAACGCAGATAAAAACAACAATGTCACAATGTTATATTCAAAATTAGAATAATGAAAGTGTAAATGGCGTCAATTAACAAAAGAAAAAAGAACTTAAATGCGAGGTACTTTTGATAACATGAACGTTTATACAAGTTTTTCACAATTTGGTTTTGAAAAAAAATAACGAGATGTAGATAAAAATAGGCACGTAGTAGTGGATACTCAGAGTATATAATAATAAATTATTATTTTAAATTAGTTATAATAATATTATAATAAAAATAAAGTTTAAAAAATAGAAACAATATTAAATTATTGTTTAAAGCCAACGGTTTGTAATATAAATAAATTTCTTGAAGGTAAATAAAGCTAAATGAAAATTGATGTTGATAAAAACTAGTGGGTTTTCTCGTGCTTCATGGTGGGTTTTAGGTGGATATCAGTTCGGTTCATTGTGAAACTAGTATAATACGGGCACTCGATATAGAAATCGAAAAAAACAAAAATGAATACATAAGCGAATACAACTCCGTCTTCGACTAAACCTAGACTGGTTATGAATATTAACAACAGGCAACAATATTACCGGTACCGATGTTATTCGGTCGGAATCGAATCGGCTTGTCACGAAACCGTAAGAAACATCAAGAAAAACATCAAAACAAATACCAATACATATGATACCCGTATGGTATCGATTTAACTCCTCATGGCAAAGAAAAAAAATCAATTACATATGTAACTTATTTATACCTGAACCAAAAATATATAACTTGATTAATAATAATATTTAATTAAATATTTTTTCAAGAATTTAAAACTCAAATAAAACTTAAAGAAAATAAGACACTACTTTTAATAGTTGTTTATTTATTTTTATGTCACTATTTATCAAGAGTTAGTGAATATAAATTATGTTTATAATTATTTATACTAATTTAATAATAAAAGTTAACATTTAAAAAATAAAAAATATTAACTATAAAAGTCTAAAAAAGTGTGAGAAGTTATAGGAGTGTGACAAGTGGCAATTCTAAACAATTAGGGTAAACAGTATAAAAATAAATTGGACAATTTTATAAAAAAACATATTTATATTATATATATATATAATATATATATATGTCTAAATAGTGTAGAGATCCTGTACATTAATCCAGAAGTGTGAGAAGTGTATTATAACACTATGTAACACCATATAACACTATGTAACACTATATAACAATATATAACACTATACATATATCATAGACATGCTATCAGACAAAATATAGTGTTATATTTGTTATATAGTGTTACATAGTGTTATATGGTGTTACATAGTGTTACCCGGTGTTTATATGGTGTTATATAGTGTTATATATACTGTTATAATACACTTCTCACACTTCTAAATTAATGTACAGGATCCTTTATCTATATATATATATATATATAGGGGATGGATCAGAAAACCAAAAAAACTAACTAAAAAAGCCCAAAAAACATACCAAAATTTTTTATTTTTTTCAAATTTCTATAAAAAAATCGCAGGTTTTTATACCTGGAAAAAAATTTAAAAAAAAATAAAATAAAAAAATTAATTGTTTTGTTGTATTGCACATGTGCACTATTACGGATATAGTGCATATGTGTAGTACACATATAATCACATATATTGCACATGTGCAATACAACAAAATTTTTTATTTTTTGAAAATTTTTTATGTATAAAAACTAGCGATTTTTTGTTAAAAAATTGTAAAAAAAAAATTTTTTGGTATGTTTTTTAGCTTTTTTTTAGTTAGTTTTCTAGTTTTCTCATTTATATCTAGTTTTCTCATGATCCTCTCCCTATATATATATATATATATATATATATATATATATATATATATAGGGTAAGGATTATTTCAGAACCATAAATATTTACAGAACTCGCAGAACTCCTAATAAACAATCTTTTTATTTATATATTTTTATGTTTAGGATAATTTTATCATTTATTATGTGTATTTTTATGATTACATACATGTTAAGAGTAATTTTATTATTTTTTATTTGTAAATTTATAATTACACATATGTGAACTAGTTTTTTTTACATATATGTAATTAGTTATTACACATTTATATAATTTGGCTATTAAACATACGTAAACTACTTTTAACATGTATGTAATCATAAAAATTCATATAATAGATGATAAAAAGATCCCAAATACAAAAAAATATATATAAAATGATTGTTTATTAGGAGTTCTGAAAGTTCTGCAATTATTTAGAGTTCTGAAATGAACCCAACCCTATATATATATATATATATATATATATATATATATATATATATATATATAAAACTTAAAAAGTAGAAAAGCTTGTTAGCTATTATGGTGTAAATTCTTTTAAAAATATGTATAAATAGGTAATGAAGATTAAAAAAGACGAGTGAAACTTGGATGTGGGTTTTTTTTTTAATTTTAGGCATGCTGAATTTATATATATTTATATATAGGGTCAGGATTTAGAGAAAACGGTGAAAAGTGTGAGAACGGTGAGAACGCTTATGAATCGTCCGATCAAAACAATCTATGGACTAGATTGGCGCGGTGGCTTTTTCGTAAATAACACGAATTCTATTGAGTGGACGAGCTTCATTAAGGGTAAAAAGGTCTTTACACTTCTATACCAAAACGCCAAAGTAATGAATAAAACGCCATTACTGGCCAAAACGCATCCCTATATAAACAAAACATTCTCATACATAAGAACACAGCTCCCCCAACCTGAAAACGCCATATTTTACTATATACCAATCATCTTAGAAAACGCCAAATCTCTCAAATATCAAAAATTTCCAAAAAATGGACGTTTCTTTCAGATACACCATTTCCTCAGTAAAACGCCAAAAATGCCAAAAAAACGTTTCTTGTATATTCACTATTGTTCTACGTGAAGTTTCGGAGAATGCATTCTTTCCTGAGGTGCTGTGACTCAAATAACATTTTGCTGAATGAGATGGACAAAACTTTAAGAAAAAGATATTGGTGTCAGACTTATGTCAGTTTTTGTGTTTTGTTATTTGACGTGTCATGTTTTATATACATTTATTTACAGTATTTTCACATGCAACGAAATGTGTTTTATATTTATAAAAATGGTTTATACCTTAATATTAAAACACACACAACAAAGGACTAGTGTATCCTGTCATATATACATCAAAGTATTGGTAAGAGCCAGATATCGATCCATGGAACACGGGCATTATTAAGTACTAAATCTTTGTCATTAGATTACCAGATATAAGGAAAGGTGAATGGTTGTTTAACTAAGTTATCTAAATTACATCTAAAACATAAATATACTATTATCTTGTTTCACAAACAACCTAAACATGTTATCTATCAGATATGTCACAAAAGCACTTAATCAATTTTCCAATTTCGAGACAGCTAGTTACCGGGTCTGGATTTCTAGCATTATGATTCTTTGGAAAGTTAACGCGATGGTCACACGTTAACCACCTAAAATCATTCATTAGCGAGCTATTGATATTTATTCATGCGAATCTTTAAAGATAGGTTATTTATCGGGTCTGGATTCCTAACCTCACTTATCAAAGAAAGCAATACCGATGGTCACAATACAGCCACGAGGATAAGCAATTATGTAGATCATATAACAAACAGTTTCACCTTTACAAGTCTTGAACACAAATCTACCATGTCAACAATTTCAGATCAAAACTACTAAACAAGGATCATTAACCGCATTCAAGAACATGTAATTAACACCATATAAATCATTAGAACCCTTACGTGCAAGAAAGTATTCCTAATCACAATAAGATATATCTTGTATAAAACCAATACCCTGGTCTGGTTTCATGGTGTAAACAAAGTCTACAAATAAGTGATTAATCAAGAAATAGTTACCATCCCACTAACCACAGATTCATTATCCAAGATAATCAAACATAATCAGGAACTCAACATCAATGAAACATTCATTATATATTCATGAAGATTCAAACATGAAAAATTACTAAAGCTTCTTACAAATAAGATTACAATGTAACGATTATTCAAGAAACAAGTTTATACTACTATTACATAAACTACATTAAACATAAACTAACATCAGCTCATAACTTGCAAAATGATCAGAATACATGTTCAAGAACAAGGAATCGAACCATAAACAAGAAAGGAATTGATGGGTTGGATCATTCGGTCTTTAAGCTTCAAAGTGGTATGATCAGGACTCCTTCGGAACCCAGAAATCGCCCAGAAACATGGAGAAAAACCCAACACTTGAACCAGTAGCGAATGCTACTATATTTAGGGAATTTTCCAATCGGCACGGTCGTGCCAGTGGTCGCATGGTCGTGCGACTGGTGTTGTCGGGTGACGTCAGTTTCTCCGATCCCAAGTCAGCCAAGTGGACTAGTGGACAAGTTGCCTGGGTCATCAGATCGGCACGGTAGTGCCGCTGGTCGCACGATAGTGCGATGTCATCAGAATGGTGATCAGAAATCATTGTCAAGCCTTGGCACGGTCATGCGGCGGGTTGTACGGTAGTGCGGCCCGGGAAAACATCGGCACTGGCTCTTGCACTGGCAGTGCTTCCGAGATCGAAGGATCGGCACAGTCGTCCCACACCTGGCAGTCATCAGAATTTTGTTCTTTTCATCAGAAATGCATCAGAATTTGTCCATTTTTATCATATTTTTCTTTTGTGCTCTGTTTAAGACCTGAAAATATAAAAGTACCGAATTTGGTACCTAAATGTCGTGTTTTCGGCCAAAAACGCTTAAAACGGAAGTGTTTCGAGGTATAAAAACATGTATAATTTAACGTATATCAAACATCCCCACACTTGAACTTTGCTTGTCCTCAAGCAAACTTAAAATAAAACACGGAATCAAATATGAATATTTACAAAGTTACTAATTTGTTTGGGGGTCAAATTGGTTTTCAAAAAGTCACCATCAAAGATTTAAAACAAACAAGCTTTGTTAGATGTATGAAAGGATAACCATAAAGCAATGATTCTACGTTTGATTGACTTAGCATGCAAATCTTTATATTTCTCACAATGTTCATACACACTCGGTTAAATTTCTGAATCATACATATAATGTGTATGCAAAACACTCGATGCCTAGTCAATGAATCATGCAATATCATAAGCTTGTCAAAAGATTTAATCTCCACCAATTAATATGTGAAAAGCATAAATCAAGAGGTCTTTGATGGGTTGTAACGTTAGGCTATGGTTAAGGGTATGGACTGGATATGTGAAAGTGGCAAGAAAGGTTAAAACTTGGCTAAAAACTTGGTGCTTTATTTTCAAGGATTCTGAACACGTTGCTAAGCTATTTGTGTAGGTATTCAGAGTTTATTCTTTTTACACTTCTACTCTCTATTTTCTTTCTTGATAGTTTTTCCATAATTCCCTTAGAGAGTTTTCACAGACGGGTTTTTTTTTTTTTTTACAAACAATGAAAGTTTTATCAATCTAGATAGCTATGGCCGAATTTTAACGAAAAAGGGTAAATATGAAAAGGTTATATTTTGGTTAACTAGGCTTTAAATTTGGGTAAAGTTATGAAAAATACGGAAAATAGGCTCAACATGGCGAACTAATGGATAGTGTTGGGTGCGGGATATAAACAAAGAAAAAGGCTGACAAAGGGGTATCCTAAATGCCTCTATCATTTCTATGTAATTTCACATAATCATGATTTTGAAATGTATTCAAATGAGAAGTTCTAAATTACATAAAACATCCGGCTCACTCATTTTTCCGCAAAAACAAAGAAGCATTTGACAAGAAAGCTGTAAAGGCTCAAAAATATGCTCACGTAAACGGAAGGAATGGGTATAAATATAAAGATAAACATGCAAGTCTTTCTTTGTTTTGTCACGCTTTTTACTTATCTTTTTCAAAAATATTAATTTGGCTTGTCGGTTTTTATCAAATTTGATGCTTTCTAAAGAATACAATTAACCATTTTTGATTTTTTTTCGAAAATATATACAGAAATGAGAATAATTTAAGGACAAACAAAGTTTAAAACCTTTTAAATCCCTCCTCACACTTGAACTTCACATTGTCCCCAATGTGAAATACATATTAGTTAAGCAATTATCAAGAGCTAAACTAATAATGTGAAAAGGGAAAAAAGTACTCCCTCAGAGTTGGATTTGACTTGTTTGAGTAGACTTTGATTGAAGTCGTCTCAACTCTGTGTGCATTTCTTTACAAATCTGCCAATTATGTCACTCGCTAAAAATAATCAACATTACCATTGATGAAAATGTTAGATAATTCAACCAAATCCGTTATTTAAACAAAGCAAACCACTAGTTAAAACATTAAAAACAAACATAAAATTTAAAAATCCCAAATAAAGTACTGAATAGAAATAAGATAAAACATCAGTTTCTGAACTGTTTCGCCCTACCTCCTACTACTCCTCATCATCATCATCATGGTGGCGTGTTCCAGATGAACGCGCCCCATAGTTACCAGCGTTTCCAAATGGAACTGTGGAGGGTTGCCGAAGTGGCTGGGATATACGCTTTGTAGCCCTCCGAAGATGTAGGAAAAACCTGCATACATTTCCTCCCTCATTGTGTGTTGAGATGCCCGTATAGCTTCTTGGTCGGCTCTCATAGCGTCTTGAGTTGCTCGCATAGCCTCCTGGTTGGCTCTCATAGTGTCTTGAGAAACCTGCATATGTTGGAACTGCTGGTACAACTCAGGGTAGGAAGGTATACCTGGAGGCCAGTTTGGCTGATATTGATACTGGTGCTGGTGCTCTTCATGCTGTGGCTGATCGTGTGATGGCTGGTTGTGTGGTGGTGGCTCTAGGACTAGATTCTCTTCCATGTTGACATCCTCGTCCTGTGGTGGTAATGGTAGTGGATCCCATATTTCTCCATTCAAACCCCTCAATCTTGGGCCATTATCTGTGTCTACTACCAGACCCATCGCTCTCAAAAACCTCATATCTACGTCTCCTCCTGCATGAACCATCGTGAGACCACTGACTACATCATCCGTCATAATACCTAAATTGTATGCTAACTGAGTCACATATTCACCACCATGGATTTCACAGCTTGTAGTTCTCCCCGCGCTGTTTACAAAAAAATCAGCCGTTCTAGCTGCAAGGTTGACGTGCACTCCATTCACTATGGAATATATGAAAAGAAGATCTGGAGTGGGACAGTTTCCTGCACTGTCCATGCGTCCAAAAATGGTGTGACTCATGACCTGGTGAATGACCCTAAGAAGCGGGTCTCGTAGTCTTGATGCTTTAGCCTTTCTAGCCTCATAGGGTGGCTCAATTGCCACTTGTGCCCAAAAGTTAGCTCGTTGCTGGTCATTATCAAACTTGTAGATATTGGTGAAAAGTTCTGAATCGATGTCTTCAGCCGAGTATATTCCCAGTCTTCTCCCAAGTCTAGCAAATGACCACTTGTGCCACTTTCTACCCAACCTGAACTGTATCGTCTCCTTCTTTTTAAAGATTTTTGCTTCTTGATTTATCATAAGTGTATGAAGCGAAAAACTCCAATGTAAGCTCAAGATATACCGGTCGTGCAATGTTCAACAACCTTGACATCGGATACGAAATCATATTGGATAGCCTCTCTTCTTGGTTTAGGGCTGTTAAAGTGTCCCAGTTGATTCTTCTCGGTTCACCGATTTGTCCTCATCTATTCCATAAAGCTTTTAATCTTGCAATACAGGGTTGTTCTTTCATTTTGTTTTCGCTGAACTGGAGGAATCTGTGGTTCATCTGCATAAAGGAATATAACAAAATAAGAGTAGAAAATAAAATTTTCATTGCTGCCACCGGAACAGTCTGTTTACGACGTTCTGTCGCCATTTCGGCAGTCGCACGGTAGTGCGACAACTGGCACAACCATGCCAATCCCTGATCGGTCAATGACATGTTTCCGGCAAATCATGTTGCACTGCCGTTCCGATTTGGCACTGTCGTGCGTCTCGGCATCGCAGTTCTGAATCAGTGATCTAACCTTGATTTCTGACCGGCACGGTCATGCCGTTTCAATGGCATGACTGTAAGACTTCAAAAACCATCAGAAAATAGTTTATTTCACTGATTTAAACCTTTATAATTCAAATTCTAACTTGTAATCGGTGAATAAACTTTAAATCAAGGATCAGAACTACCGATTTAGCACCAAACACTCAAGAACAAGAGTTTATTTGATTTTTATGAAGAAAACCCCAAAATTTCTTGATTCAAACATCATATCTACATCAGAAACTAAGTGTAATCTACAAAACAAGTAGGAAACATACCTTGGAAGAAGATTGGAGTGAAATCTAGGCAAAAGTCAGTTGATTTTTAGGTGTAGGCGACCTGGAACTCCCGTGCGGCTGCTAGGGTTTCGAAAAAATGACAAGTTTTTACTTCAAAATAGCTTAAATACCCCGCTTTTTACTGTTTAGATTTTGACTCGCACGGTCGTGTGACTAGTCGCACGGTCATGCCATCCCGGATTGCTTTCCTGGTTTGACTGATATTACCAGGTTGCACGGTAGTGCATCGGGTCATACGGTAGTGCGAGCCGATTACTGCCCTGTGTACGAGTTCTTGGTCTGTTTCTATTACGGAGTGCACGATCGTGCCGATTTGGCACTACCGTGCGGCATCTAGGCCTTTTTGGGTTATTTTTAACAGTAAGCTTTTAACTCCGAAATTTCACCTAATTTTTCCATTTTTGCACTAATTCATATATTTTAACATTTAATCAACTTCAAAATTCCAAGGTTTGTGCCATTTCATTCGTGATCTTAATTTCTCATTATTTCTCTCCAACGTTTCCTCTCAGGTTAAGCTTGTTAGACGTTTGGGCCGATTATGCTTTTGGGCCGTCTATATCGTATATATGGTTTAACGCGCACACGTTACATTTGGGCCGCATGTGGACATCTTGGCACACATACACTTAGGATATCTTTGTAAGTCATGGATCAGGTAAAGCCCAAGTGAGGGTGTGAGAATTGGGCCGAGACCTATTATGGAATCACTAAACACATCTCATGCAAACTAATACTCATAAAATGTCTGTCACACACACATGGTCCACCAAATTTATTCATAAAAGTATTTGTTTCAATATTCAATGAATCTTATTAATTGATCAGCACATGGGCCGACATTGGACTCCAATCAACAGTTAATTGCATGTGACTATTGCTGAATTGCATTAAATGGGCCGCACATCTGTTGATTGTTTATGGGACCAAACCCAAACAAAATCTGGCCCACTCTCTTAGAACACCCACATAAATTGGGTGTGGCTCCTATTGTGCACGTAACATTAGTTTGATAGCAAACCCTAAACAGTATTGATCGACGACAGTAGTCTTGGCACTCTCGCACATTCTCGATTAGTTTATCATCTCCGTTTAAGTTGTTATCTGAGGGTTGATGATCTTGTGATGTACGTTTTGATATGATCTCGTGTTATATATGACTAATCTTTTACATGATTGGTTTTATTTAGCCAACATAACTTGGTGCTAGTAATGTTGTAATATGCTTGAATTAATCTTGGTGTTGCATGACCATAATAAACTCGGTGATATTTTAGACTTGTTTGTAAGTAAGCTCGGTGATACGTAATACTAGGGTTCATGATAGTGGTTGATGAATTTGATGAACTGATTGATCTATGATGAATAATTCACGGATATTTTGCTATTTGATTCAGTGGGTATGGGTTGTTGTTGCATGATCACAAGTTGTCGATGATCGATGATTAGGGATAGACGATTAAGTAATGTCAATGATTCTTTGTATGATGACTGATGAAATCGAACATGGAAAGGGGGTTACAAATTAGATATTAGGTTAGGCACCCACTACAAGGATTTTGTGTGAAAGTTTGAATTAGAATTATACATGATGTTCTATTGATGATTTGTTTTGCACGGTGAAAAGATTATGTTAATTGTTTGAATTGAAGGGTGTCTAACACAATAATTAACATAGATAATTAACTAAAATTTGGGAAGTGGTTGCGGTTATATATTGACTAAATAATTAAGTCAATCACACAAAGCAACTTGGGCCGCACCAGATCACGGGCCGCACAAGTTATTAGGGCTCGCACAACTTCCTTTGGGCTGATACAACTGGGACACACACACAAGTACTTAGTTTATAGTTGGACCGCACACATAATCGGGCAACATGATAGGTTGTGCAATTATTACTTGAACTATAAGCTTGTGTTAGGATTGGGTGTGTGACATGATTTTCAACAATATGCTATGTGATGATTATTTCCATTTCATGCAAATTACTGGGTGTTATAGGCCCTTATGAGTTTGTAGTCATGAACTTGCAATGTAAGCTTTATGAGGCATGAATGACTGTTGTGTGTATATGATGACGAAGAATTGATGAGCTACATGAATAACTTGTGTGATGATATGTGTAACCCTTGTACGCTACTGGTATAGCACGGGTAGAGTATGTGATTTATGTGGACATAGAACTGACTATTCTTGGTTCCCTAGGGTTGGGAATGGGTAAAGGATTTAAACTGAAACCGAGTGATCTCCTAGTTTGGAACACGTACACACCCTCTTTATTGAAGGGTGACAACATGCGATAAGGATTTGATTAGAACCTGCATAATCTCCTAGTTTGGGGATTTCATACACACCCTCTTTATTGAAGGGTGACAACACGGATACTAGACCAAAAATCTCTATCATGAAGTCCCTCATTTTATATCGACTTAATTGTCGTGCCAATGGCGAGCGGGTCATTAGTTAGATAACGCTATTTATGTTTGACAAGCCTCACACCGTGCCGCAGAGGACGGGCATGAACTAATGGATCTGGGCACGTCAATGATGATAGACATTGACGCTAGGGCACCAACTTACTTCAGTCAGTGGTCGATATGGTAACGGTCTAGTGGTTTACAACATGAGGTAGCCCCCACTGGTTATGGACATGGTTTGGGAAACAAGGAACTGATTAACTACTGGTTTTCGAATGAACTTATGGTTTTTGAAACAAATTTAAACTAGACAACCAACTGTGAACTCGCTCAACTTTGTTGTTGATTCGTTGTTACATGCCTTGCAGGCCTTTAGGTGCATATTGTTGGAACTTGCTGTCTGGGAGGCTGGAGTGGTCATGGGTCGAGATACAAGGAATCGCAACACAAGACTAATGGTTTATAAACACTTAACGAATGAATTATGCTTCCGCTGTATACTGTGAATTGTTTGTAACGTTATAACACTTAAAGTAAATAAATGAAAGTTTTATTGAATTATATTATGCGAATTTCAATGTGATTGATGGCTTGGATCCTGGTACGTCACACGCCCTGCGGTAATTCCGCATGTGGTATTTTGGGGATGTGACAGATTGGTATCAGAGCCATTGGTTATAGTGAACTTGGTTTTAAAAAGGTGAAAAACGTTTTTTGTAAAACCAGACTATAACCGAACAGTTCTGAAAACGTGAATACGACCCTGACACTCAGCTCCAGATTGCAAGGTTCGTCTTTCGTATACTCATTGTACTGCGTAACTAGTGAATACTTACATATGATATTGCATGTGATTGCACGTTTAGCACAACAGTATGAATTCATGTATTACTTGCATGTGTTATGTGACTGACAGGGTGGTATTTCCCTAAACATTCATGACTTACGTTTCGTTATGTTCTTTGTTTGCTACTCGAGTTTGAGGAATCATTTGACATGAGTTAAGAGGAGCTGAGATGAGCATGCAAATCACAATATTATTGTGGGTGCACACATAATAATAATGTGGGGTGCATGCGAGTCCTAGTGAGCCTTAGCAAGTGGAAAAGGGGTTCCGTTCCGTTATTTGACCGATGTGAAACATAACAAACCTATAGGGGTCATAGCAGGAATTGTCCCCTACTCAAATGTGAACTTTCCTTTCCTCTCTGGATCCTTTCGAATCTTGGTGCTATCGAGTATTACCTGAACACCTATCTGAACGCTTAGCGAACCGTGTAGAAGGTTAGGTGCTTATACGAACGTCCCTGAGTTGGATGTCGCAGCGTCGGATGATTAATCGATACCTTTCTTACTGCTCTTCGTTTGCTGGAACTCATGTATTGGTGTCTTAGATCCCGAGGTGTGATCACTTCTGCAACACTCTCGCATCATACTGTGTATCACTCAAGCAACTTGCAGCATCGATGGACAGGAGGTTGAGCGTAGTACTTTGCCGACCTCAGTACTTTGACGACCCTGATTACCGGCAGCGAGCACCAGCAATTTGGCTTCAATCGAATCCTTAACCCTTGTCAGCGACTCATGGGAGTCACCTCTTACGAAATAATCGGAACATAAGCAATGACAACTGACTGAAGAATGGAATGTGAAACTCCCCGCACATTGAGTAGTGCCTTAGCACGTACCATGGATTGTGAAGAGGTGGACCCTGTCGGTGAAAGATCGTAGAGCTCCTTTTCAAACAATAGCATTAGAGGCAACAGTCACAGCAACATCAAGGTATTTGTAATGGTAATCAACAGTATGGCAAATGAAGGTGCCTACGACCTGGAGTGGCCGTTGTTAAATCAAACGACAACAACCAAGGGAACGATGACCATACTAGAAATCCTCGCAATGAGTACAACAACACGGGAAATGATGCTCATGGAGGGACATTTAGGATTGGCGTGGGTGACGCCAGGATTATAACAACATGGTGGCCTACACGTTCTTGGTAACTAATCACTTTGTCACTATTCTGCTTAACCCCGATGCTTCTTGAAAACGAACCTGTTGTGGAAACGGCTGATGGCAAGTCCACTGAAACCTCATGTGATTGTTTGGATGCAAACTCGACCTTGTGGGACAAGTGTTCGACGTCGATCTTCCTTATACTACCCTTGATAGTTTGATGCAGTAGTCGGTATGGATTGGTTATCCATACATCGCACAGATATACCCTGTGAGAAGAAAACTTTGCGTACCCCCTCCCTAGTGTATAATCGTCATTTGTTCCAGAATATCAGAGTTGTGTAAAGGTTAGCTTCAATTCTGCAATGAAAGCCCAGAAGTGTCTACGGAGGGATTACCTCGCCATTGCTAACAACGGTTACTGATGATGAGGCTAAGGAAGAGAGAGGATCGAGGATCCACCAGTTGTTTATAATTTCTTCGGATGAACTACTTGGAGAACTTCCAGGATTACTTCCACAACTGTTAGGCAAAAACGTAGTTTGATCTCACGCCAGGAGTTTTGGCAGAACTAGTTTTTTTTTTTTTTTTTTTTTTTTTTGCTTTGGGGAGCCCCAGTTTCACCCATGAAGACAAGCTTTTTCGTACGTGTACTGGTGATCAAGAACTTAACAAGGTGACAGTCGAGAACCGTTTGCCTCGACCATGTAGTGACAACCTGTCGACTAGTTGGAGGGACAAGCTTTCATTCGAGGATTGAGTTACGAACGGACTATTATCGGATGGAAATTCACAGGGAGAATGTTCTTAAAGCGGCTTATCAAACGCAATTCGGCCATACGACTTTGTATTCCATGACCTTGGGGTTAATCAAACACCAGCAGCTTTATGGATTAGATGAACCGACCGTGCTTATTGAGGACATTTGAAATCATTACCAGGCGAAAGGAATAGCATGGGCGGCATATGTATCTTATTTAGAGCTCCTGAGGACGGAGCCACTACGCACGAAGTCCTGTTAAAGGTAACTTCTGGATTCGAGAGGTACATTTTTGGGCATATAAACAATGAAGTGGGAATACACGTGGATCTCGCTAAGATCCATTTTGTTATAAACTAGTCGACACCAAAGATCCCTTCGAGGATGCAGCAATTCTTGGCCTCACTTGATACTATAGCAGATCCATCAGGAGATTTTCGAAGATCATGCAGCTTAAATCTCTTTAACACAGCAGGGTGTTGTGTTCGTGGAAGAAAAAACGGGGGGATGTCATTTCAGCTATCAAATCCTAACTCTACAATGCACTTAGCATCGTCTTTACCTAAGGGTACATATGATCTAGCGGTATACCCTGATGCTCCGAATCAGAGTCCCAGTTACACGTCGATGCAACCCGAGAGAGTGATGACTTACGTAATGGAGTTACGAAGAGGAACTGCACGACATACATTCTGCAGTGGAAACCGTGGTCTTTGGATTTAAGTGGGAGGCATTACTTGGACGGTACCGAATGCACTACTTAGACCGATCACAAGGGCCTCCCATGTACCCTGGTCTCGAAAGAGCTAAATCAGTTAATGGCATCGCTGGATAGAACTTTTGGAGGATTGCAACTATGAAACGCGAACGTACGCGAGCTTTGCAGCACACTATCGACTCTAACTTACCTGATCCGACTCGCCCCGTTCAAAATGGAGAACTGAAGGAAGAGGAATTTCAAGTTAAACTCATGCGAGGCATGGAGAAGCAACCTAGGCAGGTCAGACGATATTTGCTACCTCATGGAACGAATGTGGATCTCATTATACGGCAACAGTAGGGAACTCGTGTTGAGCAAAGCACACCGGCATCGATATTCTAGTCGTCTGGGCTTTGAAGAGAGGCATTAGGATTTATAAACCTTGTACTGATGATCGGGCATGAAGGCCCACCTAGTTAGGTATGTGAATGATGGATTGACTTGTGGGAAAGTCAAGGTGAAGTATCAGCAACCAGCAATACCCACATGGAAAGCGAAAACAGACTGCCATGGAATTGGTCGCTAGTCTACTTACAACTCGAAACGGAAACAATATCACCTGGATGAACGTTGATTGTCTCACGTAACCAGCATACCCTCTAGCCATCAAGGAAACGTATAAGTTTTCTACACTTGCAGTCATCTACCTGAAAGAAGTGGTTGCTAGGCACGGGGTGCCAACCTCCATTATCTCTGATCGCGACCCACGATTTGCATCTGATTTGTGGCATGTGATGCACAAATCCTTTGGCTCACGTCTAGACATGAGCACATCATATCATCCACAGACGGATGGGCAGACTGAACGCACCATCTAAACCCTTTAGGACACGCTTCGAGCATATGTAATCGACTTGGTAACGGCTGGGAGCGGCATCTACCTTTAGTGGAGTTTTCGTATAACAATAATTACCACACCAGCATTTAGGCTGCTCAGTTCGAGGCATTGTACGGACGGAAGTGCCAATCACCTCTTTGTTGGGCAGAAGTTGGAAACAGTCAAATCACTGGCCCAGAACTCGTCGTAAACACAGTAGAGAAGATTCCTCAGATGCGACAACGAAGGGCGGTAGATCGTGACCGTCAGAAAAGCTACGCTGATAAGCGCAGGGAACCACTTGAGTTCCAGGTTGGGGGAAATCGAGTACTACTTAAAGTCACACCTTGGGAAGGTGTAGTTCATTTTGGTATACAAAACAAAACTCAAACCGCGATATGTGGAACCTTTCGAAATCACGAAGAGAATTGGCAAGGTGGCCTACAGATTGAATCTACCGGAAGAACTCAGTGGAGTTCACAACGTATTCCATGTGTCGAATCTGAAGAAGTGTCTGTCAGATGAAACCCTCACAGTTCCTTTCAAGGAGCTCACCATCGACGATCAGTTGTGATTTGTCGAAGAACCAGTGGAAATCTTGGACCGGGAGGTCAAGATTCTCAAACGCAGCAGGATACCTATTGTTCGAGTTCGTTGGAACTCCCGTCGTGGCCCAGGGTTCACCTGGGAACAAGAAGACCAAATGAAACACAAATATCCCCAGTTGTTCGAGAACAACGAAACCACTACTGAGGCTGAAGCTACTGCGGAATTTCGGGATGGAATTCCAAACCAATAGGGGAATAATGTGACACCCCAGGAAAAAAAACCAGGAAACCATACAACCTAACTAGCTTCCTCGGTAACTGCGTGCTAAATTTCGAGACAAAATTTTTTTCAATCTGGGGATGATGTGACAACCCGGACTTTCAAGGTTTGTGCTATTTCATTCGTGATCTTAATTTCTCACTATTTCTCTCCAACATTTCCTCTCAGGTTAAGCTTGTTAGACGTTTGGGCCGATTATGCTTTTGGGCCGTCTATATCGTATATATGGTTTAACGCGCACACGTTACATTTGGGCCGCATGTGGACATCTTGGCACACATACACTTAGGATATCTTTGTAAGTCATGGATCAGGTAAAGCCCAAGTGAGGGTGTGAGAATTGGGCCGAGACCTATTATGGAATCACTAAACACATCTCATGCAAACTAATAGTCATAAAATGTCTGTCACACACACATGGTCCACCAATTTTATTCATAAAAGTATTTGTTTCAATATTCAATGAATCTTATTAATTGATCAGCACATGGGCCGACATTGGACTCCAATCAACAGTTAATTGCATGTGACTATTGCTAAATTGCATTAAATGGGCCGCACATGTGTTGATTGTTTATGGGACCAAACCCAAACGAAATCTGGCCCACTCTCTTCGAACACCAACATAAATTGGGTGTGGCTCCTATTGTGCACGTAACATTAGTTTGATAGCAAACCCTAAGCAGTATTGATCGACGGCATAAGTCTTGGCACTCTCGCACATTCTCGATTAGTTTATCATCTTCGTTTAAGTTGTTATCCGAGGGTTGATGATCTTGTTATGTACGTTTTGATATGATCTCGTGTTATATATAACTAATCTTTGACATGATTGGTTTTATTTAGCCAACGTAACTTGGTGCTAGTAATGTTGTAATATGCTTGAATTAATCTTGGTGTTGCATGACCATAATAAACTCGGTGATAGTTTAGACTTGTTTGTAAGTAAGCTCGGTGATACGTAATACTAGGGTTCATGATAGTGGTTGATGAATTTGATGAACTGATTGATCTATGACGAATAATTCACGGATATGTTGCTATTTGATTCAGTGGGGTATGGGTTGTTGTTGCATGATCACAAGTTGTTGATGATCGATGATTTGGGATAGACTATTACGTGATGTTAATGATTCTTGGTATGATGACTGATGAAATCGAATAGGGAAAGGGGGTTACAAATAAGAATTCAGGTTAGGTACCCACTACAAGGATTTTGTGTGTAAGTTTGAATTCGAATTATACCTGATGTTCTATTGATGATTTGTTTTGCACGGTGAAAAGACTATGTTAATTGTTTGAATTGAAGGGTGTCTAACACAATAATTAACATAGATAATTAACTAAAATTCGGGAAGTGGTTGCGGTTATATATTGACTAAATAATTAAGTCAATCACACAAAGCAACTTGGGCCGCACCAGATCACGGGCCGCACAAGTTATTCGGGCTCGCACAACTTCCTTTGGGCTGATACAACTGGGACACACACACATGTACTTAGTTTATAATTGGACCGCACACATAATCGGGCAATATGATAGGCTGTGCATTTATTACTTGAAATATAATCTTGTGTTAGGATTGGGTGTGTGACATGATTTTCAACAATATGCTATGTGATGATTATTTCCATTTCATGCAAATTACTGGGTGTTATGGGCCCTTATGAGTTTGTAGTCATGAACTTGCAATGTAAGCTTTATGAGGCACGAATGACTGTTGTGTGTATATGATGACGAAGAATTGATGAGCTACATGAATAACTTGTGTGATGATATGTGTAACCCTTGTACGCTACTGGTATAGCACGAGTAGAGTATGTGATTTATGTGGACATAGAACTAACTATTCTTGGTGACCACGGTAGGGTTTGGTTGATCAACTTGGAACAGGTGACATAACATAACATACCGAGCAAACCAAGGTGAGTTCACACTTTCCACAAGGCATGGGATTCCCAAGGGTTGGGAATGGGTAAAGGATTTAAACTGAAACCACGTGATCTCCTGGTTTGGAACACGTACACACCCTCTTTATTGAAGGGTGACAACATGCGATAAGGATTTGATTGGAACCTGCGTAATCTCCTAGTTTGGGGATTTCGTATACACCCTCTTTATTGAAGGGTGACAACACGGATACTAGACCAAAAATCTCTATCATGAAGTCCCTCATTTTATATCGACTTAATCGTCGTGCCAATGGCGAGCGGGTCATTAGTTAGATAGCGCAATTTAGGTTTGACAAGCCTCACACCGTGCCGCAGAGGACGAGCATGAACTAATGGATCTGGGCACGTCAATGATGATAGACATTGACGCTAGGGCACCAACTTACTTCAATCAGTGCTCGATATGGTAACGGTCTAGTGGTTTACAACTTGGGGTAGCCCCCACTGGTTATGGACATGGTTTGGGAAACAAGGAACTGATTAACTACTGGTTTTCGAATGAACTTATGGTTTTTGAAACAATTTTAAACTAGACAACCAACTGTGAACTCGCTCAACTTTGTTGTTGACACGTTGTTACATGCCTTGCAGGCCTTTAGGTGCATATTGTTGGAACTTGCTGTCTGGGAGGCTGGAGTGGTCATGGGTCGTGATACAAGGAATCGCAACACAAGACTAATGGTCTATAAACACTTAACGAATGAATTATGCTTCCGCTGCATACTGTGAATTGTTTGTAACGTTATAACACTTAAAGTCAATAAATGAAAGTTTTATTTAATTATATTATGCGAAGTTTAATGTGATTGATGGCATGGATCCTGGTACGTCACACGCCCTACAGTAATTCCGCATGTGGTATTTTGGGGGTGTGACAATTTTAACTTCCTGGGCAATAAACATAGTCTTGAGTTATATAACAAGACAAGATCTCCTACACGGAGATCCTTATGGTCTCTTAACCTCTTGTCATGAAATCTCTTGACTCGCTCCTTATATCTGCTAGAACTCTCATAGGCATTACTTTTTAGCTCCTCAAGCTCGTGGATTTGCAGAAAACGAGCTTCACCTCCACTTTTCAAATCCATATTTGGTGTTTTCAAGGCCCAAAATGCCTTGTGTTCTAGCTCGACAGGTAGATGACATGCTTTTCCGTAAACCAACCTAAAGGGTGTGGTCCCAATGGGTGTCTTGAATGCTATTCTAAAAGCCCACAAAGCGTCATCTAGCTTGTCTTACCAATCCTTGCGGTTATTATTAATGGACCGCTCAAGGATTCTTTTCAAACCCCGATTCGTGACCTCCACTTGCTCGCTCGTTTGAGGATTGTATGGTGTAGCCAATCTATGATGAACACCATAACGGGACAAGGCTCGTTCTAACTGTGAATTACAGAAATGTGTTCCACGGTCACTGATAAGTGCTTTTTGAGCACCAAATCGGGCAAATAAACTTTTTAAGAACCTCACAACCACCCTAGCATCGTTTGTAGGCAAAGCCTGAGCTTCGGCCCATTTTGAGACATAGTCTACAGCAACTAGGATGTATTTGTTACCTCGTGAGGCTGGAAATGGTCCTATGAAGTCGATACCCCATATATCAAAGACTTCACAGACTTGCATTAGATGTTGAGGCATTTCATTGCGTGCGGAGATATTTGTTGCCCTCTGGCAAGCATCACATGCTCTAATCCATTCATGCGCGTCGCGAAAGATTGTGGGTCAGTAAAACCCAGAGTCTAACACTTTCTTTGCAGTGTAATTTGCTCCATGATGACCTCCGGTTGGCCCTTCGTGACAGTGGCTCAGAATGCTAGATGCCTCTTCTCCAAATACACATCTTCGGATCACCTGATTGGCTCCGATTCTAAACAAGTATGGTTCGTCCCAAATGTAATACTTCAAATCTGTGAAGAACATCATCTTTTGCTGATATGACAATCCTTCGATAAGGATTCCACATGCGAGGTAGTTTGCAAAGTCGGCGAACCGAGGCGACTCGTCATTCAACTCGATACTCAAAAGAAATTCGTGGGGGAAATTGTCATTTATTGGTTCCTCCATCGAATTTTCAGAACTTCCATGCTCAAGTCTACAGAGATGGTCGGCTGCAACATTTAAAGCTCCCTTTTTGTCTTGGATCTCAATGTCAAATTCTTGTAGTAACAAGATCCATCTGATAAGATGCGGTTTTGCGTCCTGTTTACTAAAAAGGTATTTAATTGCTGCATGATCCGTATACACAATTGTTTTGGACAACACAAGTTACGACCTGAATTTGTCGAAAGCATAAACTACTGCCAAAAGCTCTTTCTCTGTAGTCGTATAATTTTCTTGAGCATCATGAAGATTTTGCTGGCAAAGTAAATAGGATGAAAATGCTTCTCCCTTCTTTGTCCTAAGACTGCTCCTATTGCATAATCACTAGCGTCGCACGTTATCTCAAATGGCAATGCCCAATCTGGTGCAACTAAAATAGGGGCTTCGATAAGCCTTTGTTTCAGCTGCTTGAAAGCTTTCATGAATTCGTCTGTAAACACAAATGGAGCATCTTTTTCTAATAAACGGGTCATAGGTCTTGCGATTTTTGAAAAGTCTTTTATGAATTGCCTATAGAACCCTGCATGACCCAGGAAACTTCTAATCACTCTGACCGAGGTTGGGGGCAGGAAATTTAGAAATGATATCCACTTTTGCTGGATCAACTTCCAACCCGGCTTCAGAGATTTTGTGTCTAAGAACTACCCCTTCTTTCACCATGAAGTGGCATTTCTCCCAGTTAAGCACAAGATTAGTTTCCTCACATCTCATTAACATTCTTTTCAGGTTTCCAAGACACTGATCGAAAGAACTCCCGTAAACAGAGAAATCATCCATGAATACTTCCATGGAGTCTTCAATCATGTCATGGAAAATGGCTACCATGCAACACTGAAATGTGGCTGGTGCATTGCACAGTCCAAAAGGCATACGCCTGTAGGCGAATGTGCCGAAAGGACATGTGAAAGTAGTCTTTTCCTGGTCCTTAGGAGCGATAGGAATTTGAAAGTATCTAGAGAACCCATCCAGAAAACAGAAAAATGACTTCCCCGACAGACGTTCCAACATCTGGTCGATGAATGGAAGCGTGAAGTGGTCCTTACGGGTGGTATCGTTGAGCTTATGGTAATCGATGCAAACTCGCCATCCGGTCACGGTACGGGTAGGAATAAGTTCATTCCTATCGTTTGGGACTACAGTAATACCACCTTTCTTGGGTACTACTTGCACTAGAGTGACCCAAACAAAATCAGATATAGGGTATATCAGCCCTGCATCTAACAACTTGATTACTACTTTCTTCACCACGTCTTGCATATTTGGATTCAAACGCCTTTGATGCTATGCACTAGGCTTGTAATTGTCTTCCATTAGAATCTTATGAGTACAAAAAGAAGGATTAATGCCTTTGATATCCATAATCTTCCACGCCATGGCTTTCTTATGGAGCTTTAGAGCTTCGAGAAGCTTTCTCTTTTCCTCTTTTGCTAAGGATGCTAAAATGATGACTGGCAAGTGACACTCCTCGTCTAGAAATGTGTATTCGAGATGCGGTGGGAGTTCTTTTAACTATAAAGACGGTGGATCTACAACTGACAATTTTTACTTTTCTTCAACTTCACGGTCAATCTCCATAAATTATTCTGGACTTTGGGAGCCATCATCACTGATTTGGCAGACTGGCTGCTTAGCTTCGTGGCCCTCATGCGAAATGCCATTTTGGTTCCCACACGAAAGATGTGTGTCTGTATCAATTTCTTCAATAGTTCCTTGGAAATGAGAGGTTACACAAGTATCGATAATGTCGACATAGTAAAGCATGTCATCGTGACTTTGCGGATGTTGCATTGATCTTTTAATATCAAAAGTCACGTGCTCGTCATTTACTCGGAGCGTGATTTGGCCAGCTACCACATCAACAATCGTCCTCGCAGTATTGAGGAACGGACGTCCAAGTATTAATGGCACTTTTGAGTCTTCGTCCATGTCAAGAATAACAAAGTCCACACGAAAAACAAATTTATCGATTTTAACAAGCACGTTTTCAACGAATCCACGCGGATACTTGATTGAACAATCTGCAAGTCGAATGCTCATTCTAGTGGGCGAAGGTTCACCCAGATCTAACTTAGCAAAGACCTTATATGGCATAAGGTTTATGATAGCTCCTAAATCGGCTAATGCGTGACTGACAGACATGCTGCCAATGAGACAAGGAAGAGTAAAACTGCCCGGATCTCCCATCTTTTCAGGTAGACGGTTTTGGAGAAGGGCTGAACAGTTTTCATTCATCAACACACAAGAAAAGCTTTCGAGTTTTTGCTTGTTTATGAGGATGTCTTTTAAGAACCTTGCGTATTTAGGCATTTGAGCCAACGCCTCAACAAATGGTATGTTTATGTGTAATTGTTTAAACATTTCTAGAAACTTACCATGTTGTTCATCGTCCTTCTGCTTCTTCAATCTGCTCGGATATGGAACTGGAGGAATGAAATCTTTAACTGGCTCCTGGGGCCGTGGTGTACTTGCTGGGACTTGCCTAGCGTGCACCTCGTCCGAAGCGTCAGTTTTGACCGTCTCAGTGATCGGTGGTGAGTCCAATTTGTCAGGTCTAGTGGCTTTACCACTCCTCGTCATTACTGCATTAACGTGCCCTCTCGGGTTTGGTTCTGTGTTACCTGGAAGACTACCTTGGGGTCTTTCAGACAACATCTTGGCCAAATGGCCCACTTGATTCAATGGTTTGTATTGAAGCCTTTTGGCTTCGCATTTCCCTTTTTTTGTGCCATGAAACGCTCCTCATGCTGTTGGTATCGCTTCTCTGATATTTGATTGGCATTGTTGGAGTTGTTTAACAGCTGTGCTATCATCTCCTCTAGTTTTGAATTGTTATGACAGGTTTGTGGCTGGGAATTGCTTCCTGAACCTAAATTATTATAACGTGGCTGAAAGGTTTGCCCTGATGGCTGAAAAGATTGTCCCTGGGGCTGAAAGGATTGCCCCTGAGGCTGTTGTGGTGCGGGAGCGCGTTGAGCATATCGAGTGGGTTTTGGTTATTGGAATTAGCTTTCCACCCGAATTTTGGGTGATTCCTCCAACCTGGATTGTACGTGTTACTATAGGGGTTATTCTGGCGCCTAATTTGATTGCCCAAATAGTCCACCTCTTCGTGGCCTGTAAACATAACACCCTGCTCATATGTACCTGGCTCGTGTGACACTCCATACAGCTCACACGATGATTGTACCTGCGAAACGTTCTGAGCTTGATCAAATCTTGCTGCCAAAACTCCAATCTGTGCTGCAAGAGCCGTATATGTATCCACTTGATGAACTCCAGGAATAAATGATGCTTAATTTCTCACTCCACCGTGACGAGAACTCGACTTCAAAGTAGCTTTTTCTATGATTGCATAGGCTTCGTTGGGTGTTTTTGTTCCAAGATTGCCTCCTGCATATACATCTAAACATTCTTGTGAGTCGTAGTTAAGTCCTTGGTAGAAATTCAACACAAGTTGTCTTTTGGACAACCCATGATGTGGAAAATCGATCAAAAGATCTTTGAACTTCTCCCAAGCTGCATGTAGAGATTCTCCTTCGTCCTGTTTGAATGCCATAATACGGTTTTTAAGCTGAGCTGTCTTTTCCGAAGGGAAATATTTTAGCATAAAAAGATCCGCCATCTCATTCCAAGTCGTGATGGACCCTGCTGGAAGTGACAAAAGCCAAGATCGGGCTTTGTCTCGCAAAGAAAATGGAAAGAGTCGCAAACGAATTGCGTCTTCAGAAACGTCTCTAATTTTGAAAGTCGAGCACACCTCGAGAAATGATGCGATGTGTCGACCTGGATCTTCATGATCCTTCCCATCAAACTGCACAGAAATTTGCAACATATTAATAATACTAGATTTAATTTCTAAACTCGGTGCTGCTATCGTAGGTCGGGCGATGCTCGGTAGCAAGCCCTCTCCTCCAGGATGGCCGGTCTCATTTAAGGCTGGTCGTCCTCTGCCATAATGCTTCCTGTGTCGTCCTCTGAACTCTCGATGTCAGAAAGTATCACTGGTTCGTCGATTGCGGCCGCAATCCTTTGTGCAACAACAAGCGATCTTTCGCGAAGCCGCCTACTTCTTCTTAGGTTATTTTCTGGTTCGTTGGCTAGGTTAGCGTTAGCGGGTGCAGGGGGCATGGACATTAGCCTGCATGTAAAAAGGAAGGCATTATACAGAAAAAAGAACATAATAATAATATAGGAAATAAGTAATACTACTAATACTAAAATATAACATACAATATATATACAAGTTATGAAACAAAACTAGTTAAATATTTACTGAATTATTTACTTATTTAGATTCGATAACTATTTTTGTTTGTTTATCAGAAATTCTGATGAGAATTATCAGAAATCTGAAGAATCACTCTTTTGTGTTTTTTTTATATATCAGAAAATCTGATATGATCTGATAAAATTCTTATAAGATCTGATAAAATCTAATGAAATTTTTCGTTCCATCAGAATTTCTGATAAATCCATCAGAATTACCAGAAAATCTGGTAAACTCATCAGAATTAAAATTGTTGTTTTTAGAATCTCTAATGGGTTTATCAGAATTCATCAGAAAATCTGATAAATTCATTGGAATTCATCAGAAACTCTGATGGTTTTATCAAAAAGTTATGTTTTATTTTTGTGGAGTAAATAAATAAACAAATGAGTACAATAATTACATCATTTCTTCTATATTGATCAGTTGAATCTGAAAATAGAAACAATTCATCTTCCAAATCTTCACTGTCATCAGTCTCTTTCTTCTTTGAAACATGTTCACTGGTGGTTTGGATTTGTGACATCTATGGCAAAATCAATTAAGGTTTACCTGATTTTGCCAGATTGCAGAGCGTGAGTGTGACATCAATGGCAAAATCAGGTAAACCTTAATTGATAAGCAAGAAATCATGTAAACATGATATTTAACCAATAAAATTAGGATTTTATGGTTTTAGTGTGTAGCAAACATGCTAAACAAAGCAGTTCCCGGTTAACGGAATGTTTTCAATTTTAACGCGCACCACAACATCCAAGTGAATACGTTAAAGTGTTCGGGTTTTCGTTAACGCTGGGTTCGTTTTTTTAATTACAAAAAATGAGTGAAGAAAACAGGTTGTTTCGCGAGCATTACCAGACTAGGGGAGTGTTTAAGACCCGATAACGAACCTAACCCTAATTACCTGCTTTAAACTCATCCACAATTGCAAAAATCGTAGTTTGAAAAAAAAGACATGGGGGCTTCTAGGGGGTTCCGATTGGAAGTGTACCCCCCTCTTTTTTATCCTTCATTTGAAGCTAGATTATACACTCTCAGACCTCTAACACTTCTGTTCCAAAGAATAGTCATTAACAACCAGCCCAAATTGAGGCAAATATGTGTTTTTTATAAGTATTTTTAGCATTAAACTTGTAGTTAACAAAAAGAAATGAGTTTTGATCATTAGAACCCATTACTTTTGCCATGAAGTCTGATTATAATACTAATACATAAGACAAGATCATATATGAAGGTTTGTGGTGGAAAACTTGGGTTTATGGATAAAAAATTTGGATTTTCGACAAGAGACTCATATTTCAAACATTAACCGAAAAAGAATTTTAACAGACTTGATTGATGATGGTGCATGCATATTTGTGCTGTATATGGTGTGTAGATATTGTACTCGGCTTTAGTCAGCCCCTGGAAGTGTAGAAATCGCTCAAAGGATCGAGAAACAGAAGGTATATCGCCTAAAACTGACATTGGGGCCACTCGAATTTCGTTTAAGCGTAACTATTTCCATGGATATTGTTAGTACTTGAAAATTTATAAGCTGATCATATATGGTGAAAATAAGGTCTCTGAAAATTCGTAAATTTTGGCATCTTTTAGAATTTTTAGTGAATTTATTGGTATTTAATAGTGTTAATTCGGGAAAAATATTAAACGGACTCAATGAATTATCAAATTTTGGAGAGAAGTTGTATTTAATATAAGAATCATCCATATAAATTTTGGGGTTCATTGGTTACCCCTAGATATGGTTTTTATTTTCGGGTTTCATCGAATTTTGAGTAAATTTTCAGTAAGCGAGATACCATAGCTAGCTAATGAATGAGGACTTGAGATTTTTACAGGTACTTTCTGGGCACATAGTGACTATTGGGTAAAAGTTTTGAAACTTCTAGAATTCGGTTGGTATAAATTGCTAATTTATCGTTTAAACAGATTTATAAAACTGAATTATTATATTTAATATTTTCTGAAAATAATTTTTGTAAAATATAAATGTTAGTAAGGTTTTATATAAAAATTTCTATAATTTTATGTTAATGGATATGCGTTTACGAAAAATCAGACTTTAAAAATATATTGTTTTAATCAAAACCGGGAAATTAAGCGTTTAACGAACCAGCCGAAACTTTAAGCCAATGCAATGAATTATTGGCAATGATTGGAAAGTTGGGAGTTAATCTAAACTTTTCCTTGGTAAATTGGGTAATTGGGATGAATTACACGCTTGTTTGATGAATCCCCAAACTATAAAAACTGGAACTACTGTTTGAGCGAACCAGACCCCTTTAACGCCCAAACATTCTTTGTAAACCAAATCATTTTATATTAGTTAATAAGTTTAGACATTATATATGATCATGCAATACTTAAACACCTAAAACGAACAGCCGTGCCCGTCATGCAAAACAGTACATGGAAACCAAAACGTGAATTTGACATTAAGACAATACCCATCGCCATATGTCAAGGCTATTGGTCCATTCTCGGATGAATATTTCCATCCGAGATTGGTATATAGAGATTACCAATCCGAACACTGTTTTCGGTAATTAATCTTGAACTACTGATATTAGGCCGGTGAATGTGTAACTAGTACTATTGGTTTGACAAACCCAATTGCGATGGCACAGAGGCCATAGGTACTACTGCAATTGTGTGTGTTCATGCATATACGTTGAACACGCTATGGGGTGTTATCCATAGTTACAAGGGGCGTGAAGTGGTAGATATAGACCACTAGATCTTGAAAAAAGTTAATGCTTCAATTATGGGCTTAGTATAATTACATCACATGTGCTTAATTCGATTTTCGTACACTCTGATTGATACGAACAAAGCCTGTAACACTCACCAACTATTTATAGTTGACCTTATAAATTTTTAACATGCTTTACCGGGAAGGCAAAATAAGAATAAAGTGTGGATGTGCTAATTGATCTAGTTTTACTTTTTGGATAATATTGTAGATAGACGCATACCTACATACAAGATAAACTGCTTTTGGAGATGTGCCTATGTAATATACGTTTGCATGTAAAAGATGATGTAAAATGATGTAGCGTTTAGTGTGTAATACAATATCTTTATGAACAATGTATTTGTGTTATGTGTCTGTTACACCCCCGTGTGTTTCGACTGCAAGTCGGGGTGTGACAGATGATGGTATTAGAGGCATTGGTTATAGAGATTTAGGTATCCTTTAAGAGCCTAGACTATAATCATAAGCTCGACTCCCCATAAATTAGAACCTGTAGTGACCGAGTCATAGCGGCTATTATTAGGATGATCTTGTCAGGCAAGTAAGTTATTATGGTCCGAAACATAATAACATATTTGCTTATACTTGGGAGTTCTGAGAACGTCATTAAGAGAGGTAAGGAAGTGAAGAAATATATGTGTGTGAATATCTATTGTGTAAACGTATATATAATTATGTGCGTACTATGCTTACATTGTTCGGTAATTAGGACCTTTTGTCATGAGTTTCTTTCTCGTAGACAACATGTCGAGAGATAGTAGCAGGAATACAGAGGAGGATCCGGAATTAGATTTGAAGAAGAACCGGGGGAGGATTCGAGCATGGATACGGAGTCGGATCTCGAGGAGATTCAGCGTGTCTTGAGTTACTTACTAGATTTATGTGGTTATGTGTATGGTACCCCACTTAGATTTTGAGGAAGTTCACCCCAGTCATACCTTTGACCCATATCTTCATCGAGCCATTGTATGAAAGAGTCCCACACCAGATCTCGGTCCTAGGGACGTCGCCAGTGATTACCGTTCATCTAGTAGAGACAAGAGGTCTATGACCCCATACACACATGTATCACCTAGCCTGCCTATACCCTCACCACCGAGAGTCTAACGGACGGCACGTATGAGCGTGTCGATACCTGTACCGACATTCCCTCATCCACGACGTATGAGATGGGTGATTGTCACACCCTGGTATTTCACCAACACACCCGGTGGGCCCGGATTGGGGGTACGTGACGAGATTGATATCAAGATACACAATATAGCACAACAGAAGTCTTGGATTTAAATTATTACAATATAAAATGTCCAAGTGTTCAAAATATAATACGGACGGATCGTATATGAAAAGATCCACAGGCGGATCGAAAATGTACAAAAATGAAAATAACAAACTATAGGCTTATATGCAAAGGAGTTACAAATTCCTCTTCTAGCATTACCAGGCAACCTCCAGCCGATTTCGTAACCTTGCAACCTGTCACTTAGTCTATTAAAGATACGTTAGTTTACACTGTTAAATACAAATAACTGACTCATTTTGAAAATATTTCAAAATTGTTTTAAGTACACAAGGTACATGTATTTTCATAAATAACTTAGGATAATTCAAAATGATCTTGTATACAGTTTTACATGCATGTCAATAGATATGGGGTCTGGTCTAGAAAGCGAATAACATGATTAACCGACACGCCACTTTTAACCCATAAAGGGGTATCCCCAATATGTGTAAGAAAAGCATTTTGTAATAGCATTAGCATCTATCAGGTGTATGCCTACACCCCGTGCTCAGTCATGGACATTAGCGATTTAAACAAGCTGGGGATATCTAGGACACGGTCACGTTAACCCCCAATGTTTAAGTTATCAGACAAAATAGATTAAAACGGGTTATGAAGATTTTGTAGTCACAATCCGACATATGATGCCATACCCGACCATGCGGTTATAATTTACCATATCCCAAGCCTGTATAGGGAAAATATGTTAAGAGTATTTACCTGGCTTAAACAAGTCTTACAATGCAAGAAATAATATAAGCACATCCGTTTATCAATTTACTAAGGTTGGTTGCAATCTACCGGAAGTGCCTTAGTCTTGAATGAATGGCATAATAACCAATTAGAATCTTAACGGGTCCTATTCAAGTCATAGACATGGACTAGTTAACTTAAATTAATGAAAACGGTACGATACGCTTGATTAAGCGATGACCAGAATATAATATAGTTTAAACCCAACAAGTACTAAGACTTGTATCATATGGGTAATCAATATACATTCTGGAATTTGAAATCAAATTGAAAGGATTTGACCCATTTCGGTAATCTTATGTAAACTAGTTACATAAGCTTAACCGTACGCGTATAAGCGATATTGGGTAACCGGATGAGTCATAAACAAGTTCCATATACCAAAATACTTTAAATATGATATGACATCAGTATGTAATCAAGTTCATTTGATCATTATAGTTTAAAACCAAAATATGCACCATAAGGGCATTTAGTCACAATGTGACATAATTTGAGAACTTGCATAAAAATCTAAGTTATGATGAAGTTTATTCTGTTATATCACTTTAATTATGTTATGATATCAATAGTAAATAAGTTTTGTATGATAATTATGGTATAAAACCATACTATGCGCCAAAAGGGCATTTTGGTCAATATATAACATAACTGATAAACTTGTAACAAAACTCAGTTTATGAACACATTTTTTAAACCAAAATATGTAAATGATAATAACATATCATTAGGTAATTCATTTTGCAAGTTCATCATTGATTAAAAACAAGTTTTACATAAAAAGGGTATTTTGGTCATAATTAGGCATATTACAAGAACTTGTGTAAAAACACAGAATCTGATTATGATCAAGTAGCATAACCACAAAGGGTTATTATACACTACAATGTGATCATAATGTAACTAAAATTCAGTAGCTAGATGTAACACCTAATAAAATCACGACCAATGATGTGTTGACACGTGTAGTAAACCCTAATGAAGTCAAACGTTGACTATAAAGGACTAATTTTTGCGAAAAATCAAAAACTTTGAATGTGAAGGGACGGAAAGTGTCAAGATGCTTAAACTAAGCCTCTGCATAACCTTACATGGCATTCGTACTCACAGATGAGCCACTTGTTGATCGAGAGGAGCCTTTTGTATAATTATTTGAAAGTTTGTGCGTCGAAGGGTTAAAAGCATCAACATGTTAATTCTTACCTCTGAATGACCTTTTAACAAATCGAGAGCTTCATGATGTTTGATTATACTCTCGGGAATGCCTAATATTGGCCATCTAAGGCTTTTATGCCAATAAGTGATGTTACGCGCAAGTTTGCAAGTTAGAGGGGTTAAAAGCGTCAACATGTTTAATTATACCTCTGAATGATCTTTTAAAGAACCCGAAGCATCATGACGTGCAATCATAATCTCGAGAATTCCTAATATGGGCTACATAGGGCTTTGATGCTATTAAACGATAATACGTGCAAGTTTGCGCATTAAAGGGACCAAAAGCGTCAACTTCTAAAACTACACCTTTGAGTGACCATTTAAGCGAACTAGAAGCTCCACGATGTTCGTTCATACCCTTGGGAGAATTTAATACTGGCCATATAAGACTTTTATGCCGTTTCGCGATAATGCGCGCGAGTTCGCGAATTCAGGGGTTAAAAGCGTCAACGCGCGTAACTACACTTTTGGGTGATCTTTTAAATGAATCAGGAACTCCGTAATGCTCGGTCATACTCCCGGTGTTCCTAAAATGGGCCACTAAAGGCTTTCATGCATAATATTGATTTTATAAAAAGGGATTAGAAACTTTCGTGCCAAAAGTGCCAAGTATGAAAGTTTAAAAGATATTAAAATATGAAGGGGCTGTTCTTGACAAACCTCCAAAAGTTGTTGCTGAACTTGGATGTACCCGATATAAAATTATGGGACCAAATATGTCGTTTATGACAGTTTAATAGCACTTAAATGACAGGGACTAAAACTGTCAAAATGATAAAAGGTGAGATAGGGACCATTTCTGTCAGTCTGATAAATTTGTTGACTGGGTTGACCCTTGTCACGGGCCGTGACCAAGGTCTGGGCCTGTTCTCACAGGTCGTCAGGCTGCAAACACCAGCAACACAATTGTATTATTATTAGATTATGCATTCCTTGTTCTCCAAACTTGAATATAAAGAACAGGGACCAAACACGTGCATCTGCCAAACTTATAACCTAGAATGGGCTGCCTCGCGGGCCGCGAACCCAGCAGGCTTCCCTTTCGCGGGCCGCTAGAACTAAACAGCAGCAGACTGTTGTTTTAAAATGTTGTTTTGATGTTCCTTGGTCACCACTCATAGACATAAACCATCTAATTGAAACAAGGGGCATGTTAACTAATTTACAAATCTGGTTTTACACTTGTAACAATCCTAGGGACTCCCTTAACACTTGTTGATCATCCAAATATCCTCCAAACACTATAAATAGAGGTGGGTTCTTCCTCAAAAACTTGCACCTTCATTCCAATCTTGCTATTTTCTCAATTCCTGGAAGTTCCTGAATCTTTGGAGCATCCTCTGAGTTATTTTCAGTCCCTAGGACCCCTTGTAAGTGTCCTTTCGTAACTAGTTCATTTTATTTGGCTCAAAAAGCCAAAAAGTCAAGCGTTTACGATAAACGCTTTGACTTTTAGTTAGACCATAAAAGGTCAAGCCATTGTTCGCAACGAACATGGCTACGTGATCATAATTAGTTAGGTGTTAAACCCTCAAAAGGGCACCTCCTAAGAATCACGTTTGCTTGGTCAATTGACGGGTCAACGTAATATTGTTTTAAAAAGTCAACGGGGCAGTTTTCGAATTAATTGCGATATACGTTTAGAAGTATTCTAAAATACGTTTTTATCATTTTTAGGGTCGTCAATTCCAGTTTTAGGGTCGGTTCACAAACGAAAGTCGCGAAGTTTGACTTTTGCTTTGACTTTTGATCATGAACCGAATTAAATTTAGTTTCCTACTGATTTTAGGTTCCGTTATGATCATAATTTAATGTAGCATAACCCTATAAGGTTATATTACACGATCATACTAGAAATCTGAGTTATTTGCTTGTTTCCGTTATTATGCTTAATTTTGACTATTATGCCCTTATAGCTTAAAAACGAGATTTTTGAATATATGGTCATATAAATAACTTAGTTACTGATATATAAACATGTCTAAGTTAATTTGACATTATTTTCTGGTCTCAAAACGATGTTATGCAAGATATCGTAAAATTGAACTTTTTATTAATTAAATTACGCTTTTGTGCATAAATCATGTTTAAACATAAATTTTGGCTCTAAACTCATAACGTACTGTTATGATATTATTTTTAGGGATTTTTGGAATGTTGGGTCAGATTAGATACCGACCATATCATTGAGTTCTCGTATAAATTATATAATTGACGATAATACCCCTTTTGCTAATAAATTGTGATTTGCATATAATTAACATGCCAAACCTTTTCCTACTGACTTAATATGTAAAATAAAATATTTTAACCACTCAAGGCTGGTCAAAATCCCAGAATCACATAAATATCGCAAATATCGTCAATTATCGAGTTTTACGCTAATTAGGTGCATAGCATGGTTTAAAACCATATTTAGTACCCAAGACTTGTTACCTACTGAAATTATAAATAATTTTTAATATTTTTACAGTATGTATAAGTCATGAACTCAGACTTCCAATTTTGTCCCTAAAGGCATGTGTAAAATGACCAAAATACCCTTTCGGGACATAGTTTGCCCATAAATGGTAAACCACACATATGTATGATATCTTACTGATTTAACATCATAAAATAAATGTTTTACGGAATGTTTTAGACCAGAACATCAATTTACTATTAAACCTCTTTTATAAATATCAAAATGACCAAAATACCCTTACGGGACTTAATTTAGTTTAAAAATCTTTTTGGGCATAATTGTTGATATCCTACTGATATCATAACATATTTAAAGCATGATAACTCATCGAACTTGTACATAACTCATCCGGTTACCCGTTATGCATATACGCGTTTGGTACGGTTTATGTAACTAGTTTGCTTATATTAGCCGAAACGAGTCAAACCATATCATTTTTACTTCAAAATCCAGAATGTATTTAGTTTACCCATATTATACAAGCCTTGATACTTGTTGGGTCTAAATTAAATTTTATTCCGGTCATCGCTTAATCTAGCGTATAGTACCGTTTCTAATACTTTAAGTTAGCCGGTCTAGGTCTATGACCTAAATAAGACTCGTTAGCATTCTAAATTGGTTATTTATACCATCATTCCAGACTAGAGCCTTCCAGAAAATTGTACCTACGCTTACTTAATTGAATACGACTGAGCTATTATAAATCTTGGAATTTAAGATAGGAGCTAGCTCAGGTAAATACGCTTAACCTATTTTCCCTTATACGGGCTTGGGATACGGTAATATAATTACCGCATGGTCAGGTATAGGATTCGAAGACCAATAAGTTGGGAAATTCAAGAAACCTGTTTTAATTCGTATTGCTTGACAGAAACATTGGGGGTTAATGCGACCGTGTCCTGGATATCCTTGACTCATTAATTACAAATGACCACGACCTAAGCACGGGGTGTAGGCATACACCCGACAGATGCAATATGGTTATTTAATTAATTTTATACCCAATATGGATTTCCCAATAAGGGAATAAGTAGTGTGTCGGTTAATCATGAACCGGCATTGTACCAAGCCCCGTATGTAGAGCAAGTTATGTAAAACTGATAACATGAGATATAGTTTGTCCCAAGTATAAAATATTTTTGTGCCTTGTGCACCTAAACAATTTATGAAACGAACGTATTTTCAAAAGTCTAAGTGATAGGTACAAATACGTAAATAGGCTGGAAGCTGCTCGGGATTGTTAGACGAGGAGCTTGCAACTCCTTTGCATAAGCCATTAGTCTGATAAACTTCTTTTGTTTTAAATGATCCGCCTGTGGATTATTATAAACTTGTCTGTACGTAATACTTTTATATTTTCAGACATTTGTGTTTGTAATAATATTTCATATTCTAAGACTTCCGCTGTGCTATTCTGTGTATGTTTGACCATGATGATACCAATCTTACGTCACGATACTCCCCACCGGGCTGAGTTGTAAATATTGGGGTGTGACACTAAAGTTGCTAAATCGAGTCAGGATCGAAAGTCAAAGAAGAAGTCAAACTGCTTGACTTTCGGTTGTGAGCCGACAAGTAAACTGGAAATGACGGGCTGAACATATTCATACATGTTCTAATATTAATTACCAAACTATTTAGTGTTAAAACACGAGTTAAAACAATTACAATTTAATTTTATAAGTTTTACGAAAATCTGCCCTTTGACTTTTTAATTAAGTTAACTTTGACCTGCCATTTGACCAACTTAACGTGATTTTGAGGAGGTGCCCTTTTGAGGGAATAACACCTACCTTATTACGATCGCGTAGCCATGTTCGATTCGAACAATGGCTGGACCATAATGGTCTAAACCAAAAGTCAAAGAAAAAGTCAATTTGCTTAACTTTCGGCTTATAAAAGCCTATGAAAAGAAAAAGAACTGGAAAGGAACACTTACAAGTGATCCTTGAAATATTTGAAACTTAGTAGGATGCTCCTATTAGACTAGGAACCTCCAGAGAGGGAGTAGAGATGATTTTCAAGAATGGTGCAAGTTGTGATGTGTGAACTATGCTCCTATTTATACTTGAAGAGCATGAACAGGATCTTTAAAGGTGTTAACACTCATCTAGGATCATTACAAGTGTGCATGGACATGTAAGGAGCAGCTTGGAGGTGGCAAGGTTCGAGCAATGTGGCATTCATCAAGCAATACTTGGGCTGCACTCAAAATTCTGTCAGCTACATCGCTTACGGTCCGCAAGCCTCCTTGGCGCACACAGGTTTGAATTCCCACGCGGACCATAAGGCATAAGCCCTTGCTGTCCGTATCCATCACTCAATAGCAATAAAATTCATTGCTTGCGGTCTGTAAGCCCAAGAGCTATACAGTCCGCAAAGGTCACTCTGAGGCAATAAAAATAACATGTTGACATCTATAGTCCCTCCACATTCATACTTTCATATGTTGTCAAAATTAGTCCCTCTCGTCCAACATTAGGCACATAAATAAGAGTATGGACACGTGTCATTATATTACTCAACACGAATTTACGAGGTGTTACATCCTCACCCCCTTAAAAGAAATCTCGACCTCGAGATTTTATTCAAAATGATGGGGGTACTTTTGTCGCATAGTGGAATCAACCTCCCATGTATACTCAAGACCACGACGGGCATCCCATTTAACCTTTTCAATAGGTATAAATTTCTTTCGGAGCTTTTTAACCCGTCGATCCTCGATCAAAATCGGTTTCTCAACAAACCTCAGGTTTTAATCAATTTTCACATCGTGATGTGACATTGCTAGCGACTCATCAGCTAGACGTTTCTTTAAATTACAGATGTGGAACACATCGTGAATTCCACTAAGCTCCTAAGGTAGTTTAAGCTTGTAATCTACCGATCTAACGCATTCGATTATCTCGAATGGTCCGATATATCTTGGGCTCAACTTGCCCTTCTTTCCAAAGTGCATCACACCTTTCTAGGGTGATACCTTTAGCAAGAATTTGTCCCCTACTTGGAACTTAAGAGGTTTACGCCTCTTGTCTGCATAACTTTTCTGTCTATCCCTGGCAGCTTTGAGACGATCACGGACTTGCACAATCTTCTCCATGGTCTCTAAGACTATCTCTGGTCCAGATAGTTGGGCTTCCCCAACTTCAGCCCAACAAACGGGCGTTCGACATTTTCTCCCATACAAGGCGTCAAAAGGAGCAGCCTTGATGCTTGCATGATAACTATTATTGTAGGTGAATTATATTAGGGGGAGATGGTCATCCCAACTACCACCCAAGTCGATCACACATGCCCTAAGCATGTCTTCCAATGTTTGGATGGTACGCTCACTTTGTCCATCAGTCTGAGGATGGTAAGCCGTATTAAAGTTCAACCTCGTGCCTAATGATTGCTGGAAACTCTTCCAGAAGTGAGATGTATATATAGTATCTCTATCTGATACAATAGATACTGGCACACCATGCAGGGAGACAATCTCGTCCACATATAACTTAGCCAACTTGTTGAAGTTATACGTCTCCTTTATGGGCAACAAATGAGCTGACTTTGTCAGCCTATCAACGATGACCTAAATCGTGTCATTACCACATTTGGTCTTAGAAAACTTGGTAATTGAATCCATAGTTACCATTTCCCACTTCCACATGGGAATTTCTAACTGTTGTAGAAGTCCTGACGGCTTTTGGTGTTCAACTTTAACTTGTGAACACGTCATACACTTAGCTACATAGGTGGCTATGGATTTCTTCATACCCGTCCACCAATAGTTCTTTCTCAAATCTTGATACATTTTGTCACCTTCAGGGTGAACAAAATATTTGGACTTATGTGCTTCCTGGAGGATTAGATTTCTAATCCCTTCGAAGATTGGAACCCAGATTCGCTTATTCAATCTAAGGATTCCATCTTTTCCAGGTGACAACAGATTAACAGTTCCACCCAATCCTTCATTAGGAATGTTAGCCTATAACAAGTCTTGCTTTTGCGCATCCAACAGCTTCTCATTTAAGCTAGATCTGAGCTCAATGATCTCGGCGTTAATCCTAATTGGCTTAACCCTTTCCTTGCGACTCAGCGCATCGGCAACTACATTTGCCTTGCCGGGATGATATCGAATCTCGAAATCATAGTCATTCAACGTTTCCATCCAGCGGCGTTGTCTCATATTCAAATCCTTTTGGTTTAATAGATGTTGGAGACTTTTGGTCAGTGTATATAATACACTTCATGCCATATAAGTAATGTCGCAACCCCCGACCCCTACCCCGGTAGCGGGCGGCCGCGAGGACAGTATAGGTGGTATCGGTGTTTATTAATTTGGCAGCGGAAATTTACATCAGGACCGTAGGTAGGAAATAGTTTATCAGAGTAAAACACCATTCTTTTATAAATAATAAACACATGGGAAAACCCAAGTTTCTATTACAATATGTTTATAGTGATAAACCCTATTTTATTGAAATAAAACTTCTTTCTTGTTTGGGTAACTATTATAGCCACTTTTTCAAGCCTTCCGTGCTCTCCAGATGGCTTCTATTTGGCTTTCACATTTTGTTACCTGAAACGCATTTTAAAAATTTTTAACAGCAAGAAATACTAGCGAGTGAATCCCAGTTTAATCAAAACAGGATTTTATACCTTTACAGTATTGAGAGCGATTACATTGTTTTTATCTATTCAAGTCAGGATTGACAGTACCGTGGGTGGTAATTGAATAGCTATACCCCCGAGACAGAACTCCAACGAATGAGTCAAGAAGAGCCTTGACATGCGTTACGGAATTCTAGATCAATCGGGCAGAGTAACTAATACGTAACCGGGGGTTATAATACTTACAATGAGGCAAAGCTTCGCTTTTATAGTGGGTATAATGCCCGGGTATTACTTCTACTATTTAGAAACTGAGAGAGAAATTTCAGATTTGAACGATTTGTGAACTAAGCTCGAACTCTCAATTTATATGGCCTGATCAGGGGCAGGTCGTGCCCCGCGACCAACCTGGTCAAGTCCTTCGCGGCTCGCGAGGACTGTAGGCTAGGCTCTAGCCTTGCCGGGTCATAATCTAGCTTCACCATGCACAGGGACACGTGGCATCACGGGGTTTCTTCTGGTGTCCAGCTATCGCGTCCGGCGACAGATCCCAAAGAAGTCTGTCGCACCCCGCTAGCGACATAAAATATATGTTTTATTTGATTTTTAATAATGTAAAGGTATTTCGGGCCCGTTTTTCGTATACAGGGTGTATTTTAGGACGTTTAGGACATGTTTAAGGGTTTTGGGAGAGTTGTTATATCCTCCCCACCTTGTTTTAGATCTCGTCGTCGAGGTCTACTGGAACAGGTGTGGATATTTCCTCTGCATCTCTGACTCAAGCTCCCAAGTGTACTCTGGTCTTCTCTTGGAATCCCATTTCACTTTGACTAGAACTAACCTCTTGTGTTTAAGATTCTTGATCTTTCTATCTTCAATCTGTAGGGGTTTCTCTACAAACTTAAGCTTCTCATTTACCTCTATGTCCTTAAGAGGTACCACTAATAATTTATCTGCTAAGCACTTCTTGATATTACATACATGAAATACATCATGTATTCCTGCCATTTCCTCTGGCAATTGTAGCTGGTAAACTACTGGTCCTATTCTTCTAATAATCTCAAAGGGTCCAATATACCTGGGACTTAGCTTTCCTCTTTTTATGAATCTAACTATTCCTTTCCACGGAGAAACTTTTAATAATACTTTATCTCCTACTTGAAATTCCAACGGTTTTCGCCTATTATCAGCATAACTCTTTTGGCGATCGCGTGCTGCTTTTAGTCTTTCCTTATCTTGAATAATCTTGTCCGTTGTTTCTTGTACTATCTCTGGTCCAGTCAGTTGTTTTTCTCCAATTTCTGCCCAACAAACTGGAGTTCGGCACTTACGTCCATAAAGCGCTTCGAATGGTGTATCATTGATACTAGTATGATAGCTGTTATTGTAGGAAAATTCCATTAATGGTAAATGATCGTCCCAATTTCCTCTGAAATCAATTACACAAGCTCTAAGCATATCTTCCATTGTCTGAATGGTCCTTTCGCTTTGTCCATCTGTTTGAGGATGATAAGATGTGCTTAGATTTAACTTGGTTCCCATTTCTTTTTGGAAACTAGTCCAAAATTGAGAAGTAAAATGGCTATCTCTATCAGAAACAATAGATAAAGGAATCCCATGTAATGAAACTATTTCATTTACATATAACTTGGCTAACTGTTCCATACAGAAAGTTTCCTTCATCGGTAAGAAATGAGCAGACTTGGTTAATCTGTCTACAATCACCCAGATTGTATCATTTCCTTTTCTTATCTTGGGTAGCTTGGTAACAAAATCCATTGTTACCAATTCCCATTTCCATATGAGCATTTCTAGTTGCTGTAATAATCCTGAGGGTTTCTGATATTCAGCTTTAACTTGGGAACAAGTTAGACACTTGGCAACATAGGATGCTATATCCTTTTTTCATTCCTATCCACCAGAAATTCTTTCTTAGATCTTGATACATCTTATCATTACCAGGATGTATCGTATACTTAGACTTATGGGCTTCTTCTAAAATTCGGTGGCGTAGGTTTCCTTGTTTAGGTATCCAGATTCTTTTCTTATGGAATCTCCAAATTCCATCTGTTCCTTGTTCTGATTCTTTAATCATTCCTTTTAATTTTTTTAGTATTGTCCTTGATTACTGGTTCCTGTATTTTCTAATTTGCTCATTTAAATTTATCTGCCGATTTAGTTTGAGAGAACGTACTCTTCTTGGCTTTTCATGATACTTTCGACTTAAAGCATCAGCTACTACATTAGCCTTTCCTGCATGATACTGGATATTATAATCATAATCACTGAGAATTTCCATCCAGCGTCTCTGTCTCATATTTAACTCCTTTTGCCCGAAAACATATCTTAAATTGTTATGGTCGGTGAAAATAGTAAACTTGCTACCGTAAAGATAGTGTCTCCAAATTTTAAGGGCAAACTTATAACTCCTAATTCTAGATCATGGGTTGTATAATTCTCTTCATGATTCTTAAGTTGTCTAGAGGCATAGGCTATAAAATTTTGGCATTACATTAACACACATCCATATCCTAACTTAGACGCATTACAATAGACTACAAAGTCTCCAGTTCCTTCTGGTAATGCGAGTATGGGTGCATTGGTTAACCTTTGCTTAAGAATCCTAAAAGCTTCTTCCTGTTTTGGTCCCCATTCAAACTTAACTGATTTGTAGGTCAGTTTTGTTAAGGGAATGGTTATTCAAGAAAAAATCTCGAATAAACCGTCTATAATAACCTGCCAGTCCAAGAAAACTTCTCACCTCTATTGGTGATTCAGGGACTTTCCATTTAGTGATCACCTCGATCTTTGTGGGATCCAAATGAATTCCTTTATGATTAACCAGGTGTCCAAGAAATTGCACTTTTTGTAACCAAAATTCACATTTGGAGAATTTAGCATAAAGCTTCTCTTTTCTCAGCAAATTCAGAAGTGTGAACAAATGCTTTGCATGCTCTTCTTTACTCTTAGAGTAAATAAGAATATCATCTATATAGACACTTATGAATTTATCCAGATATGGTTTACATATTCTGTTCATCATGTCCATAAATGCGGCTGGGGCATTGGTTAAACCAAATGGCATAACTGTAAATTCATAATGACTATACCTTGTTCTAAAAGCAGTTTTAGGAATGTCCTCTTCTTGTACTTTCAATTGATGATATCATGAGCGTAAATCGTTCTTAGAAAAGAATCGAGCTCCTTGAAGTTGATCAAACAGATCATCGATTCTCGGTAGTGGGTACTGATTTTTAATCGTGACCTTGTTCAATTCTCGGTAATCAATGCACATACGCATTGATCCGTCCTTTTTCTTGACAAACAAGATTGGTGCTCCCCATGGTGATGAACTAGACTGCATGAATCCTTTCTCCAGTAGTTCGTCCAACTGTTTCTTCAGTTCTTGCATCTCTGCTGGTGCTAAACGGTAAGGTGCCTTGGCAATTGGTGTTGTCCCTGGTAGTAGGTGAATTCTGAATTCAACCTCTCTTTGCGGCGGTAACCCAGGTAACTCTTCTGGAAAAACATCTGAGAATCGAGATACTACGAGAATATCTTTCAATTTTTTCCCTTTAGTGTTAATGATTATGGAAAGCATATACACTAGTGATCCTTTCCTTGCATAGCTTGCTGTTTTCATAACAAAGATGAATTTTGTGGACCTGGTTGGCTTATCTCCTTTAATTGTGATCTTTTCACCTTTTGGTGAACTTACTTGTATTGACTTTTGATCACATAGAATACTTGCATTGTTGGCTACTAACCAATCCATTCCTAATACAATATCAAATCCAGCCAGATTCATTGGTTAAAGGTTAGCAATAAAATTATGGTTTAAAAATTCTATTCTTGCTCCCTGCAAGATTTCAGTGATCTTAATGGATTCTTCGTTTGCCGTTTCTACCAAACATTCTTGTTGAAGTTTAGTTAATGGCTGATTGAGAAGTTTGCAGAATGAAGTATTAATATAAACATTGGTTCGCACTAGAGTCAAATAATACTTTAGCAAAAATATCATTAACTAAAAACGTACTTGCAATCACGTCCAGAATCATCTTGGCTTCTTCAGCTGTTAGAACAAACGCTCTGGAGTTCTTGGTAGTTTTGCTGTTTGTGGCTGGAGCCAGTTTTGGGCAATTCGGTTTGATATGCCCATTCTCTCCACAATTGAAGCATATCCCATTACTGGGTTTCTTCCTGCAGTCTTCTTCCTTGTGTCCAGATATTTTGCGGAAGTTATAGTATATGGAACATCTCCCTGAATGCTTCTTCGTGCAGTACTTATAGTAAGGTGCAGAAGTAGAACCTGTACCTTTCCCATGGTTGGAATTACCGTAGAGAAATTCATGGGTAAGTTTTTGGGCTAGGTTCTTTCTCTGGTTTTCTTCTTGCGTACACACTAATTCATCAGTCAAGGTATTGGCTAATTCTATGACTTCTTCTATGGTTTGTGGTCTAGATGCCTTGACTACATGTCGGATCTCACTAATTAATCCCCAATTGTAACGAGAGATTAACACTGGTTCTTGTGAGGCTAGGGTTGGCACTATTCTAGCATATTCAAAGAATACGGTAGTGTAACCCTTGCAGTCTACTCCAGTCATTCTAAGGTTTAAAAATTTATTAGCGATTTGTTCTTTTTCATGAGGAGGACAAAATTTCCTTTCAAATGTGTTGTTAAAATCAGTCCATTCCATGTTATAAACTTTGTCACTTCCCCTAGACTGGAGAATAGTATTCCACCATTCTAAAGCTGCATTCTCAAATAGATTAGAAGCAAACATAATTTTATCTTCATCTGCACATTTGCTTATTTTTAAGACTGCTTCTGTCTTTTCTATCCAACGTAGAGCTGCAATGGCTCCTTCATTGCCAGAGAATTCTATTGGTTTGCAAGACCACAATTCTTTGTAAGAACAACCATATGATATGGTTCATCTTCTTTTTGGAATAGGCAATTGAAGTAACGGTCACGCTGTGGCTGGGTTCAGTAGGTGGTCGTTTACTTCCACTATAAGTTTTATTATTTTCTGCTTCCTTAACCGTCTTGATAATATATGGCATAGCGTCTATAATCCCTTGTTCTACTATGTGTTGGATGAAACTGTTATCTATTTGGTTCCCATTATTATCGTTATTATGGTTTTCCTGATTTAGTTCGTTGCCCATCTGAATTACAAACATTTATCAGGTATTAATATCACAGAATATGACTTTAATGCAAACAATCACGCAAACAATTTGATCAAAATCGTCGAGCACTGAGACATTTACTCTTTTTCGTATATATATATATATATATCCATTACAATCTACAACTGGAATTGAAATATGCTACTAGTTATGCATCAATAGGTATTAGGTTATCTATTTTAGTTTATTTGGTTTTTTTTCAAACTACACACACACACACACACATATATATATATATGTATATATATATATTATTAGTAGGGGTTGTTCCAGAAATGCGTCTCTCGCTCGTCGTATTTCCACACGAGCTTTTCTCCTATTTGTTTTATCCTCTCTCCTTCCTCAACTAACTCCTCACCAAATGTACGGAGTTCCTACACATTCTCCTCACTCATGGTTGGCAGTGGTGCGGGTATTGGGTCAGGGTACTGAGTTATAGATTCTCCGTATGGGTATGGGTCACCAAACACACTTTGAAAATACGGGTCATTATTCCAAAATGGATCTGCGGGATTAAGGTTGGTATACTGTGCTATGGGATCTGGCATCGGTTCCCCCTGTGGATAGAGTTCCTGATATCTTCTATGGTCGTCTTCCCATGGATCATAGGCTAAAGGATTGGGTAGAGTTCCTGATATCTTCTATGGTCGTCTTCCCATGGATCATAGGCTAAAGGATTGGGTGCCGGGATTCTAGGTATCTCGCTAGTGTCAAATGCTGGTATGGGAATTTGGTCTCCTTGGTTAAGTTCTATCTCCATTGGTTGGGTTGGGAACAGTGGCAATGGCTGTGGTTCAATTATTTGGTCTAGGTTTGGATCTGCTACTGTGGTGGCTAGTATATGAAAGTTTGCCAACCGCCTATTAACTATGTCTTGGGTCTGGGCGTTTATTTCCCTATTGGCTGCTGCTAATGCTCTTTGTTGCTGTAACTTTCTCATTCGTTTCCTTCTCTCATGTGCTCCCCGACTAAACCATCCTCTCTTTTTCGAAGGGAATGGTTCTTCGGATTGTGCCTTAAAAATGAAGATTCCCTCTTCTGTATCAGCAAAATACCCCGAAGGAGTAGGGTTTCAGGAAGTTCATTCACTTTTGGGAGAACTAGCTAGGTGACGATAGGCGTCAGACGTACCTTGCTCACTCATACTGTAAACTAACAGATTTTCAAATAACACAAAACAATAATATACATGTATACACATAAGCACATAGATTATTTCCTAACACGATTGATAAAATCTTGGTGTCAGCAGAACACTTCTGTGGCTTAAAGCAGTGGTTGTAGCTCTGATACCACTCTCTGTCGCAACTCCCGACCCCTACCTTCGGAGCGGGCAGCCGGGAGGACATTATCAGTGGTATCGGTGTTTATTAATTTGGCAGCGGAAATTTACATCAGGACCGTAGTTAGGTAATAGTTTATCAGAGTAAAACACCATTCTTTTATAAACAATAAACACATGGAAAAACCCAAGTTTCTATTACAATATGTTTATAAGGATAAACCCTATTTTATTGAAATAAAACTTCTTTCTTGTTTAGGTAACTTTTATAGCCACTTTTCCAAGCCTTCTGTGCTCTCCAGCTGGCTTCTATTTGTCTTTCACATTTTGTTACCTGAAACACGTTTTAAAAGTTTTATCAGCAAGAAATATTGGCGAGTGAATCCCAGTTTAATCAAAACATGATTTTATATCTTTACAGTATTGAGAGCAATTACAATGTTTTTATCTATTCAATTACCACCCACGGTACTGTCAATCCTGACTTGTGGTCTTGCTAGTACTCACAGTGTCGTAACAAGTTATGGATACAAAACCCCAACATACCGACAGTAATTGTAGAACACATAGACCCAATCATTGCTAAATATATTTTAAAATAATTGAGGTTTTGTAAAAACAGTTTACAAAAAGGGAAATAACTCACATTGCTATTTTAGGTAAAACTACTGCTTTCTGGTAACTTCCTGGTTATAATCTATTAAAATAAACAATGCACACGCGTTAGTAGAATAACCCAATTTACATTAGCTATACCCCCTAGATAGAACTCCAACGACTGAGTCAGGCAGAGCGTTGACATGCGTTACAGAATTCTAGATCAATTGGGCAGAGTAACTAATACGTAACCGGGGGTTATCATACTTACAACGAGGCAAAGCTTCGCTTTTATAGTGGGTATAATTCCCAGGTATTACTTCTACTATTCAGAGATTGAGGGAGAAATTTCAGATTTGAACGGTGTGTGAACTGAGCTCGAACTCTCAATTTATAGGGCCTGATCATGGGCGGGTCACGCCCCGCGACCAACCTGGCCAAGTCCTTCACGGCCCGCGAGGACTGTAGGCTAGGCTCTAGCCTTGCCGGGTCATTATTTAGATTCACCACGCACAGGGACACGTGGCATCATGGGGTTTCGCCTGGTGTCTAGCTGTCGTGGCCCGCGACAGATCCCAAAGAAGTATGTCGCGCCTCCCGAGTGACATAAAATATTTGTTTTATTTTATTTTTAATAATATAAAGGTATTTCGGGCCCGTTTTTCGTATACGGGGTGTATTTTAGGACATATAGGTCATGTTTTAGGGTTTTGGGAGAGTTCTTATAAGTAATGTCACTATAAATTTAGTGCAAATACAACGACACCCAGCTCCAAGTTATGGGTGGTGTAATTCCTTTCATGCACTATCAGTTGTCGTGATGCATACGTAATCGCTTTGCCTCTCTTCATCAGCACTCAACCCATGCTGTTGTGCAAGGTATCACAATAGACAACAAAATCCTCAATACCCTCAGGTACAGTTAGCACTAGAGCATTGCTTAGTTTGTGCTTTAGAATCTCGAAGTATTCTTACTGCCTGGGACCCCAGTCAAACTTGACATTCTTACGGGTCAGGGTAGTCAATGGAGTGGCTATTCTCGAGAAGTTCTCAATGAACCTACGATAATAACCAGCCAATCCTAAGAAGCTACGTATCTCAGATGGTGTCTTTGGTGCCTCCCAATTCATAATGGCTTCTATCTTAGCGGGATCCACCTGGATACCACCCTCACGAATCATGTGTCCAAGAAACTGGACTTCTCTAAGCCAGAATTCCCACTTGGAGAACTTAGCATAAAGTTTCTCCTGCTTTAATAGCTCTAGGATGCACCGGAGATGTTTCTCGTGATCAGCTTGATTAAGAGAATAGATAAGTATGTCGTCTATAAAGACAATGACAAATTTATCTAGATAAGGCTTGCAAACTCTATTCATGAGGTCCATGAATCCTGCAGGTGCATTTGTGAGCCCAAAAGGCATCACTAGGAACTCGTAGTGTAGGATCGGATTTCGACCTAAACGAGTCGTTCAGAAGAGTTCTAGTCCGTTTCAGAGGCGGAAACTAAGAAACGGACGTGATAACAGCTTGATATACACTTTAAACCTCTTTATATTACAACCTTTACAATCAGAAGAGAAACCGGCAGCACTTCGGTACACTTGGCCAAAAACTGTTCTAACTGTTACAAATGAAATCTCAACTAGCATATTTATAGCAAACATGATTTCGCTTGAAGCACTTGAAGCGACACCCTTCAAGCGAACCTAACATGTTGAAGCGAAATGTTACAATTTACTTTTGTCTTGAAGCGAATCTTTCACAAATAACAATCTGATTTGAATTTCCTTTGTCTTTTGTGATGATGCAACATGTGATGTCACTTGTGTGATGTCATCATCCTAGATGATGACATCATGCTTGATAATATTCGCACCGAACCCGCACCGAACCCGAGACTCGATACAAGACGAAGACGACAGATGTGTGCACCAACAGACTCCCCCTCAGATGTTGACGAGTCTTAAGTGTCGAGTCTTCACAATCTTCAGTCTTTATCAGTCTTTGAGCTTTCTTCAGGATCTCTACCTGGCTCTATTCTATCTCCAATTCTCTCTCTCTCTAACAGACTCCCCCTCAAAACATGCTGGGATCGTAGTCTGGCTTTTACAGTATTTCAGAATCCTCAGGTATCGGAACCTGGCACTCTATCTGCTATCCTGCACATTCTCTACCCAAAAATAAGATTAAAAAAAAATATTTAACAATTTATCAAATTTCATGCACCAACACTGATCCTTCTCCAATCAATATATAAACAAACATTAACAATGATCATTTAACAAATTTTTTATCTCTGAAAAACTTTTCAATCAAATTCTCCCAAACCTATTCATCATGTTCAGCACTCGGAATTTTGAAAATCAGCTCTTCAACATCAGTTGTCTAAAATCTTTTTGAATTTTTCAAAAATTTATGCTAAAACACACCGAAAATCTTTTTGTAATTTTTGATTGTAAAGAAATGGAATAAAGAAATATTTACAAACAATATTTTTGTGAGTTTGCGTAAGAGGATCATATCAGTTTTTGAGACCAATCACCAACACCGTTAAGCTTTAAACATTTTAAGTTCTAAACAATTCACCTAGATTGTCAGTATACTTGTCCACTTAAATTTTCACACAAAATTCAACTGCTTCGAGATACGAATTAGTGTTTTAGGACTTAAACATCTACATGTGTCCCACCTCAGTATATACTCCCGTATCCAGATCCCAATATTCAGTCTTACAGGTGAGTATACCACAGATGATATCTGTAAGGGGAATAAATTATGCAACCGTGATAGCTCAGGTCAGAACTTCCGTTCAGCAGAGAGCCTAGTTGACTTTTAGGTGTGTCCCCTTTAGAGGATCTTTTGTATTACAACAGCCATGATTAGCATTTTTCAATGTTTCATCATTTTTAGCTGAGGGTGCGCTATTTTTCAAGCATGCGAAAAGTATTCTCCGGGGACTAGGCCATTGCTTCCGCAAAATCAGAAGTCCCGGGATAATACCCCAGATATCACTGAGTATAAAGACCTAGTATCTCAGAATACGGGACCCTTCAAACAAGATTTCAGGGGTTACCTATATATCCTGGAGGTGTTCCCCACGTAGACGCAAGTAAATTTTATGTTTATATCTCGTCTCAATTTACTAAATGTGCAAAAACCTACTGACATATCCACAGTGAGATTGTTTATCACATTTATACCTTCCATTTCTTTAGCATGTTGTGACAGTCCACTGATGTACTATCATTTCCTCTTTTATACAACAAAACTCATTTTTTATTTTATCATGTTTTTGTCTTTTTCAAATTTTCAAATGTTTTTGGATTTTCTGAAAAATTTTTACTCCCCCTAAAATGCAAACACATTTTAGGAAAATTGAAAATAAACTGTACAATAAAATGACAACTGATATCAAATCGCATCAAATCGCCATCCTCTTGGCATAAACAATCAGAACTCCCCCTTTCACAAAACTATTTTCTCATTATGATTTCAAAACACTTAAGTTTGTTTTAACCAAAATGATTTTTCCGGAAAATAAGTTTTGTTGATTTTACCACTTGTAAAGTTAGGGGTATGGTTCATCATTTTGTTTGTATGAGGATTACATCAAGTTCAAACTAATGACCTTGAGTAATCACTTTGACAGAATCAACCTCTTACCACTTGTAAGTATATCCAAAACAATTAATCACATGTAGGAATAAAACCTCTACACAAACCATTTTACTAATCAAAATGCCGATTCCTGCTTCGCACTTACCAACCTGGAAGCTCCGGCAAGTCATACTTAACCTGTAAAATGCTAAAAATTTTAAGAACTTTTCATACAAACTCATAAAACATGAATGATGCCGATTCCTGATCCACAATTACAAACTTGGGATCTCCGGCAAGTCAGGAATTTATGGTGAAAATGCTGTCACCCAAGCCTGACCAGCCTTGGGTGATTTTGGTGGCAAACATCTGTCCCACCAACATTTTGATTTATAAAATTCTTGAGCACCTTTTACCTTCCTATCAACCATCTTACCGAAAATATGTTTGACTTTCCCGTTGAAAGCCTTCTCAACATCAAATTCTCCCTTATCAGCGAAGAATTGATTTGAGATCTCTACCTTTCCCACTTTCGACTTCCAATTTTCCTTTGACAATGAAGGAAAATTTTCATCGTTCACCTCAGGAACGGAATTCACAATCTTTTTCTCAACAAATGACTCCTCTGATTTTATGGAATCAGATTCATTGTCAGAACTTCTTTCAGATTTTACAATCCATTTTTGTTTGGTTAAATCACCTCTTCTTTTGTAAAATCGTTTTGAACTTTCACCTTTTTCAAAACTAGAATTATCAAACACTTTCGATTTTTTAGTTGATTGTTTCTTCTCAAAGACAAGTTTTTCTTTCAGTTTTGAGTTAGAAGTAACTTCCTGTTTTGTATTGTTGGACTGTTGACAATTCCAAGCAATATGCCCAACCTTTTGGCATTTGAAGCAAGTTCTTCCATCAACTCTTTGAGCAAACTTCTTCACATTCCTCTTTACCTCAGCAAGAAACTCTTGATTCGACTGCTTCCAGAATGGTTTCTTCTGCTCATCTTCAGCACTTCCTCCTGCAACAAATTTTGTTTTTGGTTTATAAGTTTTCTGATTTTCATAATTTTCAGGAGGAATAAATCCTAAACCTTTCTTTTTGAGATTACCGTTGTAGTTTGGTTTCTTTCGATAACCATAACCAGAACTATAACCCTTTTTCTTGTTCAATCTCTGTTGAACTCTTGAAGTGTATTTTTTAGGTTTTTCATCAAGATTTAAATCTTTTATATCAGAAAGATTAATTTCTGTTAATTTGAAAACCTGTTTGATCATTTCAGTTTTTACACTTCTGATTGGAAATTCCTCATCAGAATATAATTTGCCTGAATCATTCAAAGTATAAGCCACTTTGATTGATCCGTCATTCAAATTAGATTTTGATAACAGGAATTCTCTATTGTAAACCCTATTAACCGGTGAACTCGGACTCTTTTCTGACGAACTCGGACTTTCAGACTTAGACTCCGGTTTTGACTCCTCATCCGTATCCAACACCTGATCGACAACTTTCTTTAATAACTCAGACTCATGATCAGTGTCAGACGCTGTGAATGTAACATCAATATTGTCTGGTAATTCATCAATGATTTCAGACTTTAACTTGATGTTGACTGCCTTTTTTAAACGCTCTTCATTTGGATTCCTGGGAGAATAAGTTTCATGGATCGGGGGCGGACATCTGTTATACTTGACACTTGGTTTCTTACCAGTATCAGTATCTTCAGTCTTTTTGTCCATGAACGCTTCTAGACCTGCAACAGTAGGATAAACACGATCAATCAAGTAATCACATGTAGTGTAACTCAACAGTAATCGTTTAATCCCTTCACTCTCAATCTTTTCAAGTTCCACTTCTTTCTTTAACTGTGCACAATCTTCAATATACTCATTAATGACTTTTTGCTTTGTCATTAATGTTGCACTCATTTTATCCATTGCTTTTTCGGTTTCAGTATTCGTCTTTTTCAGACGATCAACTGTGTTGTTGAGCACATCATATGACTCCTTTACATACTTCACATCAGACAGTAAATCTTCTTTAATCTTCTCCAACTCAGCAATCTTCTTATCTTTCTCCTCACAAGCTTTGCAAGATTCTGAACACTTCACACATGGTTTTTCAACATCAACCAATTTTTCAACTATCTTCTCAACTTCGACAATCTTTTCAACTTCAACAAGTTTTTCAATCACTGGTTCTTCAGATTCTATTTCAGCTTTCTGTCCCTCAGTTTCCTTTGTTGAACTTTCTTCAACTTCTGCTTTGTCAGTTTCTACTTTTGCTTTTTCCTGGATATCCAACTCATGCTCCTCAATCTTTTGAACAAACTTTGCTAGACTCATATTTTCCTTTTTTCTCATATGTTTTACAATCAACAGATAATTTCCCCATTTTTGCTGTGGTAATGCATTAGCAAGTTTATCAATCCATTCATCATTATCTTTCTTAATTTTCAATCTTTCCATTTCCACGACTAAATGACAATATCTATCAATGATCATCGTTGTTGTTTCATGGTCAAAAGCTACAAACATGTCAAATGACTTCTTCAACAATTCCTTTTCCATGTTTCAAAGTCAAAGTTTCACAAACACAATCAGTTTAAATGTTTATCAATTAACCGAAAGAAACTGTTACTCGAACTGGTGACTATTTTGTGTGACTGAAGATTTGACCAACTGTGCGGACTGCTCTGACTCGAATCGAATTCAAACAACTTGACCCTTGGAAACCTTTGAACTCCGAACCGTACGAACTGACAATTATCACGTAACTTGACCACACAAAATGACTTGACTGATCAAACGTACTGATCAAACCGTGCGAACCGACTAAACTCCAAACCTTGTGACCTGATTACTGACAAGTTGACTGATAAGTGAACTGATCAATCCTTGTGACTTGAACTGAATCTGATGCAGACTCGGTATCTTTACACAACAATATTTCAAACTATGAGATCTTGCGATGATTTTAATCTGACCGACCACTTTAAAAGATGTTGTAAAATATTTTGAATCACACTATAGTATTTCAACAAATAAAATTCGATTCATGCACTAACTTGAATCACACTATCACGTGACCTTATGACACACTAAAATGATTGTTATCTCATGCCATCACACAAATCAATAACATGCAGCCGACACTTAATATATGATCATTTTTTGCAACCGGCACTAAATACAATACACTTTTTACTACTATCACATGCAAACATACAATCTTAGTACATCTCGATAAGCTCAAAATTCACATGTAATATTCAGATTTTAAATTGAGAATCAATTTTGATTGGACCTAACATATCACTAATTCGACAACATTGAACATTATCACATGCGCATATCAAATAAAGCAAGACTGACAACAGCTTAATTGTTTAACACTTAACACATGTATCTGACAAATCACGTGAAATTACATTTTCTAGACAATAGTCAAAAGACCTAATAACCCTTCACATGTACTATAAATTGGTGTTCGACAAAGTTTAATATCAAACTGATATTTGATGTTAATCACGTGAACTGATATTTCCACACCACTCAATGCACCTACAAGCGATTCACATAACTCAAATCATTTGCAAGCAGATTCAAGTGTTATATGTCAATATCAAGCAGACAAACAGTTTCACAACGTAGCAGATTGAAGCGATATCTCAAAACAGTTTGAAGCGGAAACTCAGTTTTCAAGTGAAGCACACAGTTTCAAGCGAAATCATGTGAAATTTGAATTCTCAAGCGAAATCTAACACAATATCATACTTTCAAGCGAGATCATCAAGTAACTTCAAGCTTTCAAGCGAAATCAGATCTAAAATGTTGCTGATGTCATCATATTGTTCGAACACTTGAAGCGAAAACACACAAAACTACAAGATTTAGGCTGATTTTAAACTTGAAACTTTCAAGGATTGATTAAATCATGTTTGCGCACAATATATGTGAAATTTGTCCGATTTTAACCGTAAAAATTTTAATTTTTGAAAAAGAAGGTGTAGAAACAGAAATTTCAAGCTGAATATGGTAAGAACTCCTCGTCCTGAGCCCTGATACCAATTGTAGGATCGGATTTCGACCTAAACGAGTCGTTCAGAAGAGTTCTAGTCCGTTTCAGAGGCGGAAACTAAGAAACGGACGTGATAACAGCTTGATATACACTTTAAACCTCTTTATATTGATATTACAACCTTTACAATCAGAAGAGAAACCGGCAGCACTTCGGTACACTTGGCCAAAACCTGTTCTAACTGTTACAAATGAAATCTCAACTAGCATATTTATAGCAAACATGATTTCGCTTGAAGCACTTGAAGCGACACCCTTCAAGCGAACCTAACATGTTGAAGCGAAATGTTACAATTTACTTTTGTCTTGAAGCGAATCTTTCACAAATAACAATCTGATTTGAATTTCCTTTGTCTTTTGTGATGATGCAACATGTGATGTCACTTGTGTGATGTCATCATCCTAGATGATGACATCATGCTTGATAATATTCGCACCGAACCCGCACCGAACCCGAGACTCGATACAAGACGAAGACGACAGATGTGTGCACCAACACGTAGTGGCCATATCTTGTTCTGAAGGCAGTCTTTGGAACGTTGTCACTCCTAACCTTCAGTTGATGGTATCCCGATCTCAAGTCGATCTTTGAAAAGTAGTTAGCCCCTTGAAGTTGATCAAACAAGTCGTCGATCTTGGGCAACAGATAATGATTCTTGATCGTTAGCTTTTTTAGCTTGCGGTAGTCAATGCACATACGCATTGAACCGTCCTTCATCTTGATGAACAAGATAGGAGCTCCCCAAGGTGATGAGCTAGGCTGAATGAAGCCTTTCTCCAGAAGCTCATCTAGTTAGGTCTTCAATTCCTTCACCTTTGTCGGTGCCAACTGATATGGTGCCCTTGCAACAGGAGCAGCTCCTGGCAGGATATCAATCCTAAACTCCATTTGTCTCTCCGGTGGTAGACTGGGTAGTTCTTCTAGGAATACATCGGGATATTCAGAAATAATAGAGATATCTTCTATCTTGGGCTTCGGCTCATCTACCATCACCTGTGCCATGTAAATGACACATCCGCTCTTCAGACACTTGGATGCCTTGAGTAACGATACCTTCTCAGGAAATCCATAGTGTAAATCTCCATGGATGGTGAGCATTTCACCAGATGGGGTTTTAGCTTCGATGAGTTTCTTATCACAGGCAATGCGGGCTTGGTTATGAGATAACAAATCCATGCCTAAGACTGCATCGAACCCCGCCAAATTCATTGGAAGAAGATAGATAGGTAAAGAATGATTCTTGATGGATATAGAACATCCATCAAGAATAGAAGATGCGGTTTCTAAGGTACCATCCGCAAGTTCTACTTCGTATGCTATATCTAGAGTTCTTATAGGTAGGTTTAGTAGTTTACTAAACTTATGGTCGACAAACGACTTGTCAGCTCCAGAATTGAAAAGAATTCTAGCAATGATATCATTGATGAGAAATGTACCCTTTATGACATTAGTGTCATTGACTGCCTCACTTGCATTCATCTGGAAGGCTCGGGCGTTTCCCTTCTTCACCTCTCCAGGCTTAGCTGTACCTCTTTGGCAGCTTTAGGGTCGTTAGTCTTAATGTGGCCCTTCTCGCCACAGCCATAAGAGATGGCATTCTTTAAGACCTTACAATCCAAGGGCTTATGCCCTGTCTTCTTGCGTATACCACAAGGCTTTTCCTGCTGGTCTAAACGACACTGTCCCCAATGTCGTCTGTTTTAGGTCTTGCAAACTGGTCTCTCATCTGACCTCTGCTGGTTCTTATTGAACCCGAACTTGCCCTTTTTCTTGGACTTTTTGTCACACCCTGACTTTTGCAGAAGCGTGATTACGTGTGAGTTGCTTAATATCATTGCATTCAACCATAACAAACAACTATATGAAAGAAACCACGATGTTCATCCATTAATGAGTTTCAAAATATTACAACCAACATTGTTTAACAACAAACCAAGAATTCAAGTTTAAAATACATAACAACCCAAGTTTTAAGTTCCATACTGGACTTCACAAAAGACACTAATAAAACAAGGCTTTGAACCATGTATCCTATCAAAGATACAATACACGATTCAAACCCTCTAACACTGGATGACATCATTTATTGAAGACACAGCTTGAAAATCCTCGAACGCCCGCCAGATCCATAATCAATTTCCTGAAATACATGTAGTTTGAAAACATCAACAAAAGTTGAGCGAGTTTATGTGTGCAAGAATAATCTTTGTAATCATTTGTAAGTATGTATTTGTAAACCCGGTATGAAAGCGAACATGAACAGATCAATTAATGATTTGCAAGGTCATTAATATGTGTGCGACGGTGTAGGAAGGCTCATTCCTTTGCGTATTTCGTACCGGGCCTCCCGGCTGGAAGGACATAGTCACCACCTGCGGCCAACACGCGGACCCACCCATGGGTGGGGCTCGCAACACCCAAATAGATCTATCACTCATGCCCCTCGGTCCTTATAAAAGGATTAATGGTCTCAAGTTAACGCCTACCAATTCACATGATCTAATAGTTCATTCCTTAGCTAACCATACCATTTGTAAACATTGTAACATGTATTTCATCCCCGAAGTTATAAAACTGAAAACAATTAAAAGAAAAGGGGGACATGAACTCACAATCTTGCGTTCTTCGATCAAATAACTCAAAGCTTCTTCTAGGTCGCAGACTACCTACACATGTGCTATGTTCTATTAGACGGATGAGTTGTGCCTTTACTTTTAGTTTTAATTAGTATCTATGAGTTACATTTCTTGGTGACATAATTATTCTAAAGTATATAATTATTTGTTAAAATAATAATAATTTTAACTTAAGTTATATTTATTAATTATTGGAATATTTGTTAAAATAATATATTTTAACTTGATACATCATGTATTTATACATGTATATTTTCCCCAAGGATGGGTATATTCATACTCGTATTCTTAGACCTGTGTATTTTGCCAAGTATTGGTGGCGTATTTCGATGTGAATTTATACATCCGAGAATATGTATTTTTCTCGTATTTATTAAGTATTCTTTTACTTAATTTTGTATTTAATTTTCCGGAACAATATTTCTACAAATCACCAATATATATATTTTAAGAAAAACTTTTATAGTAAATTATGTATAACCTTTCCCTTGTCAAAAATAATTGTATTTTTATATAAACTCCAAAAATAATATATTTTCAAGATTAACTTAGATAATATATATAAATCCATTTTCACCCCAAAAATAATATATTCTAATTTTGTTTAGAAAATATAAATTTTCTCCAAAAATATTATATTTTCTAAAAATTGAAGAAAACATATATATTTTAGTTTACTAAAAAATTATATATTTTCTTCTTTACAAAAATATGATATATTTTGTAATAATTATAAAAATCATATTTTTCGTTTCCTTGGTTTCCAAAATACCGTTTTGCTCACTTGTCAAGATATATATAAAATTTTAATTCCGGAATATTTTTGTAGTTCACATTCCTTGTTCGGTTTGTCCAATTTTTGGGTATAAATTATATATTTGTTACCTTGGAATTTTTGGTAATAGTTTGTGTTATAATTTTTGGTATTTTGGTGAGTTATATTATTTCAAGTCCTAAAATAATATAACTAATACACACAATATACAAGTAATCGCACAAATTGTGACATCTAAATATATATTTTCCTAAATACATACTTAGTCACTTTTATTTATCAAAAACAACCTCCAACATTTATAATTTTTGTAACAAAAATTATGGCAAATTTTGTATGAGAAACCATGTTAAAAATTTACTCATAAACACTTGTTTAAAAAATATTTTTCTAAGTGTTTAAATTCTAGAAAATTTTTGCCATAGTTTCTCCTTAAAAATGGAGGTTTCCATGCTTTCAAAACATATCATTTTCTTTTAAAATCATCACAAATCAACAACAAATCAAACAATACTTACCGTAAGCCAAAATCATGCCATGTACACTACTTCATGAACTTGAAATTTTTGTAAAAACTTGTAGTGGCTTACCATGTTAATTAGTAGACTTAGTTACCCTTTGAAGTGTGGTTATTTGTTTAAAAACATCATTCTTGAGAAAGTTAGTATTTCACAACTTGTAAATTGATTTTCTAAAAATAGTTCTTCTTGAATTTTTCTTGTCATTAACATGTTTCTACACTTGATTAATCACTAAAAATGCGATTAGTTTCTTTAAAACTCATGTTTATGTAAATCTTGTAATTTAACTTAGTTTCTTGAGAAAATCATTTTTGAAATCATATATTTACAAGACTTACATCAAGTTTTAATCATCATCATTCAAGAAAACATCTTCATATTTCAAGTCCATGTTTACATAAAGGATGTTCATCTTGCTCTTTCACAAGATCATCCTCTCATCTTGCTAGATCATGTGTTTAATCACAATCTAGCAAGTTCCATATGATGTTTAACATCATAAACATAAACAATCATGAAGCATATATACACTTAAACTGTGACAACTGTGTTCTATAATCGATATACAATGTAAAACAATGATGATTATTAATAAAACAATGTGCTTTGGTGTTATTATATGTGTTTTGGTGTTATTATGTGAGTATTTGTGTTTGCTGATTTTACGATTCGATTCCGATTTCAAGCTTTAAATCGCTTTCTGGAAGGTTATACGCGCACTGATGCGTAAATATAACCAGTTTAATGCAACAAACACTCCGGAATAGTGAAATAGGCTTAACATACCTTAAATAACCTCCACATAACTTAGAAATAAGTTTTGGATGGTTTGGTGTGTTGAAATCAAGTTTGTTCGATCGCAGGGACTATTTATGTCAAACTGTGAAACTATATCGATTTGTATAGCACGAACATTCCGGAACTTGATTATAAGTTAAACATACCCTAAATATCCTTTACATAGCTTAGAAATAGACTTTGAGGGGTTCGGTATGCTAAAACAAACTTTATTGATCAATAGGGACTAAAAGCGTCAAAAAGTGCACAAGTTTGCATTTTCACGCATATCTTACGTTCTGAATATATCCGGACATCCAAAAACTTATGTAATCATTAAAATATTTTATTTTAGTGATTGGGACGCAAAAATTCGATTCGTCACGAATTTTGGATCATACACGCGTTCGTTACGACTTCCGTCGTAATTAACCGAACAACGCAACCGTACGACCAAACGAGCCGACATCCGAGATATTTTTTATCACATTTTAAGTTCCCTATACTTTAACTTCATTTTAGATCTTTGAAATGGGGTTAACGGGGCTTAAACGTGCCAAAACGCATCGAAAACCAAGTTAGGAGTCTCAGGGGCCTGTTCTGTCAATTAGCGAAACTTACTGCCAGCAAACCAGGTCCTTACGGACCGTATGGACCCTCTTACGGACCATAAAGCATCTCCAGAACATCAAAATGTTGATTCAAGCTATTTCCAGCTTGATCCCACTTTTGCAAATGGTTTTGGGCAATTCTAGGGGCTCCCTTGGTTTTGTAAATCAGTGGGCACGAGGTGTACGGCTGAGATTAAGGCTCGGGAATCGAGGAACGATCCTAACGGTTCTAGATTTCCTATAAATACCCAACCCAATTCACTTCATCCTCACTCAAATCTGATCTAAAATGCTCTAAGTTGAAGCCTTTGCTTCATACCTGAGCTACTTGGATCAAGATTTGCTTACGGGGACCCTTTGTAAGTATTCCTTCGTTCTTCATACCTCCGTTTTACTTTCTGCATTAACCAGTTTATGGTCAATGCGAATTTCTTTTGAACTTCATAACGTGAGCGTAATCACAATGATTATAGTCCCTAGTGACTATACCTACTGATTACCACGTTATCTAGGCTTAGTGACGAGTCGTAGTTTCGGCCAAAATGCGTTTTCTCGCATATTTTGTAACCAAACTACTTTTAGGTATCAAAACCGTTTGTTTTGAAACCAAACCTGTTTTCTAACTTAACTAAACATGTTTTAGCATGTTTAGCTCGTCACTTTTTAGTTTAGTGCTTGTGTAGAGTCGTAAGTCAAGCGGACTAAACACCCGCTTAGACTTTCGAACACGACCCGTTTGGTCGATCATTAGGATCCACCCAAACATGTTTAGTGACCATAGTTGCATAGGGAATAACCTTCCGAGGTTATACCTTATGGTCACCTAGTTTATGTAGTTGTATGATAGGTAGTTTATATGCCTTAGGTAAATTACCAAAATGCCCTTTTCATGCGTAATTGGTAATTAAGCATATGTAACCTAAACTTTTGTTATGTAACTGATTATGTAACATATTTAAACATGTTTTGGCATATAATACTTGTCATAGGACTAGTTAGACGTCTCGAATGCGCATTTGCGCGCACGACGCGTTAAAGTAACGTAAGCTACCTTAATGGGTCGCGATGGGTCAAAAGCACTTAGGTTAGGTTCTGATTTAGAATGTAGGCTTTGTTAAACCATATCACACGAGTTCCAACACTCATTTGGTTTACAAGACCTCATTCTGTCCGATCTTCCGATTTAGGCGTCTATTGTTTGACTAGTGATTCGATTACTAGGTGCTGCTTGATTTCTCTGGTTTACTTGAGTTGTTGAAGTTCTATTGATTGAGGATACTTTGCACTTCATGTGAGTACATAGTTCCCCTATTTTACTGTTTTCAATTGTTTTGGGGTGATTCATATGTACAAAAATGATTTCAAGGTTTAAACGATGATTTCAAAAACGATTAAAACGATTTATACTAAACTCATAACGATTTCGATGATGTGAACGAACTTGTTGGTTGTAGTTACATAACGAATTACATTCATTAATTTTGGCCGAACCGACTAGTATTAGGTTATGGTACCATAGGATCTGACAAATCCCGTTATCGACTACATCCATGGTTATGTGTGGGGGTTGTGGGTAACGACTGAATCTGTGATTGTTAACTTACCCTTTGGAGGTTTGTTAATGCGAGAAGCGAGAAACGAGGTAGTCGAGTCACGAAGATTTGAATGTTATTAGCGAGACGACCATAAATAGTTTTCACAATTAAAACGAGGATGATTTAAACGATTTAATAGAGTTAACGATTTGGAAACGATTTGAACAGTTAAACGAATTGGATAAACGATTGGTTTTTGGTTAAGTGTTTAGATAACGGGATGGGTGTAATGTGGTGAAAGCATGGTAGATATGCCATTGGTACTTCTTAAATATAAGTGTTTTCAACATATTACATACCGTGGCGTTATTTAGTTCACTTGGGTAAACGATTTTGAAATGATGTCACACAACAATGTTTTCTAAACGATATGAACCATACGAGTTTTATCAACGAGTTTTTACGAGATGTTTTACAAATTGGTTTTCTAAAATAAATGTTTTTGGGTTAAGAATCCTGGCTACGAGATTTTATGAACTATAACCAACTTGATTTGAGTTGGTTAGCTATGTTGCAATACACTTTTCAAAACGAGGTTTGTATTTTGACTCTTGTAGTATAATAAAGTACTGCAACATATAAACGAAGCCATGATTCCGATACTCTTATAAAACCTATGTACTCGCCAGCATTTCTTAGCTGACTTTGTTTTTACATATGTTTCAGGTGTTGTTGCTTGATTGATTTCTAGGATGCATGTGTCACATAGGATCTGGACGAGGCCTTAGTGACATAATAACAGTGATAGTCGATATGTAACTTGGTTGTTTCGTGTTAAAACAATGTAAACTACTAAATGAATAAATAAAACGAAACTCTTTTTGTATCCATGGTAGTGAAACGATAATTCTGTTACGACACTCCCCGACGTTTCCGCCACGGTTTGTTGTTTTAACGTGGTCGGGGTGTGACAGAAGAGTTGGTATCAGAGCCAATGGTTATAGGGAATTAGGTTATTAGTAATGCTTTTACCTAGACTGTAACTTCTAGGACCCTAACGCAAGTTTCTTTGCGTTTAGATTTTAAAACAGAACCGTCACCTATCCTTAGGTGATAACCACAATGAGAACACAAAATTCGAATCCGCCTTGAAAACCAATCATCTGTTCTAGGATGATTGATTACTAGGTTTTGAAACCTCTGTTATAAGCTTTTGAACCCTTTAAGTTTTCAAAATCTCGTCAAAGTTTGGGTCTAAATAGTGTGAACACGTGCAAACTGGAAGAGTGAGTGCCTGTACTCTGAGTTTTCTGTCCAAGGCTAGAGTGTTCGTACAAATCCACATAATCGGACCAGTCACTCTTACCTGGGAACTCTTGGGTGAGTGTTCACTTATAGGCGAGCATGTCTTCGCGATACAATATTTTTGACCCATTTACTTTGATTAGCCACTGCGTGTCGTTTGTTTGTTCAAGGTAACGAACAAATGATCGCCTTCCTTGTGTTTCGTCGATGTTTTCAATACCTCTTTTGTTTCTCCAATTTTCAACCTCACTCGTTTCTCCTGTTTCCTTGTTAGACAATGCCTCCTCGACGTGATGCTCAAACTTTTACTACTGAAGAAGTCACAGCCCTTGTCTCTCAGCAAATGGCTGCTGTACATCCAGGCGTTATGACCCAAATCCACGAGTTATACAACAACAACAATAATAACAACAATAACGCACCGTGTAATTTCAAGAATTTCAATTCTGCGAAACCGCTTAAGTTTTCCGGGTTACAAGGAGCAATTGCGCTCCTGCAGTGGTTCGAGAGTATCGAAAGCACATTCAGACATGTGCAGTCTCTGAATGCGCGTAAGGATGAATTCGCATCAAGCGTGTTTGAGAAGAGTGCTCTTACTTGGTGGAACGGTGTTATGCGCGATAGGGGTGCCGAAGTGGCAATGGCACAAACATGGGAAGAGCTTCGAGCTCTCATGATGAAAGAGTTTTGTCCCCGTCACGAAATTCGAGCTTTGGAACGAGAGTTTCACGATTTAAAGCAAGATGGGGGTGAACACCGTGCGTATACGGATCGTTTTGAGGAGCTCAGTCTATTGTGTCCCACTATGGTTACCCCACTAGAGATAGCAATCGAGAAGTATATCGATGGTTTACCCGATTCCATACAGGATATTGTGACTGGCATTAATCCAACTACTGTTGGTCACGCGATCGAGTTGTCTGCTACCCTGACTGAGTCTCAAGTCAGGAAGGGTAAACTCACCCGTAAGGGTGATAAAAAGAAGTCGACCGATGCTGACAAGGAAAAGGGTAAGGGTAAGAAAGGAGAGTCGTCGAAGAAGTCGAGAAAGCGAAAGGGTGCTCAGAATTTTGCTTTTACAACACAGACTGCTCAGAACCCGTAGAACCCACCGGCTCAACTGCCTGCGAAGAAGGTGTATGCTGGTACCGCACCTCATTGTGCTCGCTGCAACGGTCATCATGTTGCACAACAAGCTTGCAAGCAATGCACAACGTGTGGTAAACTTGGGCATTTGGCCAATATCTGTCGTTTGGGTCAGAATCAGGTTGCTCAGGTTCCAGCACAGGTTCAAGGGAATGCTGTGAGATTCCCACTGGGTTCATGTTTTAATTGTGGAGAGTTTGGTCACTTCCGCAACAATTGTCCGAGGTTGGTGAACACGAATGCTAATGCGAACCCGAATGCGAATGTCAACGCAAACGTGAATCCCACTCATGGACGAGCGTACAATTTGAATGCAAATGAAGCGAGGGCCGACAACGTGGTTGTTAACGGTATGTTTCTTGTTAACAATCGACCTGCATCTATTCTTTTTTATTCTGGTGCCGATAGAAGTTTTGTTTCGTTATCTTTTGAGCCTTTACTTGTGATACCTAGAACTAAACTGAGGAATCCCTTATCTGTCGAAGTTGCTACTGGTAAACCTCTTGTTCTCGATTCTGTTATTCGTGATTGTCAGTTGAACCTCGATAACCATCTTTTTCCTATTGACCTCACACCGATGCAACTTGGTAGTTTCGATATTATCGTTGGGATGGATTGGTTAACCAAACATCATGCTGAGGTGGTTTGTTTCGATAAGATTGTTCGTATTCCGCTTCCGTCTGGCGATGTTCTGGAAGTTCGTGGCGAGAAGCCATCTGGTGGTTTGAAGCTTATGTCGTGTACAAAGGCCCAAATTATTTGCGAAAAGGATATGTTGTTTTTCTTGCACATGTCACCGAGGAGAAAAACAAGAGTAAGAGTATTCAAGATATTCCGATTGTTCGGGATTATCCAGAGGTGTTTCCTGATGAACTGCCTGGTTTGCCTCCAGTTCGTCAAGTCGAGTTTCATATTGACCTTTTACCCAATGCCAACCCGATTGAGAAAGCACATTATCGTCTTGCACCATCTGATATGCAAGAGTTATCGAAACAGCTTCAAGAGTTATCTGATAAAGGATTCATCCGTCCAAGCTTTTCGCCTTCGTGAAAAAGAAAGATGGATCTTTTCGAATGTGTATCGATTATCGTGAGCTTAATAAGCTTACCATCAAGAATCGATATCCCCAACCTCGGATTGATGATCTCTTTGATCAGCTGCAAGGTGCTACCTGTTTTTCCAAGATCGATCTGCGTTCTGGGTATCATCAACTTCGTGTTCTCAAAGAAGATATTCCCAAAACTGCTTTCCGCACAAGATATGGGCATTCGAAGTTCACTGTCATGCCTTTTGGTTTGACGAATGCCCCAGCTATCTTTATGGACTTAATAAATAGGGTCTGCAAACCTTATTTAGACAAGTTCATTATTGTGTTCATCGACGATATTCTCATTTATTCGAAGTCTCGAGCCGAGCACGAGCAACACCTTCGCTTAACATTGGAACTCCTGAAGAAGGAACAACTTTTTGCTAAATTCTCCATGTGTGAATTCTGGCTTGAAGAAGTTCAATTCTTGGGTCATATGTCAATGAGCAGGGTATTCATGTGGATCCATCCAAGATTGTTGCAATTAAGGATTGGAACACACCGACGACACGTACAGAGATTCGATCTTTTCTTGGTCTTGCTGGTTATTATCGACGTTTCATTTCAAATTTCAAGAAGATTGCGGTTCCACTCACTGCTTTGACTCAGAAGAATAAGCCTTTTGAGTAGGGACCTAAGCAAGAAGAAGCGTTTCAAACGCAGAAGCAGAAGCTGTGTGATGCTCCCATTCTATCTCTTCCTGATGGAAACGACGATTTCGTTGTTTATTGTGATGCGTCCAACTTAGGCCTTGGTTGCATTCTCATGCAACGAGGAAAAGTTTTAGCATATGCATCTAGACAATTGAAAGTTCACGAAAAGAACTACACAACTCATGATCTTGAGTTGGGAGCTGTGGTTTTCACGCTTAAAATCTGGAGACGCTACCTCTATGGCACGAAGTGTGTGGTTTTCACAGACCACAAGAGTCTCCAGCATATTCTTAATCAGAAGGAGCTGAACATGAGGCAACGACGTTGGGTTGAGCTCTTAAGTGATTAAGATTGCGAGATTCGCTACCATCCTGGTAACGCGAATGTCGTAGCCGATGCGCTTAGTCGAAAGGAGCAAGTCAAGCTTCATTCTGTTCAAACTCTATCTGATCTGCAGACTCGTGTTCTTCAAGCTCAGCAATTTTTTGTTTCACAAAAATTGATAGGAAAGGAATTACCACGTCAACTTGAGCTTAAACTCGAAAGGAAAGACGATGGTTTGCTCTATTTCAAGGATCGATTGTGGATTCCGAAACAAGACAATCTTCGCACTTTGGTAATGGACGAATCTCACAAGTCTCGATATTCTATCCATCCTGGTGCTGATAAAATGTACAAGGATCTTCGTACTCAGTATTGGTGGCCTGGTATGAAAAAGGATGTTGCCTTGTATGTATCGAAATGCCTAACTTGTCTCAAAGTCAAGGCTGAACATCAACGACCTTCTGGTTTGCTTGTACAACCAGAGATACCAGTTTGGAAGTGGGAGAACATTGCGATGGATCTCATCACTAAATTGCGGCGTACATCTAAAGGTCACGATGCGATTTGGGTTGTTATCGATCGATTAACGAAATCAGCTCATTTCATTCCGATTCGCGAGGATCTATCTGCTGATAAACTTGCAAAGATTTATGTTGATGAGATTGTATCACGATATGGTGTTCCTTTGGATATCATTTCCGATCGTGATGCTCGGTTTTCATCTCATTTCTGGAAGACCATGCAATCTACTTTGGGAACCCAACTAAATCTAAGCACTGCTTATCATCCCCAATCAGATGGACAATCTGAGAGAACGATTCAAACTTTGGACGATATGCTTAGAGCATGCGTGATAGACTTTGGTGGTAATTGGGATTCTCATCTGCCACTGATCGAGTTTTCTTACAACAATAGTTATCATGCTAGTATTAATATGGCACCATTCGAAGCTCTCTACGGTCGAAAACGCCATTCACCTGTCTGTTGGAATGAGATCGGTGAAGCTCTGCTTACTGGACCTGAGCTCATTCTGGAAACAACAGACAAAATCAAGAAAATTCGTGACAATCTTGTGACAACTCGAAGCCGTCAAAATAATTACGCGGATATACGACGCAAGCCCTTAGAATTTCAAGTCGGAGACCGTGTCCTACTTAAGGTTTCACCTTGGAAGGGAGTCATGAGATTTAGAAAGAAAGGAAAACTTGCACCTTGATATGTGGGACCATTTAAGATTGTGGAAAGAATTGGGAAGGTTGCCTATCGACTAGAGCTACCTCCAGAGCTTGGAAATATTCATTCGAATTTTCACGTGTCCAATCTGCGAAAGTGTTTAGCTGATGCTGATCTTCACATTCCTCTCGATGAGATCCGAATCGACGAAACGATGCACTTTGTCGAGAAACCCGAGGAGATAGTGGACCGTGCTTTCAAACAGTTGAAGAACAAACGGATTCGATTGGTAAAAGTTCGCTGGGATTCCAAACGTGGCCCAGAGTTTACTTGGGAACGCGAGGACTAGATGAAGACGAAATATCCGCCTTTGTTTTAACAAGTTTCCTCTAAATAAAATTTCGGGATGAAATTTCCTAAGGTAGGGGAGACTGTGACAACTGTGTTCTATAATCGATATACAATGTAAAACAATGATGATTATTAATAAAACAATGTGCTTTGGTGTTATTATATGTGTTTTGGTGTTATTATGTGAGTATTTGTGTTTGGTGATTTTACGATTCGATTCGATTCCGATTTCAAGCTTTAAATCGCTTTTTGGAAGGTTATACGCACAGTGATGCGTAAATATAACCAGTTTAATGCAACAAACACTCCGGAATAGTGATATAGGCTTAACATACCTTAAATAACCTCCACGTAACTTAGAAATAAGTTTTGGATGGTTTGGTGTGTTGAAATCAAGTTTGTTCGATCGCAGGGACTATTTGTGTCAAACTGTGAAACTATATCGATTTTTATAGTAACGAACATTCCAAAACTTGATCATAAGTTAAACATACCCTAATTATCCTTTACATCGCTTAGAAATAGGCTTTGAGGGGTTCGGTATGCTAAAACAAACTTTATTGATCAATAGGGACTAAAAGCGTCAAAAAGTGCACAAGTTTGCATTTTCGCGCATATCTTACGTTCTGAATATATCTGAACATCCAAAAATTTATGTAATCATTAAAATATTTTATTTTAGTGATTGGGACGCAAAAACGCCATTCGTCGCGAATTTTGGATCGTACACGTGTTCGTTACGACTTACGTCGTAATTAACCGAACAACGCAACCGTACGACCAAACGAGCCGACATCCGAGATATTTTTGAGCACATTGTAAGTTCCCTACACTTTAACTTCATTTTAGAGCTTTGAAATGGGTTTAACGGGGCTTAAACGTGCCAAAACGCATCGAAAACCAAGTTAGGAGTCTCAGGGGCTTGTTCTGTCAATTAGCGAAACTTACTGCCAGCTAACCAGGTCCTTACGGACCGTATGGACCCTCTTACAGTTTGTAAAGCATCCCTAGAACATTCAAATGTTGATTCCACCTATTTCCAGCATGATCCCACTTTTGCAAATGGTTTTGGGCAATTCTAGGGGCTCCCTTGGTTTTGTAAATCTGTGGGCACGAGGTGTACGACTGAGATTAAGGCTCGGGAATCGAGGAACGATCCTAATGGTTCTAGATTTCCTATAAAATACCCAACCTGTTGATGCACGAAATGTCTGTTGACTATGTCTTAGTTGAGTCTTAGGTCTTGTTAGATTAGATTGGAGCTCGGAAATGAAAAAGTGGATCTTAGAGTGTAATTCCAATCCAAATGACATTTATGTCATAAGGAGCGAAATCAGGTTAACTTGTAATTCCGCTCCAAACAGCAAACATGTGATTTCGCTCATAGATGTCTTAGGTGATTCCGCTCCTGATGTTCTTAGTGATTCCGCTCGTAATGTATCAGGTAGTTTGGAGCGGAATCAGGCCGGCTATATATAAGAGTTCGGCTGAGTTCATTTGAAACGTTGGAGCGAGATCAGGTCATGGTGTAGGTGTCGAAACTCTGTCAAAATTACATCAGAAACACTTGTAAAGATTCGTAATTGGTAATAGAAAGAAGTTAAAAGGATTTGAGCTGTTATGACTTTGTATACATTTATTCCGCCTTCGTATTCAGAGATGAACTGCTTTTTACTGACTATATAGGGTCGCACACGGTCCAACAAGTGGTATCAGAGCTCAGGACAAGGAGTTCATACCATAGCATCTTGATTCTACCAGATTCTCTTACTTCTACTCTCTTCTTCTTATACTTTTCTGAACTGAACTAGTTCCAACGGTCGGAATGGCTTGATTTTCTAGTATATTGTGTAAAACATAGAAATAACAAACCCTAGAAAGAATCAGGTTAAAATTCAAAGTAAAAATGGTAAAAATAATCTAAAAACCTGATTCCGCTCGTAAAGTTCTTCGCTGAGTTCGCCCTAAAAAATTAATTCCGCTCGAAATTTAGTTGTTAATTTCGCTCATAATCAGATAAAGTCTGATTCAGCCCGAAAACTATTTTCTGATTTCGCTCATAAACTTATTTCGCTCGAAATCAGACTATATCTGATTTCGCTCGAAAGATTATTCTGATTTCGCCTGAAAGTTTAAATCTGATTCCGCTCGAATCAGATTCTGCTTGAACTTGTTTGTCTGATTTCGCTCGAAATCAAAAAGTGACCCGTAAATAAAAGTTGACTAGGAATAATTTACCGAGTGGTGACATGTATATATAAGTAACAAGATAATGAGTGTTAGTCTCTTTATTAATTGAAACGAAGTTGAGGGACCAAAACCGTTAAAAAGGAAACATGATTTATTAAATAAAGGAAAACCCACACACACACACACACTTCGTGTGAGACGATCAGGAAGAAGAAGAACAAGGGTTCAAACCCTAGTTCTTGATAAATCTTCAAATTGAAGGGTGGAATGAAGTCTAAAATCATAACCGAGCATGGATAAATGATCACTATCACGAGGGGATCATAAGGTATGTCTTAAATTTAAGATTGGTGATCATGGGTGAAGTGGGTTATGTTCTAATCCGTGAGTTAATATGAAATTAATCATGTACAAGGGTTAGAACCCTCGTATAGAACATCGGTTACGTATGGTTAGTGCTAATTTGATGATTAGAGGTGAAACCCGTTAGTTATGGTGAAGATGATGACTAGAATCACCATCTATGTCCAAGTCTTGTGGAAAGATTGATGTATTATGTGGGTATGATGAATTCTTGTTAGATGAATTAGGAGAAATATGATGATGCTATGATTGATGTTTATGTGCTAATGATACTTGTTGATTAGTAAGAAGATTTGATGAAATATGAATGAACTAGGAAGATTATGCATAAACTAGTTGTACATGGTGCCTAGGAAGTAGTACGCACGCCACGTGTTTGATGAAATGTCTAAACGACAATAATATGTGAAGGTTGTGTTATGATGATGTTGAGTATGCTATATGCTTGTTTAAATCGGCTAATGGAATACATATGTGAGATATGAACTTGATATGATCGTTCATATGAATAATCATGTATGCTAATAAGGATGTTAATGTAATGACATGAAAGTATAGGAATCATGTCAAGATGGATGGGAGCGTGGAAGGCTAACGGGACAAGAAGACTCAAGTAAGCGAATGCAATACGGACGCGTAAGGTAAGTAAATCCCGGACTTACACTTTAGATGTAAAAATATATTGTAGTATGATGATTATTGTGATACATGTGAGAAAGTATTAAACAATGGAAGTAAATAGGTAAGTTTACGAAAAAAGGAGTCGAAAGTGATAGGAAAGTATAATGATGCTAATTGTTTTCTGTTAAAAATGAAATGGAAGTGAAGGTAAACTAATAAGGGAGAATGAAGGTTAAGTATGGAGGTCAGACGAGAGTGTCCGAATGGATGAACGAATGGACTTATATGAACGAGAATAAGAGATGTTGATGTTTGATTATGCACGTTTTAAAGTATATATATTATGTCACCGGTTGCTAATGAACTATTTGGTTGTGGTGACTGCAGGTTGTATAGGTTTATGAATGATTGCTCAAGATGTGTACGCGGTTGAAGATCGAGTCAAGACATGGATTGTACGTGGGCGTGTATGTGGTCACTTAATTCGATATACGTATGATAGTTTTTAATTAGTTTATGAAAAGGGATTAATGTATTTAAGTGAAAGAAAGAATATCATGAAAGAAATTTTTAGTATGTATTTTACGCTGCGTTAAATTTGGTTAAAACGTGTTAGGGCGTTACAAGTTGGTATCAGAGCCTAGGTTTGAGCGAAATCAAGTACAAATGAGTGAGTACTTGAACTCAAACCTGTGTGCTCTTGTGATTAATGACCCGTACAATCCAAGACTCGATCAAGACCGAAAGGTAAGATTTAATATAAGTAAGTATGCGTGAGGTTACTAATAATGATGAATATTGAAAGGTGAGCTTGATGGATAATGAGGATGTTTCGCAGTCGCGGGCTAGTACGAAAGCTAAGGTGTGTGATATGTAAGGAAAATGAACCCCAGGTACGTAAATTCAACGTGTGGGCGTATGAAGTGGTATGATTAAGCAAGCGAAGGAAAATCATAAATGAAATATAATAGTGACATGGCAATGAAGTTTTGAAAATGTTACACGTGCCGAAACTTAATTCTTCGGACATAAGGTGGCGATTACATGAAGGCACGGAACTAGTATGTGGATTGTGTACCTGGCCAGTACACAAGAAACGTATGACGTGCGTGAGACCGTGATAATTGTTACAGGTATGTCCATTAGAATTAAGTAGTAGGTGGACGTGAGAATGAAGAGAAATGTAAGACTTTCAGGAATGAAAATATGAATGCTATGTTAGAATCCGCGAGACGGATTCGAAGCATGAAAGAAGTTAAAGTATGAATGCTATGTTAGAATCCGCGAGACGGATTCGAAACATGAAAGAATGTAAAGTATGAATGAAAGGTTTGAATTCGGGAATGAATTCAAACCGGAATGGAATGAAAGGAAGGAAAGGTTTGAATTCGTGAATGAATTCAAACGCGAATGGAATGGAAGGAAAAGAATGGAAGGTATGAATGAAGGTTTCGATCCGTAGATGGATACGGATCAAACTTATGAAGAAGGAAGAAAAGAAGAATGAAAGGCTTGAGCCGTAAGCAGTAAACGAATCAAGTACGCGGAAAAGCGTAGTTGGATGGAAGGTAAGTAAAGCTTACGGCATTTAAATTAGTACAACTACTTATGTATTTGACTAGAAATAAGAGATGTTACTATTCGAAAAGAGATTTCGAAATAAGATGTTCCGAAACGAATCGATATGGGTCGGAACAAGTTAAAACGAAAAGTAAACCATATTTGATGGTAAAAAGGGTAAAATGGTAATTTGGTCAGGGAATGATGAAAGTATAATGAGTTTTGAAAGATTTTGTTATGATGTATGCCATAATAAGTAATAAGGGTAAAACGGTAATTTAGTTTTATGGATGAATGAAAATAAAGTTTAAAGAATACCCTATGGCGTAAGCGATGATGGGCTAAATGTACGGAAGAAGGGTTTCAAGATTGTGACCATACGGTGAAAATCCGTAATGAGTCAAATGAGCGAAATGGTAAATCGATACCATTTTACTTAAAATGTAAAAGGTTTGGGGCGTTTAGACCAAATGGGTCATTTAATGACGATATGATCAATTGATGATGATGATTAATGAACGTTTGTTGAGTTTATGCTCACAGGATGGATAGCATTTGAAAAATTTGTTGCTATTAATTAGCAATTAAAGATGCAAGCCATGTAAACAGGTCAATGTCTTGACTCGAGCCAGGTATGTGTAATGGATTAAACTCTCCTTGGGAACATGAGGTTCGGCGAGAGTTAATCGAGTTATGGGTGGGCTTAGAGTACCTAAAGTAAGGCATATCTAGTAAATAAAAATGGTTGATATTATGTCCTTAGTGACATAATAAATCGTGGTATAGTTTATGGTTGAAAGTGTCATTTTGGTCAAAGCAAGCCTTTGGATGTCCTTCGTAGTTAAAAAGGACAAAAGATGACCAAAACGCCCTCGAAAGGCAAATTGGGCAAATGACCCTTAAAGGTAGTTCGGAAATAAGTTTTATAAATGAATAAACCCTTGTGGTTGAGTAAGAGTGAAAGGTATAAGCCTTTTTGGCGTAATGCCTTGTTAAGGGCCTTTTTCGTAAATTGTCAAACTAAAGGGTAAAGTGTGGAATATTAGATGTGAGCATGTAGAATCACCACGATTATAGTCGTGGTGGAAGATGAAAGAAGTTTTAATGTGAAAATAGGAAGCTAGAGGCGAATGAAGGTGATCCGTGCTTAAAGTAGACTTAAATACCCTTAACGGGTCAAAATAAGCATATGAGCGAAAACGGGTTTAAGAACGTATATAAACCCGTGATATGAACCTAGTACGATAGACAATATTGAACTTATGGAGTTCATGAGATATGGGGATCAAACAAACGTGTTTGTTTGATAAATGCATGAACGGGTCGAATAATTCTTAAATGAATATTAAGCCAAAAGCTTGTAAGTTAAGAATTTTCTTAATCCGGACGTGGGATTTTGAGTCCATATGAAAGAGGACCAAATTTGGATCATGTAGGAAGAAACAGGAGGTTAAACGGGTAAACGGTTCAAGAGTTATGCGCGTTTTAGTACGTTCGGACGACGAAACGTATCTGCAGGAAAAGAGGTATTAGAGAGGCCGTCGCCGACGGGCCTGACCCCCGTCGCCGACGGGCCTGACCCCCATCGCCGACGGGCTTCGGTTTGTTCAAAAGTGGCCGACGGCCTATTCTTCTGTCTACGGGTTATGCAGCTTACGGGTAAAATTACCACCCGTCGCCGACGGCATGGGGACCCGTCGGCGACGGGCTCTCTTTTGTGTGAATTCTGTTTTATTCCCTTCTTAATCCCGGTTGATCCAGTTCGCGTCCTGGTGCTCCGTTAAGCCCCCGAATGGGCCGAAATCAAGTTTCTGCTGCATTTTTGATAAAGGACTTTTGTCCAAAATAAAAAATTTCCAAGCTCGACCCCAGCCAGGGGCTCTGCCCCTTGGACCCCGCCAGGGGTTGCCGCCCCTTGGACCCCGCTTCTCTCGGGGGCGCTGCCCCCGAACCCCCGTTAGTCCCAATGAAGGATATGCACGTATGTAAGTATGAATGGATGAATGTAAGTACGTATGAAGGTAGGTAGGAATGTATGCACATATGTAGATATGTATAAATGAATGTATGTATGTATGCACGTATGAAAGCAATGTAATGCAGGTATGAGAACATTGGATGCATGAGGAATTGAAGTTGATCTCAGAAAGGGTAAAGTTACGTTATGTTACGAATTGAACCAATTATGAACCTTGAAAGGGTTTTATGAGTATGAATATGTTATCATATCTAAAGTGTTGAAGTGTTATAAACATTGTATGAAAGTTTATGGGTATTGTTTGTATAAAATGTGAAGGTCCTTATAAATTTCAATTATGTAAGCTTAGGTTTTACAAATTATATTATTTGACCCATGTACAGTATAATGCTAATGCAAATCGGGAAATTGTGAAAGAACTATGGGTGAATGAACATCAAGTTGAACACAAGTATGAAAGGAAATGTGAAAACCATTAATGTTATAAATGAGAATGATGTAATTCTTGGCTGATGATAGTAGTAGATGTGTTGAAAGGATGCTCACGATGAGAGCTCATTTTTACAGACGAATGAAGTCAATCTGGTTAGAGGTCAATCAAGGAATGAAATCTTAGTTTAGTCATAAAGTATTCAGTAACGCCCATATGTGTGAATAGTAAGTAATGCATGAGAAATCACGAATGAAATGATTTGTAATGTAATATATGAATATACATGTAAATGTACGTATGCATGAAGAAGGAATTATCGTCCATGAAGGTATGAAGGGTATGTATGAATGTACGCATGTACGTAGAGGTGTTGGAATGTATGTAATTATGTATATATATGTATGAATGTAGTAAGGTATGAAGGTATCTATGAATGTATGCATGTATGAAGAGACGTAGGAATGTATGTATGTATACAAGTAGGAATGTATGAAGGTATGAAGATACGTATAAACGTACGTATGTAAGTAGAGAGATAGGGATGGTATGATTGTGTGTAATAAATGTATGAAGGTACGTATGAGGGTGTGCATTATATAACGATAAGTAAGCATGTAAACATGTATGTATAGATGTGTTATTGTTACAAGTTAAGTATGTTTGCAGGTGTATGTAAATAGATGTATGCGTGTACATATATATAAACGCATGTACGTATGTATTAAATGGGATTGAATGTGCACAAAGGAATGAAGCCTGTATGTACGAACATACATGTGAATATACGTATATGAGTATACCCAGTAGCATGTAACGTTAACAGACGTAGAATGATGTTAACTTTAGAGCTAAGCAAGTATATGTGACCATGAAATAGTAGTTTTGTTGTGATAACGAAACAAGAATTAAAGGTTATACATTGTATGTATGGAATGTAATCTTAAAGGACGAGATAAAGGTATTATATTCGTTGTAAACGGATCATACGAATGTAGGTATTATTACAAGTTTGAAGAAGTATGCATATTGACCTGTTACTAACGGGTCAAGGAAATGAAAAGGATATGTGAAAGTATGGTATGGAAAGTATGGACTGTTGTAATGAGTATTTATGCAATGAAGGCAAGAACGGCATGTCCAACATGATTTATGAATAAAAGTAGATATAATCGAGTCGCTATGATCAATGGATACGTGGAAGTGTTATGTTTGATTAAGAAGGCAAGGATAGGAGGTCCGGTTATATTTATTCATGAATGAGGCTTTTTTATAAGGTGTGAATAAATTCTTGCCATAGTATGTATTGTGAATGGAATGAATGAATAAACATGTGGTAATGATCATCACTAAGAAACCATCATGAGGCAAGAATTCGGAATCTAAAGATATGTGAATATATTTCAGAATTGTGTTACATAGAAGGACCGGTAAGTAAAGGATTATGGTCCCGTGGAAGTAAGCAAGGTTTCGGGGACGAAACCTCTTTTAAGGGGGTAGACTTGTAACACCCCAAAAATGGGGTTTGATAATTTAAACCCGGTTAATATAAAGGAACGGGTAAATTACCGTTTGGGGTAAAAGTGACCCGTAAATAAAAGTTGACTAGGAATAATTTACCGAGAGGTGACATGTATATATAAGTAACAAGATAATGAGTGTTAGTCTCTTTATTAATTGAAACGAAGTTGAGGGACCAAAACCGTTAAAAAGGAAACATGATTTATTAAATAAAGGAAAACCCACACACACACACACACTTCGTTTGTGTGTGAGACGATCAGGAAGAAGAAGAACAAGGGTTCAAGCCCTAGTTCTTGATAAATCTTCAAATTGAAGGGTGGAATGAAGTCTAAAATCATAACCGAGCATGGATAAATGATCACTATCACGAGGGGATCATAAGGTATGTCTTAAATTTAAGATTGGTGATCATGGGTGAAGTGGGTTATGTTCTAATCCGTGAGTTAATATGAAATTAATCATGTACAAGGGTTAGAACCCTCGTATAGAACATCGGTTACGTATGGTTAGTGCTAATTTGATGATTAGAGGTGAAACCCGTTAGTTATGGTGAAGATGATGACTAGAATCACCATCTATGTCCAAGTCTTGTGGAAAGATTGATGTATTATGTGGGTATGATGAATTCTTGTTAGATGAATTAGGAGAAATATGATGATGCTATGATTGATGTTTATGTGCTAATGATACTTGTTGATTAGTAAGAAGATTTGATGAAATATGAATGAGCTAGGAAGATTATGCATAAACTAGTTGTACATGGTGCCTAGGAAGTAGTACGCACGCCACGTGTTTGATGAAATGTCTAAACGACAATAATATGTGAAGGTTGTGTTATGATGATGTTGAGTATGCTATATGGTTGTTTGAATCGGCTAATGGAATACATATGTGAGATATGAACTTGATATGATCGTTCATATGAATAATCATGTATGCTAATAAGGATGTTAATGTAATGACATGAAAGTATAGGAATCATGTCAAGATGGATGGGAGCGTGGAAGGCTAACGGGACAAGAAGACTCAAGTAAGCGAATGCAATACGGACGCGTAAGGTAAGTAAATCCCGGACTTACACTTTAGATGTAAAAATATATTGTAGTATGATGATTATTGTGATACATGTGAGAAAGTATTAAACAATGGAAGTAAATAGGTAAGTTTACGGAAAAAGGAGTCGAAAGTGATAGGAAAGTATAATGATGCTAATTGTTTTCTGTTAAAAATGAAATGGAAGTGCAGGTATACTAATAAGGGAGAATGAAGGTTAAGTATGGAGGTCAGACGAGAGTGTCCGAATGGACTTATATGAACGAGAATAAGAGATGTTGATGTTTGATTATGCACGTTTTAAAGTATATATATTATGTCACCGGTTGCTAATGAACTATTTGGTTGTGGTGACTGCAGGTTGCATAGGTTTATGAATGATTGCTCAAGATGTGTACGCGGTTGAAGATCGAGTCAAGACATGGATTGTACGTGGGCGTGTATGTGGTCACTTAATTCGATATACGTATGATAGTTTTTAATTAGTTTATGAAAAGGGATTAATGTATTTAAGTGAAAGAAAGAATATCATGAAAGAAATTTTTAGTATGTTATTTTCCGCTGCGTTAAATTTGGTTAAAACGTGTTAGGGTGTTACATATTTCTAAGTGTTCGCTGATTTTTCAGGTACGTACAAGATGGATGATTTCAATCCGTTTTATGATGTATTTGCATTTGTTGGAGACGGTGGAAATGATTCTTCTTCAAACAACACAAATGAGAACACACCGAATCCAAAGAAAAAGTTATCGGATGCCTTGGAGGTTGAAAGTGCGTTCGGAACTTACAACAAACCCCCGAAGTTGATGGCTATAGAAGAATACAGTCGGTGGGCAAAGAAATTTGAGGATTGGTTGATGGCCTTTGCTTTTCCTAGCTGGAAGAGTTTAAAAAATGGTTACAATAATGGAGACAAAAGTGGCGAAACCTTAACAACAACTGAAGAAATAGAGGGATTTGTCGCTGAGCAAAAATGCACTGCACTGCTATTTCAGTCTGTTCGAGAAGATATAATTTCTTTGATCGAGTACAGTAGTTCTACAGATCTCTGGAACAAATTGAAAAACAAATGTATAGGAAGCACAGAAATTGTGAAAAACAAAAAGAAACTACTTAGAAAAGAGTTTGATTTGTTTGGATGTTTAAAGAATGAATCAGTTTGTAAAATGATTGAGAGGTTTGGGTATCTGAAGCTGGAACTGGCGAGACATGAAATTTCTTATTCTCGAGAAGAGCTAGTCGACAAATTGTTTGATGCATTACCAGATGATGGATTGGCAATATTATGCTTTGATGTTGAAGAATACTATCAAGCCGCCAGAAGCGTTGACAGTAGACTTGTTGATAGAGAGATTAGAGAGTCACGAGTTGGAGTTAAAGAAGACGCACAAAGTCAATCATTCGTCTTATCAGCGGAATTTGGATTTGTATTATCCAAAGAGCATGATGCCAAAGAACACATCTCCCAAGACTGCGTTTTCTGCTGAAAATGTTAACACAACAAGCAAAGAAAGTCAAAGCAGTGGATATCACAGTGGATATCACAGTGGGTCTTCATCAAATTCAAACCAGTCTGAGACAAAGAACTTATTTCAATGTAACATCGCTGTAGACTTAAAGAACGCTCAGAACTTTAGCGAGGAGTCTGCCAAACAACAGATGGTTTTCTTAGCATCTGTGTTAGAATCTTATGAAAGTCTTGTAGCAGGGAAGATAGGCAAGACTAACCTGACGAAAGAAGATTATGATCAGATTGATCCTGAGGAGATGGAACTGATCGACATAAGGTGGTGTATGGCCAGTGCAGTTCGTCGAGCACAACGTTTCATGAAGATAACCGGGAGAAAGTCAATTGGTGGACCATCTACCAAGTTGGGCTTTGACAAGTCTAAGGTGACGTGCTTCAAGTGGAAACAGAAAGGTCATTTTAAGCGTGAATGCAGAAACGCTTATGCTGATGAGTCTGAAAACCCGTTTAAAGAAGACTACTACAAGAAGGCAATATATCATCAGAATAAATCTGAACCGCCAAGAATGAAGCAGATTGAAGATAATAAAGAAAAATCTAGAGCTCTTGCGGTGATTCACGACGATGAAGGTTTCGATTGGAGTGAGTTGTTACCTGAAGAGGATGCGGTTGGCTATGCTTTCATGGCAAAAACTGAACCTGTTCCTTGGAAAGACAGCAGAAATGAAGAACAGAAGTATAATCATAGAAAGATGTTGGCCACGAACAAATTGATTAGAATATCTGGTATTTTTTTGGAGGCAAAAAGAGCAAAAAGATGGGATCCAGACAGAGAATGTTATCTTGACCCATATGGAAACATTGCTATTGATCATAACACTCTTGATATAGAGACCATAATCCAAGAGTATAAAGTTGAAGATGATTATTGACAGAATAAATGGTGGGGAAGCGGAGAAGATGAAGAGAAATAGAAGAAGGAGAAAGAAGAAAGAGAGAAAGAAAAGTCAAAGAAGATTGACACTGGGATCATTGACACAACACATGAGTTAAATGCTGAAAACATGGGAAAGATGGCTGACAAGGTGCTGGCAGCTAAGACGCTAGAGGTAGATTCTAAATCCATCTCTGAGTCTAAAAGCCAAGTCAGTTCAAACGCGTCAACGACTGAGTCAGGTAAGAAGGTCAGTGGTGATGTTGACTGCAAAAATTGCATCAAAGAATGCAAGGTTTGTAGTACAAACACTTATCTCAAAGGTAAGAAGATTGAGGATCTGACTGCTAAAGTCAGAAGTGTTGAGGATCAAATCCTTGATCGTGATAAAATGGTGAAAGCTTCAACTGAACGATTAAAAGAGTTAACTAACAAAATAGAAACTGATAAAATTGATCAAGAAAAGGTTAGGAAAGAAAATGAGAGGTTAGTTCTTGAAAATCGTCAGATCACTGAAAAATTTGAGAAGCTTAAAAGCACGGTTAAAGATAATGATGACAATAACGGAAAAACATACAAAGAAAATTGCCAATTGCAATGTGTTTTGAGGATTAAAGAAGAATTAATCAACAAACAATTGGATGAGATTGCTAAATTGAAACTTCAGTTTGAAGAAGCCAAGATTGAGAATGAATGAATAAATTTGAAATTGAACAGTTACAGCTCTGCAAGCTTTGTTTTGCAACACATTATTCCCAAACCCATCGGGAAAGACAAAGCAGGCGAAGATGTATACTGTGATGGAACTGGGGTTGGGTTTCATCAAGTGCCACCACCAGTTCTTGACAATTAATCGAAAAAGCAATCTGGGTTGGTTAATCTTGAGGAAGAAAATGAAGTGAAACTTCCTAATTCAATTGATGTGACATTTTCTTCATCATCATCTGATGATAGTGTTCAGGCAGAGATTGTTAAAAGCACAGCTGAAAGTGTTTTGAATAGCGATTCAGCTGGAGATGATGAATGTTTCTTGAACAAATACATTCCGAAACAAAAGTCCAAAAACAACTTAGGTGACGAACCGGGTCTTGTGATGTACAAGATGGCTGGATATGATAAGTTGTATTCGGATTCTGAGTTTCCCCTGGAGAATGTAAATGTTTCAAAATTGACAAATGTGTTCAAAATGGTTGAAATTGATTTGTTTGAAGTAAAGAATTTAAAACAAACAAAGAGGCAAATGAATTTTGAAAAAGATAAAGCTTACTACAAGAAACCTGTAGTTCCACCGCGTTTTTATAACAACAATCGAAACAATTGGTCGGGTGGATATCAGGGTGGTAAGAAATATGAAAGAAAGAATTTTCAAAACAAAAGGTTTGCTGAAAAAAGGTGTTTGTGAACAGTTCAAGTTCACTTTCTGATGAGTTGGTCACATTGCAAGAAATTGCACCAACTTCAAGCCTAAGACTGAAGTTGTTGAGAATCGAAAGAAGAAGGTTGATGCAAAAGGAAAAGCACCATTGGTTGTTGAGAAAATTTTGAAAAATGAGAAAACAAAAGTCAAAATTGAACCTGTTAAGAATGTGGTAACTAAAAATGACAAATTCTACAAACGGGTTGCATCATCTCAACAAACATGGAAGCCAAAAGTTGTTGAAAAACCAAAGGTTTCTGAGTCGGAAAAACAATCGTCTTCTACCACACCGGTAAAGATGAATGTTCCTTTGGATTATTATGAAAAGTTGGAAAAACAATCTTCTACTCAACCTGAGAAGAAGAATGTTCAAAAGAAGAATCAACCAACCGGTCAACTTAAGATAGATGAGTTTTTCTTATACAAGAAGGTTGAGGTTGGATCAGAAGAAAACTTGAAAATGAATGATAAAAATTTTCCGCCACTTTACACTACAAAATCTCACATTAAAGTCCAGTTACCTGAGTCGAAAGAGGCTTGGGTAGCATCAAAATCTCACTAAAGATTTTGGACTTGTCGGAGCTTCCTAGTTAGTAATCGTGAAGCATGAATCGGCATCTTTATTGAATTGTTTGTGATATGTGCAGGATCTTCTGAGAGCTATTTCAAGATGGATTATGGATAGTGGAGCATCTCGACATATGACAGGGAAAACTGCATTGTTGTATGATGTTAGAAATATCAATGGTGGTTATGTGGGATTTGCTGGACACGAAGGTGGTCGAATTATTGGTGAAGGAACGTTATCCAATGGGATTGTTACGTTTGAAAGAGTTAACTACATTACTGAGCTGGAGAATAATCTGCTGAGTATCTCACAGATTTGTGATAATATGTATACCACTCACTTCACAGACAAAGAATGTTTGATCTTGAAACCAGGATTTGTTATCCCTGAAGAATTGATTATCATGAGGGCACCTAGAGTGAATGATTTATATGTGTTGGACATGAGTGTAGCAACTACAACAACAGGTCAGACACATTGTTTTGTTTCTAGAGCAACAGAGAAAGAATCGAGATTGTGGCATAGGAAGATGGGTCATATACACCTGAGGAAAATGAATCACCTGGTGCACAATGATTTAGTTCTTGGAGTTAATATCAAAGGTTTTCATCTGGAAGGGGAGTGCATCAGTTGCATCAAAGGCAAGCAAAAGAAGAAGTCACACCCTAAAAAGCAAGCCAATTCAGTTTTCAGACCGTTAGAGAGACTACATATGGATCTGTTTGGTCCAGTAAACGTCAAAAGTATTACAGGGGATCACTAATGTCTTGTGGTTACTGATGATTATTCCAGATTTTTGTGGGTATCATTCTTGAAGTCGAAAGATGAAACGTTTGACAGTTTGATGGCGTTGTTCAGAAAGATTGAAAATCTGTACCAAAGGCGTATCAAAAGAATTATAAGTGATAATGGTACTGAGTTCAAGAACAACAAGATGGAAGAATATTGTGATGAAAGAGGTATATTGCATGAGTTTAGTGCTCCGTACACTCCGCAACAGAATGGAGTCGCGGAACGCAAAAACAGGACGCTAATCGAAACGGCCAGAACAATGCTTGCTGATTCAAAGCTACCGATAAATTTTTGGACAGAAGCAGTTTCCGCCGCATGCTATACGCTCAACAGAGTTCTCACTGTCAAGAAATTCAACAAAACATGCTTTGAGTTGATCAATAACCGCAAACCGAATCTGAAGTATCTTGAACCGTTTGGGTCACCCTGTACTGTTCTAAAGCCTTTTGGAAAGTTTGGTCCGAAGAGTATTGAAGGGATATTCATAGGTTATGCAAGTCCGTTATGACGAGTCTTCGTTCCAAGTCTAAAGGGGATTATTGAAGCTCCTAATGTTGAATGTCAAGGTTATACAATGCCGCCGCAGAATCCTGGAGATTCATGGCGTTATCATTACGACAAATTGTGGGATTCATTTGACATGATGGAAGAACCAGAAGAAGAAGAAGATTTCTTTGATGAGTTGGATATTTTGCGAGAGTATGAGTCATCGCTGGAAAGGTTCCCAGCTGAGTATTCTAGAAGACCGCAACGAGCATCAAATGACGATGAAGCAGGTCCAAGCAATGCTGGTGAACATGATGATGTCCAACAAAATGAAGTTGCTCAAGATAATCAGTCGGCACAGAATGATAATCAAGAATTTGAGAACATGCCAGTATTTGATCGTGGTGATTCAGATTCTGAGGGGGAGCAAATTCAGATCTCAAGTCAAACACACCCAGTCAGTGAACAATGTGCAAATCAGAATGTTACTAATCTGGAAGGCGATGTAGATGTTTCAGGCGAAGTGATGCCACCTTGTTTTTATTCTACAGTAGCACCTTTACAAACTGAGTTTTCACTTAGTTGTTTTATTTCGCAGATCGAACCGCGAAAATACAAAGAGGTGCTTACTGAAGATTCTTGGGTCAATGCTATGCAAGAAGAGTTAAGTCAATTCAAGAAGTTAGGTGTGTGGAAGTTAGTAGATTTGCCTGATGGTCAAAGGAAGATAAACACCAAGTGGGTGTTCAAGTGTAAGAGAGACGATAGAGTAGTTGTGGTTCGTAACAAAGATCGACTCGTAGTCCAGGGTTTCAGTCAGCAAGAGGGTATAGATTTCACTGAAGTATATGCTCCAGTTGCTAGACTAGAAGCGATCAGAATCTTCCTAGCATTTGCATCTTGGAAAAACTTCAAAGTTTATCAGTTAGATGTTAAATCGGATTTTCTCTATGGGAAGGTTAAGGAGGAGGTTTATGTCGGTCAGCCACCGGGCTTCACCGATCCAATCCACAAAGACAAGGTCTACTTGCTAGACAAAGCGCTGTATGGTTTACACCAGGCCCCGAGAGCTTGGTACGAGACATTGTCTCAACACCTACTAGCCAACAGCTTCATCTGTGGAAAAGTGGATACCACTCTCTTCACCAAAGAGGTCGACGGACATCTTCTGATAGTTCAAATTTATGTGGACGACATCATATTTGGGTCAACAAATGAGAATCTATGCAAAGATTTCGAACGAGTTATGAAGCAGAAATTCGAAATGTCATCGATGGGTGAGATGAAATTCTTTTTGGGACTTCAGGTTGATCAACTACCTAAAGGAATTTTCATACATCAAACGAAGTACGTTCATGATATCTTGGAGAAATTCGGGATGTCAGGTTCTACTCCAGCTTCCACCCCATTAGCAACGAATCATGGGATAAACCCTGATCTCACCAGAGAGAAGGTAGATGAAACGATGGATCATTCCATGATTGGATCGCTGATGTATTTGACAGCTTCAAGACCCGATATTATGTACCCAACCTGCCTCGCAGCAAGATTTCAATCTAACCCGAGAGCATCGCATATGGTGATTGTGAAAAGGATATTACGCTACCTGAAAGGAACTCCATCGTTGGGGTTGTGGTATCCAAGAGAAGGCGATTTTATGCTCGAAGGGTATTCCGATTCCGATTTCGGATGCTGCAAAGTTAACGCTAAATCAACAACAGCAGGGTGCCAGTTCTTTGGACCTAGATTGGTTACCTGGCAATGCAAAAAAGCAAACCTCTGTGGCTTTATCCACATGTGAAGCGGAGTATCTATCTGCTAGCAGTTGCTGCTCTTAGATCTTGTGGATCCAGCAACAGATGCGCGACTACGGTTTGCAATTTCTAAACACCCCTATCTTTGTTGATAATGAGGCAGCGATTAACATTACGAAAAATCATGTTCATCACGCTAAAACCAAACACATTGAGATTCGTCATCACTTCATTCGAGATTGTTTCGAGAAGAAGTTGATACGAATTGAGAAAATCCACACTGACGAACAAAAAGATGATTTACATACCAAAGCATTTGACAAAACTCGTTTTCAATATTTGCTAAAACTGAATGGTATGAAGCTTTTATCGGTGTTGGAATAGATCATTGGCGTTGATGAAGGAGACATTGTAGATGATGTTGAGAAGCAATCTGCAATGGTTTGTCGATTTTTTTACCTGTTTTGGTATTTAGGGGGAGGTATAGGGTAATATTTCAGAAAATACAAAAACAATAAAAAATGACAAAAATACAAAAACATGAGATATTTTCAAAATCCAAAAACAATAGAAAACCAGAAAAGAGCTTGTGTAAAAAGGGAAAATGATAGTACATCGGCTTGACAGTCACATTATGCTAAAGAAATGGAATGTTTAAATGCGTTAAACAGTCTCGCTGATGATGTGCCGATAGGCTATTACACATTTAGTAGGTTTGTTCGGGATATAAACCTAAATCTTTACTTACTTATTTCGTGGGGAACACTACTTGGATATATAGGTAACCCCTGAAATCTTATTTGAAAGATTCCTTTTTCTGATATACTAGGTCTTTATACTCAGTGATATCTGGGGTATTATTCTGGGACTTCTGCTGAATGGAAGTTCTGACCTAGTCCTCGAATAATACTTTCCGCAATGCTTGAAACATAGCATCACCCTCAGCATATATGATAAGACAATAAAATTGCTTAGCAATGCTGTTGTAAAAAAGATCCTCTAAAGGGGACACACCCAAAAGTTGAGTCATGATCTCTCTGCTGAACGGTAGTTCTGAGCTGAGCTCTCATGATTCTTCATAATTTATTAACCCCTACAGATATCATTTGTGTTATAATTACCTGTAAGACTGAATATTGGGATCTGGATACGGGAGTATATTCAAGAGGTGGGACACACGTATAAGTTTAAGTCTCTAAAACACTAAATCCGTATCCTGGACAGAGTGAAATGTGTGTAAAAATTTAAGTGGATCAGTATATCGACAATCTAAGCGAATTGTTTAATTCTGAGTATGTAATTGAAGCTTAACGGTACTTGTGATTTGTCGGATAGCTGATATGATTCTCTAACACACTCACAAAAATATGTTTGTAAATAGTTTACATTTACTGCATTTTAGTTCTGTATTTCATTTCTAGTTTAGAAGCTTTATTCAAAATCCAAAAAGATTTTATATTTCTGATTTTTTTTTTTACAAACCAAAGTGGAGAGTTGATCTTCAGATTCGATTTGAAGCAGATGCAGGAGATTTCTGGACTGGACAATGAGTCGTGAGCTAATCTTGATAAGTTTGAGAAGTTGAACAGTTAAAGCAAGTTCATTAATTTGAAACTTGTAATTTTCAGAAATGTTTGAATATGATGAACAAATGTCAGTGTGATTTGTCTCAGATCAACCAAGGTCATTAAATTGGACTTGGTAGATTAATTGAGTAATCAGGGTCATTAACTTGGACCTGAATACTTAAGTGGATTTCTAACACTGAAGATTAAATGGTAAGTTTTGATTTGAAACTATTTTTATCGTATATCTTATATTTGGGTAGAGTATATGCAGGTTTCAGGAATCCCCATGGCAATGATAATGAAAAAGTTTGAATCAGAATTAGAGCCCTAGCCTACTGAGAGGGGGAGTCTGTGAAATGGGGAGTCTAGAGTTCTGGATCAACAATCAAAGGGGAGATTGAAGATGGAGCTAGATTGAGTTTCTGAATCTGTATGAAGAAAGAGTTTTTGCAATGAGAAGACAGAGTTTGGAAAGAGACTAAGACTGAAGATTTAATGCTGAAGACTTCGTCAACATCCAAGGGGGAGTCTGTTGATGCACGAAATGTCTGTTGAATATGTCTTGGTTGAGTCTTAGGTCTTGTTAGATTAGATTGGAGCTCGGAAATGAAAAAGTGGATCTTAGAGTGTAATTCCGCTCCAAATGACATTTATGTCATTAGGAGCGAAATCAGGTTAACTTGTAATTCCGCTCCAAACAGCAAACATGTGATTTCGCTCATAGATGTCTTAGGTGATTCCGCTCCTGATGTTCTTAGTGATTCCGCTTGTAATGTATCAGGTAGTTTGGAACGGTCCAACACAACCCACTTCACTTCATCCTCACTCAAATCTGATCTAAAATGTTCTAAGTTGAAGCCTTTGCTTCATACCTGAGCTACTTGGATCAAGATTTTCTTGCGGGGACCCTTTGTAAATATTCCTTCGTTCTTTTCATTCGTTTTAGCTTAAAAGTCAAACTACTTTTGACTTTCTGCATTAACCAGTTTATGGTCAATGCGAAGTTCATTTGAACTTCATAACGTGAGCGTAATCAAAATGGTTATAGTCCCTAGTGACTATACCTACTGATTACCACGTTATCTAGGCTTAGTGACGAGTCGTAGTTTGGGCCAAAATGCGTTTTCTCGTGTATTTTGTAACCAAACTACTTTTAGGTATCAAAACCGTTTGTTTTGATACCAAACCTGTTTTCTAACTTAACTAAACATGTTTTAGCATGTTTACCTCGTCACTTTTTAGTTTAGTGCTTGTGTAGAGTCGTAAGTCAAGCGGACTAAACACCCGCTTAGACTTTCGAACACAACCCGTTTGGTCGATCATTAGGATCTGACCAAACATGTTTAGTGACCATAGTTGCATAGGGAATAACCTTCCGAGGTTATACCTTATGGTCACCTAGTTTAAGTAATTGTATGATAGGTAGTTTATATGCCTTAGGTAAATTGCCAAAATGCCCTTTTCATGCGTAATTGGTAATTAAGGATATGTAACCTAAACTTTTGTCATGTAACTGATCATGTAACATATTTAAACATGTTTTGGCATATAATACTTTTCATAGGACTAGTTAGACGTCTCGAACGCGCATTTACGCGCACGACGCGTTAAAGTAACGTAAGCTACCTTAATGGGTCGCGATGGGTCGAAAGCACTTAGGTTAGGTTCCGATTTAGAATGTAGGCTTTGTTAAAGCATGTCACATGAGTTCCAACACTCATTTGGTTTACAAGACCTCATTATGTCCGATCTTCCGATTTAGGTGTCTATTGTTTGAATAGTGATTCGATTACTAGGTGCTGCTTGATTCTCTGGTTTACTTGAGTTGTTGAATATCTATTGATTGAGGATACTTTGCACTCCATGTGAGTACATAGTTCCCCTATTTTACTGTTTTCAATTGTTTTGGGGTGATTCATATGTACAAAAATGATTTCAAGGTTTAAACGATGAATTCAAAAACGATTAAAACGATTTATACTAAACTAATAACGATTTCGATGATGTGAACGAACTTGTTGGTTATAGTTACATAACGAATGACATTCATTAATTTTGGCCGAACCGACCAGTATTAGGTTATGGTACCATAGGATCTGACAAATCCCGTTATCGACTACACCTGTGGTTATGTGTGGCGGTTGTGGGTAACGACTGAATCTGTGATTGTTAACTTACCCTTTGGAGGGTTGTTAATGCGAGAAGCGAGAAACGAGGTAGTCGAGTCACGAAGGTTTGAATGTTATTAGCGAGATGACCATAAATAGTTTTCACAATTAAAACGAGGATGATTTAAACGATTTAAACGAGTTGACGATTTGGAAACGATTTGAACAAGTTAAACGAATTGGATAAACGATTGGTTTTTGGTTAAGTGTTTAGATAACGGGATGGGTGTAATGTGGTGAAAGCATGGTAAATACGCCGCTGGTACTTCTTATATATAAGTGTTTTCAACATATTACATACCGTGGCGTTATTTAGTTCACTTGGGTAAACGATTTTGAAATGATGTCACAAAACGATCTTTTCTAAACGATATGAACCATACGAGTTTTATCAACGAGTTTTTACGAGATGTTTTACAAATTGGTTTTCTAAAATAAATGTTTTTGGGTTAAGAATCCTGGCTACGAGATTTTATGAACTATAACCAACTTGATTTGATTTGGTTAGCTATGTTGCAATACACTTTTCAAAACGAGGTTTGTATTTTGACTCTTGTAGTCTAATAAAGTACTGCAACATATAAACGAAGCCATGATTCCGATACTCTTATAAAACCTATATACTCGCCAGCATTTCTTTGCTGACTTTGTTTTTACATATGTTTCAGGTGTTGTTGCTTGATTGATTTCTAGGATGCATGCGTCACATAGGATCTGGACGAGGCCTTAGTTACATAATAATAATGATAGACGATATGTACTTGGTTGTTGTGTGTTAAGACAATGTAAATGTTTAATATAATCAATAAAACGAAACTCTTTTTGTATCCATGGTTATGAAACGATAATTCTGCCACGACACTCCCCGACATTTCCGCCACGATTTGTTGTTTTAACGTGGTCGGGGTGTGACATAAACAACATAGATTATTATGATTTTTAGTTTTATGTTATAGATTATATTCTTGATCTTTGATTTTCTTCATGATTGGTCACTTATATCATATTTTAACCAACATAACAAGAAGTAAAATGAGATTAGGAGGGCCTTACACCTTTGTATCACTAGAGAATGGATGAAGATGAGATGAAAGTGATGGTGGTGGTGGCTCTTGTTCTCGGTCGTGAGTGGGGGAGGAAGAGAGGAGAGAGTGTAGTGTTGGTGAGTTGTGAAAATGAAGTTGTGATGAACTTGTGGTTACTTAAATAAACTCCCAACATAGCTTAATCCAATGGTTTATGTGTTTACTAAAGCATGGGACATGATCACATAAAATATGTAAAGAAAATCAAGGGTGGGGCCACCCTTGAACCGTATACATGAGGGGGGGGGGGGGTATAGTTAGTTTGTGATGGCAAGTTAGAATTCTAGTTAGGCTATAATGAGATTAGTTAGGGTGTTATGTGTATTATATGTTTATAGGATATGCTATCATGTTCGGGGACCATAACATGCTCGAAAATGATAAAACAGTGCTTCTAGTGAAAATTTGGTGTTTCGGGTAGTGTCCGGTTATTCGGTTGGTTACCGGTTCGTTAAGGTGCTAAACTATGCAGTTTAGTGTGCTTTATGTTACCTTTTTTGACAATTTTGATTCTCTACACATAGGAAAGTATTCTGGACCATTAAACCATAATTCTGCATAATATTAAGTTGTTTAAATGCTGATTTTTGCTGAATTTTGCAGTTTATATGAGTTTTAGGCACTTTCCGGCACTTAAACTATCACTAGGAAGGCAGTTTTATGACCCTTACTTTTCTACACACTATACCAGTGTAACTCTTGGTTTCTAGCTCATTCTGTGTCTACATACCATGTCTGTCTAAGTACTGAACTCTCGTCAGTATTTCTGATTTATCTGATAACTGTGCTAACTTTGTTTCGTGCATCATTTGAATCATAAAGTGTTGCATGCAATAATGATATGAAGTCATGCAATATGTAATGCAATTTTATGTATATGACAATAATCAGAAAACATTAATGTCATTAATTTAAATCAGAACATTCATTAAAACACTAATTACTGTTTAATAATTATACGGATACATGGAATTTTGACAGTTGTCACATTCTCCCCCCGTTAAGAAAATTTCGTGCCGAAATTTTAAGTTGCGCTATCGGTTGCAGGGGAGTTAGGGAACAAATGCGGATACTTTGATTTCATTCGATCTTCACGCTCCCAAGTAAACTCTAGGCCGTGACGCGAGTTCCAACGAACTTTGACAAGTTTAACACTACACCTCCGAGTCTTGTTAACCTTCCAATCTGTAATCTTAGCGGGTTCTTCTGTGAAGTGGAGAGTGTCGTCTATATGCACTTCATCCGCATGGATGATAACTGTCTCTTGAGTTGAACTTTTCTTCAGGTTTGATACATGAAATGTATCGTGAACACCGTTTAGTTCCGCTGGTAGTTCCAACTTTTGCGCTACGGTACCAACCCTTACCAATATTCTGAATGGCTCGATATAAAGTGGGTTTAACTTGCCACGTTTCCCAAAATGCGCTACACTTATCCAAGGTGAGACTTTCAGTAAAACCATATCTCCTACTTCGAATTCCAAGGGTTTTCGTCTTTGATCCGCGTAACTCTTTTGTCGATCGCGAGCCGCCTTGATGCGCTCTCGGATCTGCGTGATCTCATCAGTTGTTTCTTGGACCAATTCGGGGCCAACCATTTGTCCATCACCAGCATCTGCCCAACACAACGATAAGCGACATTTACATCCATAGAGAGCTTTGAACGGTGCAGCTTGAATACTTGTATGGTAGCTGTTATTGTAGGAAAACTCAACCAGAGGTAGATGAGTATCCCAACTGCCACCCAAATCCATTACACAAGAGCGGAGCATATCTTCCAGCGTTTGAATAGTCCTTTCGCTCTGACCGTCTGTCTGCGGGTGAAAAGTCGTACTCAGATTCAACTGAGAACCAAAAGCTTCCTGAAAGGATTGCCAAATCCTTGACACAAACCGTCTATCTCTATCAGAAATTATCGAGATTGGCACTCCATGTCGTGCAACTATCTCTCTGAGGTAAAGCTCAGCTAGCTTACCAGTGTTATCCTTTTCTCGAATCGGTAAGAAGTGCGCAGACTTGGTCAACCGATCCACTATTACCCATATCGTATCATGTCCTCTAACGGTCCTGGGTAACTTTGTTATGAAGTCCATCAAAATTTGTTCCCACTTCCACATGGGTATTTCTGGCTGTTGCAAGAGACCTGAAGGCTTCTGTTACTCGGCCTTTACCTTGGCACAAGTTAGGCACTTCCCAACATAAATGGCAACATCACTCTTGAGTCTTGGCCACCAATAGTAATCTTTTAGATCTTGGTACATCTTGTCCGATCCTGGATGGATCGAGTACCTCGATTTATGAGCTTCATCGAAAATAACTTCTATAACACCACCATAAAGAGGAACCCAAATACGTCCCATAAAATACAAGGTTCCTTCCTCGTTAGATACCAACTTCTTCTCCATTCCTTGGAGATATTCCGCCTTAAGGTTTTCCTTCTTAAGAGCTTCTTTTTTTGTAACACGTATAGGCAAAGTGAGATCTGTCTGAATAATCATCTCTAAAGCTCGAACCCTTATGGGCTTAATCCTTTCCTTTCGACTTAATGCGTCTACTACCACATTCTCCTTTCTAGGATGATACTTGATCTCGCATTCATAATCATTTAGCAACTCAACCCAATGTCGCTGTCTCATATTGAGCTCTTTCTGATCAAATATGTGCTGAAGTGTGACACCTGTGTCACTTCAACCATCAAACAAATACCAAACCAATGAAATATTGTATTTCATACTTGGGATTTGTATAAATATGTGTATCATTTGCACATATCAATTCTTGTTCGATATCAGGCTCTAAATCGCTTTCTGGAAGGTTATACGAGCACTGATGCGTAAATATAACCAGTTTAATTCAAAAAACACTCCAGAATAGTGACATAGGCTTAAAATACCTTAAATAACCTTTACATAACTTAGAAATAAGTTTCGGAAGGTTTGGTGTGCCGAAATCAAGTTTATTCGCTTACAGGGACTAAATTCGACAAACTGCGAAAGTATGCCAATTTGTACTGTAACGGACATTCCAGAACTTGAACATAAGTTAAACTTACCCTAACTATCCTTTACATAGCTTAGAAATAGGCTTTGTGGTGTTTGGTGTGCTAAAATAAACTTTTTGGTCATTCAGGGACTAAAAGCGTCAAAAAGTGCATAAGTTTGCATTTTCACGCATATTTTACGTTCTGAATATATCCGGACATCCAAAAATTTATGTAAGCATTAAAATATTTTATTTTAGTGTTTGGCATGATAAAAATTTCATTCGCGTCCGTTCGTGTTTCTTCGTAATTAACCGAACAACGCAATCGTACGACCAAACGAACCGACATCCGAGATATTTTTGAGCATGTTTCATGTCCCATATACTTTAACTTCATTTTAGAACCTTGAAATGGGGTTAACGGGGCTTAAACGCATTAAAAATCAAGTTTGGAGTCTCAGGGGCCTGTTCTGCCAAATTTCAAACTTGCTAGTCTGCAAGGTCCTTACGGCCGTAAGGGGACTTGCATACGGTTCGTAAGCAGCCCCCAGATACCAGAAAATTGTTTCCAGCTTGTTCCAGCAGTTCTCCATGTTTGCAAATGGTTTTGGGTAATCTATGGGCTCATTCAGGGGTGCACATGGTATTACAAATTAGTGGGTACAAGGGTAAGGTTGAGATCAAAGCTTGGTTTTCGATGAACGATCTTAACGGCTCTCCAAACACTATATATACCCCATCCCATTTAACTTCAAAACTCACATTTGATCTGATGGTTCTCTAAGTTGAAGTGCTTTCACTTCATACCTAAGAATAATCGGGTCAAACCTCAATTCTTGGACCTTTTGTAAGTCCTCTTTCGTTCTTTTACGCGTTTTTGGCGTGAAAGTCAAACTTTGTTTGACTTTCTGCATTGACCAGCTTATGGTCAACATGAAGTTGGTTTGAACTTCATAACGTGAGCGTAATCACGATGGTTTTAGTCTCTTGTGACTATACCTACTGATTACCACGTTATCTAGGCATAGTGACGAGTCGTAGTTTCGGCCAAAATGCGTATTCTTGCGTATTTTGCAACCAAACTACTTTCGGGTATCAAAACCGTTTGTTTTGATACCAAACCTGTTTTCTAACTTCCTTAAACATGTTTTAACATGTTTAGCTCGTCACTTTAGGTTTAGTGCTTATAAAGGGTCGTAAGGTAAGCGGTCTAAACAACCGCTTAGACTTTCGAACCCGACCCGTTTGGTCGATCATTAGGATCCGACCAAACATATTCAGGTGACCATATTTGTATAGGGAATAACCTTCCGAGGTTATACCTTATTGTCACAACATTTAGTTAGTTGTATGATAGGTAGTTTATTTGCCTTGGGAAATTACAAAATGCCCTTTTTGCGCATAAATTCATTTTAAGCATATGTAACAAAAATTTTGACATCTAAACTGATTAAGAAACATTATTAGACTTGTTAAGGAATATAATACTTGTCATAGGACTAGTTAGGCAGTCCGAACGCATTTTACGCGAATGGCGCGTTAAAGTAGCGTAAGCTACCTAAACGGGTCGTAATGGGTCGTAAGCACTTAGGATAGGTTTCGTTTTAGAATGTAGGATTTGTTAAACCATATCACATGAGTCCCTACACTCATTTGGTTTACGAAACCTCATTTTATCCGATCCTCCGATTTAGGTCCGTTTATTTACATAGTTACCTATATTAGGTGCCGTTTGATTTCCGTGATCCCTCTAGCTTTGCTTGGTTGTTGTTCAAGACTTCTAAGCACCCTCAAGTGAGTACATAGACCCCTCTTTTACTGTTTTTCAAATGTTTTGGGGGTGAAACACATGTGCCTACTTGTTACTTTCATGCTTTCCATGTTTTCATGTCATATGCTTGCTATGTTCATTAGTACACTTATAGTACATGATTTTATTATGTTTTTGCTATGTATGTCCATTTAGTGCATACTTAGTACATTGTTTTAGATCACATGCTATGTATGTCCATTTAGTGCATACTCAGTACATTGTTTTACATCACATCCTATGTATGTCCATTTAGTGCATACTTAGTACATTGTTTTACATCACATGCTATGTATGTCCATTTGTTGCATACTTAGTACATTGTTTTACATTACATTTCTGTTTCATATGTTCCAGTAGCATATGGACACATTGTTTTACATTTCTACTTGGTATGTTCACTTAGCATACTAGGTACATTATTTGTCATAAAACATGCTTACATTTGGTATAACATTTGGTTTGTTTAACGAACTAATACATTCATTAACACCGATCATGCTGCTCGGTAGTAGGTAGTGGTACCATAGGACTTGACAACTCCCATTCCTGAAATCCTAGGTTTGTTTGGGTGGAAGGAATGACCGAATCCGAAAACATTTCTAGGTAGACCTTTGACTTTGTTCCAGGGTTTATCCTACAGTCTCAAGGCTTGGATGTAGACGTTTAACATTACCGCATAGATGTTTATATCAGTAAAGCATGCATTATTTTACAACGCATAACTTTTGATTTATTCAAATACTTTGTTTTGTACATTTTCTTTTACATATGATTAAGTAGTCATTTTTTTACTTATCATACATGAAATTTATTTACGCATTACATGATTTACATTTGACATTAGACATGGTTTTCACACAAACATTTTGACATTGATTATACATAAACATTTTTACATTGGTGGTTTGTTTGGTAAGTGATTTAAGTAACGAGGCGTGTGTAATATGATAAAAGCATGGTGGATACGCCGCTGGTACTTCCTATATATAAGTGCTTTTATGATATTACATATCGTAGCGTTATTTAAACCATTTCAATTTTGACATATTACATTTTACACAAATTAACATATCTTTACAAAACATTGTTTTACAAACAACACATTTTATACAAATTCATTTTACTTGGTTAATTATTTAACCATACATATTTCTTTTATATCATCTGTTTCCTTATTAATTTTTATATGATTTATAAAACAAAAACATTTTACAAGGTTCATGACTACTTTTGTTAAACATTTTCTTTAAACATTTAACGTGGTGGGGTGTGACAGAAGAGTTGGTGTCAGAGCTCATGGTTATAGGGAATTAGGTTATTAGTAATGCTTTGACCTAGTCTATAACCTTCCTAGGACCCTAACACAAGATCCTTGTGTTTAGATCTTAAAACAATACCGTTACTTATCCCTAGGTGACAACCACAACAAGAACACAAATTTCAAAGCCGCTTTGAAAACCAATCATCTGTTCTAGGATGATTTATTATAAGGTTTTGAACCCTCTAAGTTTTCAAAATCTCGTCAAAGTTGGGTCTTATAATGTGAACATATGCAATCTGGAAGGGTGGATGCCTGTACTCTGAATTTTCTGTCTAAGGCTAGAGTGTTCGTACAAATCCGCATAATCGGACCAGTCACTCTTACCTGGGAACTCTTGGGGTGAGTGTCCACTTATAGGCTAAAGCATGTCTTCGCGATACATTAATATGACCCGTTTACTTTGATTTGTCACCGTCTCATTTGTTTGCCATAGGTAACAAACAAATGATTGCAATTTTATACGTTTCCATTATGTTATGATTATCCGATAACATTTCACTTGTTTCTTCCTATACCTTTCATTTCTTCTTGAATGTCTTTTCATCGCGACGACGCTCAGATATCCGAGCAGACTGCCAAATTTGCCCAGCGAATAGGTGAAGTAATCCTGAAGTCTATGGATTTAGGTGTCGCCATGTCTCATCTCAATAATGAACCCACCCAAGAAGCATCGAAAGAAGCAGAAGCCAAGCCTTCGAAAAGGTCAAGGAAGCGTATAGCCTCAAAGAATCCTCCAGTCGTTGCCCCAAATCAAGCAGAACCTAGCAAGGTGGCAGCACCACTAGCCAGGAAGCCGTACTTGGGAGCTGCCCCATGGTGCAATTGATGCAACCGTCATCATTCAAATCAGATACCCTGCTTCAAATGTACCCATTGTGGACGATGAGGACATTTGATTGACATATGCCGCTTTGCTATTCAAGGCAAAGCTGTTGCAAACTTTGCTGTTGCTCAACCTCCTGCCAAGGAAACCTTATGCTGGTACTGCACTGATGTGCAACAAGTGTAATGCACCTCACCGAGCTTACCTGCAGTGTCGTCTGTGTGCATCATGTGGACGACTCGGTCACCTGGCAAATGCTTGTCAATTCAACCCAATCCAAGGTGGTCCAAACCAACCCCAAGTCAATCCTGCTCAAGCTCGTTTACCGTCTGGTACTTGGTACAACTACGGTGAGACGGGCTATTTCCGGAACAAGTGATCAAAGATTGTCAATGCAAATCTGACCCACGGATAAGCATTTGGCTGAGTATAAGATGTTGTTGTTTTATTCTTATGCTTTTGTTTCTTTGTTTTTCTTGTAATGTGAAACAATCAGTTTTGTTTATAAATAAATCATTGTTCGCAAATTATGATGTACAAGTGTAGTTACATAAGTGTATGGCATTTCCCTATGATACCTACATCAACGAAATATGTTCTTTACAAAACTACTCTTATGAATCTCCCACTCTTGTGTTTGCTCGTGATTTCCTTGAAAATTTCTAAGTACTCGTTTCATTCTAAGAGACGAAGTACAGGAAATAAAGTGACATTATGAGTAATCCTGCTTTTTGCACATCTGTGCCTTTAAATCCTTGGTTTGATAACTAAGGGTATTCCTCAATCTCATACCCATTACATTCTGATTTTCATAACAACATGCATATCATAAGTTTTCAAAACAACCTCTATGATTTCAAAACATTCCATATAGTTTGAAAAGATTTTTTAACATAGTATATTTACTTAATATATCAAGTGCATGATTTCAAAAGCATCATTCATGTTTTCAAAAACCTTATACATAATTTCAAAATTCATCTCGCATGATTTTAAAACATTTTTATACTCATCTAATACACCTACTTTATGATTTCAAAAGTATTATGTAAGATTTCAAAAACATTAAACCCATTTTCAAAAGAGAACCCCATGCATAGTTTTCAAAAACATTTTCCCCATACATTGACTTAACCTTCAAACTCTGCTTCATATGTCGCCTTGGCATATCTAGCGCCTCAACTTCATGATCATTTTACCTCATGTATCGACTCAAGCATGCCTAGTGCAAGGTTTTGAAATGCCTCCCGCTTTTCAAATCACAAAATCCATATGAGATCTTCTTACCTTCACAATTAGATCCTTGTGGATGATTATCGTTCAAATCAGAGTCCTTCATTGGATTCCTGTGACACCTGTGTTTGTAATCATTGTAAACAGTTTAGTTATCAATAAAATAATGTTATTTGACCCCAATATTTGTTTGTTTATGTTTGACATTTTTTTTATGTTTTGATTTTTGTTCAATTTCAAACTCTATATCGCTTTCTAGAGAGTTATACGCAAACTGGTGCGTAAACGTAATCAATTTAACGTGACAAACACTCTGGAACATCAATATATGCTAAACATACCTTAAATAATCTTTACATAACTTAGAAATAAGTTTTGAAGGCTTTGGTATGGCAAAATCAAGTTTATTCGCTTACAGAGACTAAATTCAACAAACTACGAAAGTATGCCGATTCATACTGAAACAGACATTCTGGAACTTGATCATAAGTTAAACATACCCTAAATATCCTTTACATAGCTTTGAAATAGGCTTTGAGGGGTTCGGTATGCTAAAATAAACTTTTTGGTCATTCAGGGACTAAAAGCGTTAAAAAGTGCATAAGTTTGCATTTTCGCGCATAACTTACGTTCTGAATACATCCGGACATCCAAAAATTTATGTAATCATTAAAATATTTTATTTTAGTGATTGGCATGAGAAAAATCCATTCGTCCCGTAATTTGGATCGTTTTTCGCGTTCATGCGTATTTCGTCGTAATTAAGCGAATAACGCGTCCGTACGGCCAAACGAACCGACATCCGGCATATTTTTGAACAAGTTTCATGTCCCTCATGTTTAGGCATCATTGTAGGGCCTTAATGTTGGCTTAACGGGCCTTAGATATGTCAGAAATGAGCTTAAACCATTATAGGGACCATTTCTGTAATTTCTAAAAGTTGTTTGCTGAACAGAAGCTCAGGCGGCCCGCGTAAGACCCCCTTACTCTTATGCGGCCCATGTGAAAGTATAAGACATGCAAAAATCAATTTCCAGCTGTTTCCAGCTTGTTCCAACTTATTTTCTCACTTGCAAATGGTATTTTCAATACTATGGGCTCATATTAGGGGCTCCCATTGTTTTAGAAAACAATGGGTGCAAGTGTACGACCTAGATCAAAGCTTGGGTTTCAAAAAACGATCTTAACGGTTCTATGAAATCTATAAATACCCCCACCCACTTCACTCTCAAACTCACACCTTTGAATCTGAATTGGTTCTCTAAGTTGATATGATTATCACTTCATACCTGAGAATATTCGGATCAAAGCTTCCGTTCTTGGACCCGTTGTAAGTCCTCTTTCGTTCTTTTATGCGTTTTTAGCACGAAATTCAAACTTTGTTTGACTTTCTGCATTAACCAGTTTATGGTCAACACGAAGTTCGTTTGAACTTCGCAACGTGAGCGTAATCACGATGGTTATAGTCCCTAGTGACTATACCTACTGATTACCACGTTATTTAGGTGTAGTGACGAGTCGTAGTTTTGGCCAAAATGCGTATTTTCTAACCAAACTACTTTTTGGTATCAAAACCGTTTGTTTTGATGCCAAACCTGTTTTCTAAATTCGTTAAACATGTTTTAACATGTTTAGCTCGTCACTTTAGGTTTAGTGCTTATGTAGGGTCGTAAGGTAAGCGGTCTAAAAAACCGCTTATACTTTCGAAGCGACCCGTTTGGTCGATCATTAGGATCTGACCAAACACTTTAGGTGACCATAGTTGTATAGGGAATAACCTTCCGAGGTTATACCTTATGGTCACTGCATTTAGTTAGTTGTATAATAGGTATTTTATATGCCTTAGGAAATTACCAAAATGCCCTTTTTATGCCATAATTCATTTTAAGCATATGTAACATAAATTTTGACATCTAAACTGATTAGACAACAATATTAGACATGTTAAGGCATATTTTACTTGTCATAGGACTAGTTAGGCGGTCCGAACACGTTTTACGCGATCGACGCGTTAAAGTAGTATAAGCTACCTAAACGAGTCGTAATGGGTTGTAAGCACTTAGGATAATTTCCGTTTTATAATGTAGGCTTTGTTAAACCATATTACATAAGTTCCTACACTGATTTGGTTTAGGAAACCACATTTTATCTGATCCTCCGATTTAGGTCCGTTTATTTACATATTTACCTACATTAGGTGTCGTTTGATTCCGTGATCTTTCTAGCATTGCTTGGTGGTTATCTAAAGACTCTTGAGCAATCTCAAGTGAGTACATAGACCCCTCTTTTACTGTTTTTCAACCATTTTGGGGTGAAACACATGTGCCTGCTTGTTACTTTCGTGCTTTCCATGTTTTCATATCATATGCTTGTTATGTTCATTAGTACACTTATAGTACATGATTTCATTGTGTTTTTGCTATGTATGTCCATTGTTGCATACTTAGTACATCCTTTTACATTTCATTTCACGCTACGTATGTCCATTTAGTGCATACTTAGTGCATTGTTTTACATTACATCACATGCTATGTATGTACATTCGTTGAATACTTAGTACATTTGTTTCACATCACATGCTATGTATGTCTATTGTTGCATACTTAGTACATTTGTTTTACATTAAATGCTTACATTTTGGTATGACATTTGGTTTGTTTAAATGGGACAAAAATACATTCATTAACATTGATCACGCTCATTAGTAGGTAGTGGTACCATAGGAATTGACAACTCCCGTTCCTGACATCCTAGGTATGTTTGGATGGAAGGAATGACCAAATTCTATACACATAACTTAGATAAACCTTTAATTTGTTTAAGGGTTTATCGCCACTGTCTCTAGGCTAAAATGTATGCATTTTCACAACACCGCATAGATGTTCGTATCAGTATAGCATGCATTTCCACAAAACATAACTTTGATTTAAACTATGTTTTACTTCAATACCTTGTTTTGTGCATTTTTACCTATGGTTTTGTTGATATATTTCACTTGCCAAACATGATATTTTGGATACACATTACATGATTTACATTTGACACATGAACATTTTGGCATTGGTTGTACATTACATGATTTACATTTTGACATAAACATTTTGACAATTGGTATAAACATGAATATTTTACATTGGTGGTTTGTTTGGGTAAGTGATTTAAGTAACGAGGCATGTGTAATATGATACAAGCATGGTGGATACGCCGCTGGTACTTCCTATATATAAGTGCTTGTATGATATTACACATTGTAGCGTTATTTAAATCATTTCAATTTAGACATATAACATTTTACACAAATGACATATTTTTCACAAGACATTGTTTTACAAACTGTTTATTTTATACAACTCATTTTACTTGGTTATTTAATTAACCTTACATCATTCTTTTAAATAATCTGATTTTCTTACCAAGTTTTCATATGATTTATAAAAGAAAACACTTAACAAAGTTCATGACTAATTTTTATTAAGCATTTCTTTAAACTCAAGTCATGAATCCTATTTTCACAAAACCTATGTATCTCACAGGCATTTTTATGCTGGCGTACCTATTTTCACATGTGTTTCAGGAGCTAATGCATAGGGTTGTTCAAGATACACTAGGGTGGACTCGGGCCTTAGTGACATAAAATGAAGACAGACTAGTTTAATTATGTTATGTTCTCTTTGTTTCTTGTTTTAAAGACAATGTAACCCCCCTTTGTTTATAAATAAAACAGAACTTTAATTACCATGGTTATGAAACAATAATTCGGTTACAACACTCCCCGACATTTCTGCCGTGGTTGCATGTTATACGCGGTCGGGGTGTGACAGAAGAGTTGTTATCAGAGCCAATAGTTATAGGGAATTAGGTTATTAGTAATGCTTTGACCTGTTGGTGCACTGAATGTCTGCTGATTTCGTCATTATCAAGTCTTGTGTCTAGGATTGTTTGAATGATCATGCATTAGGGTTTAAGTTAGATTTTTATGTGTTATACATGAGATTTCGCTTGAAAGGGATTGTTGTTGCTTGAAGCGAAATCACAACACATGATTTCGCTTCAGATAGTCTCAAGCGAAATCAGGCACCTTATATATAGGTGGTTGGTCCTTTGAAGGGAAATAACTAGGTCATTGTACGTGTGACGAAGTGCTGACGGATCTGTATCAGAAAACCTTGTACAAGCACTCAAATCAATCAGAAAAGAAAGATTAAAAGGATTAAAGCTGTTATGACTTAGTTTACTTTGATTCCGCCTCTGTAAACTGAGTTGAACTACCTTGACTGACGTTTTAGGGTCATACAACGGTCCAACAAGTGGTATCAGAGCTAAGGACGAGGAGTTCATACCATAGCAGCGGATTATCTTCTTTCTACTCACTTCTTTTTACATTTTTCAGATCTGAACTATTTCCAACGGTCGAAATGGTCTAGTTTTCGAGTATATCGTGTAAAACAGTGTTTTAACAAAGCCTACAAAGATTCGGACTAAATTTCAGCTTAAAACATGTTAAAACTGACCTAAAATCAGATTTCGCTTGAAGTTGTTCGTAGTTTATAGGTGATTTCGCTTCAGATCTGGTTATTTGGACTGGTTCGCTTGAAATCCTGCTGAAGCGAAATAGTTATTGTTGGATTTCGCTTGATATTTCCTGAAGCGAAATAGTGTTTTCGCTTGAACAGTTGAAGCGAAACTGTTCCCTTTGTTTTCGCTTGTGGAGTTTCGCTTGAGGGCCTGATAAGCTGAAGCGAAATAGTTGGGTTCACTTGAAACTATTTGTTTTGACAATTGTTTTGTTGAAGCGAAATAGAGGATTTCGCTTGTAATAGATTTGTTAACTGATTTCGCTTGAAGCTGTTTACTTCAAGTATTTCGCTTGAACTGTTAATTTTTCAAAACTTAAAATTTTTCTAAGTGTTTGATAATCTTGCAGATACGATCAAGATGAATGATATTTTCATGAATCCTTTCAGCGACATGTACGCATTTGCTGGAGATTCCGGAAACAACGAAACGTCTTCTAGTGATGCAAACAAAAGTCCACTGAAAGAAAGAAAGAAAGAAGGAAGCTTGGGAGTCCGAAAGCGCATTTGGAACATTTAACAAACCTCCTAAGCTGATGGCTATAGAAGATTATAGCAGGTGGGCAACAAAATTCGAAGATTGGTTGATGGCATTTGCTTTTCCTAGTTGGAAGAGTATGAAGAATGGTTTTGAACAAGGAAAGAAAAATGGTGAAGCGTTAAGATCAACTGAAGAGATTGACAATTTTGTGGCTGAGCAAAAATGTGTGGCATTATTGTTTCAATCGGTGCGTGAAGACATCATTTCACTGATAGAATACTCCAATTCTAAAGACTTATGGGAAAAACTTGAAAAGAAGTGTCTTGGAAGCAAAGAGATTGTAAAAAATAAAAGGAAACTTCTTAGGAAAGAGTTTGATATGTTTGGTTGTCTTAAAAATGAATCGGTGTGTAAAATGATTGAAAGGTTTGGTTATCTGAAGTTGGAATTAGCAAGACATGATATCAAATATTCTGAAGAGGAGCAAGTCGACAAATTGTTCGATTCGTTGCCAGACGAGATGGAATGGAGATATTATGCTCTCATGCTTAAGAATACTATTCCTTCTGATTTGTTGAAACCAGATTTGGTGATTGAGAAACTGGAAAGTCATGAACTGGAATTGAAGAAGACGTACAAAGTTAATCATTCATCTTATCAACAAAATCTGGATCTATACTATCCAAAGAGCATGATGCCGAAAGCTACTTCTCCAAAGACTGCATTTTCTGCTGAAAATGTGTCGACAGTCGGTAAAGAAAGTCAAAGTGGTCAAAGCAGTGGAAGTCAAAGTGGTTTTCATAGTGGATCTACGTCTTCTGCAATTCATTCTGATGCAAAGTTTTCTTGCAATATCGCGATAGATCTGAAGAACGCACAGAATTTTGATGCGGAGTCGGCTAAGCAACAAATGGTCTTTCTAGCGTCTGTTTTGGAATCCTACGAAGGATTGGTGGCTGGAAAAATCGGGAATACAAATCTGACGAAAGAAGACTACGATCAGATAGACCCTGAAGAAATGGAGCTGATCGATATTCGTTGGGCAATGGCAAGTGCAGTTCGACGTGCACAACGCTTCATGGAGATTACAGGGAGAAAAACGATCGGTGGTCCGTCTACTAAGTTGGGGTTCGATAAATCGAAGGTGACTTGCTTCAAGTGTAAGCAGAAGGGTCACTTCAAACGAGAATGCCGAAACGCTTATGTTGATGAGTCAGAGAATCCGTTTCGAGATGATTATTACAAAAAGGCAATCTACCATCAGAATAAATCTGAGCCGCCTAGATTGAAGCAGTCTGAAGATAACAGAGACAAATCAAGGGCTCTTGCTGTGATTTATGATGATGAGGGGTATGATTGGAGTAAGGAAGTTCTACCGGAAGAAGATGCGGTGGGTTACGCATTTATGGCAAGCAATAATGAACCTAAGCCATGGAAAGATGATCGTACTGAGGAACAGAAGTATAAATACCGGAAAATGACTGCTGAAACAAAGATTATTAGACTTTCTGGTATCTTTCTGGAAGCTAGAAGAGCAAACAGATGGGATCCAGATAGAGAGTGCTATCTTGATAGGTATGGCAACATTGCAATTGATGACAAAACGATAGATATTGAAGCCATCATCAAGGAGTACCAAGAAGAAGATGAATATTGGCAGCACAAGTGGTGGGGAACACCGACATCAAAGATGATTGAAGAAGCGAAAGAGAAAGAGAGAAAAGAGAAAGAGGAGAAAGAGAAGAAAGAAAAGCAAGTTGATACAGGCATAATTGATACTACGCAATAGTTGACAGCTGAGAACCTGGGAGTTATGGCTGACAAAGTGCTAGCTGCAAAAGCACTTGAGGTAGATCCTAATTCTGTCACTGAGTCAAAGGGATCGGTCAGTCAAAGTGTGTCAACAAATGCGTCAGGTAACAAGATTGATGGAAATGCTGACTGCAAAAATTGCACCAAACAATGCAATTTTTGTAGCACTGTCACGTATCTTAACAATGAGAAAATTCAGAATCTGACAACAAAGGTTAGAAATGTTGAAAATCAGATTCTTGATCGTGACAAAAGTGTAAGAGCTTCAACTGAACGGAACAAAGATTTAACGGCTCAAATTGAAAATGATAAAAAGGAACATGAGAAACTAAAATCTGAAAATGAAAAGTTAATTCTTGAAAACCGTCAAATTTCTAAAAAGTTTGAGAAGTTGAAAAACATTGTCAAAGATAGTGATGATCGTAATGGCAAAACTTTTAAAGAAAATGAACATCTAAGAGCTGTTTTGAGATTAAAAGAAGAATCGATTAATGAACAACTGGATCAAATTGCTAAATTGAAACTTAAAGTTCAAGAAGCAGAAATTGAGAATGAACGAATCCAGTTGAAGCTTAACAGTTATAAATCGGCAAGCTTTGTTTTGCAGCATATTGTTCCTAAACCTATAGGGAAAAACAAAGATGGCGAGGATGTGTTTTCTGATGGAACGGGTATAGGTTTTCACAAAGTTCCACCTCCAATTTTAGACAACTACACGAAAAAGCAGTCTAGTTTGGTGGAAATTGAGGAAGAAAGTGAAGTTAAACTTCCTGAAAACATTGATGTCACGTTTACATCTTCCAATGAAGAGGGTGTCCAAAATGATGTGGTGAAAAGTGTGGTAGACAAAGTGCTTAAACCGGATTGTGACACTTCTGAGGAGGATGGGTGTTTCTTTGATAAATACATTCCGAAACTAAAGTCCAAAAACAACTTAAGTGATGAACCGGGTCTTGTGATGTACAAGATGGCTGGATCTGATAAGTTGTATTCGGATTCAGAGTTTCCAATTGAGAATGTTAACATGAATAAATTGACAAATGTTTTTAAACTTGTTGAAGTCGAGTTGTCAGCTGTGAACAATCTGAGTCGAAAGAAAGACAGGGTTTATAACAAGAAAACTGTTTATTCACCATGTTTTTACAATAACAATCGAAACAATTGGTCGGGTGATTATCGGGGTGGTAATAGTTATCGGAAGAACAATTTTCAAAACAAGAGGTTTACTGAAAAGAAGGTGTTTGTGAATGGTTCACGGTTACTTTCTGATGAGAAAAATGAAATCTTTTCAAAATCGAATGAAGAGTTTTTTGAGAAAAGAGCTTCACAGGCTCAGTCTGAAGGCACGAGTCGAGTAGCTGATACTCGTACTTGTTTTAGATGTGAACAAGTTGGTCATATTGCACGAAAGTGTACATATGTGAAGCCTAGGACTGAAGCTGTGAAGGTTCAACAAAAGAAGGTTGATGTGAAGGGTAAATCACCAATGTATGTTGAGAAGAAAGTGATTGAGAAGCAAAATGTTAAAAACAACAATGTAAAAGCAAAAAATGAACCTGTAAAGAAAGTGGTAACTCAAAATGACAAATTTTATAAACGGGTTGCATTAACTGAACAAATTTGGAAACCAAAAGGTGAAATGAAAAGTTCAACTTCTGAAGTGAAAAAGGCTGAAGAATCAATTTCGGTTGATTATGATGCAAGTTTTCCACCTTTGAAGGCTAAAAATTTCAAAATTCAAATTGCTAGAGTCAAGGCTACACCTAAGGCTGATGAGGCCTGGGTGGACACCATGTTTGAATAAGCAGTTTGAATTGCCGGAGCTTCCTGGTTCGCGAAGCATGAATCGGCATCTTTCTTGAAGTTGGTTAAATTGTAGTTTGTTTTGTGCATGATCTTCCACAACTAATATCCAGATGGATTATGGATAGTGGTGCATCTCGACATATGACAGGAAAAACCGCGTTGCTGTATGATGTGAAGAACATTAATGGTGGTTATGTGGGATTTGCTGGTCATGAAGGTGGTAGAATTGTTGGTGAAGGAACGTTATCCAATGGGATAGTGACGTTTGAGAGAGTTAAGTACATCACTGAGCTGGAGAACAATTTGCTTAGTATCTCACAGATTTGTGACAATCAGTATACTACTCACTTCACTGATAAAGAGTGTTTGATTTTGAAACCTGGTTTTGTTGTTCCTGAAGAATGGATTATCATGAGGGCACCTAGAGTGAATGATTTATATGTGTTAGACATGTCTGTAGCAACTACAACTACTGGTCAAGCACATTGTTTTGTGTCTAGAGCAACTGAGAAAGAATCCAGATTGTGGCACCGCAAGATGGGGCATATTCACCTAAGGAAGATGAATCACTTGGTGCACAATGATTTGGTATTGGGAGTTAATATCAAAGGTTTTCATCTGGAAGGGGAGTGCATTAGCTGTATCAAAGGCAAGCAGAAGAAAAAGTCACACCCTACAAAGCAAGTCAATTCAGTTTCAAGACCTCTGGAAAGACTTCACATGGATTTGTTTGGTCCTGTGAATGTTAAAAGTGTTACAGGAGATTACTATTGTTTGGTCGTTACTGATGATTATTCCAGATTTTCATGGGTTTCTTTCTTGAAGACAAAAGATGAAACATTTGACAGTTTGATGGGGCTGTTCAGGAAGATAGAGAATTTGTACCAAAGGCGTATCAAGAAAATTAGAAGTGATAATGGTACTGAATTCAAGAACAGCAAGATGGAAGAATTTTGTGATGAAAGAGGTATTTTGCATGAGTTTAGTGCTCCGTACACTCCGCAGCAGAATGGAGTCGCAGAACGCAAAAACCGGACGCTAATCGAGACGGCTAGAACTATGCTCGCAGATTCAAAGTTACCGATTAATTTTTGGGCTGAAGCTGTTTCTGCCGCATGCTATACGCTCAACAGGGTTCTAACTGTCAAGGAGTTCAACAAAACATGCTTTGAGTTAATCAATAACCGCAAACCGAATTTGAAGTATCTAGAACCGTTCGGGTCACCTTGCACGGTTATAGAGCCTTTTGGAAAGTTTGGTCCGAAGTGCATTGAGGGTATATTTGTTGGTTATTCAAATCCATTGCTACGTGTCTTCGTTCCAAGTGAGAAGCGGATTATTGAAGCTGCAAATGTTGAATGTCAAGGTTATACAATGCCGCCGCAGAATCCTGGTGATTCATGGCGTTATCATTATGACAAACTTTGGGATTCGTTGGACATGAGAGAAGAATCAGAGGATGACGAAGATTTCTTTGATGAGTTGGATATTTTGCGTGAATATGAGTCACAGTTAAGGTTCCCAGCTGAGTATTCAAGAAGACCACGGGAAACTTCAAATGATGATGAAGCAGGTCCAAGTAATGCTGGTGAACATGATGATGTCCAACAGAATGAAGTTGCTCAAGATAATTAGTCGGTTCAGAATGATGATTTAGAAGCTGAAAACATGCCAGTATTTGATCATGGTGATTCAGATTCTGAGGGGGAGCAAATTCAGATTTCAAGTCAAACAAACCAAGTTGGTGAACAAGATGCAGAGCAGAATGTTACTAATCTGGAGGGAAATGTAGATGTTCAAAGTGAAGTGATGCCGCGAACTTTTTCATATCATCCAGAGGAATTGATCATAGGAGAATTACAGGCTGGAGTTCGCACTCGAAATCAGATTGATAAAGGGCTTACTTGTTTTTATACAAAAGTTGCTCCTTTGCAAACTGAATTCTCATTAAGTTGTTTTATCTCGCAGATTGAACCAAGAACTTACAAAGAGGCGCTTACTGAAGACTCTTGGGTCAATGCTATGCAGGAGGAACTTAATCAATTCGAGAAATTGGGAGTGTGGAAGTTAGTTGATTTGCCGGATGGTCATAGGAAAATTAACACTAAGTGGGTGTTTAAGTGTAAAAGGGACGATAGAGGAGTTGTTGTAAGGAACAAAGCTCGACTCGTTGTTCAGGGCTTTAGTCAACAGGAGGGGATTGATTTTACCGAAGTCTATGCTCCTGTAGCACGACTAGAGGCAATCAGAATTTTTCTTGCATTTGCGTCTTGGAAGAATTTCAAAGTATATCAGTTGGATGTTAAATCGGCGTTTCTTTACGGGAAGGTTAAAGAGGAGGTTTATGTTGGTCAGCCGTCGGGCTTTACTGACCCAATCCACAAAAACAAGGTCTACTTATTGGACAAAGCGTTGTATGGTCTACATCAGGCACCGAGAGCATGGTACGAGACTTTGTCTCAACACCTACTCGCTAACAAGTTCATACGTGGAACTGTGGATGCCACTCTCTTCACTAAAGTCGTTGATGGTCATCTTCTGATAGTACAAATTTATGTGGACGATATAATCTTTGGGTCGACGAATGAAAATCTATGCAAAGATTTTGAATCAGTGATGAAGCAGAAGTTTGAAATGTCTTCAATGGGGGAAATGAAATTCTTTCTGGGATTACAAGTTGAACAACTTCCTGAGGGAATTTTCATTCATCAGTCAAAGTACGTTCATGATATTCTAGAGAAATTTGGGATGTCAAGTTCTACTCCAGCTGCTACCCCACTTGCAACAAATCATGGGATTCACCCAGATCTCACCGGAGATAGGGCTGATGAAACGTTTTATCGATCCATGATAGGTTCTTTAATGTACCTAACTGCTTCACGTCCTGATATTATGTACCCAACGTGCCTCGCAGCAAGATTTCAGTCTAACCCAAGAGCATCACATATGATTATTGTGAAGAGGATATTGCGCTACCTGAAAGGAACTCCTTCATTGGGGTTGTGGTATCCTAGGAAAGGTGATTTTACACTCGAAGGGTATTCCGATTCGGATTTCGGATGCTGCAAAGTGAATTCAAAATCAACAACTGCAGGATGCCAGTTCTTTGGTCCTAGATTGGTTACCTGGCAGTGTAAGAAACAAACGTCTGTGGCGTTATCTACATGTGAAGCGGAGTATGTTTCTGCTAGCAGTTGCTGCTCTCAGATCCTGTGGATACAGCAACAGATGCGCGACTACGGTTTGCAGTTTCTTAACACACCTCTTTTTGTTGATAATGAGGCCGCAATAAATATAACTAAAAATGCAGTACATCACGCTAAAACGAAACACATAGAAATTCGTCATCACTTTATTCGTGATTGTTTTGAGAAAAAGTTGATACGAATTGAGAAAATCCACACAGACGAACAGAAAGCTGATTTACATACCAAAGCTTTTGATAAAAATCGGTTTAAATATCTGTTAAAACTGAACGGTATGAAGCGTCTGTCGGTGTCGGATGGCATAATTGGCGTTGATGAGGCTACTGTTGTGGATGAAGATGAGAAACAATCTGCAATGGTTTGTCGCATTTTTACTTGTTTTAGTATTTAGGGGGAGTAGATGTTTGTACATAGTTTATTTTCTGAAAATACAAAAACAGTAAAAAATGCAAAAATACAAAAACATGATAAAATAAAATGCAAAAATACAAAAACATGATAAAATCTGAAAAAGAGCTTGTGTATATGGGGAAAATGATAGTACATTGGCTAAACGGTCACGGTATGCTAAAGATTTGGAATGTTTAAAAGAGTTAAACAATCTTACTGATGATGTGTCGATAGGTTTTCACACATTTAGTAGATTTATTCGGGATATAAACCTAAATTCAAACTTGTGAATTCGTGGGGAACACTACTTGGATATATAGGTAACCCCTGAAATCTCGTTTGAAAGGTCTCGTAATCTGATATACTAGGTCTTTATACTCTATGATATCTGGGGTATTATTCCGGGACTTCTGCTGAACGGTGGTTCTGACCTAGTCCCTGGCTAATACTTGCTTTAATGCTTGAAACACAGCATTACACCCTCAGCATGCTGAAACAATAAAATTGATATATGCTGCTGTTGTAAGCAAAAAGATCCTCTAAAGGGGACACACCTGAAAGTCGAAGCTGATATCTCTCTGCGTATACGGAAGTATCGATCTGAGATCCCTCGGCCCTCGCATACCTAAATTATATACAGATATCATTGTAGTATTCTCATCTGTAAGACTGATTATTGAGATTCTGGATACGGGAGTATATTCAAGAGGTGGGACACATGAATGATCTAAGTTCTTAATTCATCTAAATCGTATCCTGAGTAAGTTGAAATTTGTATGGGAATTTAAAATGGATCAGTATATCGACAATCGAGGTAAATTGTTTAAATCTGAGTATGAAATGTAGCTTAACGATACTTGTGATTTGTCTGAAAAAGCTGATATGATTCCCTGACACGCTCATCAAAAATATGTTTGTAAATAGTTTACTTTGTTTAATTTCTGCAATTTAAGTTTCTTGTATTTCATTTCTTAGTTTAGATCACTTTATAAAATTAAAAAAAAAATTATTTCTGCTTTATTTTAGACAAACCAAAGTGGAGAGTTGATTGTTGGATTCTCAGATGTTTGAAGCAGATGCAGGAGATTCTGAGCTGAAGAATGAGGAGAGCTTACTTTGAAGAAGTTTTGATTTGTTTTGAAATGACAAAAACAAGTTCATTAACTTGATACTTGTTATTTTCAGAAAATGTTTGAAAATGTTGTTTTTAAAATCAGTTTGTTTCGTCAAAAGATCAACCAAGGTCATTAAATTGAACTTGGTAGATTAATTGAGTAATCAGGGTCATTAACTTGGACCTGAATACTTGAGTGGTTTATTAAAGCTGATTGAGGTTGTGTTTTATCGTTGGAAAGATAGAATGGTTATGTTTGTTTGTTGAGAAACAGGTTTTATCTTCATTATTTTCCACGGAAGCTATTTGACAAAGCTTGAACCAGATATCTCAGATTTTAGCATATTGAGAAGGGGAGTCTGTGAAAGGGGGAGTCTGGATCAACAGTCAAAGGGAAGATTGAAGTTTAAAGTTTAAAGCTTGAAGATAAAGATTGATGAGAGTTTTTATAATGGTTGAAGATTGTGAAAGACAAAGACTTGAAGCCAAAGACTTCATCAACATCCAAGGGGGAGTCTGTTGGTGCACTGAATGTCTGCTGATTTCGTCATTATCAAGTCTTGTGTCTAGGATTGTTTGAATGATCATGCATTAGGGTTTAAGTTAGATTTTTATGTGTTATACATGATATTTCGCTTGAAAGGGATTGTTGTTGCTTGAAGCGAAATCACAACACATGATTTCGCTTCAGATAGTCTCAAGCGAAATCAGGCACCTTATATATAGGTGGTTGGTCCTTTGAAGGGAAATAACTAGGTCATTGTACGTGTGACGAAGTGCTGACGGATCTGTATCAGAAAACCTTGTACAAGCACTCAAATCAATCAGAAAAGAAAGATTAAAAGGATTAAAGCTGTTATGACTTAGTTTACTTTGATTCCGCCTCTGTAAACTGAGTTGAACTACCTTGACTGACGTTTTAGGGTCATACAACGGTCCAACATGACCTAGACTATAACCTTTCTAGGACCCTAACGCAAGTTGTCTTCTGTTTAGATCTTAAAACATGCACTTCACCTATCCTTAGGTGATTGCCAAAACAAGAACCCAATTTTCCGAAACGTTTTTTGAAAATCAATCATATGTTTTTAAATGATTTGTTATAAGGTTTTGAACCCTTTGATTTTTCATAATAATTTTGAAAATTTAATCATCCATTTTTGAATGGTTCCTTTTGGCCTGGTGCCTTCCAAGTTTTCAAAATCTCGTCAAAGTTTTGGGTTCTAAATAGTGTGAACACGTGCAAACTGGAAGAGTGAATGCCTGTACCCTGGGTTTTTTGTCTAAGGCTAGAGTGTTCATACAAATCCACATAATAGGACCAATCACTCTTACCTGGAAACTCTTGGGGTGAGTGTTCACTTATAGGCGAGCATGTCTTCGCGATACATTATTTTTGACCCTTTTACTTTGATTAGTCACGGTGTGTCGTTCGTTTGCTTTGTGGTAACGAACGAATGACCACCATCTTTGCTTCTGTCGATTTTTGTTTCATCTCATTCTTTTCATCTAATCATCTCACTTGTTTCCTCTCATGTTTCCTCTATTAGAATGCCTCCTCGACGCGAAAATCCGCTATCTAATGCCGAAATGGTAGATATCATGGCGCAGCATATGGTTGTTGTACTCCCAGACATTATTGCTCAAGTGAACCAAGCCAACAATAACCAGAATGCTCCATGCAATTTCAAAAGTTTCAATTCAGCTAAACCACTCAAGCTCAGTGGTTCTGAAGGGGCAACTGGGCTCCTTCAATGGTTCGAGAGCATGAAGAGTACGTTTCGTCACGTTCAGTGTCCTGAAAATCGCAAAGTTGAGTTTGCATCTAGCGTATTTCAGAAGAGGGCTCTTACATGGTGGAACAGGATTATGAGAGACCGTGGTGCTGAGGTTGCGTTAGCACAAACTTGGGCTGAGCTTAGGGCTCTTATGATGAGGGAGCTTTGTCCTCGTCATGAATTAAGGGCTTTAGAAAGGGAGTTTGATGATTTAAAACAAGATAGTGGTGAGCACCAGGCATACACTGACAGGTATGAGGAGTTGAGTTTACTTTGCCCTACCATGGTTACCCCACTCGAGAAAGCTATCGAGAGATATATTGATGGCTTACCTGACTCCGTACAAGACATCGCCACTGGTAGTAACCCTATCACAGTTCGTCAGGCAATCGAGTTAGCTGCGACTTTGACTAAGTCGCAGGTCCGAAAGGGGAAGCTACAAAGGAGGGGCAACAAGGGTAAGAAACAGTCATCTGACAAGGGTGAGAGCAAGAAAGGTAAGAACAAGAAGGGCAAGGATTCTGGCTCTTCGAAGGGGTCAAAGAAGCGTAAGGCTTCCCAAAATTTCGCTGTCACTGCCCAAGTTAATCAGGAAGCTCCAGACCAGCCTGCACAACCACCAGCAAAGAAACAGTATGCAGGGAATGCACCGTTGTGCAACAGATGCAATAGCCACCATCAGCCGCAAGTTCCTTGCCGTTTCTGTACTAACTGTGGGAAGTCAGGTCATCTTGCTGATGTTTGTTGTTTTGCTCAGAATCAGGTTGCACGTAATCCAGCTCAACAGGTTGCTCAACCGCCTGCTCAACAGCAGGCACAAGCTGCACGACCTCATTTTCCTCCTGGTTCATGCTATAATTGTGGGGATCTGACCCATTATCGAAACCAGTGTCCAAGGCTGGTTAATGCAAATCAGAATCAGGCTCAGGATCGAGGTCGAGTCTTTAACATGAATGCTAATGAGGCGCTCGCAGACAACGAGGTGGTGAACGGTACGTTCTTTGTTAACAATCAGTCTGCTTCTGTTCTTTTTTATTCATGTGCCGATAAGAGTTTTGTGTCATTGTCTTTTGATCCATTGCTTCACGTGTCTAGAACGAAACTAGGAAAGCCTTTGACAGTAGAAGTTGCTAGTGGTGAACCCGTTGTTCTTAATTCTGCTCTTCGCAACTGCCAGTTGAACCTTAATAACCATCTTTTTCCTATTGACCTCACACCTATGCAACTTGGGAGTTTTGACGTTATAGTAGGTATGGATTGGTTAGCCAAGCATCACGCAGAGGTAGTTTGTTTTGAGAAGATCGTTCGTTTGCCGCTTTCGACAGGTGAGATCCTACAAGTTTGTGGTGAGAAACCTGTTAATAGCCTCAAGCTCATGTCTTGTTTTCAAGCTCGAAAGTATCTGCGAAAGAACTATGTGGCCTTCTTGGCACATATTGTAGCAGACAAAGGCAAAGGTAAATATATTCAAGATATCCCTGTTGTTCGGGATTATCCTAAGTTGTTTCCTGAAGAGTTACCTGGTTTACCCCCAGCACGCCAAGTCGAGTTCCGTATTGATCTTGTACCTGGTGCAAATCCTATTGCTAGATCTCCATATCGTCTTGCACCGTCTGAGATGCAAGAGCTATCTAAGCAGCTTCAGGAGCTTTCAGACAAAGGTTTTATTCGTCCTAGCTTTTCACCTTGGGGTGCTCCCGTTCTTTTTGTTAAGAAGAAGGATGGATCCTTCAAGATGTGTATCAAGTATCGTGAGCTTAACAAGCTTACCATCATGAATCGATATCCCCTACCTCGCATTGATGATCTCTTTGATCAGTTACAGGGTGCTTCTTATTTTTCAAAGATTGATCTGCATTCAGGGTATCATCAACTTCGTGTGCATGAAGAAGATATTCCCAAGACAGCTTTCCGCACTCGCTATGGGAATTATGAGTTCACAGTTATGCCATTCGGTTTGACTAATGCTCCTGCTGTTTTCATGGACTTGATGAATAGGGTTTGTAAGCCTTATTTAGATAAGTTCATCATCGTTTTCATTGATGACATTTTGATATATTCTAAGACGCAAGCTGATCATGAGCAACATCTTGGTCTTACTCTGGGACTCCAAAAGAAAAAGAAACTTTTTGCCAAGTTCTCCAAGTGTGAATTTTGGCTTAAAGAAGTTCAATTTTTGGGACATATAGTCAACGAAAAAGGTATTCATGTAGATCCCTCCAAAATCAGTGCGATTAAGGATTGGGATACGCCTACTACTCCTACTGAGGTTCGTTCTTTTCTTGGTCTCGCGGGTTATTACCGCCACTTCATCGAGAACTTCTCAAAGATTGCAGTTCCTTTAACTGCTCTAACTCAGAAGAACAAACCCTTGGAATGGGGAATCAAACAAGAAGAAGCATTTCAGACCTTGAAGCAGAAGCTTTGTGATGCGCCTATTCAATCCTTGCCTGAGGGCAATGATGATTTTGTCGTGTATTGTGATGCATCAAACTTAGGTCTTGGCTGTGTTCTTATGCAAAGGAACAAAGTCATAGCATATGCATCAAGGCAGTTGAAGATACATGAGAAGAACTACACCACTCATGATCTTGAGTTAGGTGCAGTTGTATTCACTCTCAAAATCTGGAGACACTATTTGTATGGTACAAAATGTGTGGTTTTCACTGACCACAAGAGTCTTCGGAACATTTTCAATCAGAAAGAACTCAACATGAGGCAACGACATTAGGTTGAACTTCTAAACGACTATGACTGCGAAATTCGCTACCATCCTAGTAAGGCGAATGTCATGGCTGACACTTTAAGTCGTAAAGAAAGTGTCAAGCTTCATTGTGTTCGTGTTCAATCTGATATTCAAGCTCGATCTGATATCCAAACCCGCATTTCTCAGGATCAACATACTTGTGTTTCACACGGTTTGATGGGTAAGGAGTTACCCTATCACATTAAGCCTGATCTTGAACTGAAGGACAATGGATCATATTATTTCATGGACCGTTTATGGGTCCCAAGTCAAGATAATCTTCGCACCTTGTTTATGGATGAAGCTCATAAGTCTCGTTATTCTATTCATCCTGGTGCAGACAAAATGTATAAGGATCTTCGTGCTCAGTATTGGTGGCCTGTTATGAAGAAAGACATTGCTTTATACGTTTCAAAATGCCTTACTTGCCTTAAGATTAAGGCTGAACATCAACATCCTTCTGGTTTATTGGAGCAACCAGAGATTCCAGTTTGGAAATGGGAAAACATTGCTATGCATCTCATTACCAAACTTCCGCGCACAAAGAGATGTCATTATGCCATCTGGATAGTCGTTGATCGTCTTACAAAATCAGCGCATTTCTTGCCGATCCGTGAGGATCTATCTGCTGACAAGCTTGCTAAAATCTATGTGGATGAAATTGTATCTAGACATGGTGTTCCCTTGAACATTATTTCTGACAGAGATGCTCGATTCTCGTCTCGCTTTTGGAGAACCATGCAATCTGCTATGGGGACCCAACTTAATCTGAGCACAGCTCATCATCCACAATCTGATGGCCAAACTGAAAGAATAATCTAGACGTTGGAGGATATGCTTAGAGCTTGTGTGATCGATTTTGGTGGTAGTTGGGATTCACATCTTCCATTGATTGAATTCTCCTACAACAACAGTTATCACTCAAGCATCAACATGGCTTCTTTCGAGGCTCTCTATGTTCGAAAATGTCGTTCACCAGTCTGCTGGAATGAGATCGGTGAGGCTCAGCTTACTGGACCTGACCTCATTCTAGAGACAATAGATAAGGTTAAGAAAGTTCGTGATAACCTTCAGACAGCTTGAAGCCGTCAAAAGAGTTACGCGGACCGACGATGCAAGCCCTTGGAATTTCAAGTCGGTGATTGTGTATTACTTAAGGTCTCACCTTGGAAAGGTGTGATCAGATTTGGAAAGACATGAAAACTTGCACCTAGATATGTTGGACCATTCAAGATCGTCGAAAGAATCGGTAAGGTAGCCTACAGACTTGAGCTACCTCCTGAACTTGGAAATGTTCATCCAACCTTTCACGTGTCCAATCTCAAGAAGTGTCTAGCTGATGAGAACCTCCACATACTGCTTGATGAAATTCGTGTGGATAACACGATGCATTTTGTTGAGAAACCTGTGGAAATCATGGACCATGAAGTCAAGTAGCTTAACCGAAAGCGCATTCCTTTGGTCAAAGTTTGCTGGGAATCTAAACATGGACCCGAGTTTACTTGGGAACGTGAAGATCAAATGAAGGCGAAATATCCACATCTATTCTCACGAGTTTCCTCTAAACAAATTTCGGGACGAAATTTCCACAAGTAGGGGAGACTGTGACACCTGTGTCTGTAATCATTGTAAACAGTTCAGTTATCAATAAAATAATGTTATTTGACCCCAATATTTGTTTGTTTATGTTTGACATTTTCTTTATGTTTTGATTTTTGTTCAATTTCAATCTCTATATCGCTTTCTAGAGAGTTATACGCAAACTGGTGCGTAAACGTAATCAGTTTAACGCTACAAACACTCCAGAACATCAATATATGCTAAACATACCTTAAATAGCCTTTACATAACTTAGAAATAAGTTTTGAAGGCTTTGGTATGGCAAAATCAAGTTTGTTCGCTTATAGGGACTAAATTCGACAAACTGCAAAAGTATGCCGATTCATACTGTAACAGACATTCTGGAACTTGATTATAAGTTAAACATACCCTAAATATCCTTTACTTAGCTTAGAAATAGGCTTTGAAGGGTTCGGTATGCTAAAATAAACTTTTTGGTCATTCAGGGTCTAAAAGCGTCAAAAAGTGCATAAGTTACGTTCTGAATACATCCGGACATCCAAAAATTTATGTAATCATTAAAATATTTTATATTAGTGATTGGCATGAGAAAAATCCATTCGTCGCGTAATTTGGATCGTTTTTCGTGTTCGTGCGTATTTCGTCGTAATTAAGCGAATAACGCATTCGTACGGCCAAACGAACCGACATCCGGCATATTTTTGAACATGTTTCATGTCCCTCATGTTTAGGCATCATTTTAGGGCCTTAAAGTTGGCTTAACAGGCCTTAGATATGTCGGAAATGAGCTTAAACCATTGCAGGGACCATTTCTGTAATTTCTGAAAGTTGTTTGCTGAACAGAAGCTCGGGCGGCACGCGTAAGACCCCCCTTACTCTTACGCGGCCCGTGTGAAAGTATCAGACCTGCAAAAATCATTTTCCAGATGTTTCCAGCTTGTTCCAACTGATTTTCTCACTTGCAAATGGTATTTTCAATACTATGGGCTCATATTTGGGGCTCCCATGGTTTTAGAAAACAATGGGTGCAAGTGTACGGCCTAGATCAAAGCTCGGGTTTCAAGAAACGATCTTAACGGTTCTATGAAATCTATAAATACCCCCACCCACCCACTTCACTCTCAAACTCAAACCTTTGAATCTGAATTGGTTCTCTAAGTTGATGTGATTATCACTTCATACCTGAGAATATTCGGATCAAAGCTTCCGTTCTTGGACCCGTTGTAAGTCCTCTTTCGTTCTTTTATGCGTTTTTAGAATGAAAGTTAAACTTTGTTTGACTTTCTGCATTGACCAGTTTATGGTCAACACGAAGTTCGTTTGAACTTCGCAACGTGAGCGTAATCACGATGGTTATAGTCCCTAGTGACTATACCTACTGATTACCACGTTATTTAGGTGTAGTGACGAGTCGTAGTTTCGGCCAAAATGCGTATTCTTGCGTATTTTGTAACCAAACTACTTTTTGGTATCAAAACCGTTTGTTTTGATACCAAACCTGTTTTCTAAATTCGTTAAACATGATTTAACATGTTTAGCTCATCACTTTAGGTTTAGTGCTTATGTAGGGTCGTAAGGTAAGCGGTCTAAACAACCGCTTATACTTTCGAACCCGACCCGTTTGGTCGATCATTATGATCCGACCAAACACATTAGGTGACCATAGTTGTATAGGGAATAACCTTCCGAGGTTATACCTTATGGTCACTTCGTTTAGTTAGTTGTATGATAGGTATTTTATATGCCTTAGGAAAATTACCAAAATGCCCTTTTTACGCCATAATTCATTTTAAGCATATGTAACATAAATTTTGACATCTAAACTGATTTGACAACAATATTAGACATGTTAAGGCATATTTTACTTGTCATAGGACTAGTTAGGCGGTCCGAACGCGTTTTACGCGAACGACGCGTTAAAGTAGTATAAGCTACCTAAACGAGTCGTAATGGGTCGTAAGCACTTAGGATAAGTTCCATTTTAGAAAGTAGTCTTTGTTAAACCATATTACATGAGTTCCTACACTCATTTAGTTTATGAAACCACATTTATCCGATCCTCCGATTTAGGTCCGTTTATTTACATAGTTACCTATATTAGGTGCCGTTTGATTCCGTGATTTTCTAGCATTGCTTGGTGGTTATCTAAAGACTATTGAGCAATCTCAAGTTAATACATAGACCCCTCTTTTACTGTTTTTCAAACATTTTGGGGTGAAACACATGTGCCTACTTGTTACTTTCGTGCTTTCCATGTTTTCATATCATATGCTTGTTATGTTCATTAGTACACTTATAGTACATGATTTCATTGTGTTTTTGCTATGTATGTCCATTGTTGCATACTTAGTACATCGTTTTACATTTCATTTCACGCTATGTATGTCCATTTAGTGCATACTTAGTGCGTTGTTTTACATTACATCACATGCTATGTATGTAAATTCGTTGCATACTTAGTACATTTGTTTCACATCAGATGCTATGTATGTCCATTGTTGCCTACTTAGTACATTTGTTTTACATTACACGCTTACATTTTGGTATGACATTTGGTTTGTTTAAATGGAAAAAAAATACATTCATTAACATTGATCACGTCGTTCGTTAGTAGGTAGTGGTACCATAGGAATTGACAACTCCCGTTCCTGACATCCTAGGTATGTGTGGACGGAAGGAATGACCGAATTCGATACACATAACTTAGATAAACCTTTAATTTGTTTAAGGGTTTATCACCACAGTCTTAAGGCTTGAATGTTTGCATTTTCACAACACCGCATAGATGTTTGTATCAATATAGCATGCATTTCCACAAAACATAACTTTGATTTAAACTATGTTTTACTTCAATACCTTGTTTTGTGCATTTTTACCTATGGTTTAGTTGATATATTTCACTTGCTATACATGATATTTTGGATACACATTACATGATTTACATTTGACACATGAACATTTTGGAATTGGTTGTACATTACATGATTTACATTTTGACATAAACATTTTGACAATCGGTATAAACATGAATATTTTACATTGGTGGTTTGTTTGGGTAAGTGATTTAAGTAACGAGGCATGCGTAATATGATATAAGCATGGTGGATACGCCACTGGTATTTCCTATATATAAGTTCTTGTATGATATTACACATTGTAGCGTTATTTAAATCATTTCAATTTAGACATATAACATTTTACACAAATGACATATTTTTCACAAGACATTGTTTTACAAATAGTTTATTTTATACAACTCATTTTACTTGGTTATTTAATTAACCTTACATCATTCTTTTATATAATCTGATTTTCTTACCAAGTTTTCATATGATTTATAAAAGAAAACACTTAACATGGTTCATGACTAATTTTTATTAAGCATTTCTTTAAACTCAAGTCATGAATCCTATTTTCACAAAACCTATGTATCTCACAGACATTTTTATGCTGACGTACCTATTTTCACATGTGATTCAGGAGCTAATGCATAGGGTTGTTCAAGATACACTAGGGTGGACTCGGGCCTTAGTGACATAAAATGAAGACAAACTAGTTTAATCATGTTATGTTCTCTTTGTTTCTTGTTTTAAAGACAATGTAATCCCCCTTTGTTTATAAATAAAACAGAACTTTAATTACCATGGTTATGAAACAATAATTCTGTTACAACACTCCCCGATGTTTCCGCCGCGGTTGCATGTTATACGCGATCGGGGTGTGACAATTCCTTGTATGCCTTAATTCGAACATTTTGATTCCTTAAAATCGAAATGGAATTTTCTTTTTTAAGATCTTCCTATCTTTATAGTTAGATTCTTGGAAATATTTAAAGTGCCAATCAAAATCCACAGATTGGATACCTGGTGTGCTTTAAATACATGTGAACAATTAACAAAACAAAATTAAAATGATAAACAAATGAAAGATCAAGATAAACAATTTTGTGGTTATGTGATTATGTGCTACGTGTTTTCTTTTGTGTTTTTGTTTTCATTATCCAAATCCTCGTAGAATCTTCCATATCTTCATGTGAAAGATTCACAGTAGGATATCCAAAGGTACTACCCTAAATCCTTAATGGGCTTCTACGTAATCGTTAAGACCCTTGGATTATATAGTACCATTCCATAATTCAAAGAGACCCTTTGAGTGGTCTAGTAAAAAAGATTGATTAAGAATCTGGTTAAGAATGACATGTGGTGATATAGCTGAACAGACTCCTTGGTAGTCTATTTAAATCATTTATTGATTTAATTAAAAGGACCCTATGGCGATCTAGTCACAATCATCACAGGTTCGTTCATTGTTTTCTCCCCCTACACATTATAAGAGGCACTGTGTGGACTATGCAAGGAATTACATAATTATGGACGCGTACATAATTATGAAACTTAGTGCGTGGAAACCACAGTAAGACTTATCATGTGTAAGAACCTATAGTGGCAACAATAACAAAACGCGAACAATGTAATCGAGGTACGGGGGATGCACCAATGGCGCTTCATATACTTGTATATAAGTGTCCCTCATACATTGCAAGAATGATGTTATTTAAAGTTACTAGAAGTTCAGGACTCTAACTAGTGTTGTTTGATCTTTTCAACTTCATGTTTCAAGCTCTCACAAGTTTCCTCTAGATAAATTTCGGGACGAAATTTCCTGAAGTAGGGGAGACTGTGACACCTGTGTCACCTCAACCATCAAACAAATACCAAACCAATGAAATATTGTATTTCATACTTGGGATTTGTATAAATATGTGTATCATTTGCACATATCAATTCTTGTTCGATTTTGGGCTCTAAATCGCTTTCTGGAAGGTTATACGCGCACTGATGCGTAAATATTACCAGTTTAATGCAACAAACACTCCAGAATAGTGACATAGGCTTAACATACCTTAAATAACCTTTACATAACTTAGAAATAAGTTTCGGAAGGTTTGGTGTGCCGAAATCAAGTTTATTCGCTTACAGGGACTAAATTCGACAAACTACGAAAGTATGCCGATTCGTACTGTAACGGACATTCTGAAACTTGGCCATAAGTTAAACATACCCTAACTATCCTTTACATAGATTAGAAATAGGATTTGAGGTGTTCGGTGTGCTAAAATAAACTTTTTGGTCATTCAGGGACTAAAAGCTTCAAATAGTGCATAAGTTTGCATTTTCGCGCATATTTTACGTTCGGAATATATCCGGACATCCAAAAATTTATGTAAGCATTAAAATATTTTATTTTAGTGTTTGGCATGATAAAATTTTATTCGTCGCGTAATTTAGATCGTTTTTCACGTCCGTTCGTGTTTCGTCGTAATTAACCGAACAACGCAATCGTACGACCAAACGAACCGACATCCGAGATATTGTTGAGCATGTTTCATGTCCCCTATACTTTAACTTCATTTTAGAGCCTTGAAATGGGGTTAACGGGGCTTAAACGTATCAAAAACGCATCAAAAATCAAGTTTGGAGTCTCAGGGGCCTGTTCTGCCAAATTCAAACTTGCTGGTCTGTAAGGTCCTTACGGACCATAAGGGGACTTGCATACGGTCCCGTAAGCAGGCCACAGATATCAGAAAATTGTTTCCAGCTTGTTCCAGTTGTTCTCCATGTTTGCAAATGGTTTTGGGCAATCTATGGGCTCATTCAGGGGTGACATGGTATTACAAATCAGTGGGTACAAGTGTAAGGTTGAGATCAAAGCTCGGTTTTCGATGAACGATCTTAACGGCTCTCCGAACACTATATATACGCCATCCCATTTCACTTCAAAACTCACATTTTATTTGATGGTTCTCTAAGTTGAAGTGCTTTCACTTCATACCTGAGAATAATCGGGTCAAACCTCCATTCTTGGACCTTTTGTAAGTCCTCTTTCGTTCTTTTACGCGTTTTTAGCGTGAAAGTGAAACTTTGTTTGACTTTCTGCATTGACCAGCTTATGGTCAACATGAAGTTCGTTTGAACTTCATAACGTGAGCGTAATCACGATTGTTTTAGTCTCTTGTGACTATACCTACTGATTACCACGTTATATAGGCATAGTGACGAATCGTATTTTCGGCCAGAATGCGTATTCTTGCTTATTTTGCAACCAAACTACTTTCGGGTATCAAAACCGTTTGTTTTGATACCAAACCTGTTTTCTAACTTCATTAAACATGTTTTAACAAGTTTAGCTCGTCACTTTAGGTTTAGTGCTTATATAGGGTCGTAAGGTAAGCGGTCTAAACAACCGCTTAGACTTTCGAACCCGACCCGTTTTGTCGATCATTAGGATCCAACCAAACATATTTAGGTGACCATAGTTGTATAGGGAATAACCTTCCGAGGTTATACCTTATGGTCACAACATTTAGTTAGTTGTATAATAGGTAGTTTATATGCCTTAGGAAAATGACCAAAACACCCTTTTTGCGCATAAATTCATTTTAAGCATATGTAACATAAATTTTGACATCTAAACTGATTAGGCAAGATTATTAGACATGTTATGGCATATAATACTTATCATAGGACTTGTTAGGCAGTCCGAATGCATTTTACGCGAACGACGTGTTAAAGTAGCCTAAGCTACCTAAACGGGTCGTAATAGGTCATAAGCACTTAGGATAGGATTCGTTTTAGAATGTAGGCTTTATTAAACCATATCACATGAGCCCTACACTCATTTGGTTTACGAAACCTCATTTTATCCGATCCTCCGATTTAGGTCCGTTAATTTACATAGTTACCTATATTAGGTGCCGTTTGATTTCCGTGATCCCTCTAGCTTTGCTTGGTTGTGTTCAAGACTTCTAAGCACCCTCAAGTGAGTACATAGAACCCTCTTTTACTGTTTTTCAAACGTTTTGGGGTGAAACACATGTGCCTACTTGTTACTTTCGTGCTTGCCATGTTTCATATCATATGCTTGATATGTTCATTAGTACACTTATAGTACATGATTTCATTATGTTTTTGCTATGTATGTCCATTTAGTGCATACTTAATACATTGTTTTACATCACATGCTATGTATGTACATTTAGTGCATACTTAGTACATTGTTTTACATCACATGCTATGTATGTCCATTTAGTGCATACTTAGTACATTGTTTTACATCACATGCTATGTATGTCCATTTGTTGCATACTTAGTACATTATTTTACATTACATTTCTGTTGCATATGTTCCAGTAGCATATGGACACATTGTTTTACATTTCTACTTGGTATGTTCACTTAGCATACTAGGTACATTATTTTTCATAAAACATGCTTACATTTGGTATAACATTTGGTTTGTTTAACGAACTAATACATTCATTAACACCGATCATGCCTCTCGGTAGTAGGTAGTGGTATCATAGGATTTGACAACTCCCATTCCTGAAATCCTAGGTTTGTTTGGGTGGAAGGAATGACCGAATCCGAAAACATTTCTAGGCAGACCTTTGACTTTGTTCCAGGGTTTATCCAACAGTCTAAAGGCTTGGATGTAGACGTTTAACATTACCGCATAGATGTTTGTATCAGTAAAGCATGCATTATTTTATAAAGCATAACTTTTGATTTATTCAAATACTTTGTTTTGTACATTTTCTTTTACATATGATTAAGTAGTCATTTTTTTTACTTATCATACATGACATTTGTTTACACATTACATGATTTACATTTGACATTAGACATGGTTTTCACACAAACATTTTGACATTGATTATACATAAACATTTTTTGTCACACCCCCAAAATCCACACGCGGAGTATCACCGCTTGGAGGCGTGACTGACCAGGATCAAGCCACCAATCATATTGAACATTGTAAGTAATAAATAAAAGTCATTCATCAATACGAAAGGTGTTCAAAACCAAAACATAGTTAAGCGTTTAGCGGAAGCATAAATATGTAAACCCAACATAAGTTTAAATGTTTCAAATGTTTAGCATGGCACACAGCTGTCCATGTCCCACAATGACTCCTCTCCACTCCCATGCAAGCTCCATAGATAGCTAACGACCTGTAAGGCATGTAACAGAGAGTCAACAACAAAGTTGAGCGAGTTCACAGTTGGTTGTTCAGTAATAAGTTCGTTTAATAAATCGTAAGTTCGTTTATAACCATGCCGTGTATTACTAGGCCATTTGTATGTTCATCTAGTGGGGGCTTCCCATGTTGTAAGTTCAATTAGTGGGGGCTTCCCATACTGTAAGTTACTAGACTAGTTGTATCCGTAAGTATCCTTCCCAGCCCGAGGATAGTAGTAAGTATAAGTTTATGTAGGTTTTACGTAAGTGCCCTTCCCAACCGAGGACAGTACGTAGCGAGTATGTAGGTTTAGCGCTGGTGTCCTTCCCCATCCGAGGACAACGATACGTAGGATTTACGTAGGTTTTAACACTAGTGTCCTTCCCAAACCGAGGACAGTACGTAGGCTTTACGTAGAGTTTGGCACAGGCATCCTTCCCAATCCGAGGACCGTGGTAAGTAGTCTAGTAGTGATGTAAGTACAGGTAATCATTCAATCACATTCCCAACCCACCGGGGAATCCCATGCCTTGGTAAGAGTGTGAACTCACCTTGGTTTGCTCGGTATGCTAAACTATGTGCTCACAAGAAATCAGTCAAGTCCTATAGTTATGCATGCATACATAATCAGTTCAAGCCCGTAAAGATTCACATACAATCTAGGTCACAAAGTGTGCCTAAGTGTAGGGATCGGATTCGCGACCTAAACGAGTCAGTTCAGAGGAATTCCATCAAATACAGGTGTGGAAAACAAGTATTTGACTTAAACACAGCTGAATCTTCACTTTAACACTGATTATATTGATATTTGAACACAAATACAATCAGTTCTCACACCGGCAGCACTTCAGTATGGAATCACTCAAATATTACTTATGATTTCGCTTGACCTAGTCCTCCTATATATAGAGATTGGGATTTCGCTTCAGCATGACTCAAGCGAAATCTTAACATGTTGATTTCGCTTGAGCTGCTTCAAGCGAAATCCTTTACATACACAAACCTTCAAGCGAAATCTTGCTAACTCTCTCTCATTCTCTCGTTCTACGTGCCCTGATCTAAATCTATCTAAAATAAGACTCGATACAAGACGAAGTCGACAGATGTAGTGCACCAACAGACTCCCCCTCAGATGTTGACGAGTCGACTATCGAGTCACACCAATGCTGTGTCTTCACATCTTCATTCTTGATCAGTCTCTGGGCTTTTCTCTCTCTATCTTCTTTTCCAGAATCTCCTGGCTCTATCAGACTTCCCCTCACGATTTGCTGGTATTCATTTGTTCTTCAGCAACATCTGCTTTAGAATCGATGTCTGACTCAAATGTTGTTTACAAGATCATTGCCTGGCTTTTATCTAATTCTCTTGATCAGATCTCTTGATTCCTTAAGTTCATCAGCATCAGCAGCTAGCAAACTTTAGATTCATGATCAGATTCTGACTTTTGTAAGCTTTGAATGAATTAACCTGGCTCACCTGTAACAATCTTAACCCAGAAATAAATTTTCTAAATTTAACAATTTAAATGCACCAACAATCTGATATAATCAGATAATTTTCTTTCATATCACAAACCAATAATGAACCAAATGTAGGTTTTAAAAATACCAATTGTAGGATTTTAACAAACCTTTTTGACATTTTAAGATTCACTCCCCCTCACAACCAAGTCATCATGTTTAGCACTTGAAATTTTGACAATCAGCTATCCAATATCAGTTGTCGAAAATCTTTTTGAATTTTTCAAGAATTTATGCTAAAACACACTAAAATCTTTTTGTAATTTTTGATTGTAAAGGAATGCAATAAAGAAATATTTACAAACAATATTTTTGTGAGTTTGTGCAAGAGGATCATATCAGTTTCTGAGACCAATCACCAACACCGTTAAGCTTCATTTCATATTAAGTTCTAAACAATTTACCTAGATTGTCAGTATGTTTGTCCTCTTAAATTTTCACACAAAGTTCAATTGATCCGAGATACGATGTTAATGTTTTAAGAGACTTAAACTTATCCGTGTGTCCCACTACTTGAATATACTCCCGTATCCAGATCCCAATATTCAGTCTTACAGATGAGTATACCACAGATGATATCTGTCAGGGGAATAAATTATAGTACGAGGGCCGTGAGAGCTCAGGTCGATCTTTCGATACGTAGAGAGATGACGGCTTCGACTTTTGGTGTGTCCCCTTTAGAGGATCTTTTTGCATTACAACAGCAGCGACTATCAATTTTATTGTTTCATCAGCTTGCTGAGGGCGATGCTATGTTTTAAGCATTTGCAGAAAGTATTATCCGGGGACTAGGTCAGAAATTTCTTTCAGCAGAAGTCCCGGGATAATACCCCAGATATCACTGAGCATAAAGACCTAGTATCTCAGAATAAGGGACCTTTCAAACAAGATTTCAGGGGTTACCTATATATCCAAGTTTGTGTTAACCCACAGAACAAGCAAGTTTGAAATTTAGATTTATATCTCGTCACAATCTACTAAATGTGCAAAAACCTACTGACATATCCACAGTAAGATTGTTTATCACATTTTTACATTACATTTCTTTAGCATATTGTGATAGTCCACTGATGTACTATCATTTCCTCTATATGCAACAAAAACTCATTTTTGAATTTTATCATGTTTTTGTATTTTTCAAATTTTCAAATGTTTTTGGATTTTTTGAAAAATTTTTACTCCCCCTAAAATGCAAACACATTTTAGGAAATTTGAAAATAAACTGTACAATAAAGTGACAACTGATATCGAATCGCATCAAATCGCCATTCACTCGGCATAAACAATCAGAACTTCCCCTATCACAAAACTATTTTCTCATTTAGATTTCAAAACACTTAAGTTTGTTTTAATCAAAATGATTTTTCCGGAAAATAAGTTTTTATGATATAATCATTTGAAGATTCGGAGTGTGGTTCATCACATTGTCTATTCGAAATACCAATTGTAAGTATGGTCCAATCAAGTTCAACTTAATGACCTTGATTAATCTTTTTCATGTAAGCATTTTCTATACCAATTGTAAAAATTACCACATGTAGGAATGTTACGTCTACATCACCATTTTACCAATTAAAATGCCGATTCCTGCTTCGCACTTACTAACCTGGAAGCTCCGGCGTAGTCATACAACCTGTAAAACATTCAAACACTATAAAAAACTTTCAATCAAAATCTTCAAACATTAGAAAGATGCCGATTCCTGATCCACGATATAAACTTGGGTTCTCCGGCAAGTCCTAAGACTTTTAAGGAAAGCAAACTTCCACCCAAGTCTTATTTGACTTGGTGGCTTCCAATTCTTGTGCAGTAGGGTTGTAAGTTGCCTTCTTAGTAGTATAAAAATCTTTAACCCCCTTTACTTTCCCATCAAGCATTTTCTTGAAAATTTTCTTAACATTTTCATTGAATGTTTTTTCAACATTAAAATCTGAGCTTTCAACTTTATCAACCATTTGTTTAATCTCTTCCACACTCAGTGATTTAATGTCAACATCATTCATCAAATCTTTGATTTCATCTTGTGACTCCTCTGATTTTGTGGAATCAGAATCATTGTCAGAGTTTTCACCTGATTTTTTAACAATCCATTTTTGATTGTCTTTTGCACTCTTTTTGTACAATCTTTTAGAATTTTTACCAACTTCATTCTTTGAATTTTCAACAATTTTGAAGTTTGTAGTTGGTGAATCATTCTTTTCAACTACTTTTTCTTTAAGTTTTTCCGATACTCCCTGTTTTTTGTTGACTTTGTTTGGACAATTGTGAGCGATGTGTCCAACAACTTGACATTGAAAACAAGTTCTTGTGTCTCTGGTTTGAAAAACTCCAGTTGAATGAAAAACTCCAGTTCCTGTTCTTTTCCTTTCAGCAAGGAACTCTTGATTTGATTTTTTCAAAGATAAGCTATTTGACTCCTCTTCATAGCTTTTTCCTGCAACATATGTCATTTTTGATTTAAAATCTCTAACATATTTTTCATTTTTACGATTTTCAGGTGGAATAAAACCAAGACCTTTCTTCTTGTAACTACAATTTTGATTTGTTTTCTTTTGAAAACTAGAATCAGAATTGTAATTCTTTTTTCCTTTTTTCTTGTTTAACCTTTGTTGAACTCTAGAAGTGTATTTTTTAGGTTTTCCAATAGATTTTAGATCCTTAATTTCAGAAAAATTAATTTCAGTCATTTTGAAAACCTTTTTAATCATGTCAAAACGAACACTTCTAATCGGAAACTCTTTGTCAGAGTATAATTTGTCCGAATCATTTAAAGTATATGCAACTTCAAATGTTTCATCATCCAAATTTGCCTTTGATAGCAAAAATTCTTTACTGTAAGACCGTTTTTCCGATGATTTTGAACTTTGAACTGACGAACTTGAACTCCCAGACTCAAACTTTGACTCAGACACCTCCTCAGTATCCAACACCTGATCGATCACCTTTTTGATTAACTCAGACTCATGATCAGTATCAGACGAGGTAAACATGATATCAATGTTATCTGGTAAAACGTCAGTTGTCTCGGATTTTAACTTTATATTGACTGCTTTTTCGACTTGCTCCTCATTTGGTTTTCTAGGAGAATACCCTTCCCAGATAGGAGGCGGACACTTGTTATATTTAACAGTCGATTTCTTACCAGTCTCATTCTTTTGCTTCTCATCCTGAAATGCTTCAAAACCTGCAACAGTAGGATAAACTCGATCAATAACATAATCAGAACAAGAATAACTCAGTAATAACCTTCTGATTCTTTCATTCTCAATCTTTTCTTTCTCCAACTCTTGCTTTAGATTAGCATTTTCTTCGATGTAATGATTAATTGCCTTTTGCTTTGCCATCAATGTAGAATTCGTCATCGTTAAAGCTTTTTCTCTTTCAGAATTTGTTGTTTGAAGACCTGTCACAGTTCTGTTCAACACACTATATGATTCTTTCACATAGCTGATGTCAGATAGTAGCTTTTCTATCAGTTTTTCTCTATCAAACAGAATCACATCTTTTTCTTCACAACTTTTACAGACTTCCAAACACTTCTTACAAGGCTTTTCAACTTCAACAATCTTCTCAATCTCGATTGTTTTTATCACTTCAATCACTTTTTCTTCATCGGTTACCTTCTCAGCTTCAGTCACCTTTTCTTCAACAACTATTTTAACTTCCTCATTCTGTTGTTGTTCTTTTGCAGCTTGTTTCTCCTTCAGTTTCTCCATGCGATCTGCAAAATAGAAATGAAAACTTTCAGGAGAAAGATGTTTTTTAGCAATATTAATATGTTTTTCTTCTTCATCATCACTACTACTCTCCATTGGTGTTTGATCAAACTCTACTGATTTTTCAGAATCAGCATCTGAAATACCAGAATCAGATGGTGTTTGATCAAATGCAACTTCCTTTTCTGAAGTATCATCATTTTGTACACTCTCGTCTGTAGTTAATGACTCAGAATCAGCACTTTTTAAACTTTCTTCAGATGTAATCGATTGATCTTTCACTTTTTCACCAATTGAACTCATCCAGTTTGCAAACAAGTCTGGTTCTCTAACAATCTTTGCAATGAAAGCTTTGAAATCCCCCTTTTCATCAACAAACATATCCCAGCTGAATCCTTCAGGTAATTGTTCATCATTTTGGTCCACTAAACATGCTGTGCTGTTAGAAGAAATGTAGTTGCTCCAATTGAAATCTACCAAACATCCTTTCTTTGAATCTTCAATCTTTCTACCATGAGCCGTCTGTAATTCTTGTGTCTGACCAACTTGCTGATAAATGGCTTTCCGGTAGTAGTCATCTTTTCCAAATGGATTTTGAGCACCACTAACTTCTCTGTTCTTGCACTCCCGCTTAAAATGACCTTTTTCCCTGCACCTGAAACAAGTAACTTTAGATTTATCAAAACCTAAAGTAGATACACAAGCATCAAGAAAATCATTTCGCCCGGTAATTGTCTTGAACTTTTCAGCACGTCTAAGAACACTTGCAAGACACCATTTGATATCCATTAGTTCCATCTCTTCTGCATCTATTTGGTCGTAATCCTCTTTGGTAAGCATAGGATTTCCAATTCGACCAGCTACTAAACCTTCATATGAGATAAGCACGGAACCAAGTAAAGCCATATGATCTTTTGCAATGTCTTCAGAAAAACTTTGACCTTCTGGAAGATTTAAAGCTATGTTGCATTGAATCACACAACCATTTCCCATCTTTGTGCTTTGAGACTGAAAACTTTCTGATGAGCTTTTCGGATTAACACTCGGATACAATGAGAAACCACTGTTGCTTTTGTTTGAGTTTTGATCAGTCTTTTCTGTAGAATCTCCAACACTATAAGCAGTTTGAATTTTCGGACTTCTCTCAGCTTCTGAAGTCGGAACACTACCCTTGTAATACATCTTTACATCTTGTTGACCACTTGGATTATTCATCCTTGCAATCTTTTACTGTTCCAAATCCTGACTTTCAATCTTTTCAATGAACTGAGAGATCGACAATCTATCATAAACTCCAGTATTCTTCAGTATCATCAAATAAGTTCCCCACTCTTTCTGAGGTAATGCATCAGCAAGTTTATCCACCCATTCATCATTTTCCTTTCTAATGCTCATCATTGACATTGTTCTCACTAAGTGACAATATCGTTCAATGAGTTTCTTCGTATCTTCTCCGGGAAAACTTGTGAATAAATCAAATTCCTTTTTAAGCAATGCCTTCTTGCTTTTAATCATACTCGTACTGCCTTCAACCTTGATTTTTAGAGCATCCCATATTGATTGTGATGTTTTGTCATGTTGAAGTAGTATGAAGATGTCTTCTTTTATGGCCTGTTGAAGTAAACTGATCATCATCTTTTCAGCTCGGTATATTTCTCGTTCTTCTTTACTAAAATCTGAAAGCTGTTTTTCAGTCTGCATTTCGGTTTGTGGTGAAGTATACTTTGTTAAAATACATTCCCATGATCTCAAATGATTTGCCTGCACCCAGTTTTCGAATCTATCTTTCCATCCATAGTAATCTTCAATTCCCATTAACTTCGGGGGTTTCTGAGTAGTCCCCATTTCATTTTCAGAATTCATGTTCTGAGCAATGGAAGATGAACTAGGTGATGTTGCAAAAGCGTTGTGGAAATCGTTATCCATTTTTCAATTACTTTCAAGCGAAATAGTATCTTTCAAGCGGTACCCTTCAAGCGAAACAATTAAACTGAACAACTCTCAAGCGAAGTTCTTGAAGCGAAATACTTTGAAGCGAAATAGTTCAAGCGGAACTTTCAAGTGACAACTTTCTGAAGCGAAATCCTTGAAGCGATAACCTTGAAGCGAAAACGAACTCTGTTTGAAGCGAAATGTTAAGTGTCGCTTGAAGGTTCAAGCGAAATCGTCCAACACAAACTTTGTTCTTCAAGCGAAATCCATTCGGATATCAATTTTGATCAGTTTTAGGTTGAATTTGGCTGTGAAACTTTCAAGGGTTTGTTATCTTGTACTTTTAAACAATCTGTGAGAAATTGAAACGATTTTAACCGTAAAAATTTCTGAACTGTTAAAAGAAGATGTAGAAGTAAGAGAATGATGTCAATTTCAGCTGAAATCCTTCAGAACTCCTCAACTGGCTCTGATACCAATTGTAGGGATCGGATTCGCGACCTAAACGAGTCGGTTCAGAGGAATTCCATCAAATACAGGTGCGGAAAACAAGTATTTGACTTAAACACAGCTGAATCTTCACTTTAACACTGATTATATTGATATTTGAACACAAATACAATCAGTTCTCACACCGGCAGCACTTCGGTATGGAATCACTCAAATATTACTTATGATTTCGCTTGACCTAGTCCTCCTATATATAGAGATTGGGATTTCGCTTCAGCATGACTCAAGCGAAATCTTAACATGTTGATTTCGCTTGAGCTGCTTCAAGCGAAATCCTTTACATACACAAACCTTCAAGCGAAATCTTGCTAACTCTCTCTCATTCTCACGTTCTACGTGCCCTGATCTAAATCTATCTAAAATAAGACTCGATACAAGACGAAGTCGACAGATGTAGTGCACCAACACTAAGTAATTACCACGTATTACATAAGCAGTTAATCAAAGCCATGCAATTCATGCATCATATAAAAGTCCTTCACAGTTTCTACTATCCTGGTTATTCACTGACACACTTAACAAAGTTAATATACATAACAGAGCCCAATAGTTAACTGAGTTAACAAACTAACGGAGTTAATGGACTAACAGAGTTAACAATTATCATGGTTAATAAACTAACAAAGTTACTGTACACAAAGCATATGTGACGAAATCACTATGGACGAAAACCCCCAAGTGACGAAAACCCAAGTGACGAAATCCCAAGGGTTTTCGTCAGGTTAAATGTATGGCGAAAACACATAGTGTTTTCGTCTGGTTCTTCGTGTTTTCATCGACTTCAACAGCAACAATAATCACAGTTACATCATTACAGTAACCCTAATCATCACTTCGTTTATTCTATATAAAATTACTCTTTATCTAATCTGACATTCGTATTAATTGATCATTATCAATAGTCAACACATCATCATATTACTTCTGTTAGTAAATCAACACATAAAGAATCATCTAGTATTTATGTATGTATATCGATACCATTCACATGCTATTCGGCCCACATCCCAATCATCACAGTTATCAATTCACAGAATCACATACAATAGCACACATTTTCCCAAGTAATTATCATTATTAACACAAGCAATGGCCAACAACTTGATAAAGTATTCAGAGGATGATTATGATTGGACCGGTTACTTTTTGTTTTAATAGAGGGTTTGTAGTTTTAAAATATTGACAATGGAATTCAATCAATTCAATAAATTCTTGGCCGACAATTGATGTTATACTACATGCGATTGGACCAAAAGTTAATATATCATATCTAACCAGTAGACATCAAATCAACACTTGCTTATTTGATAATTCACATGCAAGAAAAGACAACAGTGGCCGCCAATTATATGTATGCAATATGCAATCTCAGCGAACTTCAATCAATCATGTATACATACAGACATGTGATAGTTATACTATGGAATCATGCAGAAATCCAACAACAGTGCAGACTAACCGAGGTGGAAAAGGGTACCAGATTATTCGAAAGGAAAAGCTTGAAGACTTGCAGTTGCCGTCGCACAGGGAATAAGGCTCTAGGGTTTGCCGATTGAAAAACTTCTCGTAAGGGTTGTGATAAAAAATATATATATATATAAGTGATTCACTACTGGGCCTAAAGCCCATTTTGATTTCGCCAAGATATGGGTGACGAAAACACTTGGGGTGTTTTCGTCCAACAGTGTTTTCATGAGGTGGGGTGTTTTCGGCTAGAGGTGGGGTTTTAACAATGTAGCTTATAAACAAAATACATGTTAACTAATAAACAACTCATAAACGAGACTAGTCTAAACAACTTATTAGCATATCAACAAAACAACGAATTAACATAAACGACTTATAACGAATAAAAAACTCATAGCGAATAAACCACAGTACACGGTACGGAACAAATAACGTTTAGAGGAGGAACCTTGGAAACTCGAGTTGTCACATTATCCCCAACTTGAAAGAAATTTCGTCCCAAAATTAAGCACGCGGTTACTGAGGAAGCTAGTTGTGTTATGTAGTTTACTGGTTTTCCTGGGGTGTCACATCATCCCCCCGTTGATTTGGAATTCCGTCCCGAAATTCTGTAGTAGCTTCAGCCTCAGTAGTGGTTGCACTGTTTCCGAATAATTGGGGATACTTGAGTTTCATTTGATCTTCTTGTTCCCAGGTAAACTTTGGGCCACGACGGGAGTTCCAACGAACTCGAACAAGAGGTATTCTAGTGTGCTTGAGGACCTTAACATCCCGGTCCGTGATTTCAACTGGTTCCTCGACGAATCGCAACTGGTCGTCGATAGTGAGCTCCTTCAAAGGAACTATGAGGGTCTCATCTGACAGACACTTCTTCAGATTCGACACGTAAAAGACGTTGTGAATTGCACTGAGTTCTGTTGGTAGGTTTAGTTTGTAGGCCACCTTGCCTATTTTCTCAATGATTTCGAACGGTCCGACGTAACGCGAATTGAGTTTGCCCCTTTTGCCAAAACGAACCACACCTTTCCAGGGTGAATCTGTGAGTAGCACTCGATCCCCAACTTGGAACTCGAGTGGTTTCCTACCCTTATTAGCGTAGGCTTTCTGATGGTCGCGAGCTGCCGCCATGCGTTGTCGTATCTGAGCAATCCTTTCTGTTGTGTCCACTACAAGTTCTGGACCTGTGATCTGACTATCACCCACCTCTGCCGAACAAAGAGGTGATCGGCATTTACGCCCGTACAATGCCTCGAATGGAGCGGCTTGAATGCTCGTGTGGTAACTGTTGTTATACGAAAACTCCACCAATGGGAGGTGTTTCTCCCAGCCGTTGCCAAAATCAATTACACATGCCCGAAGCATGTCTTCTAAAGTTTGAATAGTGCGCTCAGACTGCCCATCCGGCTGAGGGTGATAAGCTGTGCTCATGTCTAAACGAGAGCCAAAAGATTTATGCATTGCTTGCCACAGTTCTGAAGTGAAACGGGCATCACGATCTGAGATAATAGAGGTTGGCACCCCGTGCCTCGAGACAACTTCCTTAAGGTAGACGTCTGCCAGAGTGGAGAACTTATCCGTTTCCTTAATAGCCAAAAAGTGTGCAGACTTTGTGAGTCGGTCCACGATCACCCAAATAGTATCGTTACCACGTTGAGATCTAGGCAAGCCAGTAACAAAATCCATGGAAATTTGCTCCCATTTCCATTGTGGTATCTCTGGTTGTTGGAGTAGGCCTGATGGTTTCTGATATTCCGTTTTGACTCTCGCACAAGTCAAACACTTGCTAACGTAAGTTGCTATATGAGCTTTCATGCTAGGCCACCAATATGTAGTTTTCAAGTCGGGGTATATCTTATCCGAACCAGGATGTACTGAGTAGCGAGACTTATGAGCTTCATCCATTACAAGCCCGCGTAAGTTTCCATAGAGTGGGACCCAGATGCGTCCCGTTACATAGTAGGCGCCGTCTGCCATTTGTTCCAACCGTTGCCTTGAAACGCGTAGGGCTTCAGCCCTGACATTTTCTGGTTTCAATGCTTCTACCTGAGCATCTCGTATCTGAGAAGGAAGACTAGACTGAATAGTGAGTTGCAACGCTCGTATACGCCTAGGTGTAGTATCCTTTCGACTGAGGGCGTCAGCCACCACATTGGCTTTGCCCGGATGGTACTTTATAGCACATTCGTAATCGTTTAAAAGCTCGACCCATCGACGTTGACGCATGTTCAACTCTTTCTGCTTGAAGATATGCTCGAGACTCCTGTGATCGGTGTAGATGGGGCACTTGGTACCGTACAGGTAAGGTCACGGGGCGTGTTCAGCGGGCACGACCCATGCTGAGTTCTGCTGAAGCTGAAAAATTTAGAAAAAAATCCTAAAAAAATAGAAAAATAAGAAAAACGATTAGGCCGTTGATTCCTAACTTTCTTAAAATCCTTGTGTCCCCGGCAACGGCGCCAAAAACTTGATGTGCGTGAAGTGTGTAATGGTTTTAATGTTTATTTTAAGCCCTTTAACACTTTTTTAGCCAAGTTTTAAATTTATAAAACATGATATTTACTAACACTAAACACACATATGGGCAAGTGCACCCATCGTGAGTGTAGTATAGTGTTGGTAAGATACCGAGGTCGTCCAAGGACACAAGAGCTTTTAGTACCGGTTTATCCTCAACGTCTAATCAAATCAAAAAGTTAGAAAAATGTTTTAAACTAGAAAAATAAAAACTAACTAAAATGCTGAAAAATAAAAATAAAATAAAAACAGATAGACAAGATGAATCACTTGGCTCCAACTCGTGTATAGTGTAACCTTTGATTATTTCCGCACTTTTGCACTTTTTAAGAGACTATCTTAGTTATTGTAGTAGGCCCCTCTTTTGAAGGTGACGTTACCCTCAACCCAGTAGTTTAAGTTAGCAAGGATACAATCCTAAAGGGTTGGATTATTGAAAAATAATGAATTAAGTTATTAATACATATTATGGTAGGCCCCTCTTTTGAAGGTGACGTTACCCTCGGCTAAGTAGTCTGAGTCAGCAGGGATACAGTCCTAAGTAGCCGGGTTAAAGTATTAATAGTAGCTTACATATGAGGGGAGCAAAGAGTTTGGACCCCGCCATCCAATACGGTTAAGTATTGAAGGAGATCCTACTAAATTTGACCCAGGTCCTTGCAGGATCGATACACTGAACAAGGCAAGACTCTTACCAAACCGTTCCCTTAACCCCCGACCAGGTAGCCAACATACCTCCATATAGACCGTGGAGATATGAATGGTGAAAATCTTTTATTTTATATAGACAGTAAAATAATGCCAAGACATCACGGACAAACGATAAGGAAGAATCACCTTCAACATAAGAAACTAGTTATTAAAGTCATTAATACATAACCAAGTAAAAAGTGCGAAAAGATTAAAAATAAAAAGTATTACACTAGACACTTTGTCTTCACCAAGTGATGTAAGAGACTTAGGCAAACATGGCCTTGATTGTCAAGAACTCTTACGATCAATCTTGGATCCCGAGACAACTCACACACTCTATGATGGATAATGGATGATGGTGGTGGATGATGGTGTTATGGTAGTGGTGGGTGAAGTGTGAGAGAGGTGGTGTGCCAAGGGATGGTTTGCACTTGAGCCAAGCACTCCTATTTATAGGCTGAACAGAAGCTCGGGCACGGCCCCGTGTCCAGTGGGCACGGCCCCGTGTCCATCCTCTTCTCTGTCTTCATTAATTGCAGTTTGTCTGTATTAGTTGACCACGCCCCCGTGTCCGCTGGGCACGACCCCGTGTGCAGAAGCATATCTGTACTATCAGGATTTTCCTGGATTCTGCGAATCTTATAGTTGACCACGGCCCCGTGGTGGGCGATGGAAGCTTCTACAACTTTGTCTTTTATGATGACACTTGGGCACGCCCCCATGTTCAATGAGCACGGGGCGTGTTCAGCCTTCTGTTCTCTTGTTTTGCTTGGGAAGATGCTGTTGGGAAGGTCGGGCATGCAACATTTGTTCCTTTTCTTGTATTTATGTTAGATTTAGCTGCCTTTTTGCTTCTTTTGTTAATTTGAGCTCATTTAATCCTGAAAATACAAAAGGAAGACAAAAGCATACTTTTTCCAACATTAGTACTAAAAAAGGGTTAGTTTTATGCCACAATTGATGTAATTTATATGTTGCATTTTGCACACATCAGTGCCAATCCCCAGATGAAGCATTCTATCCTCTTAAATTCTGGCTCCACCAAATAAGGAACAACTCTAGACAAATCATGAAATCTCTGCACATACTCATCCACCTTTGGACCTTCCATTTTCAAGTTCCAGAATTCCGTTTCCAACTTCTGGATTTCTACCCGAGAACAATACTTTTTACGCATCAATTCTTTCAGTTCATTCCATGTCAAAGCATACGGAACAGCCTCACCCAACGTCTGAACCTGAAGGTTCCACCACGACAATGCTCCATCTAGAAACAGCCCAGAAATGTACGTGACTTGGTGCACTGGAGCACATTTGCTCATCCTTAAAACAGAATCCGTCTTCTCAACCCAACGTACAAAGGCGACAGCACCCCAGTGCCATCGATGTTCACGGGCTTGCAGTCCAAAAACTGCTTATAGGTACAACCTGTACACAAGCAACGTCATTCACAGAAAGCATAACAAAGCACACTTGGAAATGTCTGAACGTATTGTAATGTCTCTTAGGTAACTAAACATTACCGTTGGGTGGGTTATTACCCGAGGTACCTCTGCTGTGTTCGGAGCGAAGGGCCTCGTGATGTGTGATGGCCAGTGAGATGCGCTGTTGTAATTCTGCCTCTGTCATTGGCAGAGGAATATTGGTATCGGTATTCCTTCGTGGCGGCATCTTTCTTCTACGAAGAAGAAGATCGGATAGGTCAGGTCTTATTCGTTAAATAAATAAATAGTTGTCTAGAGGTCGTATGTACATATACATATAAGCAATCATCATAGCAAAGCAATCATGCAACAACATAATCATAACACAAACATGTAAATCAACAATGTATTTAACGAGAACATGACTATTGAGCTTTCATTTAAAGACCAACCACAAGTTACATTGTTTCCACATTGTATCGTATCAAAAGGGACATAGGGTCACACCACCCTTGTCAAATAAGTCTGCCAATGTACAAAAGTAATGATCAAAATATGGTCTTCGTATCTTCATTGTCTCGGCTTAATTGTAATGCTCTCACCAAAAGTAATGCATTTGCATAAGACCAAAAACCTACTGTACTGACGGCGGGGGAGGAGGAGGGAAGAAAAGCAAACTGCGAACATGTGCGAGGTCCTCCTCGAGCTCGTACACACGGCGAAGCAAGTAGCTAATCTGCTGCTCAACTATAAGAAAGCGGGCATAAAAACCCGGAAAAGGTGTGAGAGCAGCAGGTGGATGTGCAAAAGGAGACGACGATGAATGTGGAGGAATAAAAGCAGCAGGTGGAGGTACGAACGAAGCCGACTGTGATGAGTGTGGAGGGACAAATTTAGACTGACAGGGGCAAGGTGGAGGACATGGAGGAGTCAGTTCGAGCTCCAGAACTCTACGGCTCAAAATCTCAAACTGCAACTATTGCGACAAAAGTAACTCATCCCGAGTGTAACCAACAAAATGTGAGGGATTATAGGGGTCGGGGATGGGCATAGTATATGGTGGGAACCATCGGAATGGCTCGTTAAGCAGTGTAGATGTAAAGGGAGTGAATGGTGCAGTATGAGGAATCAGAGGAAAAGCTGCTGAAGCAAATGGGTCATAACTAGGGTGCTGGCCCGAAGTACCCTCCCCTGGTCGGGGTGCAGGGATGTCATGAAGGAAAATGATCGATAGGTCAGTGCGGTGTACATCGGACTCAATAGGAGGTAGGGGAGCAACATCAGCGGGTGGAGGTGGAGGAATGAATGGCTCAACATATGGAAGCTCAGGTGGTGCAGGAATCGGATCTGGAACAAGAGGTGCAATATCAGGTAATCCAAACGGGACATGGTCGGGATCAGGAATCGGCTCAGGGTCAATTGGTGTAATATCAGGCAGTCCAAAAGGGACAGGGTCCGGCTTAGGGACAGGCTCTAGACCGTGTGGAGGTGTGGGGACTCGTGCTGGGGAGGGTGCAGCCGACATCGCTGTGTCGTCATGAGAAACAGTATCATAAAGCTGCAGTCCTGCCGCCCGCAGGGCTGAAGAAGTCACACACTCAAAGGAGTCTGAAACCGAGTGCAAACTGGAGTCGGAGGATAACTCGACAACTGGAATAGCTGGAGGAGGTACTACAACAGCAGCATCATCAATCTCCCCATCGTCCAGGGTGTCAGCTGGGGGACCATCCACAAGGGGAACGGCGTCGAGGATCGGTGCCACAATGTGCTCACTATCGGGATGACCAATGATGAGATGATCGTGAATAGGAGCAGGAATATCAAAAGGATCCTCAACGGGAACACCATAAACTATAGGTAAATAATCGCCAAAATCTGGTAACGTGAATGACTAGAAGTCGTCCTCATCCTCGGACAGCATCTCGGGATCACTTTCAGTGTCCGATGTGAATATCTCTGGCTCAGGCATGACCTCATCGTCCGAAACGACGGCCATCGGGTCGTGGCCGTTAGATAACCCACTCTCGGAGGAAGACATGATGCCTGTAACATAACAATCATAACCTGTGCACATATATTAACCACTATCACACAGTGCATGCAAACAAAACAATCATCACTTAGTCATGTATTCACATTATCCCTCATGGAACCTTTCTATCTTAGCTAGTCTACCCCATGCAAACTAAACCACCACTGTGTCCTTGCAATCGTGTTTCATGTTTTTCCTTTGTAAAAATGTTTGTTCCATGGATCTCGGCATTTTGTGTATGCAATGAAAAATATGCTGTAAAAACATTTTCGTGAGAAAGCCCTAATGATTGTAGTCTAGACTCGAGAAGGAATCCTAGTTCGCTACAATCGAAGCTCTGATACCAAACTGTCACACCCTGACTTTTGCGGAAGCATGATTAACGTGTGACTTGCTTAGTATCATTGCATTCAACCATAACAAACAACTATATGATAGAAACCACGATGTTCATCCATTAATGAGTTTCAAAATATTACAACCAACATTGTTTAACAACAAACCAAGACTTCAAGTTTAAAATACATAACAACCCAAGTTTTAAGTTACATACTAGACTACATAAAAGACACTAATAAAACGAGGCTTTGAACCATGTATCCTATCAAAGATACAATACACGATTCAAACCCTCTAACACTGGATAACATCATTTATTGAAGACACAGCTTGAAAATCCTCGAACGCCAGCCAGATCCATAATCAATTTCCTGAAATACATGTAGTTTGAAAACATCAACAAAAGTTGAGCGAGTTTATGTGTTTGTATGTGTGCACGAATAATCTTTGTAAACATTTGTATGTATGTATTTGTAAACTTGGTATGAAAGCGAACATGAACAGATTAATTAATGATTTGCACGGTCATTAATAAGTGTGCAACGGTGTAGGAAGGCTTAATCCTTTGCGTATTTCATACCGGGCCTCCCGGCTGGAACGACATAGTCGCCACCTGCGGCTAACTCGCGGACCCATGGGTGGGGCTCGCAACACCCAAATAGATCTGTCACTCATCCCCTCGGTCCTTATAAAAAGATTAATGGTGTCAAGTTAATGCCTACCCATTCACATGATCTAACAGTTCATTCCTTAGCTAACCATACCATTTGTAAACATTGTAACATGTATTTCACCCCCAAAGTTAAAAAACTGAAAACAGTTAAAAGAAAAGGGGGACATGAACTCACAATCTTACGTTCTTCGATTAATAACTCAAAGCTTCTTCTAGGTCGCACGACTACCTACACATGTGCTATGTTCTATTAGACAGATGGGTTGTGCCTTGACTTTTAGTTTTAATTAGTATCTTTGTGTTACATTTCTTGGTGTCATAATTATTCCAAATTATATAATTATTTGTTAAAATAATATATTTTAACTTGATACATCACGTATTTATACATGTATATTTTCCCCAAGGATGGGTATATTCATACTCGTATTCTTAGACTTGTGTATTTTGCCAAGTATTGGTGGCGTATTCTGGTGTGAATTTATACGTACGAGAATACGAATTTTTTTCGTATTTATTAAGTATTCTTATACTTAATTTTGTATTTAATTTTCCGGAATAATATTTCTACAAATCACCAATATATATATATTCTTAAAATATATATATATATATATATTTTAAGAAAAACTTTTATAGAAAATTATCTATAACCTTTCCCATGGCAAAATAATTGTATTTTTATATAAACTCCAAAAATAATATATTTTCAAGAATAACTTAGAAAATATATATAAATCCATTTTTCACCCCAAAAATAATATATTTTCTAAAAATTCAAGAACACATATATATTTTTCTTTACTCAAAAATTATATATTTTCTTCTTGACAAAAATATGATACATTTTGTAATAATTATAAAAATCATATTTTTCGTTTCCTTGGTTTCCAAAATACCGTTTTGCTCACTTGTCAAGATATATATAAAATTTTAATTCCGGAATATTTTTGTAGTTCACATTCCTTGTTCGGTTTGTCCAATTTTTGGGTATAAATTATATATTTATTATGTTGGAATTTTTGGTAATATTTTGTGTTATAATTTTTGGTATTTTGGTGAGTTATATTATTTCAAGTCCTAAAATAATATAACTAATACACATAATATACAAGTAATCACACAAATTGTGACATCTAAATATATATTTTCCTAAATATATATTTAGTCACTTTTATTTATCAAAAACAACCTCCAACATTTATAATTTTTGTAACAAAAATTATGGCAAATTTTGTATGAGAAACCATGTTAAAAATTTACTCATAAACACTTGTTTAAAATTTTTTTTTCTAAGTGTTTAAATTCTAGAAAATTTTTGCCATAGTTTCCCCTTAAAAGTCGAGGTTTCCATACTTTCAAAGCATATCATTTTCTTTTAAAATCATCACAAATCAACAACAAATCAAACAATACTTACCATAAGCCAAAATCATGCCATTTGCACTACTTCATGAGCTTGAAATTTTTGTAAAAACTTGTAGTGGCTTACCATGTTAATTAGTAGTCTTAGTTACCCTTTAAAGTGTGGTTATTTGTTTAAAAACATCATTGTTGAGAAAGTTAGTCTTTCACAACTCTGTAAATTGATTTTCTAAAAATATTTTTTCTTGATTTTTTCTTGTCATTAACATGTTTCTACACTTGACTAATCACTAAAAATGTGATTAGTTTCTTTAAAACTCATGTTTATGTAAATCTTGTAATTTAACTTAGTTTCTTGAGAAAATCATTTTTGAAATCATCTATTTACAAGACTTACATCATGTTTTAATCATCATCATTCAAGAAAACATCTTCATATTTCAAGTCCTTGTTTATATAAAGGATGTTCATCTTGGTCTTTCACAAGATCATCCTCTCATCATGCTAGATCATGTGTTTAATCACAATCTAGCAAGTTCCACATGATGTTTAACATCATAAACATAAACAATCAACAATCATGAAGCATATATACACTTAAACAACATAGATTATTATGATTTTTAGTTTTATGTTATAGATTATGTTCTTGATCTTTGATGTTCTTCATGATTAGTACTTATATCATCTTTTAACCAACATAACAAGATGTAAAATGAGATTAGGAGGGCCTTACTACTAGCACAAGGCTAGGGAAGAAGTTCAAGATGAAATGATGATAAACTTGGTGGTTAAAAGCACTTGAGAGAGGTCCTTCACCTTCCAATGGCACCAAGCTCCTTAATCAAGCTTCTTACACCCTTGTATCACTAGAGAATGGATGAACATGAGATGAAAGTGATGGTGCTGGTGTCTCTTGTTCTTGGTCATGAGTGGGGGAGGAAGAGAGGAGAGAGTTAAGTGTTGGTGAGTTGTGAAAATGAAGTTGTGATGAACTTGTGGTTACTTAAATAAACTCCCAAACATTGCTTAACCCAATGGTTTATGTTTTTACTAAAGCATGGGACATGATCACATAAAATATGTAAAGAAAATCAAGGGTGGGGGCCACCCTTGAACCGTATACATGAGGGGGGTATAGTTAGTTTGTGATGGTAAGTTAGAATTCTAGTTAGGTTATAATGAGATTAGTTAGGGTGTTATGTGTATTATATGTTTATAGGATATGTTATGATGTTCGGGGACCGTAACTAGCTAAAAATGATAAAATAGTGCTTCTAGTGAAAATTTGGTGTTTCGGGTTGTCACACCCCAACCGATGGCGGAATCATCGGGGCATGGCACTGAGCGAAACAGATTGTCCAGAAGTTTCCATAACAATTTTCATTACCATTCAATTTAAATAACATGTCCCATACCATGTCTCAAACAGTAAACAAATTATTACAAATAAAAACTAGGCAAATAATTCTGTTCCGACAACACAGATTTAAATAGAGCAATTGTTTATCTGCTTCTAGAGACCCTTGATTCAATGACTACAGACAACTATTTGTTGTGCTCTAAAGCTTTATTCTAGCTTCAATTTCCTACCATATGTGCATCCTAAGCACCTGTCACATACGTTAAAATAAAGTCAATACATAAAATGTAAAGGTGAGCATACAAGTTTGATAATAGCATATAGAGTTCGAATTCATTTAAACATTACCAGCACGTACACATAGTGAAATGAAGCACGTTAGTTATCGACATAGATCCATCGATACCAATGACTGCGGGTTGACTGCCCGAGGCAGTTCGCAATACATGATTACCATCGTAATCCATGCAAGTAATTGTCCTTAACAACCCCTGTGTGAACGGGTGCTGAGTCCAAACTATAGTACTATCGTTGCTATGGCAGGTAGACAACATTCCATGTGTAAACATAACAAACAAGCATTCATAAGCCACGTATAACATGCATTAACGGTTAGCGTTCAAATAGTATTGAGTAGTGTGTTTGATGTGATTGGAATAGTTCTAACGTATGTAACACCCAAAAGTGCATAAAGCAAAAAGGGATCGAGTATACTCACAGGGATTGATGGATTGAAGGGAGCGCTTAGCGAGTAAGGTTAGCCTGAATAGTTTGATAGCATAACGATAAGTGACGCGTAAAACGATACAAAGTGGCAATGGGTCGGACAGAAATTCGGTCAGATGGTAATCCGATCGGACAGCAATCCGTGCGGATAACAATTCGTTCGGATGGTCATCCGGTCGGATGGTAATCCGGTCTGATGACTATTCGAGTGGATTGTTTCTTCCCATGAGATGAATGTGTTTGTGTATGATGGCTTGTCTTTTGAAGTTTTCGTTGTAGCATTTTGAAATCATTGAAGTATCTCGATCCTTCAAGTCGGTCGATCGGATGGTCAGTCGTGCAGATGACATCCGTTCGAATGGTCATCCGGTCGGATGGTAGTCCAGTCGGACGGTAGTCCGGTCGGACGGCGACCTTAGTGATGAGGTTACTTAGTGGGAACAGTTCATAATAGAAGAGTCACTCGGTCGGATGTCCATTCGACCGGGTGGCAACCCTGTTAATGAACATGTTGAAAATTGTTTAAGTCTTTAAAGTCCTAGTATCTCATGATCCGAAGAGTAATCCGGTCGGATGGTAGTCCGATCGGATGGCAATTCGTTCGATACTTAAACTTCAGATAGAGTTGATGAGATGTGGGACCCAAGGTGTTATCCATTCGGAAAACAATCCGTTCGGGTGGCTTATCCGCTCGGACAGTAATCCGGTCGGATAACATTCCGTCCCGATTGTTCCGTTCGTCCAACACTTGGTCGTTTTGATTGTTTGTCGTTTTATAAAGACGTGCTGACAACGTGTTAACCAATAGAACTCCATTCTGACCCGCGTGACCAAACCGACCAGGAATCACCCTTGTTCGGCCGGTTATCGGCTCAAGACGGTTGTTCTTGTTTAACCCGAAATTGGTGGTCTCGTGAGTAGATTCCAGATCTCGAACTAGCACAACACTAAGAATGAGCGGGAGACTAGAACAAGACCCGATTCCATCGTTTTTGAGTGCATTGAGTGTAAAAGAGTTGAAAGAAAGTTAGAAACCATCTTTCAATCCTTTTTCACTATGTTTATGTTTAGATCTTTGTGAGATCTTTGTTTATTTGTATGGAAATCGGTTAGATCTAGGTTATTCTTGGTGGATTGGAGCCAAATCATGAAGTTCTTCAAGAACTCATGATGACATCATACTAGAACACCCAAAATCTCATGATTTCATGGTTAAAAGTTAAGATTTAAAGGATAGAAAGGTGTAGGAGTGCGTGTAGATCAAGAAAGTACAAGGTTTAGGACGAAATCTTACGGGGATTGAGAGAAATCGAAGAAAAGGTGAGCTGAGCGTGCTGGTCGGACGAGAGTTTCCAAAAGTAGAAAGTTTGAGAGTAACATGGGTATTTATAGGATTCCAAAAGGGGAAAGTACTGTCCGGTCGGATGGCACACCGCCCGGATGACTGTCCGGTCGGGTGACATCTCGGTCGGATGGCACCTGACTCACGGCCAAGAGGCTATCCGGTCGGATGGCACTTGGTTCTAGTGTTTGATGCGACGATTTTTGATTTTTCGATTTCGATTGCGATTGCGGTAGAGTTTCCTATTCAAATTACTTTTAATCCCAACCACTCATATCTCGCACTATCCCTTCTCTACTAATTATCATAGTTCGATTGTGATTCGAGTACGATGTCGATTGAGTTCGATTGCGTTTCGAGTTTTGATTACCACACATAACATAAATGAACATGCACAAGTAACACATAAGGCACACACACACGTATAACAATATTCCAAGTGCGTATTTCGAGTTGCGATATGATTCGATGTCGATTCGATTAGCATAGTTTGATTATCGTTTCCTTAACTTTATCGCATTGTTACTTCCTATAGTTCACAATCGTAGGTCGATTGAATAGCGATTAACACACGTCGATTATTGTAATTATAAACACTTACTCCACATAATAGCTAAAATAAAAGAAATCTATTACAAGTCAAGTTGCGTGAAATCGGTCGTTGACTTTGACCTTGACTTTGACTTCTTGAAAACACGGGGTGTTACAGCCTCCCCTTGTTTAGGGAATTTCGTCCCGAAATTAAGCTGGAAGTTGTACAACACAGTGAATTACTTTGGAGAACTTTCTCTTTCTAGACTTTCTCCTTAAATAACTGCGGGTACTTCGCCTTCATGTCGCTTTCGAGTTCCCAAGTGAACTCGGTGCCTCGTTTGCCTTCCCATCAGACTTTCACAATAGGAATGCGAGAGCGTCTGAGTTGCTTGGTTTGGTGGTCCATGATTTCGACAGGCTTTTCCATGAAGTGTAATGTTTCGTTCACTTGCAGGTCATCGAGAGGTACAATTAGATCATGCTCAGCCAGACACTTTCGGAGGTTCGAAACGTGGAAAGTCGGGTGGACGTTACTAAGTTCCTCCTGTAGTTTGAGTCTATAGGCGACTTTTCCGATCCTTTCCAGAATCTTAAAAGGTCCAACATATCGAGGCGCGAGCTTTCCTTTCTTGACGAATCGGACCACACCCTTCCAAGGTGATACCTTTAGGAGTACGTAGTCACCAACGTCAAATTCAAGGGGCCTGCGTCGTCTATCGGCATAACTTTTCTGTCGATTCCGAGCTTTTACCAGGTTGTCTCGAATTTGGAAAATATTGTCTGTCGTTTCTTGTAATAGCTCAGGACCGGTTAATTGCGAATGACCGATCTCGTGCCACACAATAGGCGACCGACATCTTCTCCCGTATAAAGCCTCGAATGGTGCCATTTGAATGCTGGAATGATAGCTGTTGTTGTACGAGAATTCGACTAACGGCAGGTATTTATCCCAATTACCACCGAAGTCTATGACACACGAACGGAGCATGTCTTCAAGAGTACGAATTGTTCTTTCAGTCTGACCGTCAGTTTGAGGGTGGAAAGCGGTACTTAGATTTAGCGATGTACCGAGTGCCATTTGAAATGTTTCCCACAGTCGCGAGGTAAACCGAGCATCACGATCAGAGATGATATCACGAGGCGTCCCATGATTACAAATGATCTCGTCGGTGTAGATTCGGGCTAATCGTTCTACCTTGTAGTCTTCCCGTATTGGTAAAAACTGAGCTGATTTGGTCAAACGGTCACCACAACCCAAATGATGTTGTGACCTGATGACGTGTGCGGTAGCTTTGTTATAAAGTCCATAGCTATACTCTCCCACTTCCACATGGGGATCGGAGGTTGCTCGAGTAAGCCGGAGGGTCTTTGATGTTCAGCCTTGACTCTCGCACAGGTCAGGCATTTTCCAACATAGAGAGCAATATCCCTTTTCATGCCCGGCCACCAGTACTTATAACGAGGGTCCTGGTACATTTTTTCGGCACCGGGATGAATAGAATACCGGGATTTGTGGGCTTCGTCCATTAGAATCTGTCGCAAATTGGTCAGTTTGGGGATCCAAATTCGGTCCAGAAAGTGGAATATCCCATTCGACTTGCTCACAAGCTGGGCTCCATCGTGGTAGATTCTTTCTTTCTTCAGAGTGCGTTCGTTAAAACACGCATGCTGAGCTTCGCTGATGAGGGTTTCGAGGTCGTATTGGGCTTGAACATTATGAGTGCTAAGCAGATAGCTCCGTCTGCTAAGTGCGTCGGCAACAACATTTGCTTTGCCTGGGTGATAACGAATCTCACAGTCATAGTCGTTGAGAAGTTCTACCCATCGGCGTTGACGCATATTAAGTTCCTTCTGATAAAAGATATGTTGTAGGCTTCTATGATTGGTGAAGATCGTATACTTGGTACCATACAGGTAGTGTCGCCAAATCTTTAACGCAAAAACAATTGCGCCTAGCTCGAGATCATGGGTTGTATAGTTCTTCTCGTGGATTTTGAGCTGACGAGATGTGTAAGCTATAACCTTGTCCCGTTGCATGAGTACACAACCAAGACCAAGGTTTGAAGCATCACAGTAGACAATGAAATCATCGTTTCCGTCGAGCAATGTGAGAATAGGAGCATTGCAAAGCATGTGCTTGAGGGTTTGTAAGGCAGACTCTTGTTCGGTTCCCCAAACAAAAGGCTTGTCCTTATGCGTGAGAGCGGTAAGTGGCACAGCGATCTTTGAGAATCCGTCGATAAATCGTCGATAATAGCCCGCTAGTCCGAGAAAAGAACGGACTTCAGATGGGTTCTTAGGTGTAATCCAACTCTTAACGGCTTCAATCTTCGCAGGATCGACGTGAATACCTTGATTATTTACGATGTGACCCAGAAACTGAACTTCCTCCAACCAGTATTCACACTTGGAAAACTTGGCGTAGAGTTGGTTCTCCTGGAGTAGCTCGAGAACCAAACGTAGATGTTGCGCGTGTTCGGCTTTCGATTTGGAATTGATCAAGACATCGTCGATGAATACGATGACGAAACGGTCGAGATATGGTTTACACACGCGATTCATCAGATCCATGAAAATCGCGGGTGCATTGGTTAAACCAAAAGGCATAACAACGAATTCGTAGTGGCCGTATCGAGTGCGAAACGCGGTTTTGGGAATATCCTCCTCTTGAATACGTAGTTGGTGATATCCTGAGCGTAGATTGATCTTCGAGAAGCACGTAGCACCTTGTAGCTGATCAAACAAATCATCGATGCGGGGTAGGGGATAACGGTTCTTGATAGTTAACTTATTCAATTCCCGATAGTCGATGCACATCCTGAACGACCCATCTTTCTTTTTGACGAAAAGGACTGGCGCGCCCCAAGGAGAGGTGCTCGGGCGAATGAAGCCTTTCTCAAGTAATTCCTGGAGTTGGTTTGAAAGTTCACGCATTTCGGACGGCGCGAGTCGGTAGGGAGCTTTAGCAATAGGGTTGGCTCCAGGAATGAGTTCGATACGAAAGTCGATATCACGACTTGGTGGTAGTCCGGGAAGATCCTCTGGAAAAATATTAGGAAATTCTCGAACCACAGGAACGTCCTTCACTTACTTCTTTTCTTTCTTTTCCTTCTCCGCTACTACATGTTAGCCAAGAAAGCCCTGTATTCCTTGCGGAGATACTTGCTAGCTTGAACACATGACATGAGCTTGAGACCTTTCGAAGTAGTATCACCGTAAACACACAATAAATCACCATTCGCAAGAGAGAATCGGATCATCTTGTCGAAGCACACAACTTCAGCATGGGTTTCGCGAAGAAAGTCCATGCCTACTATGACGTCAAAACTTCCGAGTTGCATCAGAATAAGGTCGATTGGGAAGATGTGATTGTTGAGCTCAAGAGTATAATCACCAAGAACAGAATTAACGGCGACAGTTCTTCCGGTAGCGACTTCAACATCGAACGCCTAGGAGAGATGAGAGCGCTTATGACTAAGGAGCTTTTCGAATTCGAACGACACAAAGCAATTATCGGCTCTAGTATCAAATAAACACGAAGTATAAATACCATTCACAAGGAACGTACCATTGACTACGTTGTTGTCGGCTTGGGCTTGACGCACGTTGATGTTGAATGTTCGTGCGCGTGCTGCTTGTTGTTGCTGCTGCTGGTGTTGTTGCTGCTGCTGAGGCTGCTACTGCTGGGGCTCTTGTTTCACGACCCTATTTGGGCACATGTTGGCGAAATGGTTAGGATCGCCACATGCGAAGCAGGCTCTGGCGTTGACCGCGGGTGCCGGAGGAGCTTGTTGACCCTGAGGGGCGGTGAGCAGAGCTTGATGAGCAGGAGCTTGTCGAGCACGGCAGTTGGTAGTAAAATGGCCGTACATATTGCAATGAGCACAAAAACTGCAAGCAATGGCAGTCGAGTGGTGGTAGGTACAAGTAGGGCAGAGCGGGTGTGGCCCAGTGTATGCACGCTTTGCAAACGGTGCATTTGCCACAGGCGCCGCTACTTGACGCTGTTGGGCTGGTACTGCTTGAATTGGTGCAGCAGTGATCGCACAGTTCTTGTTGCTGGAGCTATTCTTTCTCTTGTTATTCCTCTTGTTGCTCGATGAGGTGGTGGTTTCAGCAGTTGGTGCGGCAGTGGTAGCTTGATGCAGGTGCTTTGAAGTTTTATCCCAGACATCGGCCTTGACCCGCCTGTCGTTGATTTCAGCAGCCAGTAGATAAGTTTCTTCGATCGCCGTAGTCTTAGCCGCTTGAACGAAATCAGCAACGCAGTCAGGCAGGGCTCCGATGTACTTCTTGATTGCCATGTCTGGAGTCTTGACCTGATCGGGACAAATGATGCTGAGCTGTTTGAAGCGAGCAGTGAGCGCAGCATTTTCACCATCCTTTTGCTGTATGTGCCAAAATTCATCTTCTAGCTTCTGACTTTCATGAGGAGGGCATAATTCTTCCAGCATGACTTCCTTGAGCTCGTCCCACGATAGACCGTAGGCTGCATCGTTCCCTCGCTTGTTCCTCTCGGCCGTCCACCAGTCTAGTGCACGGGACTAGAAAACGCCAGTAGCATTCAGAGTTCGAAGGTCATCGGGGCAACCACTCTGTCGTAGAGTAACCTCAATGGAATCAAACCATTGGAATAGTGTAGTAGGACCTCCCTCGCCAGTGAATTCTTTTGGCCCACACGACTTGAATTGCTTGAAATTGAAAGCCTTGGTGGTAGCTTTAGGAGCTTTGGTTCTTGATTCCTTAGACGTTTTGCTGGCATTCTCGTAAACATCACTCACGGCCTTTGCTACACTTTTAGCGATGATGGCAGCAAGGCATTTGTCTCTCTTTTCTTGACGAGAAAGTAAGGGATGACGGGATCCAGATGACATTGTCTGCAACAGACATCGTCACAGGACTCAACACATTGTATTCGAATCTCACCCCACACGTCTACTACTTAATAAAGCTTAGGAACACGCAATGTAACACGTATCACATAAACACATAGGCACATAATCATAGATTTATATAAACACAAAAGCACATAAGCACGTAGAGGACAGAAGCACCTAATCATGTAGTCACAAGAGGCATATATGTGACAACCCTCACCAAACCAGGTATCCGTACAAATTAATTAATATTTAATTACCACTTAATTACGGTGCTTGTTTATAACTGTGATTAAACTGCTTACTGATTCCTGATACGTACATACTCATGCATCACATTTTATACTGTCACTCCATTATTTACACACAAACCTTAGTGACAACCTTG